>OY783227.1:26454557-27090977 GCA_963678685.1 Patella ulyssiponensis | reverse complement strand
AGTAGGCCGTAGCGCCGCTGCCCGGGCAAAATTCCCTCATCAGCACAGTTTGGGGGCAAAACAGTGGGACGTTAAACCCCATTTCATTTCATCTCACAAATTTTGAACAAAATACAATTGAGTAGTGTGATCGGATGTTATTGGAATGGTAAGCATACCTTAACCCGTGTACGACACCCGTAACTAAACTGGGTGACACTTTCAGCGGGGCAGCTACTATTTAATTTGACGTCGTGGCGGTGGTCGTGTGCTAGGCGGGTGTTCTTATTCTTTTCTGAGCACTATGTACTATTGGGGGACTAGGTAATTAGTGTGTAGAAGTTTATTGATGTGATATTGACGTATGTCTAATGCGTTGTATGACAATATAACACACATGTTAAGATATCGTCATTCTGTACCGTGTCAACACTTGTGAAAACGACATGTCTATCCATCGGTTGCTGGTCAATAACAACTGTTAATTGATAAATATGCTCTCACTTGTTAATCAGACTTATATTTCTGCTCACAAGCAAATGACAGTTCGGTTCGGTATTAAATATATTTATTCATATCTTCCTTTGTATTGTTGCAAAATCTATATATATATAGTATAATACTAGAGTGGGGCGTGGTGTGTTTATTCCTGGGGCAGGGAAGGGGCCTTTGACAAAGGCAACCTAGTACATATTGTGATTTGGGTTATCAAAAGGGTCGGGGGTACACCCACATCGTCCCAAATTTGAATTCCCCGCCCATGTTTCTAGGAGTGGCTGTATAGGTATTTTTTAATAATTCGTTTCATTTTGTGTTAATTAAAACCACTCGAAGGGTTGTTAGCAGTGGAAGAAAATCGAAAGACCCAGAAAATATACCACGGGGTTGGGCTGGCTACCCTACTCTATGTCGGATCGAAACCATGTCATTTTATGATCTAAAGTGCATTCATTAGACAATTTGTGTTTAAACTTATAAGTTGTAAGACAAGCTGTTTGACACGATTAAATCAAAGTCGTATCGCCATGTCCCAAATAAACCAATGTTTTATTTCAAAGATATTATTAACACAAGTTTTCTTTCTGGTAACTAATGGAAACCATAGCCCATGGTTTCTTATGCAAGTTGATATTTAAATAAAGAAATTGAAATGTCAGACATGGAAGAGCGGGATGAATGTAACCCCATTCTCCAGAGACTATGCAATAAACGATTGGGTGTTAACTATAACATGCGTATATGATATTAAAGTCTTTGTTTTGAGTTAAAACTGAGTGAAAGAGGTAAATGGGGTTTAACGTCCACTCGACATAAGCTAGGTCATTTCGGAACTAACATAAGGTTCAATTTTTATTTCAATAATTCGCTTGCGCGTATTGGTCTTTAGCAGTGGCAAGAAACCGAAGGACCTTGAGGAAAACCCCGAGGTTGGACAGGTAACTCTCTCTTTGGATTGAAAGTTTAATAATTATAATCTGTCATGATGAATGACGTCAGTTGCTTGATTGCGTTTTTGGCACCGATTTGCTATGAAAAGGTTTAAGAATGTGGCCCATTAATCAGCGGGCACACGCTCGATCCCTGTCAGTATCTGCCGAGTAGGTTACTCACATAGTCCGATTTTCACTTGGCAAGGAAAAGTGTCTAGTCGTCTCTAGTTTGTCCAGAAGAAAAAGACAGTAAACCCAATTTCATTGTATTTGACTACCCCCTGTCACACTGTTATTTGACCGACATATTATATGATTTCATAAAGAAATGTGACCTTTGAATAAATTAATGTAATTATTATTGTCCATAATCTCTGCTTTATGTGTTACTGTATCAATAATTATTTTGCTAATTATTAAATAGCAATTAATACACAATTATGTCTTTATTCTAGCAGGGCGGTCGCAACAAAAATCGGATCACAGACGTAATTTAATAGGGGTTAACGTCCTCTTTTCGTTCTATTTCTGATGTTGTACTACAATTAGATTACAATTTCGTTTCGTTTTATGTCTGGTGTTATACTGCAATCAGATTAAAGTTTCATATAATTTCTGATCTTATACTATTTCGTTTTATTTCGAATGATGTGGTACAATTAGACTACAATTTCGTTTTATTTCTGGTGTTGTACTACAGTCAGATTACAATTTCGTTTTATTTCGGATGTTGTACTGTAGTATAATTAGATTACAATTTCGGGTTTTTTTTCTCGTTGTGTGCAACAGTCAAATTACAATAATTTCGTTTTATTTCTGATGGTGTTCTACAGTTAGATTACAATTTCGTTTCGTTTTATTTCTGAAGTTGTACTACAATTACATTACAATTTCGTCTCGATTTTCTATCGTCTGCTTTTTACAAAACATTACCTAACTAACTTTCCATTATCCGCTGTTCCAGTTGTCATAAAAAAAATTAGGTTAAACGAATGCGTATTTAATAATAAAACGAATATTTAAAATGAGAGTTTAACAAACCGTGTTCAAATATTGACATTTGTAAACATGTCCCCCAAAAACCTGTCTGTAATTTGAACGGTGCACTCAAGGACTGGGTTAATAGCGCTATGGACGCCCAAGTAAACATTACTAACATTATAAGCTCAATATTACTTTAAAAATACCTATTATGTTGAAACGTATCAAACCATCAACATGATTAATAATATTAAATAATTCAAACAATTAACTGAAACGCAATTAGTATCATTTAATTAATTAAAATATGCAACTGTAGAGGAATGCTATAATATTTAACAATTGAAGCCTAAACAATTTTTCACATTCCTTCCGGAACAGTTGTGTTCATGTTCGTGTCAAATAATACTGGATCACAAAGACTACATTATCAGACAGCAGCCCATTTTGTGAAACATCAAACATTCTAGAAATACGCATCTAATTGCGACATATAAATATAGCTGAATGGATTGTGATATCTGCTAAAAAGTAAATTGATCTACAACTGTATTTTGTGGCGGATGTTACACACCATACAACTAAAACTAAAGTTTGTTAACCAAGAACCGTTGCGCAAGCGCGACTCAACTTGTTCGTCTTATTCTTTGATGATGCGACGCTCTTAGAAACAAGCCGGCGTCTATGATAATTTGAGTTTGATTGACTTGAAACTTGGGAGGCTTGTTCCTTGGAGAATTGCGCATCGCATTTTAATACAACGCCACAATTCCAAGACGACGATGACGTAATGCTTTGTTCATTGTCCATATATAGTACTATTGATTGTACTTGTTATTTTGGTTTGCAAGTCCCGTATGGACAAAATGAACTAATTGTGGAGATGATTTCAGAATTGGCCATCCAATGTTTCCTAACACTAAAAACTTTGCTAGCATATCACCCTAAGCGGAAGTGGACGTTAAATCCCAGAAACGAACGAACGTGTCAATACTGTTATTCTAATGTCTAGCCAAAACAAATTGATATGTTTACACTGAAGACTCTGTGTAAATCCTATCTTAACTACATGTATATTAGATCATTGCCCACAATAAGCTCATCCTGAAGTTGGTGGCAGGACGGAGAACCTGTCGCGGATAGCTAGTGGGTATGTACGCAAAAGAACCCCTGGAGCTCAAATTTGACAAAAGAGTGAGGGGGAACACTCATAGTACACCACTCATAGCACGCCTGTCTTCATTAGCACATTGGTGCAGAAAAAATGGCCTCATTTATATCAAGTATATGATGATGATAAAATATACCACCTTTGATAAATAAGATTCTCACAGTGAATAAAAGGCGGGTAAGTATCACAAGAAAAAAATAAACAGTCATGCCCACCATCTACTCGGCCTTTTAGTCACATCTTTTGATCTATTAATAGCTCAAGTTTCTTATATAGAAATATTTTTCACCCAAACAGACCAAGTGACACAATTCTTGGTCAAACATATAATATATTTATTTAAACCCGATACCTGTTGGCAGCTGCGTGGTTGGAAAACTTAATTCATAATATCATTGTCATGTCGGCTATTCAGATGGAGGGTCATAGAAACGGACGCCATACGGATTCGTTTGGATTTGTGTTTGGCCGTGTGGTTAATAGACGTAAAAAAGGCGCCAAATCATCGATGTTAAATAGTACGAGCATTCTTGATATTTTAAAGTTCCTCGGCATTTTCAACCCCCCCCCCCGGATTATGCCCATCTTTATTATCCCAGTTCAACATGGGATCCTTGACCCCCCCCCCTCCCCAACCCCGCGCCCTCCCACAGCTAAAACAACCGGACTCGTCGCGCAAACGAATCGATTGTGTTGAGCCTACGTTATTTCCCATTATATCTCCCTTCTCCCTGTCGCTCCCTCTCTCTCAAGCGCACGCCTCTAGAACCTGTCCAACCACCACCACCAGCAGGCTTTAGACCAGTATTAAGAATGGATTTACATATCTAGTCAAACAAGATTCACACATGTCCAAGTCAATGCATGTAGTCCTCAATCATTAAGGCCATTTTGGTTCTCATAGCTGTAAGGCAAAGACCCCCTGTGACCCATTAAAAATCGTAAGAGCATAATCCAAATGTCCCCAATAATGCACCATTAAAATGAACATTCGCTGTCTCGAAGATTGACGGATTATCGATTATCAGAGTATATCAATTTTAACTATATTGGGGTCCCGGGGGGAGGGGGGCACATGCGCTTTAGATCATAAGGTCTGCCATGGTCAAGCGGTGTAGTCTTGATTCCAAGCTTGTACACGGGACAATGAGTAGGGCCGTCTGCTGAACAAATCAGCGAATTATTCAAATAGAATTTACTACATTTAAGTCCTGAAAGAAGACTAAGACTAAGATAAATGGAATTCCATATCTGTCACTATATTTGCATAGCGATGGGATACTTTAACAAGTGAAGAGGCGTTTCCGTCTTGTTTTTCCTATTCCATTGTGTCCAAGGTTCTTCCACGTGTATATAATTTTAAAAAAGCAAAAGGGAGAGGCGGGGACGGGGACATATTTATATATGTATATGTAATAGGAACATTCACAGTATATGGACATTTCCTTTGATGCATTTTGCAGGGTCACGAACGCAGTTACATTTGAGCACCCATCTCTTTTTCTGATTTACAGCTTAGGTCATCAATGTAGTTTATCATTAATTTGAACCGACGTGTGAAAGCGGGTATTGTTATATAAAGAGGTAATATACGACATTAAGTTACACAACCAGTGTAAGAATGAGTTAGAAATAATAAATATAGCCATTTATCAATGGCGTCCACGTATCAAAATATAGAAATCACGAGCCCCCTGGAAGAAGAAAATCTACTCCAAACTTTCAACATGAGTGTATCATTTGTGGTAAAAAAAAATCGCGCTGATTCAGGCACTTTTGGGGGGCCGCTCGATCGTAACCGGCAATCTAAACCTTTTTTATCAATACGTACATTTCAATGCAGAGTATTTTGTTGTCACTAATAAAATATGCTCTACATATCTGCGGTCATACGAAACTGAAGCTCCACTTGAGAACAGACACGAAGCTGGTTGACTGCCATTTAAAGTCCTACATCAACAATTTTAGTCGACAATGGAACGATACTTCGTGATTTTTAGCTGTATTTATTCCGCTTCCTTTTTCATATTTAATGGGATCATAAGCAGTGGAAGGGAATCGGAAGACCTTATGATCTAAATCGCATAAACTTGAAACCGCTGGCATAACATATATGTATATGGTGTGAATCCGGCTTAACAGAAAGGGACCGATAGAAACTTGAAACCGCTGGCCTAACTTGTATATAGTGTGAACCCGGCTTAACAGAAATCTTGTCTACGATATCACCCTCGTTGGAAGTGGACGTTAAACTCTTGAAACGAACGAATGAAATAGAAATGCGACCAACAGAAACTTGAAACCGGTGACCTGACATATATAATAATATAGTGTGAACCCGGTTCAACAGAGCTGGGTATTTGTAGTGGTGTACTGACCCCTATCTATAACCATGGACATTTCATTATAAGGTCCATGGTATAACAATATAATAATTAATAATGACCACATGCTTTAAAGCTGGAATTTCATATTTTCCAAGGAAGTCAAAACATATTTATTTCTATGTCTTTTGCTTAATAGGTTGTCAACTCACTATTATACAATCATAGGCATTATTTTCAAACTTACAAATCCTTCACATTGGTAATAATAACACAATTACCTCTCTTGTTTTCCCATTCCCCCATGCAATAGCTATCTTCAAACGTTTGAATTTAAAGTTGAAAATGATATTTTTGCCAATTTCGCAACTGTCAATAGTGAATTATAGGATTAATAGGATTATTCTTAACAAGGTAGGACTGCTTATAGATACCATCTATTTTAAGGCTTTATTTTAATATATTTTAAAAATATAACTTAAAAATATGAAATTGCAGCTTTAATAAAACGATTTTATTTTTTGTCTTTATAAAGACCATTTCAATTTTGATATACATTCTCTGTATGACGAAGTTAGTGCATCCTGAAAGGATTACGAATTCTCGAAAAAAAAAACGAACAATATATGAAAATTAACTTTCTTATAAGGTAGTGACTATAAAATGCACGACATGTATCAATCATGCGGACATACAGTTTTTTGGGTTTTTTTGCAATATAGTTTTTTAAAAGACATTCGATCTCTGCATGACGAAGTTAGTGCATCCTAAATAGATTACGAACGAATTAACACGAATAAAAAAAGTGAAGAATGTGAAATTTTAAAACTTAAAACAATAAAATGCACAGTGTTCATTAATTACGGACATGTTGTTTTTGCAATCACTGTTTTTAAAGTACTTTATTTTATGGATCTGACGTCATGTATCAAGTGCATACGTATTAAATGACGGAAATGATTTCATTTTCACACAAAAATCAACCAATTTTTAGAACCTTTAGGTTTAAGAAAAGGATGGCCCCTGGGGAGACATAATTTATAATTTCCTTGTCACTAGTACTCTATAAATTATCCACCCTTGTGATACGTGAGTTGGGTTATTATTGTGGTCAACCAAACAAAGAGACATGTCATCGAACTAAACAGCAAACAGTTATCATTCCGGTACATTTATTTTAATAAATTAAAATTTAAAAAAGGTGTTATTTTGATTAATGACATATTGTCATAAACCTTTAACCCTTTGCTGTAATACGTAAAGGGGCACTATTGAGTAACTAATTGTTCCTGCACTGGTTAAAACGGCTACAAATTTATAAATTGTTGTCGCAATCAAATGCGACCTATCCCAGCCAACCTGACTTAAAAAAATAACTTTGAAAGTTTTCAAGCCTCGTTGCGATTTAATTTGCCAGAGGTAGTGTCGGAATTCCACCAATGTACGGATTGACATTGGAATTCCATGAATTGGAGCCATATTCCCAGCACTTGACACGTGACCATAATCAGCCACGTGATTTGTGAATTTAAATGAAATAGATCTCTGTCAAATATTTACACTAATAGGACATCGGTCAACAATTGCCTTTGTGTTTCCTACAAGGTCAATATCCAACTAAAAGGTTACCCCACGCAACATAAATATTAAACGTCATCTAAAGGCACGATTCGGTATTAAAAAAAAAAAAAAAAAAAAACATGGGCCAATTAAATTCAAATTCTCCGTTCCAAGAATATGACGTCATTTCCGTTAAACGTCATTTTGAAAAGGTTAATCTTTAATTCCGTCTGTGGAAAACAGGAACTATAATATAATACTCGGTCTATTGAAAACTGTCACATTGACCATTGCGACAATATGTCGTCATTTCTGATAACAAGAGGCTAGAAGAAATCATGTTTTTTCTTGAGACAATTAATTGGGTAAAATGAAGCCTGCTATGTTGCGTGTAACGTCTTTTCTGTAAGATGTGCTAAATTATTAATTTATTAAATATGTTAGACGTATTACAGATGTTTTTTTTCTGAGCAGAGCGTCCGTTTCAATTTAGATGCTACTTGTTGTTTTTTTAGATTTGTAAACATAAAGAAGCCATACTTGATAATCCTCTTGTCCTTGGATATAACTACTTGTAACACACGACCGTTATATTTACATTATTAAACATGGTATATATAAAACACGACCGTTATACTTACATTAAATATGATATATAAGTATATTACATAAAATACGCTACCATTAATCTGTCTTTTCGTCAAATTTTACTAACATTTATGGCCCTTCCTTTGTCAACAACGTTACAGAGAGAGGGAGAGAAATGGGGTTTAACGTCCACTCGACACAAACTAGGTCATTTTGGGACTAACATATGGTTTCATTTTATTTCAATAATTCGCTTGCGCGTAGGGGTCTTTCGCAGTGGGAGGAAACCGGAGTGCCTGGAGGAAACCCACGAGGTTGAGAAGGCGCCCCTACCTCCATGCCACATACGCTCACACCAGGGCTCGAAACCACAGCCGTAAGCCAGAGGTGACTGGCCAGCTAGAGGTCGAAGCGCGGCACTCTAGACCACTAGGCCATCCCAACCCCCAACAACGTTACATCAGTTGCCTAAAACTTTTTAGAACTGTTGATTAAAGGGGAATCTTTAGATATATTCTATTTGGAGGGTTTGTAGAACCGGCTATTCAACTCTCAAGAAACTATTTGAGTTAGATTTTCGGTATGTGAATAGTAATCAGTCATTCAGTGGCGTGAGCAAAGACAACCAGCCGCCATGCCCCCCCCCCTTTTCGTCATGTTTCAGTGGGAAACTGACTTTTGCACATTATTCCTGGCTATTAGAACCATTCGTTTCTGAAGTTTAACGTCAACGTCCGCTTCCACCAGGGGTGATATCGCAGACTAGATTTTATTAATGTTCTCCCTGAAAAGCCTTATAAACGGTTCTGAATAGTCCCGCGTGCCGCGTTTCATGTCTCTCAATGAAAAATTCTGAAAGAGGCACGTAACCTCAATAAACCTTTTTAGCGATCATTTCCAATTTTTTCTGATCAATCTCGAGCCTAGTTCTTCACATTTTGAATTTTGAGTTCCTGGGAACTGAGGGCGAAAGTTGGTGTGTTCCTTTAAACATGTATTATTACAGTTATTACGTCGAGTCAATATTCGTATTATGCACCATTCACAATTCCACGGCGGAAATCGGAAGTAATTCATTTTTCAAACATTAAAGGATCTAGACCTCTTTGATTTAGGTTTAAATAAAGTATTGAAATTGGTTGATCTCGTGTATTTGTTCAATTATTAATGGATACGATAAAGCGGAAGTAGACTTGTTTACCAGTTTTATTTCTAGGTATTAAACTGATTATCCATTAACTAATGAGTTAGAAAAGTCAAATTCAGATGTTTTCATATGACTATCGTAGTTAAATATTCTATTATCCAGACCAGATGAACCAAAAATAAACGATTCCTTGTTGCACCCGGACTTTAAAGGAGCTAGATCTCTTTGTAGTATGCAATTTTGAATTACTTTTACCAACTTGTTGGTTATTTCTATTTGATAAGAAACGAGATCATATGATTTATGTTTGTTTCCAAAGATTAAGCTGAAGTTTGTTTGTTTACGAATTTTAACTGCAATGATTGGTTTACTATGACTACAGCATAACATAAAATATGTTAAATAGTCCGAGCTGTTCCCCCAATCCCATTCAGACACCCTGAATAAAGAAAGATATTGTTTATAAAAAAATCTGCTGACGTAAAATGTCCATCGAAGACAACTTATGACACCCCCCCCCCCTCAAAAAAATAAACTTACGAAATCCAAAATAAATCCCCCTGGTGTGAACGTATGTGGCATAGAGATTGGGGCAACTTTTCAACCTCGTGGGTTTCCTCCGGGCACTCCGGTTTCCTCCCACTGCTAAAGACCCCTACGTGCAAGCGAATTATTAAAATGAAATTAAACTTTATGTTAGTCCCGAAATGACCTGGTTTGTGTCGAGTGGACGTTAAACCCCATTTCTCTCTCTCTCTCTCTCTCTCTCTCTCTCTCTCTCCCAAAATAAATCAAAGGAACGACGTATAGTCTAGACTCTAAGAGAAAGACCATGGTCTGCAAATGTATATACCACACAAAAATCCCCTTCGCAGTTGGAAATCGAAGTAAGTGTAGGCCAGACAATTTCGGTCAGTCGATGCAGAAAAATAGGACGTTAAACCCCATCTAATCACATTTGATGTATAGAAAATACATTTTAGGCTACAAATTCTGTTTCTGATTTAGAATTTCTTACATTAATCGATTAATCGAATTTCGTTAACATCTACTGCCTGAACGTGTTTCAGACAACAATAGGCGATAATTTCTAGTTACTAACAATGACAATAATTAGCACAAATCGTGGGTGGAATTGAGTTCAGTAAAGCCCGGTACATATTACGGACATTTCAGTCGGTTTACTATTAGGAATCGTCACAAAATTATTTCGGTGATAGAAGCTTTCTTTGTTAAAAATTAGTGGGTTTAACGCCCTACTGTTCTGCTCTGAACGGACGAATGAAGACGGACAGACGTCATTCAGTGTTCCATGAGGAAAATTTTGCCCTGATAGCGTCGCTTCGGCCAACTCTTGTAACGAATTCCAATTGCCAAAATTTCTTTTACGTGCACGGCACCTCGGTTTTTCGGCCGATCCGAACGACTAGCCAGTTGTCCTTGTCAGGCCTCCCTCCTGCACCAATCAAATAGAGGTAAAACCCGCCAAACAATTCCGATGAACTGTCTCGGCCAACACCGTGAGCGAACCCGCGACCTCTAGGCTATCGAGCCAGCGTCTTACTCACTTTACCACCGTGGCACCCTTGATTTTAAAAGTCAGATTTGTTATTCTGACTACTGAAATTATATTGTTTCTAAGGTTCCCAATAACCGATTATATTATGATTATGAAGCAAATGGTGAAATAAGAAAAAATCCACTGAACTATTCAATTTCTCTCGCGATTGAAACAGATTCACATATGCAAAGTTTCGGATAGTTTTAAAAGAATTAAAAGGATAGGTAGAGGGATATACATTTCATTGTTGGTCAGACTTGAATGTCGACCCACGCATGTCAGACATCGCTGGTTTTCTTTAGAGGTCTCCAATAGCAGAAAGTGGGTTCAACATCTAACTGTTCTGCTCCAACTGGGCTAATGAAAACGGGCATACGCGACACAGTGTGCTATGAGGGGAATTTTGCCCGGGCAGCGGCACCGTGGCCTTCTCTTATACCGAATTTCAACTGTCAAGGGTTCTTTTACGTTCATGCCAATGTGTACATGGGACCTTGTTTTTTTGTCCAATCCTTGTCAGTCCCCCCATTCCGCATCACTGATGAGAGAAAGACACGGTTGAAATTCCCACTTAGCCACTGTCACTTCCTACTCTTAAAGGAGCTAGTAGGTTTGGCCTAACGGAATACCGTACGGAATACCGAAATCCCCACCTCTCCAGCTTATCGCTGTAATATTAAGATAATTCTTACCTTAACTTCTTTAGCTTCGCCGCTCCCACCTAAGGTTGATGCAACTCCCAAAAAGACGAATAACATTGTGGCAAGGAACTCGGCGATAACGGCTCTCCAGAATGGAAAACTTTTCATCTCTTTAAGATTAATTATTTTACTTTTCCCATCTTGAGGTCCATATTTAATGTCCTCTAACTTGTTGGAGACATAAATGAATAATGCATCCATTTCGTTTGAATAATTTGATAATCTGAACGCTGGTTAAAACTCTATTAACAGTTAATTAGCACTTTTTGATACCCGGCAAGGATATCAATGGAGGTTCCAGATAAAAGCGTTTTAAAAGCAAAAGTTCTATATTCGAAATTTTAAAACAGCCAGTATTCAAAGGGAGACCCTAAAATTCAACTAAAACATTGACCTTGCAGCGGAGAGTCAGGTTTTCATTCCAGATTTCTGATAATATTAAACGAACACCTTTTACAGCAGAACTTATAGCAGACGAAACAATTGATTCACGAGCAGACGTCACAATACAAGTGTGTGTACATAGATCCCATATATCACATAATAGACACGCGGTTTAGTTTATACTTGATTGGTCGTTTGCGGTCATGTGACTTAGCGCTCGACCCATTATGTGGTTTAGAAGGGAGATCAAAACAAACTTAATTCTTTTGGTAACTATATCTCATTTAATTAACACACATTTCATTTGGGCACAGTCATTCTTGACCAACCGGCCTCTCAGTGGAAGCGAACTTGAAATCCCTAGCTATTCGCCTTGAATAACATATATATAATATCGTTTTTTTTTCCTGATTATTAATCGATCACTAATTGTGTTATTGGTCATTGAAGAATTTAATTTCGCAACTTTGCGGTTGCCAAATCGGCATTTTTCTAAACTGAAACTGCTATTAAACTTGTTCTATCAAAGTGAAATTCTGTCGAATTGTCCGTTGCTTTGCCAGTTTTTTGCCACACCAATAAAGATTTTCTGTTGTTCGGGAACTTTCTGGTAATGTTTTTCTTCTTATTTCTTCGGGAAAAAAGGTTAATTCAAAAATCGAAAGTAGTTGGTTGCACCGTTTACAAGCTATTAGTTCCAATTTTTTTAAGTTTTGAAATTTTATACTAAAATCTTTCATGTAATTCAAGTAACCCAAAGAACAAAAATCAGAAATTTGATTGGAAAATAAAACTGCATCTCTTTATTTAGATGCGGTTTTCTTTACAAAACCGGTTTGATAAAAAATATATGATATTGTTTACACTATACGGAAACTATGTAAATTTTTGGTTTTGATAATATATGTGTTTTGCATGTATTATTTTTGTAGATAATATAGGCCCAACTTTCATTATAAAACTGAATTTAAATTTCTATAGAAAAAATAAAATAAAGACGGGAATATATAAGGGAGATGATTTGCCTGACAAGCGGCGCTACGACATACTCTGTGCACACGGGACATCCGTTTTTCGTCCCATCCGAACGACAAGACGACATTCCTTTACAGGTGAATATCTGGTTAACTAACCAGAAGATCCATGTGATTTTTCAGCCTCGTTTCTCTTGACAAGGAATGGCGTCTTGTTCATCGGGTATGACAAAAAACCGGGGTGACGTTTTCACCGTTGTTAAAGATCCCTGGCCGTTGGAAATCGAAATAAGAGGCCCAAGTTAACCACTGACTGGCCAAAATTTTCCTCATACCACATTGCATGACGTGAGAGAGAGAAATGGGGTTTAACTTCCACTAGGTCTTTTCGGGACTAACATTATGGTTTAATCTTATTTCAATAATTTGCTTGCGCGTAGGGTTTTATTAGCAGTGGGGGGGGGGACCGGGGGAACCAGAGAAAACATACGTGGTTGGACAGACGACCCTACTCCTTGTCACATACAACCGCAGATTCGAAACCACTCCAGAAAACGTAAGTAGATTTAATAAATCATTCCATACGTTATGGACATAAGCAAGACTGCGAATTTCTTCCGTGACTTGGATTAAATATAAATAACCTTATCAATCATATCGTAAACAAATCTGATATATTTATGTATTTATTGTATGTAAACACAATGCTAAATCATTTTAAATTGAGCTACTTGAAGACATTCTGCAGTATAATCATTATACCCAACATGTCAGTCAACATAATGGTAATAAAATATTTTCATTTGATAAAATTAGGTCGACATGAGATATATGAATAAAATGATGCAAGATTCAAATCAGGGTATGGTGTTGTTAAACGAGTGGAAGTCACGGTGGCTCAGTGAGTAAGACGTTGGTCCGTAACCGGGAGGTCCCCTGTTCGATCCCGGTGTTGATTTAAAAAGTTCAGTGTTGGCCGAGAAAATCATCTGGATTTTCCGACGTGGTTCCGCCTCTTTAGTGATGCAGCCAGATGGCCTGACGACGGACGACGTATAGTCGTTTGGATGGGAAGAAAAATCGAGTCCGCGGTTACATATTTTCGTGCACGTAAAAGAGCCGTTGTTGATAATGACTAGAGAAGCTTAGTCTAAACGTCGCTCATTAATAAGCAGTAATTGTATTCCATAAAATTGTCACCTGTATATAGCGAAATGAAATAGTGTTTAACGTCCTACTGTTGTCCTCCGACTTCGCCAAGGGCGGGGGGGGGGGTCATATTGCCTGGTCTGCGGCGATACGGTTTACTCTTATATCTACTTGCAACTGTCACACCAATTACCAACCGCACGACTATACGTTGCCCCTTACCCGGCCCTCCGCCCTGCACCACTGACTATGGAGAACCACGCCTGAAAATTCCGATGACATTTCTCGACCAACACCGATGGTAATATAGAATGGGTATATAGTTTGTTCATATCTTGAAGATTTGATCAAGCGTCCGCTACCAGTTTATTGGCCTAGGGCCAAATTTGGCTTAAAGTGCAAAAAGGGTCGGATTAAGACCTACAGAGGCCGTTAGCACTAAGAAAATTTTGGTGCTTCTTTTGCTTAAAAGTTAACCCAGTACTGATTGCAATTTAAAGAGACACACGTCCATAAAAATGATCAACATAATGACAGCGCCATTTTATTAGGCGATGTTCCAGTTTTGAATCATGACATAGCACTCTTGTATACAATAACACGATTATATCTAAATATATTTTTCCCGTGCAGTGCACTATATATGGCTAAATATATCTGTATCCCTGGGAAAGAACGTTTCCTATTGTTCAATCCTTTTCAAATCAATAGAATATTGTTTAAACTAAACTAAATATACCGTTTGAAACGTTTATACGTTGGCATTAATAACCAGAGCTGTCAGGCGGATGGTATACGCCCACATTTTGCAAGCTATTGATAGAGAACAAGCTAAAAAAAAAAGGATTTTTCGTGCAATCTGGAACCATAATCCAAACTAGTTATGGTCTGAAATGCGCGAATATTGACAGAGAGTGCACAACCTTACATACTTGTACACAACTTGCGTACAAGGAGCTGTCATTTTGTCGGGTAGTAAGAGTGCATGGTGATACATCTGAACCATTTTTTGAATTGGATAAAAATTGTCACCAAAAACGTGATTTTTCGTACAATCAGGGGCCATTATCAAGGAAATTACAGCGTGGTCTGCGCAAATACCGAAAGAGACCAAGATCGTTGGGTCAAAAACTGATAAAAATTGTGTCCACTACCTTGGTATGACATACTTTTACACTATTTGCGTACAATGAGTGGCCATTTTGCCCAGCAATTGCGGTCAGATTTTTACAAAATTGTGACTTGTAGCGGGTCCACAAGCTAAACACACATAATTTTTCGAACAATCAAGGGCCATAATCCAGGAAGTTACAATTGGATATGCGCGATTATCGAAAGGAACCAAGTCTTTGTGGTTTAAACATAAATTCAAAGTTTCATCAAAATAGGATCAAAATTGTGGTGTCTAGAGGGTCCACCACCTCGATATACCATATTTTTTACACTATTTGTGTAAGAGTAACTCAAACAACATAACGGTGTAACGGTGATATATTCGAACGTTATTTTTAATTGGATACTTATTGTGACCTCCAGGAGGACTACAAGCTAACACCGTGAATTTTCGTACAACCAGGGGCCATAATTCAGTAAGTTACGATCCCATAATATTCGCAAATATCAACAAGCCAACAGTGAGGCTGATGTTCCCCGCCCAAATCCCAAATGACACATATTTATTATCGCACATAACATTTTTTTTTTCAAAAGCATCGAGCAATCAAACAATACAATAAGTTTCATCACTCCCTATCACATAGAATCAAGATGATCCTGTCCCAAAGCATCGTCCAATGAAATTGATCAGCTCTGCTTAGCTTCAGCTCAAAATGTTAATCATTGAACTTTTTAGCCTAAGCAGAAATTTCTCATTATCAAACTTAGTCAAGGTAATGAAGAAATGAATCTATATGCTGAGTTTTATCGCTCTCACTTCATTATAACCAAAGTTATCGTGCATCAAAGCATCAACCAATCAGATTGCTTATCTCTGCTTACTGTAAGCATAAAATGTTCACCATTGAACTCCATCAAGGCATTCACCTAATGAACGCTTACACCAAGTTCCAAAGTCTTGGCCAATCAAACTGCTTATCACTCTGCTTACCCTCAGCAGAAAATGTTCATTATCGAACTTAGTCAAGGTATTGATGTAATGAAACTATACGCTACACCAAGTTTCATCACCCTCACTTAAAGATACCTTATGGGAGATTTTGTAAGGAGTTAGCCGTTCTTGCTATACCAGTTCAAAAAAAAAATGATGAAAGAAGAATATATTGAAAATTTCAGTCAAATTACTTTATTCTGAACATTGCAATCACCACTGTAATTTTTGACAAGAAATAGTAGCTAATTCCATCTTCACCTTTTCCGAATATGATCGATGGTTTGATTGACAGACGTTAACTCCACCTACATAATCTCGATTATCAAGAAATGGCTGTGGTACAGTAAGCCTATTCGGTTTGATCAGGGAAATAAAAATATTTCTATTGATATTATTACGACAGGAGACCTGTCACACGGTCTCCAGGAATTGTATAATTTGTCATTATCTGTGTTTAGTTTATTGCACTTTAGTTTAGATGTCATTTGTTATGGCCTCGCCCAACAGCGGCCTCGCTTCGTACACTCTATCATTTAGCCTCGATCCGGGAGGATGACGTTAACGTAACTTTTAATCTCCGCTCATGACGCCATTTAAAATTTAATCAATCAATGAAATCTTGTGTAAATCCAAGTCCAAATCCAAGCCATCCATGGGTCTACAGAGTTGATTTTGTGCTTGTTGTGTAAATAAAGATCCAGTTTATAATTTCTATGACATCTGAAGCCTAAATAAAGACTTGCAATAATCAGATTTAGCTCTTGCATAATGTATGTTTAATTAAAACTAAAATTATCGTGTCCCGAAACATCAACAAATCAAATCGCTTATCTTTTCTTACCATAGGCAGAAAAAGCTCAATTAGAAAAAGAGTTATTGTGTTCCAAAGTCTCTGCTATTCAAATTGTTTAAAGCTCTACTTACTCCGAGCAGAAAATGCTCATTATCGAACTTAGTCAAAGTATTGATGTAATGAACGCCTACACCAAATTCCAAAGTATCTGCCATTCAAATTGCTTAAAGCTCTACTTGCCCCGAGCAGAAAATGCTCATTATCGAACTTAGTCAAGGTATTGATGTAATGAAACTATACACAAAATTTCATCACTCTCACTTAATTAGAACAAAAGATATCGTGTCCCAAAGCATTGTTTATCTCTGTTAACTCTTAGATAAACAACAGTAGGATGTTAAACCCCATTTCATTTCCTTTTTCTATGGTGTCCTGTAAAACCTGGAAGTCTAAGTTTAATAATATTGGTGTAAACTTGCCGTAAAGTGCAAATTGTAACCACTTGCGATAAGTAGAGAAAAGTTTGCTCGTTCATCTTATGTACACTGTTTGACCCTATACCTTTGTTTTTAAAGTGCTTAAACGTGCTGATCAGTAGAGCGACTAGTTGGATTGTAGTAGTTATTTACTTAAATACGTACCTATTTACTTAAATACTTACAACTTGTCTTACAGTGACCTCAACATGTAGGTCAATTTGTAACGTTTTACTGTAATTCTCTTATCATTATGAAATATGGGGGTGTAGCAAAATTTATGTCGCTGTGAGTAGTTATGAGTATTGATATTGGTGTTGGCTACACAATAGGAAACGCCTCTAAACGCCATAGCATCAAACTCTGACATCCAAACGTCCATTCGACACAAACTAAGTCATTCAATTTTATTACAATAATCCACTTGCGCGTAGGTGTCTTCGGCAGCGAGAGGAAACCGGGGGACCCGGCCAAGGTTAAGAGAACTAAAACAAAAGATAAACTGAGAAGGAAAATATTTCTGGAAGTTCATTGAGCGGCACGTGGCGAGAAATTTTATAACCGCATTAATAAAGGGGGAGTTGGGTGGCCGAATGGTTAATGCGTGTGCGTTTTATCATAATGTCTGTCAATGATTCAAGTGGCGTGGTTTCGAATACATGCTTGTGCGTGACAAAGATTAGGGTCGCCGGTCCGACCTCGTGGGATTTTTTCCGGGTTCTCTGTAGCCCTTCCACTGTAATTTGTTATTATGGTCTGTGAATTACGTTAAAAGTCCAAATAGTTTCTCCTGCTTAATCCATTTTTGGCGGTGTTTTTATATAATGATTTTGTAAATCAGCCTTTACAAATGAGAGAGAGAGAAATGGGGTTTAACGTCCACTCGACACAAACTATGTCATTTCGAGACTAACATATGGTTTTTAATTTTATTTCAATAATTCGCTTGCGCGTAGCGGTCTTTAGCAGTGGGGGGGGAGGTTGAGAAGGTTGAGAAGGCGCCTTTTACAAATGGCGCCCGAACCCGTAAAATACATGACTCGCGTACTCATTATAAAATGTTCTCTGTGTCTTAAAGATACATTATTGGAGATTAGATAAAGAGCTGGTAGTTCTTACTATAATAGTTAAAAACTAGATAATGTAAACGCAATTTGCTGAAAATTTCAGTCGAATTGATCAACTCTGAACCGAGAATTCAGTGATTGAATTTCGGATTTACTGAAGTCGGTACGATAAAAGTCATTGTCTCGATTATCTATTTCATGATTAACATGAAGAAAGTTGAGAATCAAATCGGATCCCAATCCAGTAGGTATCACAGGATAGCGATGACATAATAATAATAATAATCTTTATTCCAAAATCTTCATCAGAAGACACATGAATATATATAATACATAATATAGATACAGTCGAACATGACAATCAATATTTTGAACATTTACTTACAGCTATTTACACATAGTTATCGTGAATACAAGCTATTTACTAAAGTGACTTAGTATAATCGATATGAATTTACATAATTTGATTAGGTTTGTGCCTTTAACATTAAATAAATCTTTCATTTTATAGGTTGCGGGAGATCTGTTAAAAAAACGAGTTAAATATTCAGCCCTGTCTTTGAGAAAAAAAGAACATTTGAATATATAATGATATTCATCACCAACTTCATTTTCATTACATAACGTACAGATTCTATGTTCTTTTGGAATGTTTGTAAAAGAGCCAGTTGATTATGATCAGGATGAGTCAATTAATGTCTAATAATTGAGATAACATTTCAGGCCTAAAGACAGACCTGCAATAGCTATATAGATTTAGCTCTTGTATAATGTATGTTTCACTATTGGATATTAGGGAATCCATACCATAACGGCAAGACATTAATAACAGTATAAATAATAATGGACCAATGTTCAATTCAAATTCATGTTTTATGGAAAAGTTTTAGTTAAAAGTTTAGGTCCTTTAATCACCGGCACATGTCCATAAACATTTGGTGCTTTAGTTTCAGTTGGGGGGGGGGGGGATATTACCCCCGCCCCGATTTCCCCCCTCGCTTTTACTTAGGCTTAGGTTTCTGAGGCGGATAATACAACAGTACATTTTCATTAGAACTTCCGATACTCCCTTTCCTCCCATAAACCAGAATTGACATTCCTAACAATATATAGTTGACCATATTGTGTGTCATGAGTGAAATATTTTCACCCGTTTGTATTCTTGCTAAGTCATCGCCGATTCGCCCTTATTGTTGATGTGTTTTAATTTTCTAGCTTCATGACGTCAGTCAAAGACGACCACTGTTACAGAAAGGTTCATGTAAACAATACAATAATGTACATGTAGGCCTATGTAATTCTATGGTGGCTGAAAGCGTCCATTTCGATCATCGTGCTTCTAGATATCGGTGCCGTTTTCACGGACCTTTTCGTCGATCTGGCTTAACAGCGACTCTCGTCTCGGAGGTTTAAAGTTGGCAGCTTTCAGAGTTTACTTCTTGTCAGAAAATCAGAATGGGTGAGATTATGGATAAGTTCTGGCCTTCAATTGTGATAAATGAACATTTTCAGTCCAACGCCAAGCTGCAAGGTTTGCTTCCGGTGATTACAATTCTAAAGAAGAAGGCTGCGTCACAAGGATGCTGAAGGAATTAGGCCTACCATCACTTCAAGACAGACGGACGATGATCCGTCTCACTTTAACTCCCGCTAAACCCAAACGCCGAGTTAAATCCAGTTATATAATCCGCGTCAGAAACCTAAGCCTAAGTGAAGGCGATAGAGACATGGGGGCTTTATAGTAAACAATTTAGTAGAAAATCATGTAACAAACAAATGTTATAAAACAGTTGCATTTGAACTTGACTTTATAGACACTCTATTTTTTCCCAAAGAAAATTATAGATTGGAACCCCTTGGATGATAGTATAGTGTGCGCTCCATCAAACGAGAGCTTTAAATTAGGTCTATCAAGAACCTAACGCATCTACTCTCTAGGCCCTGTGACTTACAGATTCAGATTCAGATTTTGTTACAGTCGCTTGTATTTTTAAAACATGAAATCAACCATTGCCCATGTAACTATGACTTTCAACTTCCAAAACGAGAGTTGCCGTTAAGCCAGAGCAACGAAGAGGTCGTCGATGGCGTTGTGTCTAGAAATACGGCAATCTAAATGGACGCGTTCGGCCATTATATTATAATTATGATAATTAAAATGTTTTGTCAACTGTGGAAAAACGATATTAATTTGATTATAATATGAAGATACAAAGTGGTAGTGAGTGCCGACATTGTATCCAAATGTGTGACATCATCATAGTGCATTACGTATTGCAGACGATTTTCGCTCTTTCCGCTGGTCGCCTGGGTAGGGTTGGCAGTGTTATTTAAACACCAAAAAGCTGCACATTCAGGCAAGGCTGTGCACTATGTGTAAGGCTGTGCACTATGACGTAACTATTTATCTTAATTTTGATTGGTTAAGAATTATCGATGACCGGAAAAATAGCGCCTTCCATTGTGGTGCGATTTATTGAATAAAAAGAACCTTGTTTAAATATTTCCAAACGGAAGTTTTTTTATTCATTAGCCTATGTATTCAGATAACCTTCTTGGGTGAACTTTTCATTTAAGACCGGTCGCATCTTTTAGTTTACTCCTACCCGGCCCCTACTTGAGCTTTCTTTTTGCTACCCTTGATTTAAACTTTGCATTGTTATGCTTCATTTGTACAAATGAATGGTTCTAAATCGTTTCAATACGGCTCCATATTGAATTCTACGGTCTGTTTCACGAAATTTTAAATCAAATTTTAGTAATTTGATTGGATAATATTAGAACGATTTTAGTGCTTAGCCAATCAAATTTGAAGTATCTACTTAAATTGGATTTTATCTTTTTCTAAAAATTTCGAGAAACAGGGCCCAGGATAGACGTCCCACAGTACTTATCTCGTGAGTGTCGGTTTCACACTGAATCCAGTTTCCCCGGGATCCATTCACTTGATTTAATTTTTATTACTAAAACTATCCGTGTACGATATACGTGCCTTTTAGGTTTCTGGTTGTCTGTGGTGCTGTTCTCCTGTACTTTAGGTTTAAGTAGGTTAAAAATTCGCCTAATTAAGTACATATTTTGCTGTATCATTTAATCATATAGTAAAAGTCCACTCAATTCCTTTCTTTGTATATTTGTATATATCGGGCCTACATGTAGTGTACAATGTCGTCACTTTAGCCTACATGCCATAACGTTTTTTTTAGATTTTGCCCTGTCACTGTCACAGTACTGTCATTAATGTCGTCAATCCACATTTAATGTTTACTTTATTCTTTCATTGACAATGGGTGAAAAGGCTTAACCTGGTCACAGATTTGGACAGGTTACTTTTACATGAGAAACGGGATCGGCTGCTTCTTATACATGAGAAACCGTAATAAATAAATCTATATTCAGTTAATTCAATAAAGGATAAATAAATCGCGCGTAACATAAATTAGACCCATGGCTATCCCTACAGCAGATGTATGGTCGAAATAGGTAAAGTTGAATTCTTAGTTTTTAAGTGTGAAGATCAAAGAAGGCACACTGATCAGCAGTGAATATTCGCTAGGCCGCTACAATCACTGATAAGGATGACATCGACGCGACTTAATTAGTCCCCCATATTAACTTTTTTCTTTCGACAAATTAAATTTTAAAACATTTTTTGTATGTATTAGAAAAATAAGTAAAGACGTTTGAAGTATTTGTAGTTAAAAAGTATTTCCTATTTAGTGTAAATAGATATTAAAATGAGTAAAAGACATCATTTTGCCGGAAACAGTTGCGTGTTATGTAAACAATGCACGAGTCTTTGAGCCAATGATTGTCGCCACATGATGTCAATGCACGTGCTGAGGAGAGTCATCTGTGACAGAGATAATTCGTATGTATTTCTCTGTGAAACAGATTGTAAACAAAGGCTGCTGATAACCCGGCGTAGATTTAATCAGATTCAAGAGAGGAAACCATCTCACGAATACAAATGACAATCATAGAAGGCGCTGGTTTGTTTATGTCCTTTTCAGAGAATGCCGAATGTTTTGAAATTTTCAATTGGTCATAGTTTTTTTCGTAAAGACTTTGTGTGTGTGTGTGGGGGGGGGGTCTTGTTTTTTTATATTAGGTGTGGGGGTGGGGTGGGCGAAGGGGACTGATATTTCGCTTGGGGATTAAAGATCCACCAAATGGCGATAATAGAATTTCACTTCCAATGTTTATTAAATTGCAAATTAAATGCATTTCATAATGTAGAAAATTGGCAAGAACTTAAGTCTCTTGGTAAAACGCTTTTTAAAAAATGTGGCTCTAATTACTGTGAAAATTAACCGGGCGCTTGTGTGTCACATTCAAAAATAGTCATGTAATAATTGTGCCGCCATATCTCAAGTCGAAGTTCATCAGTTGCAAAGAACAGGATACCATGTTTCCTTTATTTAAATAAAACCAGTGATTCCTGTAGTTCGTTGACCCCTGAAAGTGCAGTCAGTTTGACATAGATTGATTGATGCGATAACATAGTGAACATCCGGGTATTTACGTTCATACTCCCCGGAACTAACATGGCGGACAAGTCCCCATCTCGACACGCTGTCACGTGATCAGTGCGGACTCTAGTTTCTATATATAGCTCTATGAGCTGTTCCTTGTTAGTATTTCCGTCAGTGGGCGTGTCACCGAAGAGCGTCAAGGAGTAGGCGGAAACGACGCTGTCCGGGCAAAAGTACCTTCATCTCGTATGCTAGTCTTTATTAACCTGAAAGCTGTAGGCCTACGTAGAAAAGTCAGTCTGATTAATACATAGATCCTATTTCGTTTCGTTTTTCTATAGTCCAAAATTTCGTTTTACTTGTCTTTACTACACTAGGATCTGGAAGGGTTGTTATATAAGGGATATAAGCCAATGAAACGTTTTGTTACTTCGAGTTTTTGGCGTGAGGTGCCCGGAACTGGGTGATCCTTGCACTTGAAACATCATATTTGGTTAATTAAATGATTGGCGTCATTATGGACCTTCCACTAAAAAACGAAACGATCTATAAATCTGTAGTTTAATCGAATTGTAGAAAAGTCGGACGTTAACAAACCCCATATAATCACAATTGTCAACTCTTTATTTATTTAATAAAATGTTAAAGGGCGCATGGCTTTTTTATACAAAACATTAAAGTAGACTAAAATTAGTCTAAAAGCAACGCACATTATATTGAATTTTTAAGATTATATTACTGTAATTTCTAAGTTATGTTCGGTGAAATGCGAACGTTTACGCCTGGTTAAACCATGCAGCATGCTACACGTGTTTTTACATTATTATTCTATTTGTGAATTGTCAAATATCCTCTCACCGTGTCATATAACAACTTTTCGTTTTCAACGGAATCATCTATGTCCGTTATCGCCTGTTACCTCATTCAGTTATATAGTAGGATACCTTGCATTTGTCACTTTAGTCGCCACTTCTCGTTTCTTCGCGTGTGTTTTACACGTCTACGTGGTGATAATCTCTGTGCTAACCAGTTATGTCAATGTGATAATGACTGACACCATTATTGTCCTTTAAATATATTAGGATCTTATATGTTCCTGTCAAGATGACAACATCAACATTGAATGAACTGGACCAAACTTGAATTCTAATGTTGAATTTTAATGTTGAATATTATGCAAAATATTACAGGTTTAGCGCCTTTAAAGTGCGGGAGTCAGGGTGGCTAAGTGGGCAGGACGCTAGCTATCTATCCTGGGTGTGTGTGTTCGACCCCTGCATTAGCCGAGAAAGTTCAAGGGATTTTCCGGCATGGTTTCCCCCACACTGATCAGCAGTGAATATTCGCTAGGCCGCTACAGTCACTGTTAAAGCCCCAATAACACTCTTGTTGTAACTAAATAATATGTCCCAATCTTCATTCTGGTCAACAAATTGTATTATTTTACAATATTCCAATTAATTGATGATATAAATTTCATCTTAACACACCTAATTTAAAAAATTGGAAAAATTCAACTAATTGATTTGAAAAGTCTAACGTAAACCTGTTCAAATGTGACTTTGATTTAAAATATTTTCGAACCCTCTGGACAAGTAAAATAGGTCGTAATGGATAATTTACACAACAGGTAGGACACTTAAACATCTAGTACTTAGAATAAGGCTATTTTTTATTTTCTGGGGCTGCCAAGCCAGCAAGAGTGTTATTGTCCCTTTAAAGCAAGGTTGTGACTTGCCCGACTCGAGTCGTGCCAGTTCGCAAACTAGTCGTAAACTGGCGTGAAGTGTGCGTAAACCCGTCGTGATTGCGTGCCATGTCGGGACAAGAATTTTGAACGACCGGGTCGTGAACTATGCGCAAACTGTTCGTGAACTCGTCGAGGTGATGCGGGGGGATGCTTGCCAGTGCGTGTCAGTGCGCGCCATACCACGACTGTCTCTTCCCTGCAATTATGGTGTCTCTTCCACAGCCAATCAAAAAATGACCTGGGGTTGGTTCGTTACTGGGGGTTTAACGTCCACTTCCACCTAAGGTGAAACCAGTGGTTGGGGAGGCCCCCTTTTGATATGGAGTGCCCAAGTCGGCACGACACCGTCCGAATTGCGCAAACTCGTCGTGCCAATGCGGGAAGTGCGTAAACAATGCGCAAACTATGCGTGAACTCGTCGTGCCAGTTCGTGTCAATGTGGACACTGATGGGCACGCATTCGTGAACTCGTCGTCAACTATGCGAGAACAAGTCGTGAACAGTGCGGGAGCCTCCCAGTTCGTGCCCCAAAATGGCACGACTTGCCACTCCAAAATCGTCGCCAAAAGTCGTGCAAGTGTCAGCCTTGCTTAAGGATGACATCGATGCGACTAAATGTGTCCCCAACTATTAACTTTTTTCCTCTGACAAATTAAATTCTAATACATTTTTCATGTATTAGAAAAATAAATAAAGACGTTTTAAGTATTTGTCGGTAAAAAATATTTCCTATTTAGTGTATTAAAATGAGTAAAACTGCAGCATTCTGCTGAACCAGTTACGTCTTATGTAAACAATACACGCGCCATTGAGCTGCAATGATTGACGCCGCGTGATGTAATTGCATGTGTTGAAGACGGTCATCTTTTCCAGAGATATTATAAGGCTTTCGTAATTCTCTGTGAAACAGATTGGGTTTCTCCTTGCCAATGGTCCAGGACGAAGGGCCTGACAAGACTATCGATGTCTAGTCGTTCGAATAGGATGAAAACCCGAGGTCCGTGTATATATTGGCGTGCACTTGAAAGATCCCTAAGCAGTTGGAATTAGATATAAGACTAGCCATAGTGTCGCAGTCCGGGCAAAAATTTCCCTCATAGCACACTACGGCGTATGCCCGTCTTTATTAGCCTATAGTCGGAGCAGAACAGGACGTTATACCCCATTTTAGTTCATTTCATTTCTTCATAACTCACTCAAATGAGTAAGTTTTACTTATTTTTGACCGACTTTATTGTCAGTGTACAAACGACCAGATCTTCATCTAGTAAAAAAGACAAATGAAATATAAATTTGGGCTTTAATCAGATTGTAGCTGGGCGTTAACAAACCTCATTTAACCCCATTTCCAAACTTTATTTATTAAAATGCTAAAGGGCATTTAATATTACTTGTTTAATCATTATTATTTGCATTATTTTCTGTTTTGCTACCTCACCCTGAAATTTTCAAATTCAATAAAAATAAAAAAAAGACAATGTAAATAGAATTTCCATCGATTGACGTATAGAGGAATTAGAGGAAAGTAAGGTGTGTATGGGTTTCTGTAGATAGCGTATAAATTCGGGGGCACTGATCTGTGTGATTCATTTGAGGCGACACTACTTGACGCGTGAACACTCATTTTTTAGGAAAATTATAATGGCGATTTGTTTGTAATATTATGAATGTATTCTTTTTGATATAGATTGTATTTTGATTATTGTAAATGCAGCTGGTTGCTAGCGTGGTCACAATACCATCATTGTGTTACGCTATTTATTGGTCGTTCTCTGCAGTGCGGGCTTTATAATGAGAATATGTTCTCTTCTTACAAATAATATCTTATGTACGTTTACCGTCATCAAAAACATATCGATCGGAATTTGGACAAAAAGAAAATATATATATTTAAATATATATTCCTGGCCCATTCTCAATAACTGCTAAATTGCTGCGTCAGTAAAATTTCTGTTTTATTATATATATGTTTTACGGTCTTGTCTTTTTAAAGCCCGGCCCATACCGCTACGACTACACACAACCCGACAGGACTCAGCGTCTTGGGTAGTTGTAAAAAAAATCGGGTCGCGTCTTTACTTCACTTGCCTACGACTACGACGGTACCAGTGCACACAGGCCAGACTCTCACAGATTATGCGTCGTGAGTTACGCCACTTCCCTCTGGCGAGTGATTCCAAAAGTAAACCGGAAGCATAAAAGTGACATTATATTTTGCCAAGATGTCGCTGAAGTTGACTGCTCGTAAAAGAAATGTGTCCAAAAATCTGCCATCTTGAATTTTCCCGGGAAAACAAGGAGCACATGACCTGCACAGTCACATGACTAAATGCTACTCTCTGATTGGCTAAACAACAGTAAGACAATTGAAGGGTTACGACTGCATCCAACTGCATCCGACTACGACTGAACATGTCGGGCCGACGAGCCACGACGCGACGGAAATCGATTGAATCGTGGTCGTGGGACTGTCCACACTGCACTGATTATCTGAGACAAGACGTTGCGTTGGGTAGACTCTGGGCAAGTCGTGGCGGCGTGGACCGGGCTTTAAGGTCATAAATAATTGCCAACATGAATTAGAAAAACAACTTTCTCTTCGTGAACTTTGAGTTATAATATTTTATACATTATCGGTTTACGCGTACGCGTTGTGTCATTGAGACAACTTACTTGGTTTCGGTTCCCTGGTTGTACGTGAGATGGAGTAGGCTCGCCTGTCTAAACTGAAATAAGGTTTTTCTTAATGGAATTCTGGGATATCCTCATTATACGTACATGTAAATATAGACGGTTTATAAGCGAGATAAAGTCCTCGAAAAAAACCTTTAAAAAAAACCCCCGACAGAAAACCCCTAGCCTCGGTTTTTCTTTTTCGCAGGTTATTTTCTTCAGTCTTTCGTGCTTTATCCTACAATAAATTATTTCTATTATTATAAGATATGTTACATCATACAATAATTTATCCCCGTCTTCATCTTCATTACGATTAGAACAGTAGGACGTTAAACCTCATTTCATAATATTATCTATATGACGACATATTACTCGCCATATTCCTGAAGCAATGGCCAGAGAAATCCCTCTCTGCCCATTGCTGGATTGACTTCTAATTCTTGAACTTTTGAGGGAGTGTCTCTATTCTTTCCGTTCAATCAACATGACAGTCCTACGTTTAATCTGGGTCTTCCCTAAAACTTTGGACATTGATTTAATGTATTAAAAACGGTGTAAGTATGTTCGTTTCCAAACAGCATTGTTTAATTTCATTGGACTTGATAGCCTCGTTTGTCACGCAATTAGTTTTACTGCAGTATTCTGCTATGCACGGGTTAATTGATCATAATAAAATCGTGAGCCATGTCGTAACGTTATGTAAACATACTTGGTCGAATATTGGCACTCGTTTTAAATGTAAAGCTTTTGTAAAGCAGCTAGTCATTGGTTGTTAGTCGGACTACTGGCTAATCAAAATTTAAAACAACAATATCCACTCATTACAGCAGTAAGTAGTGGGATTACCTCTTATCAAACGGAACACTGCGAGGAGTATGATTACTCACGTGACATCACACTATTGATTGGACCTTGTTTATAGGTGTGAATTATTATTATTCCCATGCTATGAAATGGGGTTTAACGTCCCACTGTTCTACTCTAAAGAAGCCGCGGTTGGTCAGTGAGTAAGATCCCGGCTTGCTAGCCAGGTGGTCGCGGGTTCGCGCCCGGACTTGACCGGGAAAGTTCTCGCGATTTTCCAGTGTGGATCCGACTTGTCAGTGATGCAGGACGGAGGGCCTGACAATGACAGCTGTCTTGTCGTTCGAATGGCTCGAAAAATCGAAATCCCGTGTACACTTTGGCGTGCACTAAAGAGGGAGATGGAGAGACACAAACCAGGTCATTTCAGGACTAACCGGGGAATCGAAACCACGCCAGTCGACTCATTGACAGACCTTATAATACAGCGAGCACGTTCTAACCAATCGGTCATCCACCACTACCCCACCAACCTCGAAGAAATTCTAGGTATCAACCTTCGAGGAGGTGCGGGAATGATGGAGAGATGTGTTCAAGGACGGCTTGAAAGTCAAAAAAGAATTACAGAGGAATTATTAGAACGGTTATTAGAAAGCACAAGATCTTTTCCGCCTCCCAGCTAATCATCCTAAAAAAAAGACTGATTACCATGATGAGGAGAGAAAAACCGTCAAGGAGCAGCCTCCCCTCTGTTTCAGACGGATGGCCACACCAGGAGAGACCACTCTCTGATTCTGAATCATTAATAGCTCCCGGTAGGCCTACCCCATAAACCTCAGACCGAACTAGAGGAAGAGGGAGGAAATCATCAAGCGAAGACTTTACCTGCGATATCGCCGGAAAGGGGAAGCGGGCATATATCTGTCATTTGTAATAACGAGATACCTTTAACGTTCTCCACAGCATCGGTTTAGATCATACAACCTATAATCGACCCGCTAGATCATCATCAGATGACTAATATGTGGAGTGGATTGGACAATGCCAAATATTCATTTAACTTTAAAACAGACTTCACCGGGAGACTGCCAATTGAGGGACTGGTACGTCCTTTTTTTTTACAGTGTCAATGGTTCTTGACAATCGAGACTTTATAGGTTAATTCTAGTCTAAATTTCGTTCAGATAAAATTCTTTGCTTGACCTTTTCAATCAGTTTTTATTATCTGTTCTTAATCTGTTGTAGTAAGGCCGATCTTTTCCTTATTCAAATCTTACATAATACGTCTTGAAAGGGTTTAACCTGTTGTGGTAATATCTGTATATTATACAATATGTGTGACGTAGATATATAATCAAGGGTTTAGCCCACTGCGTATATTTATGACTGATTTATTAGATTGAGATTACTGAAATTCTATGTCAAATTACCATTGTCATTTGATGATGATATACATTTCTTACATGGCTAATTAATTGTAGTTGTACGTCAATATCACTCAGAGATTCTTTCAAGAAAGGGTCGTCTGGCGGAGATCGTGAATATGGAGTTTCTCCTTACTCATAGAAATTACTACGGTTTTAAAACAATAGTGGATAATTCATTAGATTATTGGTCTAGGACCGAGAACTAGTCCCCAAGCGCTACCCGTTTTGTTGTTGGTGCTGTTGTTCTTGTTGTGGCGGGAGGGGTTGGGGATATCATTCACGATTCTTGTTCTGTCTTATATTGATGTACCTTTACTCGTTGGACCGTGTATAATAATGAGCAGGTATATTGTAGTAGCTGGGTGGTATTTCTCTCCGTTTGGATTCAATCAGATTAACAAAGACCCATGAAAATGATGTTACCCAACATGTAGCGGACATATTAGGGACCTTTCGCATAGATACGAAAACGAAGACCAAAACAAACATATGTTCGTTTTCGTATCTTCTAACAAACGGTTTCGCAATCCTGCGTACGCTAATTATAGCTAGATGGGGTTAATTTCCACCTCGATTAATTTCAAGCCAAAGTTTTCAATCGATATTTTGGCGGATATACAACAATTTGACCACATTCTACATACCCTAGACAATCAAAATATATACACAAGGCCTCGAAAAATGATTGGAAATTCAATATATGAGACAACAAACATGTTCGTTTACAGCTCCATACGCGTAACGTTTTTCACTGACCGAACACTCATTACGGATTGACGTCACAAGTATGAAACTATGACGTTTTAGTTTTCGTATTCGTTTTTGTACCGATGCGAAAGGTCCCTAATATCTCCATTTACAATAACGAAACACTTTTTACGTTCTCCACAGCATCGGGTTGAGTGTGGTCAAGTGTGGTGTTTATCATATAACCTATAATCGACCCTCTAGACTATCAGATGACTAATATATTGAGTGAATTAGACAATGTCAAATATTCGTTAAATATTCCCTGCTTTTTTATATCGTCCGCAGAGGATGCCTAAATAGAATTCTGCCATAGTCTGGCATTCTTTTCGGAGATCCATCTTTTGCAACATTGTAGGTCAAAACTTCCTCTACTGTCAATCAGGGCGGGAGTCACAGTGGCTAAGTGGGTATGGTGCTGGCTCACTGGCCTGGAGGTCGCGGGTTTGAACCCTGCATTGGCCGAGAAAGCTCCTCGGGATCTTCCGACGTGGTTTCTCCTTGGCATTGGGTGACAGTAGCGCAGGAATGGGTGCCTGACATGGACAGCTGTCTGGTCGTTCGAATGAGACGAACAACTAAGGTTCCGTGTGTACATTGGCGTGCTCGTAAAAGGTCCCGTGGCAGTTGAAATTTGATATAAGAGTAGACCATAGTGCCGAAAAGCCCGATCGGAGCAGAACGGTAGGACTTGAAACACCATTTTATTTCAATCAGGGGACTTTAACAGCCTACTCTTGATATCCAGCAGGGAATCTTTAACGTTCATGGTGTCTGTCCATCTTCATCAGTGCTAGACTAACCTTTAAGCCAAATAACCACTGCTTAGGGAATCGTGACTGCTTTGTTGCATGCCAAATTTGAATTTTATTGATTAATTAAGAACTTTTTATCGGTTTTTCATTGTTTTTGTCTCTATACTGTTACCTGTCGCAATTAATAATCACGTGTATAAAATCCCAGAAAAACTCCAGTCACGTGCTTAGTGGGGTTGTTAAGGTAAGATAAGATTTTATTGTATCGAAACACCCATTGAGGACATCACATAATATAAACATGTACATAAACTTATATAGAATATGGTAAATAATAATATATATATTTTACAAACAAGACAAATAATATACATTTACTAACAGGACAAACAGTATACATATATATATATTAATCCTCTTAGTATGCATATACACATTTACCTCAAACAGTTTTGATAATGACACAGCATTCAACGTATTATGAATTATATTATTATAAATATTATACAGTATACATAAATAACGAGAAGAATTAGTATAGGTATTGACATGGAAATATGATATAGGAATGTTAGAAGCATTATAAGAATCAAATAATAAAATATAGAATGAAAAATATTAATACATGGAAATCTAGTGGTAATTTATAATTGTTTATATTTTGAATTTAAGGGGCACTTAAATCTATTAAACATACATTATGCAAGAGCTAAATCTGCCTATTGCGGGTCTTTCTTTCGGCATTAAATGTTGTATAAATTTTTTGAAGAATGTAACTGCTTAATTTTTTGTTAAAATCCCCTACCAAAGGACCGAGCAACTACATGTAACTCAGTATTTGTGATACATTTTCAAACAACTTAAACACGTCAGTCATCTTCTGGAAATTGAGACCGGTGTCCCAAGCTGTATTATGCGGTGTCTACGTAAAACCAGACTTTCTTTTAAATAAAGATAATGTGTAGGTGAAATATACCTTTCGCTATCAAGTACAGCACATGGGCCATTCACTGTTTAGACCTCTCAAGGAATGGGGGTCGATTATCAGGTCACCAACGAATAAATTAACCCGAAATCTTAAAAAGGTTACGTGTTCGGATAAGAAGTTTTGACGTTAACGTCCAAACGACTCAATATTTTGAGTTGAAATTTTGAGATAAGGTCTCTTCACCATTCTGCTATATTTTGGCGTTTAAATTTCACATGTACTCGGACTTTTATTTTTGAGACTCTGTTCAAATCGGAACTGTCCCTTTAACTTATCCGTAGCATAATCAACTCTCGGTGGCATCGCTAGCCTGCGATCTTTACTGGGTTATGACACGATTTACTGCATAACTTCCCTTCACGATTGAATCAAAAAATGGACAATCGAGACTAAGCTTTTTCATCGTACTACCTTTAGTAATGATGACCGAGGCTTGGCGGAAATTTCAATCGCTAAATTCTCTTAATTCTCGGTTCATAGTGGATCAATTTGACTGATATTATTTAGCAAATTGCCTTTACATTAACTAGTTTTTGACTATTGTAGTGAGAACTGCCAACTCGTCATCAAATCTCCGAGAGTGTATCTTTAAGTGCTTAGAGCCTCTGGGGGTCTTAAGTAAACACGGAACTTTGCTGCAGTTTCTTGTCCCTAAGAATTTGATATAAGCGACGTATGCATAAGAGAAGTCCGTGTTTATGTCATCCGAATGTATGGAATTCACCCGTCGACAAAGCACTGCTTAACCGGAGCGTGGCCCTTGGCCTGGCTAGAATCGCGGCGCCCCGATTTGTGTTTTTATTTTTTTGAATATAAAAGAATACATATTTCAAAGGGTCAATACCACTCTTGTTGTAACTGAATAATATGTCCCAATCTTTATTCTGGTCAAGAAACTGTATTATTTTACAATATTCCAATTAATTGGTGATACAAATTTCATCTTAACACACCTAATTCAAAAAATTTGAAAAATTCAACTGCATGATTTGAAAAGGTTAACGTAAACCTTTTCAAATGTTACTTGGATTTTAAAATATTTTCGAACCTCCAGGGCAAGTAAAATAGGATGTAATGGATAATTAATTTACACAACAAGTAGGACACTAGTACTTAGAATAAGGCTCTTATTTATTTTCTGGAGCTGCCAAGCCAGCAAGAGTGTTATTATCCCTTTAAATGGCAGAAACTGTTTGATTTCAGTAAAAAACATAAACGGGTAAATGCGGTGTGTTCATTTGCTTTTCAAGATACCTATCGTTCTAGAAAAAACGTTAGACAGTTAGAATTTGAAATATGAGTAGACCGTAACGCCGTTGTCCGGGCAAATCCCCCCCTCCCAAATAGTGCACTGCCAATCTGTTTCGTAGAGGATAATGAAAGTCTTCTAATATCTCTGTAAAAGATGGCTGCCTTAAACACGTACTGTCAAATCACGTGGCGTCAATCATTTGCTCAATGATATTAGAAGACTTTCATTACTCTCTGTAAAAGATGACTGCTTTAAACACGTGACGTCAAATCACGCGGCGTCAAACATTTGCTCAATGGAGCGTGCATTGTTTACATGAGACATTAATGGTCCGGGTAGGATGGTACCTTTTACTCATTTTAATAACCATATACACTAACTGGGAAATGATTTTACCCACAAATACTTTATTTGGTACTCTAATTTTAGAATTTAATATGTCATCCTTATCAGTGGACACTGCATAGTGTACACTCCTCTCGATTAACCCGAATGGTGTTAAACTCAATTTCATTTTATTTTAAAAGGTGCCTCTCCTTTAAATACCATAACGTAACACGTACCGCACAGATGTATTTGAAGGCTTTTAAAAAAACACCTATTTTCTCGGTGAGTTATCGCAATGTGAAACATGTAAAAGGTTGCAGGTCAAACAGATTAAACGGATTTCTTAGGAACTAATCACACAAAAGAAATTGTGTTAAATTACGGTAGGAATTTGGCCTAACAGTGCTAAGCGCCAATGCAGTGTATAAGCATTATCATTATCATTATTATCCGTGCTTAGGGTTCAAACTGGGGGGTTGGGTGGCCGAATGGTTAGCATGTGCGCGCTTTATCATAGGTCTGTCATTGTAAGTGACAAGGATTAGGTTCGCCTGTCCACTCGTGGGTTTTCTCCGGGTCCTCTGGTCTCCTCCCACAGCTAAAGACCCCTACGCACAAGCGAATTATTGAAATAAAATTAAACCACATGTTAGTCCCGAAATGACCCCATTTCTTTCTTTCTCAAGGGTTGAAACTTAAAATTGATGACAAGTACTGATAGGGGCGAATTGGTTAGAATACAGCCATTCCCATCTTGATCAAAGTTATGATCGTCATCGTGATCATCATATAGGGCATCACGGTGGCTAAGTGAGTAAGACGCTGGCTCGCTGGTCTAGGGTTACTTTGTTTGATCCAGGGGCGCATGTAGGATATTAAAAGTGGAGATGCCAAAGTTGTTTTAGATGGTACAGATTTCAGCTAATCCAGCCTAGCTGTTGACTGGAAATTAGATAACTCTCGTCAGGGATACTCTAATACTACAAATGTCTGGTAATTACATAGCTCTGTCAGGGGTACCCCACCACTAGAAATGTTTTTGTGATACCTGAAGATGTACGGTACATTGCTGTGTGAATTTCATGTAGTACACTTTTGAGCTAATCTAGACTAGTTGAGAGGTATCGCATTTTGGGCCTGGAATACCACACCCACCACCAAAAACCCGGCAGACTTACATTTTATGATACCAGATATACATGCATTGATACAATAAAGAAAAAAATTGGTACAATTTTCAGCTAGGTTAACCCCACGGGCTCCTGCTCTATAAGAGCATCACCGTGTGGTCATAATCAAATGTATTTTAATTGAAAGATTACCAAATTATTGTTATTTTTTTTATTTTTTTTTTTTTATTTATTTTTTTTTTTGGATGGGGTCGTCATTTCTCGGGGCGCGTTATTTTTCCGGGCGTGCAATGTACCCCCTGCATCCCCGCTAGGTACGGCCTAGAAATGGTTCCACTACTGATGTCTTCCGTCTTACTCCAGGCACAGTAGTGGCTTTTCCTACAGAGTTCCTTTGCGCAAGTTTTTTAGTCAAATGACAACAAAAAGTTTACTGGTCCATCCCTTTAATTTACACATAAACTAACCCAAAACTGTCCTGCACATAGCTTAACATATAATAAATCAATTCCCATTGAAATAAAGGTGAAGCCTTACCGCATAATTATATGATTTGATGAAACCCATCTGCTACGCGAAATTTCAACAGGCCGGTGTCATGGCGGCAAGTTGCGTAATACGTCATTAGGCCTACAACATAAACATCGCTATGCAAAGAAAAAAACTGTTCGGTAACCATTTTTATGGTCCAGTCTTCACTATTTGTGATAGAATTACTTATTCCAATACAAACTGTAATGATATTGTGGACAATTGTGCGTTTGAACCTATTTGAACTTGCGACTTGCGTAAGGGTTCTTAGACTGTAGCAATTGTAACCTTAAACACACAGTTAAAGGTTACAAATATAGTATCTAGGTAAGGCCCTGGTTTGATCCCTGTATTGACGGTATTTTTATAGTTACACGGTAATTTTTCAACCCGTTATGAATTTCTATCCGGTAGTGACGAATTTATCCAGTTTAGAACTTTGAAATTTCTAAATGCAGCAGTTTTTGTAAGCATTTTATTTGGTTTTGCTTTTTTCGGATTCACATGGGTGTGTCCGAAGTCCGAAGTAAACAAAGACGATGTTTTGATACACTTGCACCCCAATCATCAGTATATAGTCTATCTATGTATGGGTTGAAATAAAGGGTAGTAAGACTATAATATAAATGTACCAATCGGCTTTCAGATTTCGTAGACACAGCTTACAAGAAGCAAGCGTGATTTAGCAATATTATAATATGTCTTCGAATTTTTTGTTTTCATTCATAGCGTCACTGCATGAATGAAATAAATAGTAAGTAAAGATAAATAGTAAGTATATAATACTCGACGTTTCAAGAGAGAGTAGTCTTTTCAAAGTAAATTGTCCATGACAAATGTAGCGCGTTAAATAGGCTGACCCTGTTATAGCCAAAATGAAATGTCATCCCACGTGTTGGTTTGTTATATAACACCCAGGCGCGGATCCAGGATTTTTTGCAGGGGGGGGGGGGGGGGTCTAGGATTGATAATTTCTTAACTAATTGCGCTGAACCAATTAACGGGGGGTTAATTGCCCTCCCCCAGAAAAATTTGGTAAATTAGATTCAATTTGGTGCATTCTGACGTATTTCCGGAAGGTAAATTCCAAAATTACAGGTCTAAAAATCGCCAATAAAATCGCATAGATTTAAGTTTCAAATTTTCAAGCCTGAGCAGGGGGGGGGGGGTTAATTGATTATTTAGATAACATCTCAGGCCTGAAGAAAGACCTGTAATAAGCAGATTTTGCTCTTGCATAATGCTATTTTAAGTTTGTTATCAGGCGAAACTAAAGGCATTCAATCATAGCTAATAATAAACATAATAATATCGTTTTTCTTCTATTAATGTTTAACGTCCACTTCCACCGAGGGTGGGGGGCTGGATGGCCGAATGGTTAGCGTGCGCGCGATGTATCATACGGCCTGTCATTGAGTCAACTGGCGTGGTTTCAAATCCTCGGTTGTACGTGGCAAGGAGTAGGGTCGTCTGTCCAACCTCGCGGGGTTTCTCCGGGTCCTCCGGTTTCCCCACACTGCTTAGGACCCTTACGCGCAAGCGAATTATTGAAATAAATTTTTTAAAAAAAAAACATACGTAAGTCCCGAAATGACCTAGTTTGTGTCGAGTGGATGTTAAACCCCATTTCTCTCTCTCTACACCAAGGGCGATATCGTCGACAAGTTGTCTTTTTTTGATTATCCTACGACACCGCAAGCCAGAGGTGACCGACCACATAGAGCCCAAAGTATGACACTCTAGACCACTGGGCCATCCCAACCCCTTATTTTTTTATTACAGCATTGCCTTGTAAAGTCTTTAGGTATACATAACTCCATTGTAAATCAATTGTAATGAAAATGATTTATTTATTTAGGATTTAATGATGAACTAAAAAATGTCGCTTCGGTTTATCTATGGTTTTACAGCTTCTATCGTTAAAAAATGTGACGTGCGTCAGTGGTAAAATAAAGTGCTAGTAGTTCATGGGATATAAAAACAGAGTTGAATTCGGGCTTCAATTTTACAATGATACAAGATTTTTGAATTGAATGAACCGTTGTCGACAAATTGTCCCTTTCCGACATTATATAACGTCAATTAATATCCTAATCCAAAATCAACATAGAGTTACCAATTAGGATAAATTAAGCTTAGCTTTTAAACACATGTTAAATAAACGAAGTCGTGGCTAGACAATTTGTCATACATTATTATGTAAAAAAAAACAACCCAAAATAACGCTACAGAATTGCTTGCCAATGTTTTGTTTAAAGCGGTGGACACACTAGCCGAATGATTCGGCGTCGAAATTCGCTTAGTTTGTCCACTGTCATTCGGCCAAATGATTCGCCCGAATCAAACAGGTTTGATATATTCGGCCGAATTATATTCGCCAGGTGTGTCCGCTTCGCCGAAACATTCGGCCGAATGTAGAATTCATTGGCCAATCACCACTCATATCGAGAAGTCACATGATCGATTGAAGACATAGACGCCGCCATGTTTAAGCTAGACTGGCCCAGTCTCTTCTATTTATTTTACATTTCGATTTATATAAAAGTATTAATTTTTAGTAAACCAACACTTTCGTTTCCATTTGTATATAAAAAAAATTTGAGTAAACCTGTAACCAGCACCAGAGACTGGACAATTTGCGAGCTTCACAATAAAATGGGCGTTCCTGTCCTGTTTTACGTTGTTCCTTATTTGGAATGATTGACAGTTGTCAAGCAAGCCCCGAGTCACGTGACACGAATTTGTAAATAAAGTCTCGATTATCGCGGCTTCACACACACGCCGTTGTAATTGTAGAATCATGTCCGAATTAGCGGATATTGACGTTGTATCCGTTCATTCGACAGATATTGTCCGTCAACAAAATTCTTAGATCGTTAAAGTATCACTAAATAACAATAACTGTTATCCACAACAAACATCTCGCACCTACACCAGTTTGCCAGTTAGTCGACAGCCATGTTTATTATCACGTGATGTTAGATATGTCGTGATCACGTGCACGACGTCACACGACCTACATAATGCAGATTGACCTACTAGATGAGAATGAAGCTCTATTTGCCCAGTCTCTAGAGATTACGTTTTTTTTTCGTTTTTTTTTTTTGAGAGGACTGGCCAATTTTTGGTGTGTAGAGAAGACTGGCCACCAGTCTATGTTTAAGCATGCGACGTGAAAGGTGGTGCTTATTGATTTGGCCGAACGATTCGGCTAATGCGGCGTTTCCCAACCTCTGAGAACTTTTTTTTAAAAAAAATGGTATTTTTTCGTGTAATCTCTCTAGGCCTATACATCTTCAATAGAAGGCTTGATCTCACTTTACTTCGTACATCTATCAAGGTCATTCACGTAACACTATACAATCTACATTTTTCGTCACTTCACTAATGACAAAATAACTGGATTCCTTGCCACGCTAACATTGTTGAAGGATAGAGTGAGTCGCAACCGTTTCGTATTATTTCTGCCTGCGTCTCTGTTCACCTGGAAGAATCCGAAGACGTCGAAGTAGGTCATCTTTCTGGGGAAATCACTGAACATCTTCAGTCACTGATCAATCAGTTCGAACGCTAGGCCTACTTCCCCGAGCTTAACGTACAGTCATACACCGTGCATGGTTCGAGACCCATACAGTGCACCATTAGTAGAGTGGTTCAGAGACACAATATTTGTCCTTATAAAAACTGACCCGCTTATCTGTGTGATTGCTCCGTCGAGAAATCTTCTGAAGTGAGCAGAAGTTAGCGCCGCGCACGTGGTTTAGGAAGTCGCAGCAAATATACGTCACATGAGGTATTTTTACAAACATGTATTGGTATATAACGCCGAGTAAAAAATACACTCATTACGGGCTTCGACTTACGTGTTTATTTAATAGCGAACGTGAGCAAAAATTTCAATTTCACTCCTTGATTTGATTTTTGATTTTGGCGATTTTGGTGATTTAAATACAGAGCTAGCTGTAATAGCTTCGTCTCATTTCTAACTTTCAACCACATGAGATTGCCCAGATAAATTTACTACAACCTTTCGAGATTTACTTTTATTAAGTGGCTACATTCTTGGTTTACGCTGGCATCTATCGTGGTTAGGAAATAAATATTTGCTAGCTCTAAATACGCAGAACTATTTGAGACCGGAAAATAACCGAAACAAACTTTTTATTTGTAGTCTTTATTTTCCAGACCCTTTTCGGTAACATGGTGTAAATTATTTTTATAATCATAGTATATTATCTAACCATCCTGTAGGCATAGGCTTTGATCGACGGACTTATTTTTTTCAAGATTTGAGACTGAGCCCTGCAAGATATCGTCCACGGATGATTTGCTATCCAGCATTGGATTGGACAAGTACCCATATGATTTGGGAACTGTAACAAACTACCTATGACAAAAATCACAAATAGGCTTTATGCTAGACAAATGTTAATAAATTCCCGACAACGTCGGAGCATCGGCCTGTCATGACTGCTTTACATGACGACTGTGTGACTTTTTGTGACAAATACATTCAAAATAGACTGGCCAGACTGACGACAAAGACTAGGACGCTGAGTAAAAGTAAGGTTAAGTCCACTAAATGTATGAAATCATTCGACCATTTTCTTGACACCCCATTTTTTCCGGGATAGTTTACGTTACTCCATCGGCAGACACAAGTGAAATTAATTTAATAAACAGAGAGACTCGGACATCTGCCGATGCGACCTTGACTGATTTAGATAGAAAAAAAGTATTTGCGGCGATTGTCATAAAAGCACAATCGCCAAGTTTAAAAAAAAAATCAACTTCGGAAGACTAAAAAAGAAATGATTCGCATGAAGGCTAATAATGAAAATAAAAAACAATTGGCAGGTAAAAAGAATGGTTGCAAGTCCAAACCTTTTTAGACGAACGAAGAAATTTTGTATGATGTCAAAAATAAAAGATACACAGCAGAATGCCATAATTTGGTCATGAAACTTAAAAATCTAAACGTTTCCAGTGGTAACGTAGCAGTGGTTATAACCGCATGTTTGGCTCTCGCGGGACTAAATCTAATTACACTCCATCAAAATCTACAGTTCAAAGAATATCATGTGAGCGCGCCGGTGTCCAAATGTTTAGGAAACCTTGAAGTCGGCGAAAAATACCACCCTTTATACAGACGAAACTACAAAATTTGGCTCTAAATTCGGTACATACGCAATAATCGCTGGCTCGGCGCATACGCCACTTATCCAGCAATGTGTTCTTTTTTTCATAACAAACATCATGCAGTACAATATATTTATTTATCTGAGGGACAAAAAATAAAGTCTTAAATTAATAGTTTTATGGGGGGGGGGGGGTAATCCCTCTCTCTCACTCCCCGTATTACATGTCATTATATTTTCCTCGTACTTTACCCGGCAATTTATTTTTCATAACAAACATCGTACTGCACAATATAATATTTAGTTATCTTTGAGATTCACATTAAAGTGTTACATTATTAGATTTATAGACCCCTCTCTCTCCCTCGCTCCCTCTGTATAACATGCCGTTATAAATAGGCCAGTGTCTGGGTATAAATAAGTAAACGCACTGTTCATTTTAATATACATGTATGTATTAGGCTAATCTTGAAATAATTCATGTCAAATGCCGATATTTTCATCTCCAGCTTAACATGTATTTTAATTTCTACTGTAGCATTATAAACACAGTTAATATAAAGACATTTGAAGGCGCGGGTTTACTGTTAAAACAACTAAGCGTTCGCGCATGCGTACATATGTCAAATCCAATCGTCTCATAGAGTGTAATCTGTTACTTTGCAGTATGGAAATAAACGATATTTTCCGACTGCGATAAAGTTATTTCGTTTCCGGGACGTGCGTAGCTTGGAGCATATTTTTTTTAGTACAACCAAGGGACATAGCTCTTATTCTCACTAAGAGATTATGGAAGCCGGGCAGAATTTGAGCCATTTATAACATATGTCCAAATGGTTATATATCCTCAAAAATCAGAAGTGGCCAGACTTCCATTGTTGATCAATGAAGTTTTTATAGTAAGTCTTATCATATATAATGTCTTTACTGTCCCGAAATAGTGTCTGTTTGTTATAAAACATTTTTAGCCTGAACCACTCTACCATTAGACGCCATCACCGACGATGATATCGACCAAGGGGAGCTCGTGAGACTGCAGCAGGATACCGGTTGTAAATCACTGTAAGTCCTCGTCTTTCCAGTTACTGATGCAAAATGCTTGAATCCTATATTCACGTCTATCCAAGAATGCAATCGTTTTCTACAATGGTTGTTATAAAAACAAAATTTAGGAACCGGCTTGAAATAGAAAGGAACATGCATATTGCGCCGAGTGGCGTTGAGTCACGCATTGAAACAAGGGCCATGTTTCTCGAAATCTTAACTAAAGATAAAATCCAAATTTTAGTAGATACTTCAATTTTGAGTGGTTAATGGATAGCCTACATATTTATCGGATAGAGTATGACCACTGTGTTGGTGCATAGTTTGTTAACTTGCTAATATTCCTCAAGATCCATTTTCTTAGAATCAGTGGGATTGGCCCCCACCCCCACCTCCTCACCAAATTATATATTACCCCTCCCCCGTGTTACAAAGAATAAACAAATCTATATCCAATGCATGAAACATTGTTTGGGTAAGTGGGTAAAACGCTGGCTCGCTAGTCTGGAGGTCGGGTTTTCGATCCCTGCATTCCATTGGCCGAGAAAGTTCATCCAGAATTTTTCCGGCGTGGTTACCCCTTACTTGTCAGTGATGCAGGACGGAGTATAATATATTCGCCATTTAATATCTGTATTAAAATATTTTTTTTACATGCATCTGGATGTAAAGAGCAAATTACAAGTTATAATGATTGTAATCTTTCAGATAATGACTGTTTTACAGTAATTCAAGTCAGTAGAGAGGAAAGACGAAGGTAACAATGGAAAATCAGATTTGTTCTGTTTGTCTTATTTTCGTTTAAAGACACTATAGGCGACGGGGTGGGGATTTAATTTGTTTTGCATTACATCCCAAAAAATATGGAATACGCACCACATTACAATGAAATACTGCAAAGATAATATGAGACGATGTCTATTTTATATCATTTATGAATATGTCTCGTATCCATCTAACTTGTTTTGTATTAAATACGCATAGATTTTTTTGTGTTGTTTTCTTTAATTCACCTATATTCTACAAAGTATTTTTTATATCAAGTTTGCATTTATGTTTCTTCATTTATTATTTATTTCATTCAGTCTACTCCATTGGTTCTCAACCTTTTTTGCCAGCGGCACACCTGACTAAATATATTTGAAAAATATTTGAATTTAGCAAAAAAAAACATGGCAAGTCATAGACGGCATACAACCGTAGACACAGACAGTCATAAACACATAGAATGACTCAAACTAAATATAGAAAAGCACAGCTATGAACTTATCAGTTGGAACCAGTGAATACTCAGTTGGGATCATGTAGTTTTTTGCATTTTCTTAGTGTGACTTTCGAAATTTCGTGGCACACTTAGGAAGATCTCACGGCACAACTGTGTGCCGCGGCACACTGGTTGATAATTACTGTTCTACTCTAATAAAGCAATTAAAACTCGAATTCCTTAAAATACTATTGTGGTAATTTAACGACAATATTGTCAAATTCTCCTTTAAATACTATTGTGGTATTTTAACGACAGCATTGTCAAATTTTCTTTTTCTTGCTGATTTAAAGAGGCATTATGGTAGAGCTACAGTTCTTTATTTTGGCTTCCACAATTATATAAACTATTATTTAGAATTTATTCACATGAGAAGCATGTAATCAACTCGTCATTTAATGGTCTAATTTAAAAGAATCCCCTGTTGTACGTGACAAACAGAAGGGTCGCCTGTCCAACCTTGTGGGTTTTCTCCGGGTCCTCCGCCCCCCCCCCACTGCTAAAGACCCGCGCAAGCCAGTTATTGAAATAATATTAACACCATATGCTAGTTTTTCTCTCTCTCTCTCTCTCTCTCTCTCTCTCTCTCTCTCTCTCTCTCTCTCTCTCAGTGATAGGCTATCTTTGTTCAAAATAAAGAAATTTTAATGAAATGTTCAATTTATTCATTTGTCATTAAAGCCAAACTGAGTGGTTTAGAAATAATTTTAAAACATGGGATTTTAGGCAAGATTTGCAATACTAGCGAAGGAAATTTTCAAGGACTGGGTTTCCTCCTAGTCGGCATCGATGCCCAACTGTCAATGGTTCTTTTAGAGTCACCCAAATGTGCAGGGCGGATGGGACGGGGTGTTTTTCGTTGGGATTCGTTCGACTAGACAATTTCTTTGTGGGAAAGAACTCAAGCCCACACCACACTTACAAAGGAAACTGACATTTTAAATGTTGTCCACCCGTATAGTTTTCTTTAAGACAGACCGACGTGTTGGTAACCGCCTTTAATTACTCCAATGTCATGATCGGTCGGCCTTGTGATACGGCACGTTTTGTTCAAAATTTAAACCACGAGTAGTCGCCATTTTTCTTTTACCAGATTAAAATATGGTCAAAACTCATCAGGGGTAATTTGACCTGATATTTCCACTTACGTCATATAACAATGCCATGTGATTATTGTGCGTTATTTGCAATAATTTACACACAGATCATTTTGCAGAATTTTTAAGTTATAAGAAAACATGAAAGAAGTTCTTGCCCTTTTTCGCATGTTTTAAAACAACTTTCATTTATTACGCAGCTAAGGGACAAGCTGACAATACAGTGTGGCTACCAGCTAAAATTCGGTAATTGAGTGAGTGTGTGTGGGAGGGGGGGGGGGGGTAAATGGTGTTTAACGTCCACTCAATACAAACTAGGCCATTTCGGGACTAACATTTAATAATATGTTACATATTTATATCAATAATTCGCTTGCGTAGAAAACCCACGAGGTTTAACATGGGGCTTTACCCCTCGTCACGTAATTGAATGGGTTTAGTTTTGAGTTATTTGAGACTAACATAACATGCTGCGATGTCTAGGCCTACACCGAATTCAAACGGCCAAGTGATCTCCAAAGTACACTGGTCATTAGTTTTAATTTCATCCGAACGACTATAGACGTACGTATGGTGCAGAATATCCGTATTATGGTTGACAACGATAAGAAAATCATTAAGAAAGCGATTAAATGGCAGTAACCTGGACTGTTGTAATTATTTAAATATGTTAAATTACTAAATATCGTTTAAAGATACCACAGAGTAATTTTTACAGTGTGAAGATGTAAGAGCTAAATATGCCCAATAGTCGATCGTGGCAGGAGGGGGAGGGGGGTCGAATGGTTAGCGCGTCCGCGCTGCATCATAAAGTCTGTCATTGGCGCGGTTCCGAACGGTTGTGCGTGACAAGGAGTAGGGTCGCCTGTCCAACCTCGTGGGTTTACTCCGGGTCCTCCCACTGTTAAAGACCCCTATACGCGCAAGCGAATTATTGAAATCAAATTTAATCATATTATGTTAGTCCCGAAATGACCTAGTTTGTGTCAAGTGGGCGTTAAACCCCATTTCTCTGTCTCTCACTTGTCCTGGCAAAACTTCTCTCACAGCACAGTGCATGCATGGCATATGCCCATCTTCATGAACCCAGTAGAAACTGAATTTTGGATTCGGCGATGTATTTTAAGGGAAGCAACTCTTTTTAAAGATCAACGATCAGGAAGCAGGCCACTGTTATTTTGTCCCTATTACCGTTGTATGTTCCCGTGCTTAAGTCTTCCAGGTCTTTTACGAGCATGGCTGAATCCTTGGCCCGAATTCCACGAGGCTCCCTACTAGTTACGCCATATCTGTTTACTTTCATATCAATCGTCTTACCTTAACAACAATTATCTTCGAATTTTAATTGAATCTCAATTAGATTTCGTCCTATTTTAAAGAAAATATTCAGCGGTTGTGAGTGGATAAATGCCTTATACTTGTGGGTGGGGAGAATGTATAATTCATCAAACAGGTTGTGTAATCAGAATCAGGTTTAGTTTTAGGATTTCCATATATTGAAGTTAAAGAGAGAGAGACAAATGGGGTTTAACGTCCACTCGACACAAACCAGGTCATTTCGGGACAAACAATTGGTTTAATTTTATTTCAATAATTCGCTTGTGCGTAGGGGTCTTTGGCAGTGGAAGGAAACCGGAGGACCAGGAGAAAATCCACACAGACGACCCTACTCCTTGTCACGTACAATCGGATATTCGAAAAAAAGCCAGTTAACTCAATGACAGACTTTATGATATAGCACGCACGTGCTAACCATTCGGCCGCCCAATCCCCCTTATTAAGTTATTGAAGTTAAACTAGGGGGGGGGGGGGGGGGCTTCAAATATGAATGCTGTTTTCGTATGAACACAAATTAAACAGTATATTATGCCAACCATGCGACGACCAATGTAACCTTCTGTATCCGTTTCAGTAGAGGTGATCACCCGATGCCGGCATTCCATGTTTTATACTATTTCTGATAATAAAGAAGGATAACTCTATCAGCCTATATAAAATGTTTTATATACTCATAATTATATCTACAAAACTTACAATTAACACGGAATAATGAACCCAACTGAAACAGTTGAATAATAATAAGCTTTAACAATATAACTAGCCCGACTTTATCTCATCAACTCATTAAATAGGCTATTTAACGATACATTATGCACGAGCTAAATCTGCCTATCGCAGGTCTTTCTTTGGGCCTTAAATGTTGTATAAATCATTATTTAGACATTTATTTACTTGCCAAGACCACAATAAACTTTAGATGCCATCGGTTGCTGAAGGGATTTAAACACGATTGGCGGTTAATGATTTAATTTAGAAATGGATAATGTAGACTTTGAAAAACTATCATAAAAACGGTAGCTATGACAATCGAGACTCCGCTATTCTGTAAAAAGCCCTAACGTCGCTCAAAGTGGTTTAGTTCCATTAAGAATGTGTAGGTGGGGGTGGGGGAACTTTACGTCGACACAGCAGAGTGATTCATATTAATATATGATATTTTTTTTTTTTAAATTGAAGAATTTTGAATATGATGTAATGAGGTTGGAGATGTTGTATTTAATATCAAAAATTATCAAGATTTACAAAGATGTAACAAAACATTTACAATATTTAAAAGAGTAATGTCAAAGTTCAAATTAATTATGTGGGAATGAACGTTCATGAAACAAGTCAGTCAGTATTTAGAGGGCTTTACTATATACCGGAAAACACCATTTTATACTGAATACAGGAAAGCACCCGAACACTAAATACCGGAAAACACACTATATACCGGAAACACCCTAAATAGGTAAACCGGAGCCGGGCAATACTATATTCCGGAAACTAACCCTAATCTTTAGAGTGTTTTCTGGTATTTAGTGTGTTTTCCGATATTTAGCGTTTTTCTGGTGTTTTCCGGTATTCAGTGTAAAATGATGTTTTCCGGTATATAGTACTGTCTGTATTTAAACATACCACCAACTTGCATGAATTAAAAGATTAATTAAAATGATTGGATGAAATGACTAAATCGTCAACAAATGCACTATATCAATACGATATTTCAACATAAATAAATGCAAACATTGGCAACGAGTCATTATTAATAAATTCAACACTAAATATCGATCAACATCCTAGTCTGAAATTTCTGCTTCTTTCCCCGACCTTTTTCATGGGGGTTTTCAGGAGGTTGCCTGTTATGAACCCCATCGGCATTTCAGGTAATTCTTTCGTTCGTTAGTCGAGTTTTTCGTTGACCTCCGCCAGGGTGAAATCGTAGAGCATATTTGAATTTATACTCGGGCGTCAATGGGCTTAACGCAATACGTGGGAAGTGTTTAGGCTTTAATAACTGTCAGATATTGGGGCCTACTTGTGGGAATAACCAAGGCAGGCCATAGTTCCATGAAATTACTATTTGCGCCAAGACTCTAGGAGTTTCGTATGAGCTACATATTGTAAATTCTTATTTGGTCGGCTCAGAAAGTAGGGACAGGTTATTTTCCCCAAGATTAGGAGCAGGATAATCGTCAGGTGTTGGTACTTATGCGTAGGAAAAATCACTAATCAATTTAATAAGTTCAATGAATTATAATTGTTTCATATACGGTACCGGTGCTACGTTTCCTTGAAAGATAGAGAAATGTAGTTCGAATTTGACCTAGAGTAGACAGAAACGCCGCTATCCAGGCAAAATGTCTCTCTCATGACTAACCATGCATTGCGTATGCCCGTTTTCATTAATCTATTTGGTGCAGAGATGTTGGACGTCAAAGTATATTTATTTCTATCTATCATACTATAACGAACGATAAAAAGAAAAGAAAACTTACCTATTGGCCAAAGCATGTCATATTCCCCTTTTTTCGTGAAATAGGAAAAAAATGTGTTGTCATAGTTTAACCTACGTGCCAGTATCACAATAATGTATCGAGTGGGCATCACCCTAAGAATAACTATCTTAAAGATCAGGGAAAGAGGCAATCACTTCAGAATATGTCAGTTAAAACTCACCAAGAAAATGACGAACAGCTTGAAGACTTAATCCATAAAAAATTATTTAGTTTCATAAATTACAAAAATTTAACAATATGGATACAATGGTAATTACAGTTTGCTGACATAGAAATCTCGTGAATATTTTGCAATAAACGTGAACACAAGCTATGGTTACCATGACGATGAAATATTAAATGTCACGCGTTACCATAGTGACACATGATTAACGGTCATTGCTATGGGTTGATTGATTTAAAAAGTCATTTCTATTACAAGAGCCTAATACAATTTCTAAATTTTACCCTACAAATAAATGAACTAAATAGAACAATGTTTTTTTTCGTCCACTTCATAGACGTCAAACACACTGACTTGAATATCTCACCAAATATGAACAAACTTAAGTAATACTTTTAGCCATCATATGCTCAAAATATAAAGTCAAACCAACAAATTAAAACCCAAACATGATTACAAAACAATTTTTTAAATATATGGTGAGATATTCAATAAACATATTTCTTACAAATCAACGCCTTTGAGGTAATATCCGGCTCTCATTTTGTCAACAAGCCGCTCTCAAAGGCCTAAATCTAAATCAAGAGTCTGGGCTGAGCTGAAACTTAAAAAAAATTTTCATCTTAAGTTGGTACTTCCTGTGCTAATGGAATTCGGACCCTGAGACAAAAGTGAGTTCACATAATTCAATGTTCCGTCAATTTATTCCTACAATGGAAATAATGGTGCAGAAGAGTCGGAGATGGGGTGCTGCTATTGTGGCATACATTACTCATCAACGAATTAGGTGTTGTTAATAATATGAAAGTACATCATGATCACACATACATTAATTAGATGAATATTTCGAAATATTTTTACCACAATATGAAATAGCACTATATAGGTTCAACAAATAATACCAAACACATTTTCACAAGATTTCAAAAGCCAGCATTCCAAAAGTATCCAAACACATCTTCATGACCAACAGGGAATAAGTCTTTTGATAATCCTCAAATTTTGTCAGTGTTTGTTTTCCCAGATAAGAATTAATTTTACAAATACACAGCAATGTACCAGTTCTCACTTAGGTTTTTCGCAGATTTTTAATTTTTAAAAATTCATTCCCAAACATACTGTAAAGCAGGTCCAAACAATGTTCACATATTCAGAAAAAACATCTCCTACCATAATCACCTAAAGTACTAGCATCCCAAAATAAGCTGAATTCCCAAAATACACTAATCCTATGATACTTCTTCAATTAAATTGTACGCTTTCGGGATTTACAAAATAAGCCTACTTGAAAGGTTGTCGATTGTGTAGCCTATAAATTACACTTCGCACACTAAGCTGAAATTAAAGACATCTCTTAGACGTCCAGCTATTGTATCAGAACTTGGATAAATCTTCAAATAGTTTCGGTCTGTGTGTCCCCAAGTTTTCCAAGAAATAAAATTATTTCCATAATCACATCCAACATGACATCACTGAAAATTCGCAATATTAAGATATGGTGTTCGTTAACATTGAATTATATACATAATTAATATCATTCATTCAATAGTCAACTGATGTGACCCCAATAACAATGCAACAAATCTGAATAAAAAACTTGGATGTCAGTTGACAAAACATTCACAAGCACTTCTTAAATGCTTTTGTCCTTCAAGTTCATGAATACTTTAGAGTTAAAATTGTTTAAAAAATAAAAGAATGGATGCAATGCCCTAAATTCACCTTCGGCCATCCCTTGACCTGTAGTCTCTGTCTCTATGTCGATCGTGATGCCGATCACGGTCACGATGTCGATGACGGGAATGATATCGATCGCGGTCACGATCACGGTCTCGATCCCGATCACGATCGCGATCTCGATCCCGATCCCGAGAGTTTCTACGTTCATCACTACGGTGACTAGGTATTTTATTGCCTTCACGATTATCTTGATCTTTGGCCTGTGAAGTATTGTCTGATTTTGAAACCGGTTTATTGGTTTGTGGGGCAACATTGGCTGCTGGCGGCACAACTTTATCAGATAGATCGTTTTTTACATCACTGGGTAATGGTGGTGGCATGGGAGGGGGCGGAAGAGGTTCGTCTGGTAATGGGGGCATACCTGGTGGCATGAGAACAACTGGTTCGGTTCCAGGGGGAGCAGGAACTTTAGGAATTCGAATATTTGGAGAGAACCTTATTGTCGGAACTGGCTGTGGTCGGAACCCACCAGGACCCGGAGGTCCAGGGAATCTTGGTTTCTTTCCTCCAGGTTCACCTTCATGGAAGGAAGGACCCCGCTTCATTCCTGGTCCCTGATCTACTCCTAAACCATCTGGTCCAAACATGGCGGGAGCAGGTCCCCTAAATCTTTGATCTACTGTGACCTCAGGTCTGATATCAGTACCTGAAAAGGGAGGTCTAAATGGGGGACGATTCATTGGGAAAGGGGGTAGATTGCCTTTATTTTGGGGATAGGGTCCTGGGAAAGGAGGTCTTGACACTTGATTTGATCCTGGTGGTAATGGTCCAGTTTGAACTCTTCTCATGTCCACATCTTGACTACCAAATCCAAATGGGTCACCTCCAATAGGTCTTAAAGGACCATCTATCTTTCTATGATCTATGTCTTGAGTTCCAGAATCAGGAATTACACTAGCAATAGGCCTAAAATTTCCCTCTTTAGGTGGCTGTGGACGAATTATAGGGGGTCCTGTTGGACACTGTGGTGGACCTGGAGTTCCTACTGGAATCTTACGGTGGTCAACATCTCCAGTAGCTGGAAAGGCTGAAGATGGGTCAGAGGTTGAACTATTCAGCCACTCCGGTTTTGACTGTGTTGGAATAAATCTTGGCAACATCCCTCGTACAATTCTATCATCTTTATCCAAAACATGTGCCTGTCGTTCATCTTTGTCTTCTGAGCTGCCAGATACATCTTGTAGTTTACTGTCCTTTTCATTGCGATAGTCTTTGTCCAGTGAAGTTTCGTCTGCCATAGTTTTCTGAACTTCGGATGAAGTACCAACTTCAACTGCTAACGCTGCTGCTGCTACGGCCCCCTCAAGCTCCTTTACTACCTCTTGTTGTTCTAGAATAGCAGCTATGGGCAAATCACCTAATCCCGGAATAACATCTTTATCACGGTTTTCAACATTTTTGAATATTGCTAATGAATCCTTATCCTTTTCATGTGGTGTTGCTGTTTCAATTTCTTGAAGTTCTTCTTTTTCCTTTTGGATTTTTTTAGATTTGATTCCAGATTCACTTCCATGCCCCATAACATCCTTCATCAAAGCTTGAAGAGCTAAAGGCATCTCATGATGCTTCATTGATGACACTGAAATACTTTCCACTTTAGAAGCAATACTTTCAATTTTAGCAGTCGAGTTGGATGATATTGAAACTGAAGTTGAGACAGGTTTTGGAATCTCCTTTGGGATTGGGACTTTGGAGACAGGTACTATATCAGTTTTGGGAAGTTCTTTCTTATTTTTTTCTTTGGGTTTAGCTGGAGGATCAATCACAATAGGTTCTGGAGGTGGACTAGAGTTTGTATTCTTTGTTGATGAGGAAACTGCTACTACAGATGATTTTTTCACCATCTCGATTTCAGCTCGTTTCTTAGCCAAAAGACGTTTCTGTTCTTCCACCTTTTTTGTGAGATCTGCTAAAACTTTTTGCTGATTGGATGCATCTTTAGAAGCAGCAAGGGCAGTGACCATTAAAGCTGTTATTTCTGCTGGATTTGTGCTGTTGGCAATTTGTTGAACCAATTTCTCAATGTTAAATGCCGTTTTTTCTGATTGGGGTGTTGTAGTGGCTGGCTGTTCTGCGGCTGGATGGGCTGTGCCTGGATGTGTTGGGCTTGGCTGTGCTGCAGTTGATGCCACAATTCCTGTGGGCACATAAGATGCATCAGGAGGGGATTCTGCAACAGGGGACTTTATACAAGATTTGTTCTCTTTGGAACTATTATTCAAAGGACGAGTAGTTTGGGGTTCAGTAGTGGATCCAGATGATGGGAGACTAAATGTAACTTTAGTCTTCTTACTGGATGATTTTGGGGATGACTTAGCTGGTTCAGTTTCAAGAGAGGCCAAAGTTGACTGCATGGCTCGTAACATGGCAGATGAAGGAGCCGATTTGGGTCCCTTAGCTTCTTCCAATTCAGGATCGTATGGTTCCTCTTCTTCAGCAATTTTAGATGGTGAGTATGCTTGAAAAAGAGAAGAAAAAAATCATTTTTACAATGATACTAAATCAAATGATCTATAAATTGGAAATCACTGGTTCAATGCCTGCTCAAAACAAATATGTCATTCCAGGAATTACGCGTTAAATTTCCTACATGCCCTAGAAGTCGGAAGGAAAACTGTCACTACAGTACAATTTAATGTTTAATGATTCAATCAAACAAGGACTTCTAAACAGAGTTTTTTATTCAATCAACATTCTTTACCTTCTGATGCATCATTAGCCGAGGAATCCTCTGTTTCTATAAGTGCCACCTCTTCATTGGCAAAGGCCTTAACAATAGGATCATGACTCTCCTTGTAACCAGCTGGTGTTCCTGGTTCCGATCCTGACCCTGATCCAGACCCAACTGCTGTTGGAATATAAATGGGTGTGGATGAAGATCGCTTTTCACCTTTTGGCTTGTAGGCGTATGGAGAAGATTCATCATCTAGGGATAGTTTAGCTTTCTTGGCAGAGTAACTACTGGTCTCCGAAGATGTGGAGTGTTTAGATTTTGATAAAATACTTTTAATGGGTTTCACTGGTTTGGTTTTCTGTCGTACGATGACTCCAATCAACATATGAGGACGATTATCTTCTAAACCTAAAGAAAAAGAAACAAAAATTGAACTTCTGAACAAATTTAACTTACTTTGTCTTGCAGTAAATCTACATGTGTCAATATATATATATATATATTTATACCTAATAATCTTTGAAAATTCAAAAACATACACCCGTTAAAAAACAGAACTATTGTTAGGATTTTTTCATTTAAAGTGAAAACAACACAGTCCAAGAAAAGTTTGTTACACTTGAATTATAAAATAAATACATGTATTTTGCTTTCATTAAGCAGACCAGAGCCAGATGGATTATAACTCAAACTTTTTCAAATCCAAGATATTCATCCAAATGATAAACATTCTAGCTAGAGTGTTCACTAAATTCTATAAAGTAAGCAAGAGCATTAACTCTTAAAGTAATGAATGGAATTTTTAACATTAAATAGTCCTTGAAAAAGTCATAAATCTTAACATTTGTTGCAACAGCATTCATACGATTCTACAAAGTGATCAAGGAGAATAACTCTGGAAGTCATAAGTACAACCAGAAGTCGCTGAAATTCAATAGGCTTTGGCATCTCACAAATGTAAACAACATATGTAAATGTTAAAAACATCAGACAAATCGTGCACTCTGTAGAGTGTTCACAACGGATTTAGCTGGCGTAAACAAGACTAACTGTTTTCTTTTTTGAGTGGACAGATTTGAAATCTTGGAGGGCACAGACAGTTATGTTTTAGAACCTTGGATATAGGCCACAGAATTGAGAATGTTTTGTCTTTTTCTAAATTGATCGCAAAATCGTTAACAAATGCAATGATTGTATAAATTTACGCAAATGGACCTGATGTCGATTTACACTGTATAGAAGTCAGTTAAGACTGGAATCACATCATATTTGTTTGACACTGTTTTTTTAGTGCTTTATTGCAATATTATTGTAGTATGCTCAGTGCTATACCAATTCTTGGTGTTAATTTTATTTTTCTGTCTACTTGTGAGTAATGCATACCTGGACCATCAAAAGGTAGAAGTAACTGTGGTATACGACTATGTGACGCTAGAGGGATGATGTAAAAGTCTTTAACATGTTTAGGTATGTTTCCCACCACACCACACCTTCCTCTAGAGTTGAGATAGGAGTATAAATTAACATAGGACACCTTCTCATCATCGCTGGCTGGTATAAATCTAATTACACATATATCCTATAAACATACAATCATAATTATAGTAATCACAAATCATAATTATATTAATTACAAATTATAATCATATTTTAAAATAGACAACCATAATCATATTAATCATAAATAGACAACCATAATCATATTAATGATAAATAGACAACCATAATCATATCAATCATAAATAGACAACCATAATCATATTAAACATAAATAGACAACCATAATCATATTAATGAACGATTTACACTCCCTTAATTTTAGACTTTGTTAAATTTAGAGTAGGACATCAACACTTGTAACTAAAACACATACTTATGCAAAAAAAAAACAGCTACTTATTTATTTGGGCGTCTTTCTAATAGATTATTCTCTGAAGAGTTATCAAGCTAATACAGTAACACAAAAATTGTGAGGCCAATATATACAGAAAAACTCTAACAACAATTTATGAAACCAGGACAACAACAAGATCAAAGTGGAATAATTCTACAAAAACTAATTAAATAAGGATAAGTGAAGTCATTAAGTAAAGTTAAGCACTCTTGTAAAGTAAGCAATGTCTAAATGTCATTAATGGGCAAAATTGATTTTAAAATTTTATTTATTTCTTATTGGTTGGGCGTAAAAAATGTTAGTAATTATTTGGAATACACAGGTGGCCTGAAGAATTTAACCTTCTGTAATAAACCACAATTTTCCTATTGGGATAGATATAGAAAATGGTCTACAAAATCTTATTCTATTTTATCAGAATATTGATTTCCATCGAAGTTGACAACTGAAAAGGTTATATCAAGTTAAAGTTTTAGGTAAAATAATCTAAACTTACCCTAGAACCAGCCTGTTTTATTTTTGAAAGATAATCCCAGATTTGTTCTGGTACAATTCTACCACAAATCTGTATAGTATCAGCTATACACTGTAAAACAAATCAACGACATGAGTTATTCTAAATCTGCAAACCCTTGAGTTTCACTAAGACTTCACTACAATGCAGAAAAAAGATTGTGAAGATATAATGACAGTTCCCAAATCCCACTTCCAGTAAAAGTGTATTATCATGCACTGTCCTACTTTAGTCAATATTGATACTGATACTATTACATCCCCCCAACATTGTATGAGATATATCAAGTCTAAAATTAACAAATGAAATAGGAGGGGAGACCTAAAAGCTTTGCATTCATTAAAAGTTGATATCAAGGTTGTACAGGCAGTAATAGTTTCAAAGGCATCTGCACATCCGTGAGAGTGAGACACATTCCAAAGAAATTACCCAACCAACAACCAGAATTGAGCCAAAGTGACACCACAAAGACTTCAAAACTGGTGTCTTAGTTTAACTACACATGGTCAAGACCGACTTCCCTTGTATCCTCCCCAGATTTGAATACACAAAAAATATACGAGGGATATTTACCAGAGTATCTGCAGGACCTGAAACTTTATAAGCAGACGTGAAGAATTTATTAAACTCCTGCATGTGAATAAAACCTTTCCATAATACAGGACCTGATGGAGTGAACTTAGCTCGTGCTTCTAAACCCGACTGTAATGCTGAATCAGGTGACCTGGAATAACCAATCAAATATCAAATAGAAATGGAATCTTGCAGCTCAAGTACGATAGAAAGTGCAGGAGGACTCCAATATAAAACACAAATTGTTACAAACTGGAAACAACATAGTTTACTGTTCGCAGATAATAATAATAATAGTCTATTTATATTGCACAATATTCATGCATGAGCATGCTCAAAGCACAGTGCCAAAATGGTCACAAATGCAGGGGCGTTTTAAGGTTTATCATGGCGGAGGCTACACTATTTTGAGGGCCCTCTTTCGCGGGGGGGGGGGGGGGGGGGGGGGGGATTGATGATTTTTATGCCAATGCAATGACTACATTCTCATTCAGTAGTAGATTCGACAGTAACAGTATATAGAAAACGATTGACTCGGACACGGGGGCCCTTTCACTTGGCCAGAGGGGCCCTTTTCTCTGCCTTCAGGCTTCAGGGCCCCCCTAACTAGGGTACATTTTCATTTTCTCATCGGTTTTAGCATTTTTCTCCCGTTTTACTTTTCCAATTTCTTTGATTTTTTTTCGCGAGGAGGCTGGCGCCTCAAGCGCCTCAGCTATAAAACGCCTTTGCACAAATGTCATAAAATGAATGCTTTCTTGAACTGAGTAGGAAAAAGTCTGGATCTGGCAGATCATTCCACTCTGTTGGGAACTGAGAAGGGAAAAGTTCTTTGACCAAAACGGTCTGTCTAAAGGCTTAGGCACTATAAGGAGTTTCTTATCTACAGATCTTAATTACCTTGCAGGAGTATAGGATTGTAAGAGATCACTCAGGTATTTTGGAGCAGTACCATTTTAAACATTGAAATGTATATTACAGAATTTTAAATTTGATTCTGTAACCAACGGGAAGAAAATAGAGTTCTTTGAGAACGAGGAGGAAGAGATATTATTCTAGCTGCTGCGTTCTGGATCCCTCACATTGAAATATATTTTTACCATTCATTATAATATTAATCTGAGGCTCTGCGAGTGACAGAGATAGATGAGGTTTAATGTCCACTCGACATTAGCTAGGTCATTTCTATGACTGACGCCACTTAACTCAATGACAGACCTTTTTAATAATGCCCACAGGTTAAACCAATCAGCCAACCAACCCCTAATGATTTGACAAATATTCATTATCTTGGAAGTGAAATTTCAGACAATATTAAGGTAAAATACAATTAAATGTTTTAGGAGGGTAGAAACTATTGCGCAGACACAGCTTCTCAACTTATTCTTATTTGAAATCCAACTGTCAACTGTTAGTTACCTGAACATAACATTACGGTTAATTACAATTAAATATTTTAAGAGGGCAGAGACTCCTGCACAGGCAGCAGTTTCCCAACCTATTCTTATTTGAATTCCAAATGTCAAGGGGTTTTTTTTTTACACACAGAGAAAATATTTATGAAGTTTAATCTACCTGACAATGACTTTAGATGAAGCTTGTACTTCTACTTTCGTTTTATTTACATTAGCTAGAGCTTCCTTCACAACCTCTTCTACCTTGGCTAAATCCTCTTTTATATCAGCTTTACTCACATCTTCCTCTTCTTCTTTCTTCTCTCCCTTGACAGAATGAGCCACAGTCGGCTAATAATAGACCAAAACAGAAATATCTAGTAATTTGATTCACTCGCTATTGTTGAGAAAACTCGCAAATAAAATTGATTCAAGGCTGCTGCTCGACATTTGTATTTATGGGACAATGTATAATTTGTCATGGCATAAATGCACGCTAAATTGTATGTAAAATATTAACGGTAGATAATCTCTTGGGTAGGATTCATTCAGATTAAAGAGTGGATCCTAGGTAGGGTATGCTAATTTATCTTGTCTGCACAGTATGCTGAATGATGCATAATATGTAAATATTAGCATAGACTCGATAATGGGTTTTTCAAAATGCTTGACGTTTCGTCTCAAATGAAGCAATAGAGAAAGAGTGAGAGATAAATGGGGTTTAACGTTCACTCGACACAAACTAGGTCATTTCGGGAATAACATGGTTTAATTTTATTTCAATAATTCGCTTGTGCCTAAGGGATTTTAGCAGTGGGAGAAAATCGGAGTGCCAGGAGGAAACACACGAGGTTGAGAAGGCAGCCCTATCTCCATGCTACATACGCTCACACCAGGAATCGAAACAACAGCCGCAAGCCAGAGGTGATTGGCCAGCTAGAGGTCGAAGCGTGACACTCTAGACAACTAGGCCATCCCAACCCCCCGGAAACTGGAGAACCCAGAGAAAACCCAGGAGGTTTGACAGGCGACCATACTCCTTGCCACGTACAAGCGAGTTGACTCTATGACAGGCTTTATGATTCGGCTATCCAACCCCCTTAAAGCAATAGGTTTATATAAAATACCTTTTTAGAGATATCATCTTGTGTAGGTGGAGCCACTTTACCCGTACATATTTTACAGTTTAAATCGAAGAGATGTGTACGATGTTTATCAGTTGTATCCACTATAAGTTCAGATAATAGATCTGCTTTAGGTTCCATCTTTGATTTTACTGGAGTGGGTTTCTCTACTTCATCCTGTATAAATGTAAATAACAATTTATCTTTTATTCTTTTGTCTTTTTAACAAGTAATATAAAGTTAATAAAAATTCAATAATTTCACCATGGTCATAACAATTATAAATAAGATTCACTTATCAACATTTTGATCCCTTGTATATCAAAAACTACATAAAATTTGGGAAACACATAAATTATGAAACACATAAGAGTGAAGGACGTTTGGTGCTGACATTCAATAATTAACATCTGTTTTATCTGGACATGCAAGTGCTATTAGAACTTCTGTTGCTAGGGAAGCTATCTGATCGTTTGGTGTTTATACGATTGAGAATGTGGACGTGGATTTGAATGTAATTAATGTGTAATCGATGAAGAGTGAGACGATTCAGTTAGTATACTTGATAATCTAAGATTAAACAGTTAATTGAAAGGAGCCCATTTATGAATGAGAAGCAGAGTCACGGTGGGTAAGTGGGTAAGACGTTAGCTTGTTGGCCTTTAGGTTGCATATTCGAACTTTGTGTCAGACGGGTATAATGAATATATTAAAATAACGGAAAAAAGACAAATCAGAGGCCAGACTGAATTACAGTCACCAGAGAGATGGTGCATGACAAAGCCTGACAGCATCTATGAGAAATGCCACATTTCCAGGCTTTATACTGTACATACCCTTAGAGTACTAAGATCTTCATCAAGTTCTACTTCTCCTTTGTGAGTTTTCTTACGGATATGAACTTGTTCTTTCATGGCTTTCTTTTCTTGTTCTTCTATCATCTTTAATGTCTGGATAACAGAAGAAAAATACATGGTTAGCAAGTGACGATAAATAGGAAGTAGATTTAGACATACTATTCAGAATTATTCCAAAAGGTGTTTCTAATTCTGGGGTATCTATCACTTAAAACCAGAATAAAATGAATGCCGAATAAAAAGTGCTAATTAACAGAGTGATTATGGTTCAATTCCCTGTGGAACCTTTTGATTTTATGTGTCTACATCTTTGAATGTACAAACAATCAATAACTGTTTTTTTCACACATGCTGTAATCTAACTGATCTCATTGAGCAATCTGTGGTAAATACATAGCAAAATACCCTAATAGTAAGTACAGGAAGACTGCACCAAACATAACAAATCTACGCACAAGATACAATACGCAGAAATCACAAACAAACAAACAATGACCATTTCATTCATTTTAAGAGGTTTTCTAGTTGTTTATCTTGTGTGTGTTGTGGTCCTCATATACTTACTATTATAGATAGACAACTTACATGCTTTGTTTCCATTTTCCTCCACTCTGCCAATTCTTTGGATGCCAATTCTGTTGATGACATCTGCACAAGTTTAGACGCTCGAATTTTACCACTTAAAATTTTACGGAATAAACCCTAAAATACAACACTGATTATCAATTCAGTACATTAACAAGATACTGAAAAAAAGGTCTTGTTCTCAAATACTGTCACATCATGAAAAGCTGGGTTGCCAGGCAACAAAACATACATGAATCTATTCTTTTGTAGTTAATTTGGAGCATTTACAAGACCTTTCATACATATTAGATCATAATTTTAGTCATTTGAGGATTCTAAAAGCTCTACCAACTGAAACAAGTGCCTTAACTCTGAAGTAATTTACAGAATTGCTGAAACAGGCTAATCTAAATAATACACGTAAATTTCATACAGATCGGATGATAACTGTTGTCAACAAAGTAATACAAGGAACATGACTGACGGAAAATGCTTAAAATTCAATAGGCTTCATCATATTGTTTCACTAATCTAAATGAAGCATATACATTTCATACATATCGGATGATATCTTTCGTCATTCAAGCAAAGTTCATTTCACTAATTTAAATATATATAAATTATTTAAAAGATCCGATGATAAGTGAAGCCTGTAGAGAGTTCACAAGAAAATTGTGGACGACGGACACACAGACAGACAATATACGACTACATTACCATGTGGGAGTATAAAAAGGGCTACACTGCACAACTCATTTTTATAAAGAGATGACATTTGTTTGACCATCCCTGCCCAATTAAGAGAAGTATAATACTGCAGAGTGCAGAAGCAAGCACTATTCTAGAATATTGATGCTGATTTATTACAAACATAACATTTGGAAATAAATACATTTTTATGAGAATGCTATATAATTCGGACTGTGTTATATTATATTATTATTATGAGAATGTAAATTCTACAGGATTCTTTATATGAGAATGTAAATTCTACAGGATTCTATTTATGAGAATGTTAAATATATAGGACTGTACTTACATTATTTTTAGAATCTTTGATATTAAATACAAGGCTACGATATTTAGCTCTGTATTTATGTCCTACATCTTTAAAATATTTGTACATTTCTTCCTCTATAGAGAGTGATATATGTTTAATTTCACTGTTTGATAACATCACATCATCGGCATGATCAGCTCTGATAATACAAAAACAAATAGGTCAATAATCTTTATACATCATTAGCATGATCAATTACTTTATTGAATTATTAGATATCCTTTGACAACCTCACATAACGACTTTTGGTTTTTGATGTTATTATTAGTGAGCAGAAATTCGCCTGTGTATCTGTTATCGCTCGTCACTTCGGTTATATAGGAGAATAGCTCGTGTTTTCCTTTTGCGTTCGTCACTTCCCTTTCTTGAAATCTTCATAACACATCTATTGTAGCAATGATCTCTGTGTTAAAATTACATTTTAAAAGTGTTAAACCATTCCTATCACATATGTGATAATGACTGATACCAATATTGTCCTTTAAGCGGAACAGAACAGTAGGACATTAAACTCCATTTAATTTTGTCCTTTAAGCTAAAATGTACCCACATTGATTAAATTTATCTGAGAAAACAAAACAAAAATCTCCTAACTTGGACTAAATCAGATCAGAAACAGGTCAATCAAAAGATCTGTGTGATGCTGGCTTTTTTGATTCCTCTGAAGAACATGTCTTGGTCAATACATAGAAGACCTGAGTCATTTAAAGACGATTGGATAAACAAACTGAAGAAAACTTACCGATTGGCTAATGCATCTCTCAAACTTTTTCTAACATTTATTCTAATTGGATCAGGACCTTCGTCTTTTTTCTCTGTTGATTTTCGTTCACCATCTTTGTCGGTATGTTTATGCTTACTATGGTCCTTGTCCCTGTCTTTTCGATGTTTGTCTTTCCTGTCCCGATCATGTTTATCTCTATGCCTATCTTTACTACTACTACTGCTACTACTGCGTCCTGAAGCATTATATTAAATAAAAATTATTAGATCAAGATAGTGGTGAAAGCATTAATGTCTCTTCAAGCTGCCTTAAAGTATTTATCTGGTGGTTATTTCCAATTGATATATATGGTAAGTAGGGACACCTAATGTTACAAGAAAAATACTGGATTATCTCAAAAACCCTCATGGGGTGCATGTAAGACAAAAATGTAATGGTATCACCAACTTGAACACAATTGGCTTGCAGTCTTCTGGGGTGATATAACACGCTTGGTATGTGTTGATTGAATGTCTAGCTGTTATGAGAACAGTTAGGAGACTTAAACAGACTCTGTAATTCATCAAGATTTTCCAGCGTGGTTCCCCCTTCTCAATGATGCAGGACAGAGGGTCTGACAATGAAAAATGTTTAGTCGTTTGGGTGGGACTAAAAAAACAAGGTGCTATGTGCACATAGGCATGCACATTAACGATCCCATGGCAATTGGAATTCGATGTATAAAAGTAGGCTGTAGTGCTACTGTCCCGGCAAACTTTCCCTCATAGCACACTGTACGGTGATGGCCGTCTTCATTAGCCCAGGTTAAGAGCAGAACAGTAGGACTTTATACCCCATTTAATTTCGTTTCACCAGCCAGTAAAAGCTGGCCATGATAAATAAAGTAAGAACTTACTGGAGCTAGAGCTATGTGAATGTGATGAAGAATGATGATGATGTGAGTGGGATTTATTGACAGTTGGTTGTAAAACCTCAAACGTCGGGTGTTTCTCTAACCAATCTTGTAGGGTGGATTCAGTAGGTGCTGTAGGTCCGTTTAATATACATCCTGTCTTCCTCTCTAATACCACGACTTTATCTGTTCCTACTTTATTTGATGTTGATGTATCAGGTTCTTCAGCTTTCTACATAGGAAATATAACAAAATTTTAAGATTTATTCCTTTTAAAATATGAAATAAATATCGCATTTTCCAGCAATTTTCAAGGCATATAACTCAACATAGTATTTTTAGATGTGCTCGGAACTGTATAAACCTTCTTCTTAGCAACATAATGGCAACAGAATATAAATACTTGATGATCAACAAAACTTGGTGTAGAGTTGGGGGTCGGGGCTAATTTTATGAACCTCTTAGCAAAGTTAACAAAAGTAAGGACGGTCTTATCAGTGATATTAGAAACAGGTGCTCTAAACGAACTAAGTAATTATCGGTACTTAAAACTGTATTGACACTAGACAATCCTTTAAGATGAAATTCAGAAACGGTAAATAAGCTATTTCTTTATGATTAGGTGTCTGATGTTCAGATTTAATGGAACTTTCTTTATGAAGGGCAGGTGGGGCCTTGCATAATTATTACTCTTTTATTTTGAAAACTATGTACTGTTAATTGTTAAAGTGCTTACCTTTGGACTGACTTTTTCTCGATCTTGTTGTAATAATTTAAGTGATAATTTAGCATGTTGTATAATACACTCATTACTACAATAAACCGATCCTACTCTCGCTTCTTTCTTACAATATTTACCAACACAAACTTGAAATGTTCTCTTCTCGGTCTATAATAAATAATACAGTTATATATCAATATTCTCTTTAGAGGTAAAAAAATTGATAAAATAGAATTCCTATTAAAAACAAGGCATACAGTATTACATTACAATAAAAACAAAATGGTAAGGAATCCCTTATGCTATGGAGTGAAATAAAAATTCATCAATCCTAAATGAATATTACCCAATACCATACATGTACTTTAGCTCGAAAAAACTGAGGCACTGTCTGAGCATGGTTTCACTTTGCTTAAGATACCTACAACCCACCAACCCTTTCCCCATCCCTATCCCCTTCCTTTGCCAAATAAATATCTCTCTTTTTTTCACAGGAACTTGTTTATTCTGTTTCTGGAACAATTTATATCACTTCTCACATGACTAGAACACTTTTGTTGTAAATGAAACGTCTGCTATTACTGTAACCACTTACAGATTTTCGGAGATCACTGGATGTGGAGTGTTTTTTCGGTGTTTCACTGCTAGTACTTGACACATTAGTTTCTCCACCAGATTGTGTTGTTTTCTTCAATCTTACTGGTGATCGGAATTCCTGCAATTAGATATGTAACAATTTATCAATTAGACATGTAAAAATGAGACATGTAACAATTTACACAGTTCTTCAAATACATAAAACCAATAACTAAATTACAGCCTAATATTAAAAAATTGCACATTTCTATAAATATTAACAATTAATTTCCATAAATATATGTGTAACAATAGTTTAAAATTTTTAAAGTACTAATAATTGTCACGTTTTAAAAACTAAAATCTTGATAATCTGAGCAAAACATATTAGATTTACCTTTAGAGCTTTTTTAGCAGGTTCTCTACCTTCCTCTGTACAAACAGGACAAATAAAGTCCATATTCTGTGATTCAAATTCCTGACCCATGGACTTTGATACACCAACACAGCTACCGTGATACCATTTCTGACAAGCATCACACTGTATCATAAACCTGATTAAAACAAACAGTAAAATATTTAAACAACTCATTTACGTCTACTTGACTAAAATGACCAGGGTTTAAATTCCAGCGTCGGGCAAGTCCAATCTTAGCATTTTTCAAACCTTATTTTCACATTTGATAACTGTTAAATGACCCAACTCGACTTTTGTCGACAGCTATAATGTTAATTTTAAATACCCAAAACCAGCTAGTTGAATGCAAAGTTCCTAGCTGATCAGAGTCATTTCCCCTATAAACAGATGACTTTCTATCATTTGTTTGATATTTTGTGAATTAAAAATTGTACTGCTTATTCGTGAAAAATTATAATAGAACGATGAAATAAGTACATGTAGGTTTAATCAAATAAGTTCTTAAATAATTGAAAGAGATTCATGATTAGTGATTTTTAGTTCACAGGCCAAACACCAAAAATAGAAATAACCATTGTATTACATGTATATATATACATGAACGTGGCATGTAATATCTAAATTGGAGTATTTGATATTGTAATTTTGGGTATAAAATTCATATCTATAAAAACAGCATCAAATTTAGATTATTTCATCCACTTAAATGAAGGATTTTTCTAGTTTCTACAGTCCTTTTTTTAAAGATATGACTTTAAAATGCATATATATATATACAGTGCCGGACTGGAGGGCCCAAGGCCCACCTGTCAGATCATTAACCAAGGCTCACACAATATGCGCCGAGGGCGCGTCAAGCGGCACAGAAGGCGTGCGAGTCATATAGGGATCTGGGGGCGGGGTCTCCCCCCAAGGAAAATTTTGAAAATTGACAACGGCAAACCCATTTTCCGAGCAGTCAGAATGAACCTAAAAGCTATATCATTAGATTATTTTGAGAATAGGTTAAAAGATGAATTACACGGTTCTCGCTATAATGAGGTTAAACTCATAAAGTTCTTTGCTTGTAGTACACCTGCATTAAGACGACAAACTGATCGGCCTATTATATGTAAGAGAAATGATGTGTAGTGTGGGTTACCTGTCATTATGGGGTTTATTACATAAACAGTAGAGTGTTTCTGGATCATTACCAGGATCCCAATCTGAATCATTCTCATCATCTTCATAGCTCATACCACCTTCACTATCTACAATCATAATAAATCACTTAAAATTTACCACAGATTAATTTTTTTGAAACATTGAAATTAGACAAAATTTTGCCCAGGCAGCAGTGCAAAGGCCCAATTTTATATAGAATTCCAACTGCCAGGGGATCTTTTGCGTGCACGCCAATGTGTATACTGAACCTCAGTTTTTGGTCACATCCGAACGACTAGACAGAGCTCTGTCCTTGTCAGGCCCTCCGTCCTGCCGGCATGCCGGAAGATCTGTGATAGCATGTGGGTCATGTAAGCACCACTTGTTAAAATCTTTGGCCAAAAGTGTTAATAAAGAAAATAACAAACAAATTATTTTATTTCTACTTACCACTAGCATCATGTGTTTGTGTTGTTCCAGATTTCAAGTCTTCTTCAGGGTTGCTGTTCTTACTTTCCCTTCTTTCTTTTTCAGACTTATTAGAAGATTTCTCATCTACAGAACGCCTTTCATTTTTATTTTTGTCATTTGAAGATATTTGCTTATGAATTTTTTCAACTTTGACCTCTGACCCCTGTTTTTCGACTTTCACAAAGGTTTTACCTTTCTCATCTTTGGACTCAGACTCTTTTTGCTCTTTCTTAACAGCAGACGTATCATCAATAAGTTTCTTGACCTCTGGCTTCTCACTTTTGACCTTAGAATCATCTGCAAGCTTGATTTCTGATTTCTCACCTTTGACCACAGCTGTTCTATTCGCCTCAGACTTTTCATCATTGATCATAGTTTTCTTGATGTCCACCTTTTCACCTTTGACCTCTGGCTTTTCACCTTTAACTCCAGCTGATTTTTTAACCTCTGACTTTTCACCTTTAACCTCAGAATATTTTTTGATCTCATAAAACTTTTTGGGATCGATTGCTTTGATATCTGACTTTTCAGATTTTACTTCCTGTATTCTTTGACCTTTGGAATCAAATTTGATGTCTGGTGACACTGGTGCGTCCTTTTCATGTTCATGGACGATCATTCCATCTGGTTTGAATAAATCTGTCATTGTCGGATCTAAAAATATTTCAGGTTCTGACTTCCGTGCTTTCCGTTTGGCAGCCATTTTTTCAGCTGGGCTTGGAACATCAGGTTTTGGTGTTTCAGGAACTGGCTTGTCTTCAACTTCTGTTGTCTTTTCATTGTTTTTGTTGGCCGATTCCTTTTTCTTCTTCGCAGCCAATTTCTGCTTCTGTAATATTTTCTTTTTCATCTGATTGGGTGGTCGTATCATAAGTAGTTTTGATTTTCCAGGCTATGAAAAGATTAAAACAATGAGTTGATTAAATGGTGCAAGACTCTCTCTGGTGTAAGACTATTTGTTTTTTAATGAAGAAATAACAAATAAAATGAATGGGGCTTCTGAAGCCAATGCCAAGAATTTGTTTCAGACATACAACCTAACTATAACATAACTATAACATTCAAAAACTGTCACAGCCACCTATAGTAGTGCTAAAAATAACTAAAAATGAAATCTAATTATGAATTAATTAAAGTAATAATTTGTTATTTAGATGTTTTATGTTGAAAATGAAAAACAGCTATCCCATTTTTGAATATGCTAATCAAATTTGGCAAAATTCGACATTTTGATTAGCAGTGCTTCTAATCAACCCTGAAATATTACCGACAGCCCTGAACTCCACCAAGATCTGATGCAATCAAGATGTCCTTTAAATGTGGATAATGTCAAACTATTAATAAACAAATATCAAACTTCATCTTACCTTTTTGGGAAGGAACTTAGCACCACGTTTAGCTGTTATAGCAGCTTTAAGCTTTTTCAATTTTGCTGGAGAATTTTTGGCAAGTCTAGTTAATGGAATATCATCATCATCTTCAGTACTTGTTTCTGTTTTTAACTAAAAACAAGGATTTTAAATCAAAACATAAATTTCAAATTCAGGAACATTTACGAAACATTTTTCTGTTGTCTATTTGTGCTTCAAAAAGGAAGTGAAATTAATTGAAATGTGATTGATACCATTTTCTGTATGAACTTGGCTTATGGAGACAGGCATGCATGGACAGCAGCACTATGACCTACACTTATTTCGAATTCAAACAGCCACATGCACATGTGTACACATGATCTCGGTTTCTCATCCCATCCAAACGACAAGACAACGGTGCTTGTCAGGCCCTCCATCCTGCATCACTGACAAGGGGGAATCACACCGCAAAATCTGGATGAACTTTCTCAGCTAATGCTGGGATCGAACACCCGACCTCCAGGCTAGCGAGCCAATGTCTTACCCACTTAGCCACTGTGGCTCCACGGTCCTGAAACCATGCTTGAAAATTCTGAAGAACTTTTTCGGCCAACACTTGAGTTGAACCTGAAATATCCCAGCTAGTGAGCTAGCTCCTTAGTCATTGAGCTCCTGTGGCTGCTCCAAAAAGAAGTATAAATTAGTTAATAAATTTAAAACTAACCTGTTTATTAAGAGTAGCCTTAGCTTTAGGTTTGGGTTTAGATTTTTGTGGTTGTTTTGATGTTTTATCTAGTTTCAATTGTCCAAGAGGTACATCTTCTTCACTAGATTGTGTTGCTGATTCTACTACTTCTTCCTGTTTTACTTTTGCTTTGACCTTTTTACCACCCTTCTTTAATACTGCTTTTTTTATTCCTTCTTTCTTCATTCCTTTCTTAACTTTCACTTTATTCTCTTTTGTTACCACTGCAAAACAAGTATTTTTTTATTCAAACAAAACATGTTGAAGATCATAATGGGGATACTTGATTGAAAGTTTCGGAAATGAATTATCTCTCTACCTCGAAAGGTGTAAAACAAGTAAAGAAAGGTTGCCAAGCAGCAAAACAGAGAGACAGAGAAAGAAATGGGTTTTAACGTCCACTCGATACAAGCCAGGTCATTTCGGGACTAACATATGGTTTAATTTTATTTCAATAATTTGCTTGCGCATAGGGGTGTTTAGCAGTGGGAGGAAACCGGTGGACCAGGAAAAATCCCACAAAGTGGGACAGGTGACCCTACTCCTTGTCACGTACTACCGAGGATTCAAAACCACGCCAGTTGACTCAATGACAGGCTTCATGATACAGCATGCACGTGCTAACCATTCGGCCATCCAACCCCCCTCGTTGTCATGCGGGAATGCTTGTATTACAGATATGATCGAAGTATCACCATTAAACTCCAGCAATACTCAAGATACAGAGCCGACACGATTTTGGACAGGGACACTTACAGGCTGATCAGCCAACCCACTGATGGTGGGACTCTAATTATTTATTCATATACTGACATACCTTCTCCAGTCTCTGTAGCTGTTTCATTCTTTGGTGTATTATTTTCTACTTTCAATTTGCCCTCCCCGTCTTTCTCTTCAACTTCAGCTACTTGTTTCTTCTTTCGACCTCTGCGTTTTGGTGTTATCTTCTCTGCATCAGAATCGGTGGTTTCCTCAACTTTTTTCACTTGTGGAGTTTTTACAGGTGTTCCACTGCCACTGTCCGGTGTTTCTGGCCTGTCTCTAAAGAGTGGATTTTTCCACTTTCCACGACTGACGCGTTTCATAGGAGGGGGTGTTTCTGTACCAGACGTAATTTTCTTCCCTCGTAGTCCAACTGGTCGAGGAGTAGGAGGAGTTGGTGTTTCTTCTTCCTCTGTGGCCCCCTCAACCTTTTCTGTGGCCCCCTCAACCTCATCTCCTGTATCAGTTTCTTCTGGAGTTTTACTGGATCTGGTTCTACGATTGTTCTGTGAATATAGCAAATATTGAAACTGTTATGCTAGTTTTTATGATAGTTTGGCTCATTACAATTAGCTTGAATCTCCTACAAATCTAGTTTTCAAATATATGACATAAATCCTTATTTCTATAAAACATTGTATCTTTGAATGGCACTTAGTGAAAGCGCTATATGATAACAGACAGCTTTATGGATAACATTCACTAGGTTTATTAACTGCAACGTTTCAATGAGGACACTCTCACCATTATCATTGCTTGATAACGGTGAGAGTGTAGTCATTGAAACTTTGCAGTTAATAAACCTAGTGAATGTTATCCATAAAGCTGTCTGTTATTCTATAAAATATGGCAAACCAATATGAATTGTCATTTCTGTAAAACATCAGGGTAAAACCTATTTGCCCCACGAGCTTACTACATGTCTCCATCTAAATACATGTATGTGTTTCCATGCCCTATTTGCCCCTATGTCCTATCCATTTGCTCCCATGCCCTATCTATCTGTTTGTCCCCATGCCCTAGCTATTTGCTTCCATCTATCTATTTGCCATGCCCCATGTATTTGCTCCCATTTATTTATTTGTTAACATATATTTGCCCCTATCTATCCATTTATCTCCATGCCCTATCTATCTGCTCTATGCCCCATATATTTGTTCATTTCTATCTATTTGTCCCCATGCCCTATCTATTTGCTCCCAAGCCCTTTTTTGTGCCCCCATAATCTATTTGCCCCTATCTATCTTTTTGCTCCCATCTATCTACATGTATATTCCCCTACCCAATCAATTTATCTCTTTGCCTCCATCACCAATATTTGCTCCCAATCTACTATGGGGCAGTAATAATTATTCCATACCTTATTCCATTTAGTATTAAGTGGATTGTTTGAATCTGTATCAGTTTTAGGTTTTCGGCCACGCTTTCCTTTCTTAACTTCTTCTTTTCCATCTACTTCTTCTTCTCCTTCATCTTTTGCCACCAAAGCCTGACTGGCTTCTCGTGCTCTCTGTCGGTTCTCTTGAAGAATTTTCTCTGCCATCTCTCGTTGTTCGGCATCACTGATACGAATCGATCTCCTACAAAATTGAGACACATTTAAACGTTTTGCCAATGTTTTTCTACCTTTAATCTATAAAGAATTTCTGTCGTATTAAGTGACAAACAGGGAAATTATCTCACTCATCGCACCAAGAGAGTGCTTGTGGATGGTCTAAAGCAGTCAAGGTATCTGATGGTAGTCATAATACCTTGACACCGTGAAGATGATCTGTGTTGGTGACCAGAACCAATTTTACACTAACCTGATAGGTTGTTGAGATTCTTCGTTGTCTCCATCTTTTTTGTTCTTTTCATCATCAGACTCAAGATTTGGTGTGGGGTCCGGAGTGAGGTCAATTTCTACAGCTGATGTTGAGGCTCTTGGGTTTCTATTTAAGGGCATGGCATAAGCATGATCATTGAAAGCTGCTGCTATTACAGCTAACTCATGTTCTCTTACACCCTCCTGTAATACATTAAACATAAGCTTATTATTATATGTATGTTATTCATAAAGAAACCCATGGAAATTAGTTTAATGTCTTGTCATTGATGATCAGCACAATAATTCATTTATTCATTTAAATCAATATTTAATGCTAGGAAAAAGAATTTTGCTACAACAGTGACATCTTCACCAATTTACATCAAATTCAAACAATCAAATTTTTTTTTACGTACACTGATGTGAAAACGGGTGGCCGTTGACTTCCGTCCCATATGGATGTCCAGACAACCCTTTATTTTCCAGCCACTGCCCAAGTGGAAACCATGAGATTTTTTTTCTGGGTACCTCCGTCCACACCCACAGGGATTTAAACTACAGCCCCCCCACCCAACCGAGTGAAATGTGTACGACATATATGAGTTACATGAACGGTAGTACCATACAGACATGCTCCTACCCCACTCACATTTCTACATATCCAATGAATGATTCAACAAATTAAAAAGAGAGAAAAGTAATAACGGTGCTTTTTCTTAAAGTACCTGAATTATCTGATGGGCTGTGGCCTCATCAAAGCCAAAGCTGGATGAAGTTGCCGGTCCTTCCATCGAGCTGATTAAGTTTGACTCTAGGTTTTGAAATTCGGCTTGTTGTAATAAAGAATTCACGGCATCACTAGATAAAACATCTTCTAATTGGTTTAAATGTTCTTCACTTAATCCACTGAAGGGATTTTTATCCTAAAAAAATAACAAATGTGAAAATATAAATTGTAACAAGTAATCAGACCTGTCACCAGGAATTAACAATTAAGCTGTACCAAACAAAATACCGGTACTGTAGTATAGAATTCAAATATTTTTCATGGCCGATTTTTTTTATCCTAATAAAGCATAAAAAGTTAAAATATAAGTTTGTATAAGAAGGCCTGGAATTAACTATAAATATGGATAATCAAAATTTAACTTCAAGCTAGTTCTCACATAAATATCTGAATTCAAATAGTTTTTTATGGATGATTTGCTACTATTCGTTATTCAATGTCAATTAAAATGGAATTTGATCTGTTTCTTGTCTCTTAATTCAGCCTAAGGAGTTTGTGCAGTGGACCTCTTTCTCTAATGAACACATTAATCTGTCTGAAATTTTGAACAACTTTGGAATTTTAGATGCATGGGAGTGCCAACATTCTTAGCTCCTTACCTCCCCTTGTGCTTGTAAATAACTGTCTAAATTCCAGGCTTCATTATTTACACTAGTGGAAGAATTTCCAAATTGATAATCAGCAGATTCAAGGTCATTGGTACCAGTTCCTGTAGAAACCGAGTTGGTTGCTAAGATACCAGTCTTTCCATCATCTTCAACTACATCCTTCAGTGTAGCTGCATCTCCCCCTAAACAATCTTCTGACATGGCACTTTACAATTATTCTACATGGAAAGAATATAGAAAATGAAATGAAATGAGAAGGGGTTTAACATCCTACTGTTCTGCTCCTGACTGTAGGATAGTAATGCCAGCACAATATAATATTGTTTAATCAATGTAAGGAAAACAATCACTGGTTATTTATATGGTAGCCTACATATATAGCACAATCTACAAACAGGTGTTGGCACTATTGCATCTCTACCAGATCAGTAACTCTTGATTTTACCGACCTTTTAGCTTTTACCGAAAAGGCCCACAGTAGGAAGTAGGGATGACATACGGTAAGTGTGCAAAGGCCCTTTGTGCAATGGGAAATTTGAAATCAAGGTCACGGTCAAAACGATATTCACACCTAACCAATCCAATTGGTCAATGTCAAATATAATAGTTTAGAAAATGTACAGAAAATGGTGCAGCAATTATTATTAATATATACAAACATTATTATCATTAATATTAAAAACAACAGCGTATATAGGCAGGTAGTACAGTGTGTAGGACACTGTCTTAGTGTCTTGTTATTCGAGTCGATATAGTCAACAGACAAAATCTATCAGATCTCTCGGCAGAAGCTAAGTAAAAGGTTGCTAAAATGAAAAGTTATAAATGGATTCGGTGAAATTTGATACAAGGTCATGGCTAGTCCCCCTTAACATCCCTGAATATTTTAAGTCTCTACGGCCGCAGGAATTAATTCATGGTAGAGGACTAGAGGTGTGAAAGTGCAATAGCGTCCAAGTGTTCTCTTTTCGTTATCAAGTACAGATGCTTTTGTGTTGTCTGTACTGAGTCTGTTTATTTGCGCATGTTTTCTGCATATTGATATTGACATTCCAAATGTACTTTAGTGTGGTTTTAAAAATTCAAGAATACTGCACGACTGTCACTACCTTTGTTGGATATTGGATACTACTTGACCGCTTGTAATAGGTTGGCATCCTGTACTCATCATTTCTTTTCTTGATGATTGGAATCAAAACTGATGCAACCAATGTCGTCATTGTGTGATTGTTAGTTTAGATTACTCAATTTCGACATTTTATACAGATTAAGTTGATTTTCCAACCAGCAGTTGGGTCAAAATGTAAGTCAGAAGCACAAAGCATTTGATACTGACGAAATACCTAAAAGGCAATCACATTGTTGTCTCTGACCTGTGCCACTGTCTTACGTCTTGTGTGACTTTTGGCGTGAACACCACACACAAGTAGCATTCATTCAATGGGGAAACAATTTCTTTATAAACACTGTGAATTCATTAGCGATTTGCATACATTAATCGTGATATCTTGCAAAGATAATTTCTGTTTATGAATTCTCTAAAACTTTAAAACCCTAATGCTTACCTTCAAAATATTGATCGGCGTCGGTAAGTACATAGAAAATCCTTTTTCATCGACTTCGTCCTCACGACGGAATGCTCGTCACCGCCATTTTATTTTCTTGATCACGTGACTCGATGTTTACATTGATTTTAGCACCTTTGTGGTTTACAATGATTTGACTGATTGTCATTGATCGGAATTGATTGACTTTTGTGAGATATATATTTTAGTTTCTTCTTATGACAGGAATTTTCGCTGATCCCATTTTTATATCAAGAAACTAAAAGTAAATCATACCGGAAGTACGTTTTCCACCGCACACCACGTGTTTTTATGGTACATCATAAACGGTTTTATAAGGTTGATATGACACTCCGCCCCGCGTATTGGTAGAATCAATAAATAACGCAAAATAAACCAATTTGCATGTATATATACGCCAGCAAAATTTTGTCAAGTACTTCAAGTAATGATGTACCGGTATCCTTAAGATCTATTCACAAAAAAGGGTCTCTTGGGGGCTTTTCCTGCCTTTCTGAACCAGCGGGCCTTATGAAAACGTTTACAATAGTGGGAATTTACTGAACAACGGATGCGAGGTTATTGTCTGACTGACCTAGGCAAAGAAGAAGGGTGTAGTTGTACGGGTGTTGCACAAAACAAAACCCACAAAAAAACCCAAGCCAACAGTTAAGCTGATGTCTCCCGCCGAAATTCCAATATAAATATTAATTAATCGCGCATTTATTTATTTCAAAGGTACTAAAACTAAGTTTCATCACTCTCTAGCAGATAGAATCAAGATTATCTTGTCCTGAAGTATCGACCGCACGATACTGGATCTTTCCGAACGGGCAAATATTTTTCCGTGTTTATAGCCACAATTCTAACCCTAACCCTTCAGAATAGTTTTAGATAAACCTAACCCGAACCCTAACCCTAACCCAAGGGAAAATATTTGTCCGTTCGGAAAGATCCATTATTGTGCGTATCGACCAATGAAATTGATTGGCTCTGCTTAGCTTCTGCTCGAAAATGTTAATCATTCAGTCAAGACATTCACCTAATAAACATCTACATCAAGTTTAATCATTCTACCTCAATTAAAAGCAGTTTTGTTCTGTTCCAAAATCTTATCGCTCCTTAGCCTTCGCAGAAAATTCCCACTATCAAACTTGGTCAAGGTAATGATATGATGAACCTATATTCTGAGTGTCATCGCCCTCACTTTATTATATAACCAAAGTTACCGTGCAAACCACCAACCAACCGGATCATCATCGAACTCCATCAAGGCATTCACCTAATGAACGCCTACACTAAGTTTGAACATTCTAGCTCAGTTAGAAGGGGAGTTTCGGCCAATCGAATTGCTTATTGCTTCGCTGACTCTGAGCAGAAAATGTTCAGTATCTAACTTAGTCAATGTATCGATGTAATGAAACTATACACTATAGTTTCATCACCCTCACTTAAATACAACTAAAGTTATTGTGTTCCAAAGCTTCAACCAATCAAATTGCTTATCCCTGCTTACCCTTAGCAGAAAATGCTTATCTTCGAGCTCCACAAAGGCATTGACCTAATAAACACATACACCGCAGTTTGAATATTTTAACTCAATTGGAAGGAGAGTTATTGTGTTCCAAAGTTTCGGCCAATCAAATTGATTACCGCTCTGCTTATCCTGAGCAGAAAATGCCCATTATCGAACTTAGTCAAGGTATCGATATAATGAAACTATACACCAAGTTTCATCACTCCCACTAATTAGAACTAAAGTTATCGTGTCCCAAAGCATCAACCAATCAAATTGCTTATCTCTGCTTATTGAACTCCATCGTGGTATCGATCTAAGAAATACCTACCAAGTTTGAACATTCTAGCTCAATTAGGAGAGTTATTGTGTCCCAAATAGTGTGACGGACAGACAGACAGGCAGACAGACAGACGGACACGGGGGACAAAAAAAAACCCAAAACGAGTACGTTCTTTAATCGTGATCTTGGTAGGTTGTAGTCTACACACACCAACCAGTGGCACGGGAACATACATTTGGACGTTTTTGTTATAGCTCAAAAAAATAGCTATGTGTCTCGCCAGAAGTCTCATGCGAGAAAACTCCTGGGGGCACGGGTGTGGGGAGGTGGATTGGAGAGGAAACCACCGGCACCCTCTGGAATTTCAAAGTCAACCCATTGAAAATATAGTTCTCGTGCCACTGATCCAATATCTCAATCTGTTTCACAGAGAATTACTAAAGCGGCCAAGCGAATATTCACTGCGGGGTCAGTTTGCCAATATCTGCCACAATTATTAGTGTGGTACGGTACAAATTGATATGTCCCCTCAATTTGTACATTATGGTGTTGGGGACCCCTGTGTGACTAATAGTTCTAAAAGTGAAAGAAACTAAGGTGGCCACTCTGAATCATGGGATGTGAGGGTGAAATTCACGATGGAATCTAAAGGGGAAATTAAGTATGCGCACCACTCCCAATAAAATTCAGATCTATCTATGTGTAATCCATGCACTGATTACTTGTATTTACTTGTCTGCGTCCAAACGAGAGCCCTGCAAGTTTATATGGTTATCTCCCCTTAATCATTTATTGCACAAGAAAACAGTTTAAAAGCGTTTTCATTTTCACAGCTTCTACTTCGTTATAAATTCACCAACAATTCAATATTTTAGCGCAGAATGAAAAATACATGTATGTGGGAAATAAAGAAATCTCAATCATGTATTATTCCTATTTTTTTGTGTTTGCCATACGCCGTCTTTGGGATAATCACAAACACCGCATATGAACTGATTTACATTCAATTGTTTCAGTTTTTACTGTACCGGTAATTCACCCGACACTGTCGCCCGCAAAATTACTAATTATTAAGACGGGCAACTAGCCAAATCCGCCCCTTCTCGTAGCCTTCCATCACAGGAGGAATCAACTAGCGCTTCCGGCAACAAAAATGGGACATTTTTCAATGTCTAATGGTCAAAATTTTCTCAACTTGTCCCAATTTTTAACCAGTTAAATTCTCTTGACGATACAATGATTAATACGTTAAATCATGGACCTTATAAGGTCCATGGTTAAATGCATTATGCAAGAGCTAAATCTGCCTATTGCAGGTCTTTCTTTAGGCCTGAAATGTTTTCTAAAGTATTAATTTGGCATTAATTAACTGATCCAGGCCTTAATCAACGCTCGCGGCATCAAATTTCTCCGATATTAAATATGGAGGGACGAGACTTAGCTTCGATCAACCAGTATGCTGGTTGAAATTATTGCACACGTCTGTCAAACATTCAAAGGAAAGGCTAATATCTTAGTTTTCAATAGAGTAATTTGAATTGAATTTTTAAATTATTCATTTTACATATCTACTTTCGAATTATTATAGCAAGAATGTCTAGCTCTTTATCTAAATCTTACATAATGTATCTTTAATTAATAATATGATATAATTTCACCGGTTGATGATTGTAATTTGCTTGCAAGTTGATGATTGTAAATTACTTGCAAGTCGGGGTTTTGGCCTCTATTACAGATTTATGAGATATATTATTTGACAAGGATTATATAAAGATATGCCACCAAATCGCATATTTGGGGTTCAGTAAAAGGGCCGCTCTGACACGGGAGCCGGGGGCGGTACTCAACCCCAATCCACCCCTGTACGTGAAGAGTTCAAATTGAAATGGCAGTCTATGCCGTCTGATTATGCCAGTCTACATCGATATTATTTTCCCATGGGATATGTTAAGCCTCATTTATTGAGTCGCTTCAATGCATATGGCGCTTGAAAACCTGCTTCGTGTGCCAATTTTGAAATGTTTATTTCGTCTTAAATTGTAGGGGGTTGGATGGTGAATGGTTTGTCGTTGTATCATAAGGTTTGTCTTTGAGTCAACTGGCGTGACTAGCATTGCAAAGTAGTAAATTCATAGATCCAACATTGCACCCAGACTGCCTGTGCCCCCAATGATCCTTGGTAATCCAATTATAAAAACAAAAACAAACTCAAACATAAAAATTAGTTTTTATTGTCAAATTTCATTTGAATAAAACTATACAACTGACAATAATTGTTGTAACTGAAATAAACTACATTTTACATATTATTACATCTTTTCTAAAACACAAAAAAACCATCAGCCATGATCACTCAAAATATAGTAACTAAAATCCAGTAAAAGTAACCATCTCCTTTAAGTTACAATTTAAATCATTGATATATGGCAAGGCCAATACATTTTATTTATTCACGTAAGTACATGTATATGCCAACCTTTCAAAATAAAACACTTGCAAGTTCTTTTTAGTATACAATTTGATCATTTCTTGGAATAAATTCATCAGTTACATCTACGCATATTTCATATTCAATTTCACCTTTAGTAAATGTCAACAAGTCGATCAATAAATTATATTGGCCTTACTATATATCACTTAAATTAGAATTTTGAAGTTATAAAGATTCAGATACCTTACAATCAATATCAACTGAAATTCTAGATAAATATGATGGAACAGAAAACAATGATAACTAATTAGAATTCATCTACATGTATCTAGATTTCAGTTCATATGAAAATGGATTTTCAATTACTTTTGAGATTTAAGGCAAATGGAAACAAATTTAGTACAGAAACAATCCCTTCTTCCCTCCCATCATTTATGACAATTCAATTCACCTATCATTTATTTAAAAGTCACACTTTTATGAAAATTTATTCAAATGTCAGTTCCACAGCTAAATTCAGACGGCCATAATCACCATGTGGATTTTATCTTCATGCCGTCTGTTCTGGGTGAAAACTGGGTGAGGAAACAGTCCTGATATTTATATTAACAAGTTAACCCATGTACAATATGACTCCCATAAACGGTGTAACTTCACCAAATCGACACAACATATGAATTTAGCTATTTGCGACTAAAACTTGATGTTGGTGCTGGTTTATATTGGTTTAGCAGCTAAGAAAAAGAAAACAAAAGCAGAATTGTATCGGTTTTCTATGGACACTGGTTTTCTCTGGTGTCTGAAATAGCCATGTTTCACTCTTATATGAGTAGCAGACAATATCCGTACACAAAGTTTAACGCAAGCTTGTATATTGTGGTGTATTCCTTTATATAGCAGTGTTTTGGTTTGATTATATTTAAAAGGATTTAATCTAAAATTGGTTTAATAATGAATATTCATATTGCATGCCCAATCCTAATTTACACAAGCTTCTATATCTCATGTCTTCCAGTGATTTTAGCGACAGAGTAAGATCCATAGCCGATTGGATTGTTTAATATGAAATAATGAATGCAGATAATTTTGACAAACATGCATCATAGAAAAGGGAGTCTGTATTGATTTCAAGCATACACAAAGAGACCCATCAGATTTAAAAGACTTTATCCAATGTACAATTTAAAGCAGAAAAAAGACGTTACCATAGTTACATAGTCCAATTTTATATACAATTCCAATGGCTGTCTTTTCTAAGCAAATAAATACTATTTGAATTATCTATTACCATAACAACTGAATGTGAATAAAGAATATATTTTCTGATTCCATCATTATAAAAATGCAAGAAAACATTTGACAAAAAAAGCAGCTTTTAGTCAGACAAAGATATCAAAAATCTGTGAGATAAACATAAAATCCAAACATTATTTTGGCATAATTATGGTTTAACAAGATCTTTTCTCAAATTGCATTTTAAAAATACATTTTAATAATAATTACAAATTCCGTATCTTAGTTTATTTGACAAAAATAAATAACTGAACAAAACATATCCACATAAAGCAATTAATGATTATAGTTTATTAGGATTTTTACATTTAAAACCCATTGGTTCATAACAATGGTACAGAACAAAATTTATCCCCGGAGCAAATGTACTAGACTTGAATCTAATAGACTTGTGGATTCACTTATCTAACAGCATGAATCACTTTTGACATTTACTTGCCTGAAATTAAGCCACCTGTCATTGACATTGTCAGGAACAAAATTCAGGTTTTGTCTGGCGCAATTTCTCTTGGTGTCTGGCATTTCTGTCTGGGGCACCGATTTGTCTTTTTGAAATGATTTTATTAATATTTTTAATAAAAGTCTAACATCAAAGTTAAAATGTTATAAAGTACAACTTTAATCGAGTCGGATATTTTGCCAGATACAACTAAAATTGTTAACTCCAGATCTGGACAATATATCTTGTCTATGCTGTATTCATGTTCTGCTTATTTCCGATATGTAAACCTACATGTATCTATATCCCAAGAAAGGGAAAGAGAAAGAATGGCACTTAACATACCGGTAGTCGAGCCAACAAAATGCTTCAACTTGGGTCAGTATTAATTTAATGTTTACATTTACAATGTCTGGGAGAGAATTTGATCAACAGCAGCACTTTTGACATAATCTTTGGAATTTCAACAGCACAGGGATCACATGCATACAGTACCACCAGTCCTGTTTTTTGTCATACCAAGAATAACAGTTGTTTTGAACCATGGCTATGCCAAAGAGCAAGACCAATGATATTGGCAACATTTTATATCAATTCCTTCAATAAAATACCTTAAAACAAATAGTAAATTACAATTAATCCAACGAACCAATAAAACAAGGATTCCTATTGGCTAACCAATAAGATTACTATGGAACATAAAACAAGGCTGTCTATTGGATGACAAGGATTGTAGAGTGTAGAATACAGCACAATGGCAACTTTTCTTGTGAGTAATGCAGAGTGATCTTTCTTGACTACAGTCAGTTTATAATAAATAAGGATTACTGAATAGTGATTCGAAAAATAGTCAACCATGTAAATGGGATGTCGCACAAAATTCATTAACAAGGCCGATTGTCAGGGGCAAGAAAACTCTGCAATACAAAAAGACATGATGTTTTCCACCAATCAAATTAGTCAAGGAAGTCACATGATGCGACAGGATTTATGCCCGTTATTTTTTAGTTTGAGTCGAGCTTTAGGACGGTAATGTTCTAGGAAAGATAGTTGTACAGCGTTGATGGCTCCTCGTCGCTTTCTGAAATACAAAATAAAAGAAATATTTAGCAAAATCCTCTTTAACTTTGATAAAATTGCAGGACAATTAACTTATAAATTTATGTAAAATGACATTGTAAAGGACTTGATGACAAAAGTATCAAGTGTGACAATTAACATCATTTAGTCTCTGTAGCATTCTCCTTTCCCTAATAACCAGATATACTGGTAGAGGGTACACATTGAATGCAGTATTACACTGGTCCTTCATGAGGCAAACAATGTTATTGCCATAGTTTTGGGTATGGGCGGGTGGCCCATTCAGTAATTATGCATAAAACACTCATGTCAGCATACCATAGCATTCAAATGAAGGGTACCAGTACCAGATAAATTGTTAATTCTGTTTAGAAGTCTCTTAGAAACATTTATCTTAGCTCTTAATAAATATCAGAGCCACTGTGATACTTTTTTAAAAAATTCAAACATCCAGTCATCAAAGCGAGTTGGAGGTAAGCTTCTTGAGCAGCCATCACAGTGTGACAGATTAATCAGTCTACTGTACAGTGACAACTTATTAATAACATTTGTTATCAAGGGAGTATTTGCAGGTTATTGGCGTTTTAATTACTGTTCCCAACAGCTGAAAGTTTGGGCTATGTTGCAGACAAGGAAAACAAACTATCTCTTCATGTACAGACTGTACAGACTAGGGTACATAGATTATTTCTTCATGCAGTTTATTTAAGTTGTGTAGTGGTATCTCGGGACGAGAATTTGAATTATAAAGTCTTATTGAAATTTGGTTTGGCCTACCCTCTAATAAGTTCCACAGCGTCTTCATATTTCATACCACTTTCCATTAATGCTAAAGCTACTAGAACAGGAGCACTGTAATATATTACATATTAATTAATAACCATGTTTAACAATGCTAAATGAAATATCTGAATGATATTCGGGATATCTACATTGTATAGTAACAAATATTAAATTTCACTAGTCTGCAAATCTAATATGGCAAACAAATTTCCAGTTTTTCAGTATGTATCTTGCTCAACTGCTTCAAATTAATTTCAAAGTTTAAATATTTGGAGTGGTGCATTAAGTAGTCAGAAAAACAATAAAATTCCAATTGTTTTTGACAGGGTTTGATTTTCTTTTTGTTAATTGCAAACATTTAGATTTTTTTGATTTTCTGGCTATAAGTCAGTCTATTGCCAAGATTGACAAGAATTGTATTTAATTGTACAGGTACAATCAGGAGTACGGTTTATGGAACCAGAGCCATTTTTCGACCTCTTCAACCCAAAGTCCAGGGACTTTTTCTTTTAAAGCCAGAATTACAAAACGTTATCATAATAAAATAAAAATGCCAGTGAAGTATCTTATCAATTTCTGGTCTCTACAAGTTGGGACTTCTGCCATAAGCTGGACAGGTTATACTGTATTGTATATTTTACCTCATATTTTTATCTGTCTACTTACCGTCCTAAACCAGCAACACAATGAACTGCAACACAGCTACCTGGTTCTTCACGGAAACGTGATTTTAATAAATTAAACCAATCATCAACTACAGCAGACGGTGGTGGTTTTCCGTCATCAAATTGCCAATCCTACAAAAATACAAATTGAAAGGTCTTAATGCTGTCTCTACGTAATCTTTTTCTGAAACTCTTCTTGTTATTTTTGACAAGTTCTTTATTATTCAGATAGCAACATCGCAATAACTTCTTTAAAGAGCTCAAACTTTTGCTGTTTATCATGAAAGAGTTAAAGATATTACTCACCAGAACACGGATGCCTTCGGTTTCTAGTTTAGTAACAGTATAAGTTGGTTCACAGACTCGAACAACATCCTTCACACCTCGTTTGTGTAACTCCTGCAAACAAAACATCATTATTTGTTAGAAATAGAATGGAGTTTATAGTTTGATCAAAACCTGTGTTTTTGTTTTTCATATTCAATTCGCGTACAGTATTCAAATGTACATACGTCAGTAATATTCCTAAAAAATTATGTGATGTCATCTGTACTGTTTAAAATTCCGCCCAAATTACTACATTAAGTGAGGTTAAACACAGTATCATACGATTACATCATGTGTACCTACTTCAAGAATACACATGATGGCAAATGGCCGCCATTTAAAATACTACGCCCGCCTCTTAGAGACGATAACTTAACTCGCTATAAATTGTAAAAAAATTTACTTCGGCTAGAATTAAAAAACACCTAAGATTAACATTTGCTAAAAATTTCTAAAAAACAACCTAAATTTATGGAAATGGGGCCAAATCAAATCAGGCAAATTACATCAAATAGTCCATGTTAAACGTATAGCAAAAAATTTTAAACTAACGCGAGCACGCGCGTTTCTAGACAACGCCATAGCGGGTCATAGCAACCAGTGAGTATAAATTGGAAATCCCCAATGACGTAGATATTATAAATTGGAAAGCCGAGTCTGTCTTAAAATAAGTAGTACCGTCAGTAAACAAGATGGAAGCCATCTGCTATCGTGTATGATCATGGAGTAGGCAAGCACAGGTGTGTCGTATGACACAGTATCAGATTAAAGCATTTTTGATATAATGTAACACGTGTATCTATAATCCTAACTTTTGACCTCAAATAAGTGTTCAGCATAATGGCAGATAATTACAACTCGATTACATTATAGGACACAAGCTTCCAACAGAAATAGATTGTTTTATTGGTTAATCCCTAACATAAACCAGAAAGCAAGTTATATAAAAACTTTTCCAAATCCCAGTGTTATAAAGCCAAGTTAAACAAAATTTTAAACTTTAAAAAACAAAACGAAATAGGATCTGTGTACTTACTTCAATAAATTTATCAATGGTAGCATCTGTAGGGCGATCCATGATCAGGAATCGCATATTTTTATATTCAATTTCTGCTGGTTCGGGGCGTCGAGACTTCATTGCTGTCATAATATAACTAGACCACAGATTTGAATGAACAATAATACACAAAGGGAAGAGAAATAGGCACAACAAACTTACGACAAAATAATTACAAAAATATTTATACAGGTCACTTCAAGATGGCTGATAGATGAACAGATGATAAAAATACAATGAGATTGATTCTAAACGATTTATAACACACACACACGTTCAACTGTCAACTGTCGCAAATAATACAGTTCACGTATATATATATAGAGCACAGATGATTCAAATATTTGAACAAAATGTATCAATTAATCCTATTTATTATTCCAAATAAGGTAATCAGTGTGTCTGTGACTCCGCCCACTTTAAAAGTCGACGTAAACAAATATTGCAGTTGCAATCGGCAATGCTATTTATATTACCTCTACGGTTTGAAAGACACGTGGGCGTTTATAATCACTCTGTTTAATCGGGCAATTTACCCCATCCAATTGATCTGTATAGATTGGGGTCCAATACACCTCCCAGTATTACATCCAATCAGAATAAAGAACTAGAAGTTTGTGCAGCACCGTTATGATGTATGTTAGGTCTTGACCCGATTTATTACTCGTGCTGAGCCTGGCAGTAGTCTCCTGTACTCCGTACAAACTCCATATAGGTATGGTCAATCACACACCCAAACTGAAAAATATAAAATAAAAAATAATTAATTTCCTTCATTAAAATCTTCAATGAAAACAAATGGAGGTAACTATTCTGAATTCGTAGTAGGTGCACTTCATAACCCTTCTTCATTTAACACAGCCAATGTATTGCAGATATCTGATTGGCTGAAAAAATGTAATTGAAACGAAATAGGGTTTATCATCCTACTGTTCTGATAATGAAGGCGGGCTTACGCTATAGTATCACAGACTACTAGTACTGTCTATCGAAATCCAACCGCCAAGGGATCTTTTAGGTGCACACAGGACCTCGGTTTTCCATACCATCCGAACAACCAGACAGCTGTCCTTGTCATTAAACCACAAAAGAAAATCCTGATCAAACCAGCGACCTCCAGGGTAGCAAGCATATGTCTTACTCACTTCGCAACAGTGGCTCCCTGAAAATCTTTAGGTCAAACTAGTTTTCCTTAACCAGATGCCCCTACATGTATATGTAACCGATAGGATACAAGTAGCTGAATAAAGACTTGTAATCGAATGAAGAATTACCCATGATTGACGAGGTGTCTCAGATTGCTTGTCACAAGACACATTTCTTGAAATTTTTCACATTAATAGTATTGTAAGATTGGTTTTGCTAGGATTAGATGGAAATTGACACCTTCATATCTATAAGAGCTTATTCATCATCATCCTTCATCTAAAACCTTTCAATCAAATGACAATTCTCTACAACCATTCTCAAATATAATTTAACATCTTTTACCAGTGCCTGATCATTTCAATACACAGCAACCAAAAACAGGAAGCATCTTCCTTTTTATTTATCTCAAAAAATACCTTTCGTTATCGACAATCAAAATCTCAGTGTTCAAGATATTTGGACGTTATATTTAGTAGAACCTTGGTGTTGGATTTTCATTGTACAGAACTGAACATGTATACTGAGCGCAATAGAATACGCATCACTTAGATATTCATATAACAAAATGATCCTGTAAACATATCTTATTTATTTTGCTTCTTATTGTGAACAATATTCAAATGGGAACACATTTGTTTGTACACTTATGTATGTTTAATCTGTAATCAACGGTACAAAGTCAGAGGGGTCAAAACCAAAAGTACGACACAGATGTCAGTAGCGTGTGTGTCCTCCACGGGCTCTTACGCACGCTGTGCAGAGACGTAGTATGGAATTAACCATCTGTGTCGTACTTTAGGTTTTGACCCCTCTGACTTTGTACCGTTGATTACAGATTAAACATACATAAGTGTACAAATGTGTTGTTATTGATGTGTTCCCATTTGAATATTGTTCACAAAAAAGAAGCAACATAAATAAGATATGTTTACAGTTTTGTTATACGAAAAACTAAGTGATGCAGGCGCTCAGTATATGTCTATGCAGAATAGCAGCACTCTATAAATGACATCATCACTATTACAAATTGTATTTTGTAATTGAGGGATGAAATGAAAGAAAAAACAATTTATTTGACAAACAATGGTGTTGATTTGTGTTCATGTACGTAATATAATGTTCTCATATACATGTATCACTGGAATTCTCGAGTAATGCCTACTGCTCAGTTGGTTGCTGGTGTACAATGTACATGTATTGGCAGTCACTCAACTCTTGTTTAGTATTCAATGATTTGAGATGAGGAAGTTTTTATTTCATCCGGTTAGAAATATAAGATACCAATCCCATTCTGATATTTTAATGTGATCAAACTATAAAATTCAATCAACACATAGCGAAAAGAATAAATCTGTATATCATAATAAAAAAAAAACGTTGATCTATGCCAAGATGTGGGGTAAACCACTAGGCATTCTCTTTTTTCAGGTCAGATGGAGAGAAAATTTGTATCTGTAACCACTAGGCATTCTCTTTTTTCAGGTCAGATGGAGAGAAAATTTGTATCTGTCCAACAATAATATAATAAAAAAAAAAAATGTTCAATCTATGACAAGATGCCGAGCAAGCCACTCGACACTCTCTATTTTCAGGTCAGACGGAGAGAAAATTTCCATACAGAAAATATAACAATTGGGAATGACCTACGGCCTACACCATCTGAAAATATGCAACACCCTTAACACCAACCTGAAAATAGATCTGTCCCAACCAACCATCATGTTGTATGCTACAGCATAGAACTAAATACAAGTGTTGTCAGATTCTAAAGTCAAGACAAATACCATGTACAATACTATGGATACACAATTACTGAGTTTGGTACTAAGCGACGTTTCGACGAGGAGGATACTCTCGTCTTTATCAATGCCAATCAAAGAAGAAGACAAATACCCCCCCACACCCAAATTTGCAACCTACATTTCATTACCATGAAATTCATAAGATCAAATAATTTGTTTTACCATGCACTGTGTTTACATGGACATGTATAGTTTCCTAATGTATATAAATACAAAAGTAAAATGGTATATATAGGTAAGAGGTAAGTGTTGTTTAGAATGTAAGGTATGTTAATAATATAAACATATTATATATAGAACTTACATCAGAGTGAGTAAGTTAGTAATTAAGCGTATTATATTATGTAACTATATAACAACTTCGCCAAATAATCACTTCAACACACTTCACAATCTACATTGTACACTACTGGTACTACATGTATATCGATCAACAGGGCAATGTCTTGTTTACAACCTCTCCAATGATATATAGTTTCTCACCAATTTCTAATAAAGTCAATGAGACATTTCATGGTTTATGAATTGGGGTTGAAAAAAAAAGGAGGGGGAAATCCTAGTTTGTCTTGTCTTGCACTAATAATAGGCTATTTAAAACTTATTTTTCAAGCCTTGAAATTATGGCACTAGGTAACTGACAATGTCAAACACTTATCCAAAGTGTATGATGAGGTACAATTCCTTTATTTGTGCCTGTCATTATGTCTAGTTTGATTTGTTCCTTTCATGGGTCTTCATCCATTTAGCACAATTTTATGGCGGTAGTTGTATGGGCTTTGGAAAGTAATTCAAGTCAAAACATTTATATTTTAGCAATAGATTGACACATTAATCGAACATTTGCATACAACCAAATCGTAAATAGTTAAACCTCGTCTGTGAAATAAACAATTTTTTTTTATTTTATCAACCAGTCGATCTCGTTAGTGAATCTTTAAATGACAACCAAATCCATTGATGACCAGACCATGCATACACCTAATCTTACACAATAAACAAGGCTCTCTCTGGTAATAATATAATAATACCTTCAGGAAGCCATTGACCGAGTTTGGAATCAAACAGCCTTGAGATGATGATCTAAACAATAGAGTGTAATGTAGGTGTGTTGTTATATTCTCAGGTGTGATTTATTAGGTCAGGTAAATAACAGTATATCATGGTATATGTACAATATATATAATCACTCCCTTGTTTTCAGTCTGATCCAGATGTAGAACTCTCAGTGTTTAGGTGGTTGTATGGTTAGGGCCCTGTACTCTCTCAGGTTTTAATTAAGAGCATATTGCACACATTGGGAGCCCTTGACGACAGTTTGAATTTAATGAAGGTCTAAGCGAAACATTAAATTTGTGATCCAAAAAATAAATATCCAACTGATTTTTACCAAAGTATTGTGTCGACTAGATATTATACCGTTTTACTATCACTTCAGAAATTACATGTACCTGTACCAGAGCATTTGAATCCGATGTCACTTATTTCAGGTGTTTTACCTGTAGTAGAACATCCGATATCACTTATTTCAGGTTTTCTGATTTTTGTGTCTACACCTTCTATGCTCACAAGATTTTCTGACTTTTCAATGATTTAGATATTCTTTCATCATTAGGCATAACGTATTTGGTACAGTAATTTAATACCTTACCTATTTCAACCAATCATAAACTTAAAGTGAATGTTGTGTAGATGGTAAAGTCAAGTCAGGTATACTTTCACTTTCATTTTGTCGTTATATTAAGAGGTAATATCACTACATTATTAACTTGACAATCGAAACAATGAAGATAGTGGGTTGACCATTCCAGCATATCTACACACATACCTTCAGTTGTAACAGTATCAAATGGTATGTTTATTTATTACCAAGGCTACTATATACTGATTTAGATTATCATAAACAACCAACAATAGTATGTTATTAGATAGACTTATATTACATCAAACAAGGAAATAAGTTACCATATAAAACCGGTGAATATCACATTATCTTCCTACACTTGTCATCACTTTCACTTTACACAAGACAAAAAGTATAACTATAAGAGTAGATATCCTTAAATAATAGCTTAGATACAAAATAAGCCTACAGTTACACAAATATCTTCAAATGAAGTAAACTTATAATAGAAGTCAACAGTAGAAAACATCTATAAATTAATGATATAGTTGAGCTATAAATAACAACAGCAATAACTCAACACTAGCAATTTTAAAAGTATATAAATAGATGTGTCGTTCACAGTAAGAATAGAACATTACCAATGACAAACCAAAGACTTGTCATTCATGATTTAATCTGTGAATTAAACTACAAATATACATTGACATTAAGATAATGTAATGTAATACAACCAACACATAGTTTTAAATTGACCTCTGCCTCTAATAGTACATCTAAGTGCTGAGAAGTGCAAATAAAACCGATAAGATAAACCTACGGGCAAGACAAACTACACCAACATAATAATAGTCTGGTTTTCAAACAATTTAAAGGATTTTAAAATCCTTTCAAAATAAATTTGGTCTAGGCATTGATCTAAAAGTGTTAATATGTAACTCCAATTTTCCCAAACCTTGCGACTGAGACAGAAGAGTCTGGTTCTAAACTAGCACAAATCATCCAGCTCAAACGTTATAATAAGACATGATCTCTCAATTTTATCTAGTCTACTAACAAAATATTTTCATGATAAAAGTCGAGTCAACTAAAAATTGAAGCCCTACATTCCCAAGACCCATTAAGATTCATACATTTACCATACTTTCAACGCCCAAAAACTATTGTATAAATTTTATCAGTTGAATGAGCAAGTATTCTAAATTTATGAATGACATTTCATAGAAAAGAGTTTAAGGAATGCCAAGTTTAAAGTTCAGATGTTGAAGGTCAGACTTCAGGTGAAAGGTTAAAGTTCAACATACCAGACTTGTAATGTCTGTATAGAGAGGTTAACAAACTACATGTATTAGGTAAAGACATACATGTTGAAAGTTGCCTTGCATTTCAAAAAAAAAAAAAGTTTAAATATTTGCAGAAAGTCAAACTACAGAAAGTCAAATATTAGGCATCCAAATGTCATTACTAACATAGAGGGGGAAAAATGGAGTTTAACTTAAATGCCCACTTGACACAAACTTGGTCATTTTGGGACTAACACACGGTTCAATTTAATTTCAATTATATGCTTGCGTGTGGTGGTTGTTAGCAGTGGGAGGAAACCAGACAACCTGGAGAAAACCCACAAGGTTGGACTGGCGACTCTTCTCCTTGTCACATACAACCAGGGAATCAAAACCACCATTACCAACATAAGCTGTCTATTGTCATTTCCCATTTAAAATAATTTCTAAAATGAGGCAAGTACTGACAATTGAATATTAAAACTAAAAATAACAATATAGATAAATCTTATACGTTATACATGGGGCTGTCTGTGGAAGAAGTTCATACATGTAATTTCTATAAATTCTCCTAATCCCTTTGTCAATTATTTATGTCTTTGTAGGAGGTTCCAAATTTCTATATATTATTGTCCAAATCCCTTTGTCAATTATTTGTGTCTGGGGTAGGAGGATTCCAAATTTCTATATATTGTCTTAGATATATTATATTGAATGTAACATGTGGTCAGCTTAAACAAGGGAGAACTTTGCCTACAAAAAGAATAAAGTTATTAAAATAAATAATGATGTAATTAAAAGCTAAATACATCAAAAACACACATTATTATTGCTAACTCAAAATGGGGGTATATACGTATAAACCTGTATAAATAGACAGAATAATAAATATATAAATCGTGTAATCAATATTATTCTATTAAAACTATAATATCAAGCTATAATTTAAGTACATTATAACAATAGAAATCAATAATTTATAATATATACTCGTTATTTATATCAGTCAAACAGAATAAATAATACAACATACAACTTCATCATATCACGATTCTTATTATAAAAACAGGCACATGAAAACAACTAATTATTCAACTGGACCATATGTTGGTTTATTTATTGTCACATTATCTATTGAAAGATTTTAAAACATTGTTTTAATGTCTGAAGTCATTATTCCAGTACTTTTTCGAATATTCAAAGTAAAGATACTTTCTGACACAAGTACATGTATCTATTTATTGAGTGGTTATTCCCAATAAAAATATGGCAATTTTGGATCCAGTATGGTTGCATGCGATGAGTGAGCTTAGAAGTACAGTTTCTGAGATAAACACCACGGAAAAAGTCTTGGACAGTGGATAATCCGAGATCTTAATTAGGCTTTGATATTTCTAATGGCAATGATTTTCAGATATTTGAATCCGTTGAATATGAACATGATCAATATCTAGAAACTTTAACATTTTTTTAAAACAATATTTAGTTGTTTATTTTTAAAAATTAGCTATTTCCATGTTAATATTATCAAATATTTCAGAACTAATCTTCATTGACATCAAATAAAGAAAAACTAAAAATTCTGTTTGAACAGCCTTGAGTGAGCTCTACATGTATATAAGTGACAATCAAAATGGTGGAAGTCACTTGAGTTAGTAGCAATTGTTCGTTAACAGCACTGAACTTCCCCATTCAACTTTTAAAAGCAAAGTATGTAATTGGAACTGGACAAATTCCAACTGTTCACAAAAAAAACATCCATGTGTGACAAAATCCAATTGCATCTGATTGATAAGAGCCTTTAACAATGAGCCTGATGTAAATACTTTTGTACACACATTAATCATAGATCTTGCCCAGACATCTTGCAAGATGGTCACCACATTAAAATTTATAGATTGACCAGAAAGTTTTCGATAAAAGTTTTCCCAAACGTTTCTGGTACACAACATCGGTGGTTACAGTGTGGTATACATATACATGTATGTAGTTGCAACAGTTCCAAGAAAAAATTCATCTCCTGACAAACTAAAGTAATACTAATAGTCAAGACTACAAAAAGCAATTTTCACATACCGTAATAGTAAGTAGGAATGAAGTAATAATATCTGTCAACAATACAAGGAAGGTATAAATTGTTGTACTAGGAAGTGACATGAAATATACTATAAATAAACCAACATGGCATCTCATTACATGTACTTGACATAATGGATTGTTGTTATATATTACCTATATATTGTAAGTAATTGAACAGGTGATTTAAATGATGGATGGATGTCAAGGTCATATATTTCTAGTACATGTATTACATCTCTGACAAATTTTCATTTGAATACAAAGGTTATGAACTGTGACTTAATAGGTAGCTATAACTTTCGCAGTTCTACATGTAGGTTCATTTGAAACAATTTTGGAGAATGTTTAATTAAGTTCCCTAATCAGTTACGCTTGCACCTCTAACCCATGTTAAAAGTGACCAACAATTGTGCCAAAATTTAGTATATTTATGATCAAGTGGGAAAACAACCCGAAAACTACCGGAAAACACCATATTATTCTAAATACCGGAAAAACCCTAAATACAAGAAAACACCCTAAACAGGCAACCCAGAGCCTGGTCCTCCGAAAAACACCGGAAAAAACCTAAACCCCAGCACACAGAGGACCCAGTCCTCTGGAAAACACCAGATATAACCTAACCCCCCGCACACAGAAAACCAGGCTTCGGGTTATCTATTTCGGGTGTTTTCCGGTATTTAGGGTGTTTTCCGGCATTTAGTGTTTTTCCGGTTTTAATGTTTTTTGAGCACTTATTTTTTTCACATTTATTTAATATCAAATCTTTGTTTAAAAATTCGTAAAAATGATTTAAAATCACCCCAATTCATTTAATTTGTACCTGTGTCCAGTTTTAAGCTGAATGATTAATTTTGATGAGTGTCCAATTCACAATTATTTAATTTCCTGACCACTGTTCAAAAATTAATCATTATACATCAATAATAAATTGGGTTGTCTATAATTTATCAATTGGACACCCATTATAAAAATTGAGTACTTTGAAGTGAACAGAAATACAACTACAAATTAGATGTATATTGGTGATTTTAAATGATTTTTTAACAAGGATTTGATATCAAAGGAATGTGAAAGAAATTAGTACTATATACACAAGATTAAATTATTACTTTCATTTCATATAATATAGAGAGCTACAGCTAAAGGAATTAAGATCAAAATGTTTACCATATATATGATATTCTTACAAAATCCAATTCTCCACAGAATAATTCAATTATATACATGAAAGTTGCCCATAATGACATACACCCTACTGACCAAGGTACTGACAGTTTACCTACTGACATGTATTATACATTTAACGACATCTACAATTCAATCTACACTGTGATATAATACACCCACGTCCACTGACGACATATATGTCACTGACGTAAATCAACTGTCATGAATCTCACAATATATCTCAATTTCTAGCTGTTTTTTTTTTGTACTGTATTTCAATGATTTTTAAAAATGCATTCTGTAATTTGTAGAAGGTAGCTCGTCTTGCTTTAATAATAATCTTTCAAAAATCATCTGCGATTAGACCACATCAGACCATATCAAGAAACCTGTATATCGTGATAACCAAAATTAACGCTTCTAAATATGGATGACAATATTTTATATCATTCCCCATGACATTCTACTGATACTATATCGATACAATTAGAATTAAATTCATCAGTAAGTAGAGCAAATAACAATCATGGCATCTACAGACGTTAGCAACAATAATCTGACATCAAGTCGCCGATTTTTGGACCAAATATTCAAAATTTAACTTCTTAAGACACACACGCGTATAAATTATCACGATAATAGTTTATTGTGATATTTGATAAATTATCACAATACTATTTTTTCATTATTGCCCATAATCATTCCGTACTGAGTACTGTACCAATTTGGCCCACAGAAGTGAGGTGTTTTTACCTGCAAACTTTGACAATTCTGTAAAATTGTTTTCATCCAGGTAATTTACATTGAGTCCCACATATGTATACTTTTTGCTATTTATTCAAACCTACAAGAATTTGGCCCACAGCCAGACAATGTTCTCTTATGCCAATGTATGTACACAGACTTACAACCAGACATCCCTCGACTTGTAAACCTGTAGGTATAAAATTAACCTCACCTTGGCTCCAAAAAACACTTCATAAAGAATCACACTCAAAAATCACATGGCACTGACAGAGAACATTTTACAACTTCTTCCTCTTTGCTTACTCCTTCTAGAACAACTGATACCACTTCTAAAACAAGCTACTAAATCAGACAGTTGTATTTTCATTTGAACTTTACTCATGAACCAACATCCACAACTGTCCTTTACTAAATTTGTTTGTCATTTGACCCACCGATAAACCTCTTGAGAATAATAAATTGTTAGGCAATATCTGTGAGAAGACTCCCTTGTGGTGTGGGTGTGTGTGTGATAGTCAAACACAAGTACAATATATAGTTTAATCTTAGGTTCTATTACATATATCATAATACATAGTAAGGGAGCTTCATTCACTGCTTAGGCCACTTCGATACAATTGTTTGCCATAGTACTACCATAATGCAATTAATTCATAGGGATTCAGGTGTGCTCCAACTGTTTGCCAAGACAGTTATTCTGGATTTGGTGCAGAAAATCTCATTTCATTTCTAACTGATCCAAGCCAATATTTCATCATATCAGAAAACAAGTTATTGTTTATTATTCTAATAATAGTCTTTTCTTTATCAAACAATGACACCATTATATGTATTATGGGAATTTCATCAATTATTAGACTACTTCAAAAAGTTGGTATTACGGAAATCAACCTTCTTTACTATTTAGGTCACTTATTCAAGCATTATTTAGTGGTATCTCTCTCTGAATGGTCATCATTAAAAGATGCATTATATAAGATTTAGATAGAAAGCTTAAAGTACTTGCTATACAACAGTTAAATAATAGATAATGAAAAGGAAATATGTTGAAAATTTCAGTCAAATTACTTCATTCAGAGTGGAGTTATCATCGCTTGCAGAACAGTGTAATCCCATTTGTCATTGCTACAATAATAAATAAAGTTGTAAATATATTCACTTTTTAAATTAAATCATGGAGTGCCAATCCCACTTAAATCTGTTGAAAATTAAAACCATTCATAGTTCTAGACAGTTGATTTTGAGGATGGCTGGGATGTAAATAAATGTTTAAATAATGATTTACCAGTAGGTGTAATATTTGAGTCCAAATGAAAGTTCTGCATTAAGCAGATTAAGCTCTTGAATAATACATTCGTATGTTTTTGTTCTTATTGGTACCATCTTGAGCCTGACTGAGGAAATTAAACAATTTGTAATAATATTTTAAACAATTTCCTGGTTTGAAAAGAGGCCATGTATGTGATAAAATAGGAATTTTTCATTTAAAAGTTTAATAGCTTCTTTCTAAACTCAATTTTACACCGTATAACCTGAGGTCAAGTTATATCCCTGTTCAAGACAAGGGGAAGTCCCCAATTTTTTACAAGGTATCTGTTGATAAAAGTTAAACTAAAGTACAAAATAATTAGAATAGACCAAAATATTTGTTTATAATATTGAGCCATGAGGAAGTGATTGTTAAATTACATGTACGTGTGAGCTCCTCCCACAAAACAAGGCTCTTGGTCATTTATTGATAATAGAGCTGGTAGCACATTTTTGATTAGTCCACAGCCTTAGCTTTTCAAAAATGTGATTACATGTATTTCTAAATTTGTTCTGAAGGCATACAGTTTCGTGGAAACAGGACACATTTAAGGAATTCCCCAATCAATTGATGTTAGTGTATCCAACAACGTGGGAAATTGCGTTAAATTTAGGAACTTAATGCATAAAAAAAAAACGGAACTTTTTTTCTGTAAAAAAAAGTACCAGTCGACAGAGATTCAGACAGTTTTACCGAATTGTAGGTGTAATAATACAAATAGTAGTTAGGGACAATTCCATTGTGCTTTGTTTAGTAGAACAATACCACAATTACATTGCTACTCATTGCTAGATATGATTTTTATAGTGGCCTTATATATTCAGTCAATTACAAATAAGGATTTTTCAAGTACAAGCGATAACATTATTAACAACCTTGTCATTCATAGATCACATGACTGTTACCGGTATATACAGTAAGTAATATTATCTATGTATATTAAGTAAGAATATATTAAAGATAGGTTGCCAGGCAACGAAACATACGCCCACAGCAGCTAAATCGTCCGGGCAGTCAACAGGGGTTGTCGCATATTTTTACTTTTTTTTGGTAATGAAACATTTGTAATACACTAAAATCTGAGTAACAACTCATTATGTGATTATCTGAAAATCATTAGAATTTGTTTGCTTTTTATAAAGTTTTGCCCCAAGCTAACAATTAGTATAGGAAACATTTAACATCATGGATTTAGCTGTTCAGTTATCAAAATTCATTGAAAATCAAAATACTTGTTCGTTTCAACACCTTAAACTCTGTGTATCAATCTGATGATAAGTTTGGCATCTACAGCGCCACAAGGTTTTTTGAAGTGATCAAGGGAGATAACTCTGGAAGTAATTATTTGAAATCGATGAAAATCAGTAGGCTTCTTAGTCTCAGGACCTTAAACAGTGTGTGTAAATTTAAAGTCAATCGGATATTAACTTTGGCCTCTAGGGCATCCACAGGATTTTTTGATGTGATCAAGGGCCATAACTCTGGCACTAATTATCGGAAATTGATGCAAATCAATAGGCTTCTTCGTCTTATGACCTTAAACACTGTGTATAAATTTAAAGTCAATCGGATATTAACTTTGGCTTTTAGAGCGTCTACAAGATTTTTTGAAGTGATCAAGGGAGATAACTCTGGCACTAATTATCGGAAATCGCTGAAAATCAATAGACTTCTTCGTCTTATGACCTTTAACACTGTGTATAAATTTAAAGTCAATCGGATATTAACTTTGGCTTTTAGGGCATTCACAAGATTTTTTGAAGTGATCAAGGGCCATAACTCTGGAACTAATTATCGGAAATCGATGAAAATCAATAGGCTTCTTCGTCTTATGACCTTAATCACTGTGTATAAATTTAAAGTCAATCGGATATTAACTTTGGCTTTTAGAGCATCCACAAAATTTTTTGAAGTGATCAAGGGCCATAACTCTGGCACTAATTATCGGAAATCGCTGAAAATCAATAGGCTTCTTCGTCTTGTGACCTTAAACACTGTGTATAAATTTAAAGTCAATCGGATATTAACTTTGGCTTTTAGAGCGTCCACAAGATTTTTTTGGAGTGATCAAGGGCCATAACTCTGGCACTAATTATCCGAAATCGCTGAAAATCAATAGGCTTCTTCGTCTTATGACCTTAAACACTGTGTATAAATTTAAAGCCAATCGGATATTAACTTTGGCCTCTAGAGCGTCCACAAGATTTTTTGGAGTGATCAAGGGCCATAACTCTGGCACTAATTATCCGAAATCGCTGAAAATCAATAGGCTTCTTCGTCTTATGACCTTAAACACTGTGTATAAATTTAAAGCCAATCGGATATTAACTTTGGCCTCTAGAGCGTCCACAAGATTTTTTGATGTGATCAAGGGCCATAACTCTGGCACTAATTATCCGAAATCGCTGAAAATCAATAGGCTTCTTCGTCTTATGACCTTAAACACTGTGTATAAATTTAAAGCCAATCGCATATTAACTTTGGCCTCTAGAGCGTCCACAAGAATTTTTTGAAGTGATCAGGGCCATAACTCTGGCACTAATTATCGGAAATCGCTGAAAATCAATAGGCTTCTTCGTCTTATGACCTTAAACACTGTGTATAAATTTAAAGCCAATCGGATATTAACTTTGGCCTCTGGAGCGTCAACAAGATTTTTTGAAGTCGTCAAGGGCCATAACTCTGGTAGTTATTATCGGAAATCGCTGAAAAACAATAGGCTTCTTCGTCTCATGACCTTAAATACTGTGTATAAATTTAAAGTCAATCGGATATTAACTTTAGCCTCTAGAGCGTCCACAAGCAATTGTGGACGCCGGACCGACGGACGGACGGACGGACGGACCGACGGACGGACGGGGGCGACGACAATATACGACCACATTTCAATGTGGGCGTATAAAAATAAATGTCACCTTGTAATTCTATATTTAGAGAGGATGGGGTGAATATGGTAACCACAATTCTTAGAAGTGGTTGTCCTAAGCCCTAATAAAAATAACTCAATATTTTCAGTTTAATTGTTTAAGAATTTTGCTAAAGATAACCCATAATAAATTGTTCTTACTTCCAACATGAGAGAGAGAGAGAGAGAGAGAGAGGGAGAGAGAGAGAGAGGGTTTATTTAACAGTATCTAACACACAAATTAGGTTATTTGGGGACTAACACATGGTCCAATTTCATTCAAATTATTCAATTACGAGTTGGGGTCTTTACCAGTGGGAGAAGGTCGGACGACCCAAAAGATTGGACAGGCGACCCTACTCCTTGTCACGTACAACCAGTGTAATCAAAATCATGCCAGTTGACTAAATGACAGACCTTATGACACAGTGCGTATATACTAACCATTCAGGTAGCCATTATAATCACCACCCCGTCCCCCACCCGGGTGTTCTAGAAGAATTTGGTACATCTTGCGAAAGCAGGTTTATTTGTCTAATTCACATTATATAGTTTAAGACTTATGACATACAGATTCTTAGTTAAATAGAACTAGAACAGTCAATTAAATAAATTGTTGACATAGACCGTATTCAAATTATTTGACAAATATTATTGATTGAAGTTAATTAATAAACGTTACTGATATTGATCCCCAAACAGTGGTCTTTGAAAGGGGTAATTATTGAAACACGCTTTTCTTGTTATTGTTTATCAGAAAATTCCAATAAAAAGCAAAGCTTGTTGTTATCTGGCCATTACGGGTAATGAATTGCACATTTCATTACTTACCACATGTAGATCTTGCTGACAATTCTACGTAACCAAGGAAACATGACAATATGTCATTACCCAGTGAAAAATCATGTTTTTAATCAAGAATGTAATAATTAGATAGTAGACGCTAAGATATTCACGACTGGATTATACAGCTATACATATGTGTGTCAACTTTTTAACATGATAAAATTCAACAAAAATTTGGTCTTTTTAAAAATATAATTATTAGTGACATTATACTCACAGTGACTCCTTATCAAGTTTTTTCAGGGTACCTCATTAGCCATTGTAGATAAAAGATACCCCAGTGATGGTGTAGTAGAACTGATTTACACATAAAGAAGCCACTTATATCTTATATTTTATTGTAAATCGAATGAGTTAATACTACACAGAATACAGCTTTTATAATTTATAGGGTTCTGTTATAGACCTACAAGTTGCAATTAACTGAAGCTCTGTGGTGCTTTTTTGCAAATATACAAACTTTGATGTGGGTGGATATTGTATTTATCACTTCATAATGTCACTTGCTGTATGATTATTTTGGTTGCTAAATGCCAACCAATTGCATTTGGTTTGTAATATTCAGTTAATGACATTATATAATAATGTTTGCAGATGCCCAAATTATATAGTGGTTGGTTTTAAAATTATAACTACCGGTACTGTTAATTTAACAATATTCCCAAAAGAACTTTTATCAGGGCATTTGCGCCATCAAGACTATACTGGATAATTTGGACTACGTATTACCTTGAAGAGCACATACCCTCCCATCACCCCGTATACACTGACCACACATACCCTCCCATCACCCTGTATATACACTGACCAATCAGAAGGCTGTCTCAGTCTGTATTTATAGCCTATTTACACAGAAGCTATATATTATATGTATATAGTTCTAAATATTCTATTGATTTTTGATTGATATTAGCAGTCATTCACTTTTTAAATGAAAAGTTTATGCAATTTCTAATAACTAACCTTTTGAAGTAAAAGTTAAGCTTATATATGTCCATATTTCTCTGTTTATTTACAATAAAATAAAAATAGAACATACACGTAAAATGTTAGCATCTCTATTAATAGAGTAAAATGTGGTTGCTTAAAACTTTGAAAATTTGTTTAAGTAATGTCTGAGCCCCACTTTTTGAGCGTGTTTTATATAATTCATGTGAAAGCTATGTTAGTTAGGAATTGTAAAGAAAGTAGATCCAAATGGAAACCTGCATTTCATGACCAAGACTGTACGCCAGCCATAGAAAAAAAAAAAAAAGAAGTATATTCAAACATTGTTAAACCAAGTGATCAACTGGGCTATTGCTGTGATATCTGGGACCTCCACTCTGGTTATTGACCTTTATTCACATAAAATGAGCTTCTTCCAATTAGTATGAATATATGACAATTAATGTAGGTAAAACTAATTTGTTTGACAGATGTGTAATCTATGGCACATTGAATTTTCATTACTGGTTCATTCAAACTTTTAAACAAAATTTTTAGACACCATAAAATGTAAAACAATACAGCGATTGTGACATATTCATATAAAAATATGGTTGACTTTAACTTAACTTTAATTTAAGCTGAGCTAATCAATAAAAAATAGATCTTTACATTAACTTTTGAATCGGGAATTCATATCAAACTTTAACAGTACCACATGGGTGACAAATGTGCATTATTATCTATTGAACACTTTTTTGTACATTTACTCTGAATGTAAAATAAAATATTATGCTCCATTCTTATATATACTGGTACGGTAAGCATACATTTTATCAAGAACCTCGCTGAGTCACTTATGGTACCGTATTCGTATTACTATATATAAATTGATTTTTTCAATAAACTGATGAGATATGATATTTTATAGTTCGATTTCATACCGGTTGGCTACATCTATTTTATTAAAGAAGACTAGCAACATTGATCTGTAATCCATCTGTGGACTGTGTTATTAAATGAAAGATCAACATTTCAAAACTGTATGATGATGTAGGCCTGTAAACTCAACTGAAGCTTTTAAAACTTTAAAAAATTACATCCTCCTAAAATAATACAGTACATGTACAATAATTCTAAAATGTGTAGCCTAATGTCCAATATTCGCAATCGTTATCAAGGTCGTTACTTATTTATCTGATCCAGATTGTAATGAAAACAACATTCATAAAAAATGTCAAAGTAAGGAAAACATGAGGAATTTCACAATAGTCTAAATAACTAGAGGCGAAGAATACATAGGCGTAATATAATCAGTCATGTGTAACCATTAATAGAGTGGGTGGGAGAGTTTTAAACCACAGTCTGTGCCGGTCAGTGACTGTGGGTTAGGGACTTTGGGTATGATTCTTTGTTCAAGGGTAAAGAAAATAGATAAAAAAACAAAACTGTCTATTTCTTGATCACATTCAGAATTGTGACTAACAATATTGAGCAATATCACTTCATGAGAATAAAGTTTCTTGACCTTAGCTACTTGTCTACAATCTGTGTCATACCCAACAAGTCTCACTGTGACTGTACAGTTACAGTAACACTGTGAAGATTTCGCCTGTCTGTGAAAATCTGGGTTGCCGAGCCGGAAAGATCGAGAAAATAAAAACTCATTTCAAAGAACTAAAACACTTTTGACCACAACTATTAATGCAACTATGACAATGTGCTATTTTTCTAACCATCACAAGAGTGTAATAGAACAATCGGCATAAATAATTCGGTTTTGACTGGTTCAGAACTACGCCACCAGAAGTGATATTTTATCTGAATGAAGTCGCATACTGTCAGTTCAAGTGCATTTTTTTCAACGAAAATCTACGATCTACTTCTAAAAAATTATATATTGGTACTCACCGCTTTAATGTCGAACATTGAATGTCTTGTATGATTAATACCTCGCTTAATCAGCGAGAAAAGTGGCAAAAATATACGAATTCAGTTGGACAGCTTCCCCAAACGTGCTTTCCGCTAGAGAAAATGGCCGCTTGCGTGACGTCACGATATATGGAATGTTGGATTGAACTCACGTGAGTTGTAATAAAACCAGCCGATATCAGTCAAAATATTAAACACATTGGCTAAGATTAGGAATTCGTTTATTTAATTGGAAATGATACACCATTACCATACATATAACCAGATTTCATCATCTCGCTTTCATTTTCTTGTGAAACATTTGAAATTGCGTCTAACGCAAAATCAATCGAAAGTAGACAGTAACTAAAAATAGCAGGGTGAGATTTCGTATTGCGAAGTTTCCATTCAATGATAAGAATGTCACTGAGCATGTTTTATTCAAGGACATTCTAATTCTTATCATTGTTTAGTACATAATATCTATAAATAAAAATCCTCTGAGTCTGATATTATGTGTATATAGATTTAGTATACAATCAAGTCATCTCTTATTCAGTCATATTAGTCATATATATAGGCCTATAACAAATTTCATCATTCCTCGAAATACTAGTAGTCTATACGTTATAATTTATATTATTATTCCCATAGCAGTAGGCTATTGTCAACAAATGAGTAGCCTACTGTGGCGTTGGGCATTATTTCCGTCATTTTCTTTTTGATTACATAATTACGCAAGTAGCTGGGTTAAAAATAGAAACGACGATAACAAGTCAATGTTTTACAAAACATCCCTTCGATTCGAAATAAGCGATTTGGACACTTCCTGGAATAAGACAATCAACAGAAATAACTAAATCTTACAGCGAAAAGTTGTCTCATTTGGTAGAATAGGCCATATTGCTAGCTTTGAATGAAATGGGGTTGCCAACCTTCTGCACCGACTGGGTTATAATATAAACGCAGACGGCAGTGGCGGCGCCAGCAGTCGGTGGTTGGAGGGGCAAAGCTGGGGCAAAGCTGGGGCAAAGTCCAAGGTTAAGGGGACAAAGGCACGAGTATCAACTAAGGGGGGGGGGGGTCTCCCCAACAAAATTTTGAAAAACAGGCTGCCAGAAATGCAGCCTGGCAGTATTTCAGGCAATGACCGTTGAGGTAAAGTGTCAAACGAACGGACTAGACGAATCCCACTCTCGAGCGCCAATGTCGGGAGTATTTATGGAGGGTATGGACCTCCCCCAGAAAATTTTGAAAAATTGACCTCGGAAATGCTCTCTGACAGCGTATTCAGTCAGGCACCGATCGTCGAGATAAATAAATCTGACCACATACTGTCCTTAGTCTGATCACTAGTTTATACGATCAGAGACCAAAATGGCAAACGAACGGACTTGCGAACCTCAACGAAGTACCTTTGTGTGCGCTAAAGTAGCGAGTCCTTGTGGGGGAAAATTTTGAAAAATAGACTGTTGGAAATGCTGCCTTACAGTTTTCAGGCACCTATCGTAGAGATAAATAGGGCTGATCGGCTGTCACCTCTGGCCTGATCACTAGTCTTTCCGACCCTAGAGAGGAAAGTGTCACATGAAACTCAATGAAGTCCCCAATAATTTGAAAAGTAGACTGCCCGAAATGCAGTCTGGCAGTATTTCAGGCATTGATCGTCGAGATAAAGATACCGCCTGTCGCCAAATTACTAGTTTATCCGACCAGAGAAGAAAGTGACAAACGGGCGGAGTGAATGACTCAAAGTGAATGAATATTTTCGCCACTATATTTTGTGAAATAAACTGACTTGCGAACCTAAACGAAAATTTGAAAAGTAGACGGCCCGAAATGCAGTCTGGCAGTATTTCAGGCATTGATCGTCGAGATAAATAGAGCTTAACAGATACCGCCTGTCGCCAAATCACTAGTTTATCCGATCAGAGAAGAAAGTGTCGAGCGGGCGGAGTAAGAGTGACTCAAAGTGAATGAATATTTTCGCCACTATATTTTGTAGAATGCATAGAATGCAGCCAGGTAGCATTTCAGACATTTTTTTTTCCGAAAATTATTGGGGGGGGCAAACAGAGGGCAGGCAAGATTTTTGGGGGGGCAAATGCCCCCCCTTGCCCCCTCTTGGCGCCGCCACTGGCAGACGGGCTTAATTATGACACTCAGAATAAAATTCTATGAAGGGGAATTTTGCCAGGACAGTGGCATTACACGGCCTACTCATATACTGAATTCCAGCTGTCAAGGATTCTTTTACAATCACACGAAGTGTACACGGGACCGCGATGTTGCCCCCCCCCCCCCCCCCCGAACGACTCGAAACCGGGAGGGACCCAGAGATCTGCATGGTTATGTAACAAGTCAACTTTTACACTCCGGGTGACGGCGGCTTCGAATGAGATATAAAGCCTATATTTTAAATGTTCGATCGTTACACACAACAGTCAACAAGATGAATTCCATAATGATTTCAGTGAAAGTGATAATTTTCCCGTTGTCCCAATTTAAAGAGGTGCGTGGCCATTTACAAAAGGCCAAAGAAATAGGCTAATATCTAAGATGCTATCGAACGTAATCAAAACATATTCTTTTTTTTTTCACTTTACTTTATTTACTTCAAATTTCTACAAGCATATATTAAGTACATTTATATCTTAAATGATAAAATACATTGTTCTATATAAATGGTGAGTCGCAGGGTTCCTACTATACACAGATCTAAGTACATAAATCCACCAATGGGGAATCGTTATGGAGGCAATCTGTTAATTCTTAAAAAGATATTTGCATTTATTTGTGTATAATTCTGGAGATATCTCAATCTCCATTTTAGCATGCTCTACTAAAAAGCTTTCATACTTATGAATATTGAGCATTTCGTTTCGTAGTTTAGCCCGATATATATAGAATTTAGTTAAAATAATTACATGATTAATGAAAATCCATTCAGTATTACTTATATATTATTTGATTTGTTAGTTAAACCAAGGTGTATTATATGTGTTTTTATATTTATCTTTATATTACCACGATCTAGGATAGTATGAAAATGATTCCATATTATTTGTGAAAATGGGCAAAGGACAAAGAAATGTTCTACATTTTCTAGATTCACAGAAAGTGCAGAGTGTGTTATCAACTTTTCTAATTTTGAATAATTTATCATTTGTGAATATAATCCTATGGAGATATTTGTATTCAAAACTCCTCAGTTTTGTACTAAGACATACAGTGTTTATTATTTTGAATATATTTTCTACGTCTAAATCACTTAAAACTCTGTATCTAGAATGTGTTCCCAGTCTTTAATGGCTTTTGGCCTGCTGAACTTTGCTTTTATTCGGCTATCATAAATATCTTTTAAGTTTACGTTGTGAAAATGGTATTATATATTTTGCAAAAATTAGTACTTATATCTTTCAAGGGAGTTCTATTACAATTAAAATTTGTATGTACCGCACTTTCAAGTTCGCACGCTTCCTGTACGTACTGCAAGATACACTTTTCTATTCCTTTTAAGATAAATTGATGTTTTTCTAAATATTGATTATCGATCTTATTTATTTTATCAAAATATTCACTAACGTACCGAATATTATTGTTAAAAAGAAATTTTAAAAATATAATTTTATTATTAATCTTTATATTTGTATAATTCCAAATAATTTGATTTTCAGTGTGGGCAATGTTCTTTATATGCGTTGTGTAGATTGTATACCAGTTGGCATACAAGTTTTTATAAAAAGGAATGTTTAGATTTAAAACTTATCTGGAAAGTTGCATGCAGGTAATAAATTTCCACCATGTTCAGCCATAATGAATTCATATGGTATGAGCCATGTTTGGATTGGTGACTGATATATTTTTTTAATCCAAAAAAATGCTATTACATATTAGGAGTTTTTTTAAGTCAATCATTTTTAATCCGCAATTTTTATTGTTTTGTATAAGAATATCTCGCTATATTCTGTCAGGACCGTTCCATATAAATTTGTAAAAAATTGAGTTTAGCTGTTGAATAGTAGAATACGGTAGGCTACTGGATTAACAGTTGCCGGGTAAAGAATTCTTGAAATGCAGAATGTTATAATTATTTGTATTTTTCCAATTAAAGATAATTTATGTTTATCCCATTAATATTTGTTCTATTTCATTTATTTTATTTCTAAAGTTTAATTCATTGGTAATTTGAGCGTCCTTTGAAAAATGGATCCCGAGGATTTTTATAAATTTTTCGCATAATACTATACCGGTTGATTTTAATTTTTGCATTAAATTCATATCACAGCTATTTAAATCTATTGCTTCTGTTTTATTAACGTTAATTATAAGCCCCGAAACTAAACCGAAAAGTCTCAAAATCTCAAGCAAATGTCGTGCAGAGCTAAAATCTTTTAATAATGCCGTTATATCATCAGCAAAGGCTACAACTTTTATGGATTTTTGACCAAATTTTATTCCGTTTATATTTATATCGTCTCTAATAGCGCATAACAACAGTTCTATGATCAAATTAAAAAGATTGGATGACATTGGATCGCCTTGTCGTACACCCCGTTTTACATGAAAATATAATTCTTTATCTAATTGATACACACACGACATGATTGAAGGCCACATTAAGAAATATAGCTTATGAAATATACAACAAGGACAAATAAAAGTCACCATGAAACTGACATTAAATTTTCACCAAAGTCAACGACGTTGTATGCTTTAAATAATACATCTTGTTTCTGGGTTTTCCCGATATACATATTAATTTACATTGTGGTATTGATGATATACTAATATAAGTTTCTAAGTATCTTTGGTCAGGTTGTCTGCGTTATCAATTCGGTCGAAGCGGACGCTAAAAAAAAGTCATTTCACACACGCGTATAATCAGGTTTAATTCAATGAAATTTTTATCATTTTCATGCTCTGTATTTGAAAATGGAATTTATGTTTATTGATGGAATTTCTGTAAATTTGTTTCCGTAATTTTTTACGTTATTTCATGTATTTTGTTGTTACAGTGTGCAGGGGCGGATCTAGGTATTTTGAAAAGGGGGGGGGGCGCCGCAAAATGAGGACACTGACCGCGGAGACGGGGCACGTCGCTCACAGGGGGGTGCGGGGGGAGGGGCACCAGAAAATTATCCGTCATTTCCTCGCATCTGTGGCCATTCCAAGAGCTATTTGGCTGATATTTTCGTCTAAGTAAACGTTCGGAACGGACATATTTTGGTCTGAGAAAAGGCACTTTCAGCAGTAAAAAAGGGAACTGTCGAAAATTAGTGTGTGTGGGGGGGGGTGCACCCCCCGCGCCCTCCATTAAATCCGCCTCTGATGTGTGTTGTAAACGGCGTAAGTTTCGTTTGAGTATTGTATGCAAGGACAACAACCTGTAAGTTTTCCAAATTGTCAGTGGCAGGGCAGATATAGTCTGGTAAGAAAGGGTGTGTAGTCGTTCGGATGGGAAGTTACACTGTTTAAAGTGTATACCATTGTGAGAACATGATAATGATCCACTGACTGATACAAATCAATGTAAAGGCTTCACAGCACATCGAACGTTGTGTTTAAACCCCATTTCATTTTATTTCTGTAGTCAAGGGTTGAGTTGATACTTTAATGTTTATATACACACCCAATGATTGGTTACGCCTATATCAATGGCTGTGCAGTATTATCACCTTACTTTATATAGAGTCCATATTGTCAGATTATAGACCTTCTATGAATTATATATATACTCAATCGCAGAATATTGGTTATTGAAGGGAAATGTATACTATATCATATTGTGAAGCCATAAATAGAGACATGAACACGATTTTATAATTGACTGTTTAAAGTGGTATACATGTAATTCAATACATATTGTACATATTCCATTAAATGAGATGATTGACAATGGCACACCAAATGGCAGGTCCATCGGGTCGGCCAAATAGTGTTAAAATAGTACGAGGTTTAAAAAAGAATGCCAAATTATCTATTACTGGACTGAGAAGTCACATATTATTTATGAAGCAATGGCCCAATAAATCCCTCTCTAGCTTTGAGTTGGATTAGGTCTAATCAAACGAGGAGTATGTAAAAGTCACGGACAGCTCACTAATCTCAATTTACATCATCATAATGTCTCCTGTCTTGCACTAAGCACCGACTACCCAGCTATCGAATTTCTTTTTTCCTCTTAGCTTATTGCTGCCTATTTTGCAAGAACTGTATCTGCCGTTTCATTTTCCGTAAATGGTTTCGTGCGTCATTCATAAACCTTTTCTGCGCCCCTATTCCAGGAGACTGTTCTGGGTGCAGCGTTATCCACCGAGTTCAAATCCATGGGCATGGGCAGTGGCGGTCACTAATCTTTTTTTCTTTATATATACATTAAGTAGGTTGGCTACACAACCAGACTATGCGAGGAGACCACTTGGCTCGGAATATTGAATTTCCATATAAAACAATCTAAATCGGACGTTATGAAAAATAAAATCAGAGTCCCCCATAATCCGGGGACTAGCTGAATCAGTCTTTCGGAAAAGGCTATATAGTAGGACACGCGATACAATTTACGGAAAACGATCTGATGATACAATAATTCAGGGAAAAAAATTAGAAGCTTGGATGGAATACGAAATTCGATTTCTCTGTGGACTGGTTGCATATTGACAGTTTCGGTAAACTATAGTGCCGGACTGGTGGGCCGAAGGCCCACCTGTCAGGTCATTTACCAAGGCCACCCAACCCCCTCGGACGCTTGCGCGCATTCGACGCGTACTGTATATGACCTGACAGGTGGGCCTTCGGCCCACCAGTCCGGCACTGGTTTACCGAAACTGTCAATATGCAACCCGTCCACAGATAAATCGAATTTCGTATTCCATCCAAGCTTCTTATTTCTTCCCTGAATTATTGTATCATTAGATCGTTTTCCGTAAATTGTATCGTGTGTCCTACCATATATATCGCGTGATGCCCCCCCCCCCGCCCTTTGAAAATTTTGAAAATTGGCAACCACAAACTCAAAACTGACAAGTTTTTGACGATTATTTCGGCGATAATGACTTAAGTACGGAGCCCGGCAAGGGACGCAAAATATAACAAAAATATGTAGCGCGCGATGGATAATAACTATAGCGGGCACCGGATTAATAACTGGCACGCGCAGGATAATAACACGGAGGGTTGAGAGATGAGGTTTGTTATCTATCCCCGGCGTAGGTGTCCCTTGTCTGTTGGGCAGGACGGAGGGTCTTACAAGAACCAGTATCCAGTCGTTCGGATTGGACAAAAAACACGCAACAAGACCCTTTGCATTTGGAATTCGGTATATGAGTAGGATGCAGTGCCACTGCCACTGCAAAATTTTCCTCATATTCTGGCATTCATTAGAGGGCAATAGGTATTATCATGCGCGCGCCAATTATTATCCGGCGCGCTTGATATTTTCTTTTTTATTTCGCGTCCCTTACCGGGCTCGGTATACGTATGAAGAACTAAGTAGAGGTTAAAAGATGGATTACACGGTTCTCGGTATACTGAAGTCAAACCCATAAAGTTCTTTCCTTGTAGTACACTTCTTTTTTGTGTCGTTTTTCAGTCATTTTATTCCTAACTTTTATTTTTCCTGTCCTGTGTCCTGTTCTCTCTTTCCTTATTTCTTCCCCTCTTCTTTTTTTTCCTTCTCCTTTTTCTTTATTCTTTTTTCCCTTTCTTTACAGGCATAGGCCCCCTTGTTTTAATGAGCTTAGTCCCACCTTTCACGGACAGGTCGACAGATGGGCCCATCCCATTGCAGTCCGGCACTGAAGTAAACTGAAGTGGGTGTGATTTGACTTCTCAATATTATTATATTAACACCATCTGAGCGATAGACCTGCAATTTGGAGTGGAGTTGTCAAATGTCCACATTTTACCGTATCTTGAAAGTTAATGATACAGTTATTTTTTTTTAATAATCCACTTTAAACAGTGTCGGTTTTTTTTCTGAGCCACCCATACTAAATCTTATTATCACGGTTAGATTGACCGGGTCACAATGTTTACGTTCGGTAGCACGATTTACCCACATCTATTAACATACAGCTGGTTTTATACACAGGCAGATGAAAGAGAGAGAGAAAGAGAGAGAGAGAGAGATGGGATATATATAGAGAGAGAAATGGGATTTAACGTCCACTCGACACAAACTAGGTCATTTTGGGACTAACATATGCTTTCAATTTTATTTCAATAAATCGCTTGCGCGTAGGGGTCTTTAGCAGTGGGAGGAAACCGGAGTGCCCGGAGGAAACCCACGAGGTTGAGAAGGCGCCCCTATCTCCATGCCACATACGCTCACACCAGGGATCGAAACCACAGCCGCAAGCCAGAGGTGACCGGCCAGCTAGAGGTCGAAGCGCGGCACCCTAGACCACCAGGCCACCCCAACCCCCCGAGATGGGATATAATCTCCACTCGACACAAAAAAGGTCATTTCGGGAATAACATATCAGTTTTAGGGGTCTTTAGCAATGGTAGGAAACCGGAGAAAACCCATTAGGATGGACAGGCAATCAACCCTACACCTTGTCAAGTACAACCGCGGGATCGAAACCGCGCCAGTTAACTCAATGACAGATCTTAAGATACAGCGCGAATGCGCTAATCTTTCGGCCATCCAAGCCCCCACCCCCACCCCCATCTAATAAGAACAAACTTTTTCGTACGGTCAAGTATTTTGAACATTTTATTTAAAAAACATCTGGATATGGGTTAAAAAATATTTCTTATTTAGTGTAAATGGGTATTAAAATGAGTAAAATGCATCATTTTGCTCGAAGCAGTTAGGTGGTACGTTGAGCCAATGACTGATGCCACGTGCAGTCAACGCACGTGTTGTGGACAGTCATCTGTTACAGAGATAATTCATAAGTAATTCTCTGTGAAACAGATTGGGAGGTTTGAGAGATGAGGTTTGTTACCTGGTTTGTTACCTGGGGTTTGCGAAGCTTCCGTTAAAGACATTTCACAGTGGACATCATTATGTATACGCATGCATGCACATTGGGCTTTTTAAAGAGATAAATCCAACTTTAATTGGATCACATTGTGATTCAATTTCATTGATGCGAAGCATTAATTGTGATATCATTATCTCACGCTTTGAATGCCCATTCCATCCTACTATCTGATGATAAAGGATAAAGCACACGACCGTGACACTTTTCTCGTAGTGTTTTACACATTTTTTTATGTATTTAATTTTTTTTAACCTGGCCTAGCCCCCCCCCCCACAAATCGAATTAGCCCCCCCCCCCAAATATTTGGCCAACAAAAATGATTTCTTAGCCCCTTCAACAAGTACCGTACCCCCCCCCCCCTCCCAAATTTTATGAGCTGGCTACGGTGGGGCAAGTAGAATCGTCACCTATTCCTAGGTAAAAAAATGTGTTTCAGCTGTCATGATTGGTTGAGATATTTATTATACAGTCGACACATGCGTTGTACTCCGAAATTCTTTTCACTCGATTGACACCAGTTTTGGAATTCAATTCCGGAACTGTGAATCGAGCACCCCCATTGTAACTGATTATAAGTGTGATGCTCCACAATAAAAAGATTCGGCTGGCACTGCCAGGCAGGATACGCCCACTTTTTGAGAGTTGGATAGAGAACAAGCAATACCGAAAGTGATTTTTCCTACATCATTAAGTCCTACATTTCATACTGTATTGGGAGCAGCCATTTTGTTGGTCAGTTCCAGTCTGATGTTCATGAAATTCGAAGCCGACAATGATTATGGGTTGACGGTACACAACCTAGAAATGTGACTTTTCATCAAAATCGGATAAGAACTGTGACCTGTAGAAAGTCCACAACCATGATATACCATATTTTTTCACTATGGTCCGATTTTCTCGAAATTTGAACTCAACCTTCCGTAGGGTGTAACGGTGATAGAGTCAAACGTTTTTTTTAAATCGGATAATAATTGTGACCTCCAGAGGGACCATAGGCAATTTTTCGGACAATCAGGGGCCATAATTCAGGAAGTTACAATCCGATATGCGCAAATAACGAAAGGAACCAAGATCTTTGGGTTATAACCATGCATTTCATGTTTCATCAAAATCGAATTAAAATTGTGACCTATACAGGGTCCACAACCATGATATACCATTTTTTAACAGTATTTGCGTACAAATGGCGGCCATTTTTTCTGTCAATTCTGGTCTGATTTTCCCGAAATTCGAACTCAAACCTTTCTTAAGGTGTAACGGTGATATAATCAAACGTTTTTTTAAATCGGAAAATAATTGTGACCTCCAGAGGGACCACAAGCTAAAACAAGCAATACCGAAAGTGATTTTTCCTACAATCAAAGGCCATCATTCATTAAGTTACAATTTGATATGCGCAAATATCGAAAAGAATAAAGATCCTTAGGTTATAAACAAGCATTTCAGGTTTCATCAAAATCGAATTAAAACTGTGACCTCTACAGGGTCCACAACTTTGATATACCATATTTTTACAGTGTTCGCGTACAAACGGCGGCCATTTTTTCAAGCAATTACGGTCCGATTTTCTCGAAATTCGAACTCAAACCTTCCGTAGGGTGTAACGGTGATAGAGTCAAACGTTTTTTTAAATCGGATAATAATTGTGACCTCCAGAGGGACCATAGGTGATTTTTCGGACAATCAGGGGCCATAATTCAGGAAGTTACGATCCGATATGCGCAAATAACGAAAGGTACCAAGATCTTTGGGTTATAACCATGCATTTCAAGTTTCATCAAAATCGAATTAAAATTGTGACCTCTACAGGGTCCACAACCATGATTACAATTTTTTAAAAGTATTCGCGTACAAACGGCGGCCATTTTGTATGGCAATTTTGGTCCGATTTTCCCGAAATTCGAACTCAACCTTCTTTACGGTGTAACGGTAATATAATCAAACGTTTTTTTCAATCGGATAATAATTGTGACCTCCAGAGGAACCAAAAGCTAAAAAAAGGCGATTTTGCGTATAATCAGGGGCCATAATTCAGGAAGTTACGATCCGATATGCGCAAATATCGAACGGAACCAAGATCTTTGGGTTATAACCATGAATTTCAAGTTTCATCAAAATCGAATTAAAATTGTGACCTCTACAGGGTCCACAACCTTGATATACCATTTTTTAACAGTATTTGCGTACAAACGGCGGCCATTTTGTATGGCAATTTTGGTCCGATTTTCCCGAAATTTGAACTCAACCTTCCTTAGGGTGTAACGGTGATATAATCGAACGGTTTTAAAAATTGGATAATAATTGTGACCTCCAGAGGGACCACAAGCTAAAATAGGTGATTTTTCGGACAATCAGGGGCCATAATTCAGGAAATTACGTTCCGATAGGCGCAAATATCGAAAGGAACCAAGATCTTTGGGTTATAAACATGCATGTCAAGTTTCATCAAAATCGGTTCAAAATTGTGACCTCTATAGGGTCCACAAGCTAAAAACATGAGTTTTCGCACAATCAGGGGGCCATAATCCATGAAGTTTTCATCCGATACATGCCAATATCGAAAGCAGCCGAGATCTTTTGGGGATAAACCTATATTTCAAGTTTCGTCAAAATCAGATAAGAATTGTGACCTGTAGAGAGTCCACAAACAAATTGTGGACGGACGGACGTCCGGACGGACAGGGGCGACGACAATATACGTCCACATAAAAATGTGGGCGTATAAAAATGACAGTTAAATGACCCCAACTAAATGGTTAACACATTAATGACCCTAACTAAATGCTTAAAACATTTAATGGCATTTGTTCTGGTAGATTATTAATGGGTTCAAAGGGTTAACAGTAGGTAAAAAAATCCTTCTTTTAGATTTGACTAAAGCACTGTTTCAATGAATGAAATGAAGTTCAACGATCTGCTTTTCCACTCTAACGGGCAAATAAACATTATTCATTGCCAGGGATTATATATTTTACTGTGCAGGACCTCCAAGTTAGCGAGCCTGCCCCCCCCCCCCCACAAACAATGAATTAAACACCATTAAGTTGTATAATTTATATAAAGTTTATTGTGAATAGAAAAACAATATAACAGGTTTATATTATATATGTACATATTTAATACGCAAAATCTTACAATAAGTATTTTTGAACCCTTATCCATGTACATATAAATCAAAGCACTTAATATACATATTTCATTAATTAAAATTATAACAAATCAAATCCAAACAATAACAAGAACTAATTTGATAGTCAAAAAAAAAAAGTTTAATTTAGCATTTTGGAATTAAACAAACATGGGGAAAATTGTTCAATATTGGATATACATATGAATCTCAAATAAAATCAATTACCGTCTCAAATAGAGGGCTAAATCACATTGTATTATTTTTAATAATTATTTTTACAAATATGCATGGAAAAAGAGTTACATGTATTAACCATCTATTAATTATGGGATAGAATGTCCCTTAATTTGGATCAGAATTCACTATGTCATTTCTTAAATTAAGCCATTCATTATTCAAATAAGTTAATTATCAATTTCTTTATGTACAATACTGCAATAGTTGAGGTTTTATATACAAATATATAAAGACAATGAATATTAATAGCAATTAATACTACATATAAACGGCCCACAGAAAGGTTCTTGATTGGTCCAATATTTACACTATTTACATATTAATGAATATGCATGATAACTATATAAGGTAATACACACTTCGCTGTAGCATGGTTATAAAGAATACAATTCTTGTTCACATTTATTCTTTCTCACAAACAAAAACCAATCTAACATCGATAGTCAAATAAAACATTTCAGAACAAGGAATTTCAATGTTAAATTTTTGAATAAATTACTTGAATGGCAGGCACAGTGTTGTAGTTTATTAAATATCACAGCCATAAGATGGCCTAGAGTCTAGACCTTTGATTATGGGCTTGTCATAGAAATAAATGCATTATTATTTAGCACTTGCATAATGCATCTTTAAGCATTCAGCCAATAATTAGGAGATAAACACTTCCTGGTTGCATTTGGAGGGGTGTTATTGTCCAATAGACATGTCCTAAGATCATTAGGGTTTATCGACATTGTAACAAGCTATTTAAAAGAATTATAAAAGAAAATACTAAAACAGAGGTGTGTTATTGTCCAAAAGACAGTGTCTAATTGACCAATTACCCTTAAGCATGTTACAATAAAGTAATATACCTCAAATAAGTTTCCTAATTCATAACAAGACACTGATTAATAGACAAAGAAAATATTGACAACAAAAATTAATCTAGTTCCATCCAACTAAATAAACAACACAATAAAAACAAACAAATAAACAATAAGAGAAATGAGATGTGTCTAAATAAAATATAATAACAATTAATAACATAATGGTAGAAAACAAACAAAAACAATAATTCACACAGAAGTTCAAGAGATGACTGGTTAATAATATGTACAAATCTATTCACAAGGTATATATTGGTATAACTACTTCTGTACTATTTAGGAATCATGGTGGGTAAGGTGCTGGCTTGCTAGCCTGGAGGTTGAGTATTCGATCCCTGCTTCGGGCGAGAAAGTTCATCTTGATTTTCCGGCATGGTTTCCCCTTGTCAGTGATGCAGAATGGAGCGTCTGACAAGGACAACTGTCTATTCGTTCGGATGCTACGAAAAACTGAGGTCCCGTGTACACATTGGCGGTTGGAATTCGATATTAGAGTAGGCCGTAGTGCCACTGCCTGGGCAAAATTTCCCTCATAGCACACTGTATGGCATATGCCCGTCTTCCATTAGCCCAGGTTAGGTGCAGAAGAGTAGGATGTTAAACCACATTTCATTTCATTTCTCTACTGTTTAATAGCTATTAGAGAGAAAGAAATGGGGTTTAACGTCCACTCGACACAAACTCAGTCATTTCGGGACTAACACATGATTCAATTTTTATTTCAATTACATGTATTTGCTTCCGCGTAGGGGTCTTTAGCAGTTGGACGAAACCAGAGAACCCGGAGAAAACCCACAAAGTTGAGCTGCCGACCCTACTTCTTGTCACATACAACTGGAGAATCGAAACCACGCCAGTTGACTCAATGACAGACCTTATGATACAGCACACACAAGCTAAATATATTCGGCCATCCAACCCCCCTAATAACTAATTAATAGTAGAGAAGTAAGTATATCCATATATACCTTGTGTTGTTGTTATGAATAGTTAACGGGCTTCTAGATGCCAGTTAAAAAAATGTACTAAGCTGTCAACATATTTCTATAAACCTATCTTAAAGTTCAAAAGGCATGGAATCTGCAAATTATATTTTTTGGGGAGACTTTGATTTCTTAGTTCAATGTGGTATGTTCAAAGCAGTTTGCTTAAATTTTGTAATTAGATTTAATGCAATTGATGTAATTAGACTATATTATATAGTTCAAACTGGCTTGTTCAAATTAGTTCATAAAAAGATTGTAATTAGACTCAATTTGACTATAAATTTATCTTCAAATTAGTTCCTATGAATTTTTTGATCAGATTAATTTGACAATAATAGTTCAATATGGCACGATCCTATAAAAAATTTTTCATTTATTAAATGATTCTTAATTCGACTATGTAGCTCAATCTGGTATGTTCAAAAAGATACATTTGAGTGAGGTTTACATGAAGTTGGTTTAACGGTTTAACAGAGAAAAAGGGTTTAACGTCCACCTGACATAAACTGGAACATTTCGGGACTAACGTGGTTCAATTTTATTTCAATAATTCGTCTTGTCACGTATAACCGGGGAATCAAAATCATGCCAGTTGATTCCATGATAGACCTTATGATACAATGCGCACATCCAACAGTCTTATAAAATGTTTTGCTCTAAGCAAGGAAATCAATGTAAGGAACCTTGATAATTAGCTACATTTTATAGTTATTTTGAATACAGTAATATATAAAATTATTCACACAAAACACACTTGAGTAATAGAGAGAGAGAGAGAAATGGGGTTTAACGTCCACTCGACACAAACTAGGTCATTTTGGGACTAACATATGGTTTCAATTTTATTTCAATAAATCGCTTGCGCGTAGGGGTCTTTAGCAGTGGGAGGAAACCGGAGTGCCAGGAGGAAACCCACGAGGTTGAGAAGGCGCCCCTATCTCCATGTCACATACGCTCACACCAGGGATTGAAACCACAGCCGCAAGCCAGAGGTGACCGGCCAGCTAGAAGCCGAAGCGCGGCACTCTAGACCACTAGGCCATCCCATCCCCCCCCACTTGAGTAATAAATAATAAAAGTATTGTTAAATCTGGAGAGTGAATCCGCTGGTCAGCTATAAAAGTCCACTGTATCAAGCAACCTGTTTCAAATTCACTTTCTGAATGAGTCTTAATCTGTTAAAAACTTAATATTAGGCTTTAAGATGATTTTTACTTCCGTTGCATTTGTATTTGCTATCTATAAAATGATGTGTTATGTTTTTGTAGGGAGGGGGTGAGGATAGGGGCAAATGTTCTGGAGGGGGTGGGGCAAGTGGTCTAAGCTCTAACAAATATTGAAATAAAAATGAACAATATATTAGTCCCAAAATGACAGTGAATGAGGAGAGTGGATGTTAAACCCCATTTCTTTAGTCTCTGTCTCTATGACTGTGGTATTAATATAAAAATTTGTGTCTTTTATATCAGACTAGAAATAGATTAAATAGTATCTATACATAATATAAACATTCAGAAGACATTTACTACTTTTATAACGTTGAGCATTATTTACATTTCAAATACTTTGGTGTAGTAATTCACTGTATTCTATAGTGACAAGTAACAATTTAATAAGCTACAATGTATTTCACTTGATTTAAATGTTCACAAATTAGTACACATCATTTCATTTAAATATATATATAGTAAACAAGATAATTTAAACCAATGCCCCGCTTTCATGTGAGACCACCCCTTGAACATTGACTGAAGCTGGCAGTGACCCTCAGATTACAGAAGACTGGTAACCCCAACCTCCATTATGACTCCAGATGTGGCAAGAGCAATGTTGGAGACATTTTGTCATAGAGGTGTGCCAGGCCATCATTGAAGAGCTGTAAGTTGAGGTCACACCACTTATGGATGATTAAGGAATGCATATGGCTTATTGTCCACAAATGTGTCTGTTTAAAGCGGTGTGAGATTTCAAATTCATGACGGATTCTTGATTGTTTTGGCACATTGGCCCCAATTTGTGTGACCATCCCTTGAACCTGGACTGAAGCTACCGGTGATTCTCAGATCCCTGACTACAGAAGACTGGTAACCCCACCCTCCACTATGACTCCAGATATGGCAAGAGCAATGAAGAGCTGTACTAACAGATCCATCAATGCATATGGCTTATTTGCCACAAATGCATCCATGGCGGATTCGTTATTGGTTCTGCACATTGGCCCCAATTTGTGAGGGTTTTGGGGTATACACATTTTTGACATTTGTGGTGGTTTCATCATCGTTCCATGAATGTCAACGTATCGTACAGGATACTGTTACCAACAATAAGAGCCATAATGGGTTTACTTTACATCTATGATTTCCATAGACTAGACACAAAAGTATTTGACGAACTGCTACGAACAATACGAATGTGTAAGCACCAAATAAGAATAACCTACAAACTTCTAGGATTGTCAACGATTTATCTACCAATAGTGGCATTCGTATTGCATATGAAAGCGGAGCATAAGAGTCAATAATACTAAGTTAATGTGTTGAATGATAGGTGATAATAGTTCGAAAACAAGAGAAAAGTGATTTTTTTAGAAGCTCATTTATGAAAACGCCAAAAACTACTGCTCAATCAAAAAACATCAAACCACCCAATACATACAGTCAATACATAATCGAGCAGTTATTTTGGGCTGTAACTGTTGTTAATAACAAGTGGTAGAAGAGTTATTTCCCTTTTCCTTCCTTGCATATCAACAGTTTTAGACATTGTAAGTATTTAGGAGTATAATTATTTGTAACCACATATAAAGGGCTTATTCTTAATTTGATTCAAAAACTGAGATTAGCTAAGGACTTTTGTCTAAGGAATATCAAATCTGTCTAATAATACCTTCAGTAATCATTCAGTTTAAATTCTTTTTTCCTGAGTTGAAAATAATCTACTGGTACATATATTTACAAGTTAAGGTGAAAGACGAAGTATTAAAGGCGTTGATTTTGAGTATAATTGGCAACTGGAGTTTCGTCATTAACTAAATTCTGTCTACTGGATGCTCGAGACTGTGATTCTTCACCCCCACTATCCAGTTTTTTTTCTTGCTGATAAAAAATCTTAGCTTTATTTATTGGGGGACCTGAAAAATAAATAATGAATTGACGCCCATTACATGGTTAGGTACAGAAATCGTTGTTGTTTGTCCTAACAAACAGATCTTATAAATAGTGAAATTAACACACCCTTGTTACTATAAATAGAAAGAGACTCGCTTTGTCACACTTAGTGGTAGTTTCGTATCCTAAAAATTTAGTATCAGATCAAGGGATATTTAGAGGGAAATAATAGCAGATTATAACACAGGATCTGATAAATTTTACAGTGGAATTAGGTTGGGTTCAGATGAGAAAAACGATAGCCATGACAACACTTTAGACCAAATTATTGAGGCAATCATCCTGGAATTAGGTTGGGTTCAGATGAGGAAAACGATAGCCATGACAACACTTTAGACCAAGTTATTGAGGAAATCATCATGCCACTCCACACAATTAACCAATGGAAGATCTGGGGCCATTGCCAAGAAATTATTTTATCTTATGAAGTTTATTTGTGTTTTTTCCCTTTGTCAGTGGTGCAGGACGGATGGCCTGACAAGGACAGCTGTCTAATCATTCGGATGGGACAATAAACCTAGGTCCCATGTGCACATTGGTGCATATGTAAAAGATCCCTTGACAGTTGAAATTGGATTTAAGAGTAGGCTGTAGTGCCGCTGCCCGGGCAAAATTTCCCTCATAACACACTGTATAGTGTGTGCCCGTCTTCATTTGTCCAGTTTGGGAGTGGGATGGTGGGGCGTCAAACCCCATTTCATTTCATTTCATTTATTTGTGTTTGGTGCGGTCAAGTAGGACATTAAATCCCATTTTATTTCCTCGACCAGTGCGGTCCTCCTGCACTATATTTTTTAACCCCAGACCAATAACAAAATAATATTCAGTTTTTACTTACCGACGTAACTGAGCATTACTGGCAGAAATATGAGACCATGTGCAGCTCCAAAAACGACAATACCCAAATACATACGGAAATAAAATACTTGGAATAACTGTGATTTAGAGAAGGCTAATACAACAATTCCTCCTAACTTAGTCAATGTTATACCAGACAGAACCTGAAATATACAATAATTCCTACTTATTTAGTCAATGTTATACCAGGCACTCAGGAAAAATATAAAAAAATCCAATTAAATATACCAAGACATATTGTCGTCCAGAGAAACATATGATTTTAACTATCTTAATAGTATAAAAACTTTATTATTCTAATGTCTGATATTAGCCCTGTTCAGTTTAAGTGGGTTCATTCATGGGGTATTCACATATTCAAATTATCTGCCCTTGATCGCAGCTTGAGTGTGCGAACCAATCAAAAACAGTTCACAATACAAACTAGTCTTAATCTCGTTGTTTACTTTCACAATAATATGCTGAGATCTACCTGGCACACTATACACCAGTACATTATAAGGATTTTACCGCATGATAAGCAGAAATCAAGCTGTCACGTTACAAGAAATTTGCAGGACGAAATCACGTGATTGACTTATATAACAACTCTTCCAGATCCTAGTGTAGCAAAGACGAGTAAAATGAAATTTTGAACTGTAAAAAACTAAACAAAATAGGATCTGTGTTTTAATCAGATTGACTATATAGCTTCACTGTCTGGACAAATTCCTCTCATAGTATACTGCATGGCATATACAGAAAACCTAGTATTAAAGGGCCTTACAATAATGCAAGTTTAGTCCATCGACCCCAACATCAGTCTATGAAATATTTAATGAATTTTAAACCTACCGAACTGCCCATATGTGCTAAAGCATCTTTTGCTCTCTCTTTTCTAGTTGGCATGGTGCTAACAGTGAATGCTCGAGTTATATGTGAACAAAACTCTACGGAAATACCAACAGCCTGAAAATAATAATAATAATATGTTACAATCAAAACATGGTGGCTCAGTGAATATGTCGCTGGCTCCTTATTAAACATGGAGTCAGGTGTTTGATCCTGAGGTTGGCTGATAAAGTTCCTGGCAGAGTTCCTCATTGTCAGTGGTGTATGGTAAATGACCAAGTAAGGAAAAGGATCTAGTCGTTCAGATAGGACAAAAAACCTGAGATCCAATGTTCACAAACAAGAACTATTGACATTGCCAGTTGGAATTTTTAATCAAGACTAGGTTGTAGCACTGCTGTCAAAGCAAGACTTCTGTCATAGCACATTGCATGGCGTATTCTCATCCTCACCAGCTGGGATGGAGAAGAAAAGCAGGATGTTAAACCCCATTTCATTTTCATTCTAAGCCATTAATATCCTTAAGTTTATACATTAAGAAAGCTCAGTCATAAAGTAAATATTTGTTTCAAGAAAATACAAATAATCATTTGGACACCTACCATTACAAGATTTACAAGAGCAATTGCATTAAGAGAAATATTCCATAGATACATCATTCCCATTATATCAGCTACTATAAAACATATCGTTATGACAACCATCAAGGCAGAAAACAGCTCACAGCCTAGTAACAGGAAAGTGACAAGAAAGATGGCTGACACACAAACACCCAGATTAATCATTGTGTCACTGACGATTGTTAAATACTGTTCGTAGAAAACATAAAATACACTGCAAAGAAAAAAACCAGCAACCTTTCTATATTATCTTTACTAGTACACATAATCTTTTAAATCTGTTATTACATGTTAAATTTAGAGAACACAGATCTTTCAAACACAAAAATTAAAAATAGGTTGCCAGGCAACGAAACATACGCCCACACAGCAGCCAAATCGTCCGGGCAGTCAACAAGAGTTGTTGCATTTTAAGTAATCATCAGAAAATCATAATTCAAACTCACCCATAACTACGGTGTAACTGTGATATAATCAAACGTTTTTTAAAATCAGATAATAATTGTGACCTCCAGAGGGACCACAAGCTAAAAAGGGTGATTTTTCGTACAATCCGGGGCCATGATCCCGAACTCAACCTTCATAACCATGCAACGGTGATAAAATCAAACGTTTTTTTAAATCGGATAACAATTTTGACCTCCAGAGGGACCACAAGCTAAAAAGGGCGATTTTTCGGACAATCAAGGGCCAAAATTCAATAAGTTACGATCCGATGGTCGCAGATATCGAAACGAACCAAGATCTTTGGGTTATAAACATACATGTCAAGTTTCATCAAAATCAGTTCAAAATTGTGACCTCTATAAGGTCCGCAACCTTGATATAACATATTTTCACACTATTCGCGTAACAAACGGCGGCCATTTTGTCTGTCAATTTTGGTCCGGTTTTCACGAAATTCGAATTCAACCTTCATGACCATGGAACGGTGATATAATCAAACGGTTTTTCAAATCGGATAACAATTTTGACCTCCAGAGGGACCACAAGCTAAAAAGGGTGATTTTTCGGACAATCAGGGGCCATAATTCAATAAGTTACGATCCGATGGGCGCAGATATCGAAAGGAACCAAGATCTTTGGGTTATAAATATACCTGTCAAGTTTCATCAAAATCGGTTCAAAATTGTGACCTCTATATGGTCCACAACCTTGATATAACATATTTTCTCACCATTCGCGTACAAACGGCGGCCATTTTGTCCGTCAATTTTGGTCCGATTTTCATGAAATTCAACTTCAGCCTTCATAACCATGAAACGATGATATAATCAAACGGTTTTTTAAATCGGATAACAATTTTGACCTCCAGAGGGACCACAAGCTAAAAAGGGCAATTTTTCGGACAATCAGGGGCCACAATTCAATAAGTTACGATCCGATGGGCGCAGATATCGAAAGGAACCAAGATCTTTGGGTTATAAACATACATGTCAAGTTTAATCAAAATCGGTTCAAAATTGTGACCTCTATAAGGTCCACAACCTTGATATAACATATTTTCACACTATTCGCGTACAAACGGCGGCCTTTTTGTCCGTCAATTTTGGTCCGATTTTCACGAAATTCGAACTCAACCTTCATAACCATGGGACGGTGGTATAATCAAACGTTTTTTTAAATCGGATAACAATTTTGACCTCCAGAGGGACCACAAGCTAAAAAGGGTGATATTTTGGACAATCAGGGGCCATAATTCAGGAAGTTACGATCCGATGGGCGCAAATATTGAAAGGAACCAAGACCTTTGGGTTATAAACATACATGTCAAGTTTCATGAAAATCGGTTCAAAATTGTGACCTCTATAGGGTCCACAACCTTAATATAACAAATTTTCACACTATTCGCGTACAAACGGCAGCCATTTTGTCTTGTCAATTTTGGTCCGATTTTCACGAAATTCGAACTCAACCTCCTTAACCATGTAACGGTGATATAATCAAACGGTTTTTTAAATCGGATAACAATTTTGACCTCCAGAGGTACCACAAGCTAAAAAGGGTGATTTTTCGGACAATCAGGGGCCATAATTCAGGAAGTTACGATCCGATGGGCGCAGATATCGAAAGGAACCAAGATCTTTGGGTTATAAACATACATGTCAAGTTTAATCAAGATAGGCTGGCACTGCCAGGCAGGATACGCCCACATTTTCGAGAGATGGATAGAGAACAAGCAATACCGAAAGTGATTTTTCCTACATCATTAAGTTAGAATATGATATGTGCAAATATCGAAATGAATTAAGATCTTTGGGTTATAAAGGTGCATTTCAGTAGGCTTCAAATTCGACTGGGAATCATGTTGCTAAGTGGGTAAGATGCTGGCTCGGCAGCCTTGAGGTTGGGTGTTTGATCCCTGCATTGGGTGACAAAGTTCATCTAGATTTTCTGGCATGGTTTCCCCTTGTTAGTGATGAAGGATGGATGGCCTGACAAGACAGCTGTCAATTTTGGTTCAATTTTCACAAAATTTGAACTCAATCTGCATTACCATGTAACGGTGATATAATCAAACGTTTTTTTAAATCGGATAATAATTTTATACCTCCGAGGGACCACAAGCTAAAAAGGGTGATTTTTCGTACAATCAGGGGCCATAATTCAGGAAGTTACGAACCAATGGGTGCAAATATCGAAAGGAACCAAGATCTTCGGGTTATAAACATGCATGGCAAGTTTCATCAAAATCAGTTCAAAATTGTGACCTCTATAGGGTCCACAACCTTGATATAACATATTTTCACGCTGATCGCGTACAAACAGGGGCCATTTTGTCTGTCCATTTGGGTCCGATTTTCACAAAATTTGAACTCAACCATCATTACCATGTAACGGTGATATAATCAAACGGTTTTTTAAATCGGATGATAATTTTGACCTCCAGAGCCACCACAAGCTAAAAAGGGCGATTTTTCGGACAATCAGGGGCCATAATTCAGGAAGTTACGATCCGATGGCCGCAAATATAGAAAGGAACCAAGATCTTTAGCTTATAAACATACATGTCAAGTTTCATCACAATCGGTTCAAAATTGTGACCTCTATAGGGTCCACAACCTTGAAATAACATATTTTCACACTATTCGCGTATAAACGGCAGCCATTTTGTATGTCAATTTGGGTCCAATTTTCACGAAATTCGAACTCAACCTTCATTACCATGTAACGGTGATATTATCAAACGGTTTTTTAAATTGGATAATAATTTTGACCTCCAGAGGAACCTCAAGCTAAAAAGGGCGATTTTTCGGACAATCAGGGGCCATAATTCAGGAAGTTATGATCCGATGGGCGCAAATATCAAAAGGAACCAAGATCTTGGGCTTATAAACATGCATGTCAAGTTTCATCAAAATCGGTTCAAAATTGTGACCTCTATAGGGTCCACAACCTTGAAATAACATATTTTCACACTATTCACGTACAAACGGCGGCCATTTTGTATATCAATTTTGGTCCGATTTTCACGAAATTCGAACTTAACCTTCATTACCATGTAACGGTGATATAATCGAACGGTTTTTTAAATCGGATAATAATTTTGACCTCCAGACGGACCACAAGCTAAAAAGGGCGATTTTTCGGACAATCAGGGGCCATAATTCAGGAAGTTACGATCCGATGGGCGCAAATATCGAAAGGAACCAAGATCTTGGGGTTATAAACATGCATGTCAAGTTTCATCAAAATCGGTTCAAAATTGTGACCTCTATAGGGTCCACAAGCTAAAAACATGATATTTCGTACAATCAGGGGCCATAATCCATGAAGTTTCCATCCGATACATGCCAATATCGAAAGCAGCCGAGATCTTATGGGGATAAACCTATATTTCAAGTTTCGTCAAAATCGGATAAGAATTGTGACCTGTAGAGAGTCCACAAACAAATTGTGGACGGACGGACGGACGGACGTCCGGACGGACAGGGGCGACGACATAATACGTCCACATGAAAATGTGGGCGTATAAAAATCGGTTCAAAATTGTGACCTCTATAAGGTCCACAACCTTGATATAACATATTTTCACACTATTCGTGTACAAACGGCGGCCATTTTGTCCGTCAATTTTGGTCCGATTTTCACGAAATTCGAACTCAACCTTCATAACCATGGGACGGTGGTATAATCAAACGTTTTTTTAAATCGGATAACAATTTTGACCTCCAGAGGGACCACAAGCTAAAAAGGGTGATATTTTGGACAATCAGGGGCCATAATTCAGGAAGTTACGATCCGATGGGCGCAAATATTGAAAGGAACCAAGACCTTTGGGTTATAAACATACATGTCAAGTTTCATGAAAATCGGTTCAAAATTGTGACCTCTATAGGGTCCACAACCTTAATATAACAAATTTTCACACTATTCGCGTACAAACGGCAGCCATTTTGTCTGTCAATTTTGGTCCGATTTTCACGAAATTCGAACTCAACCTCCATCACCATGTAACGGTGATATAATCAAACGTTTTTTTAAATCGGATAACAATTTTGACCTCCAGAGGTACCACAAGCTAAAAAGGGTGATTTTTCGGACAATCAGGGGCCATAATTCAGGAAGTTACGATCCGATATGCGCAAATATCGAAAGGAACCAAGATCTTTGGGTTATAAACATGCATTTCAAGTTTCATCGAAATCGGTTCAAAATTGTGACCTCTACACTGTTCACAAGCTAAAAACGTGATTTTTCGTACAATCAGGGGCCATAACCCATGAAGTTACAGTCCGATACATGCCAATATCGAAAGGAACCGAGATCTTAGGGTGATAAACCTATATTTTAAGTTTCATTGAAATCGGATATAAATTGTGACCTGTAGACTGTTCACAAACAATTGTGGACGGACGGACAGACGGACGGACGGACGGACGGACGGACGGACGGACGGACGGACGGACGGACGGACGGACGGGGGCGACGACAATATACGTCCACATAAAAATGTGGGCGTATAAAAATTACAGACTTTGTTGAATATTGGCATTTATATATGCTGAATGCTGAAATATTTGCTGCCGAAAGCTAACGATTTTCACTGCAGAGATCAGTGCCATAAAAACCAAAAATTTCTCATATGCAGGTACAAGTAAAAAAGCATGGAAATAAAATTATCCAGCTCAGTGATTTAGGAACAATTTTCAATCATTTGAACTGCAACTCTCGCTTTAGAAGGAGCAGATGTCTTTTATTTGGGTAAAAATAAAACAGTTTTATTGGTTCTCTCACTTTATAAATGGCTATAGACAATTCCGATTGGGTTAAAAATAGTTCTAATTCAACCACAGAAAACATAATAAAATAATTATTTTATTTGAAACACAGAAAATGACTATATACTTTCACCTGGTCAAAATAAAATCATAGTTTAATTAACAATAATGGGTTGATTAGTTATATAAAGTGGGTATCTGTCATGATTTACACTAGTTACAATCTCATTAAAATACAGATCCTGTTTCGTTTAATTTTTTATAGTTAAAAATATCGTTTTACTTGTCTTTAATACACTAGGATCTGGAAGAATTGTTATATAATAGGCGTTCTTATTGATGTGAGGAATTAGCTAATGAAACGGTCTGTTAACACGGCTTCTTGGCGTTCTCTGCGTGGAACTGTGGGTAAACCCAGTAGAAACATCAATGCTGATTGACTAATCAATGTCTGACATCATAGGATCAAAAGCCGCTCGTTTGACCCCTGAGAGGAATTCCCACTATAACTTTTCAGATCTTCATGTATTGTAGGCCATCAAAAGTATAAAAGATAGGTTGCCAGGCAACGAAACATACGCCCACAGCAGCTAAATCGTCCGGGCAGTCAACAAGGGTTGTCGCATATTTTTACTTTTTTCGGTAATGAAACATTCGTAATATTCTAAAATCTGATTAGAATTTGTTTGCTTTTTATAAAGTTTTGCCCCAGGCTAACAATTGGTATACGAAACATTTAATATCATGGATTTAGCTGTTCAGTTATCAAAATTCATTGAAAATCAAAATACTTGTTCGTTTCAACACCTTAAACTTTGTGTATCAATCTGAAGTCAATCGGATGATAAGTTTGGCCTCTATAGTGTCACAAGATTTTTTGAAGTGATCAAGGGAGATAACTCTGGCAGCCATTATTTAAAATCGCTGAAAATCAATAGGATTCTTCATCTCATGACCGTATACACTGTGTATAAATTTAAAGTCAATCGGATATTAACTTTGGCCTCTAGAGCGTCCACAGGATTTTTTGAAGTGATCAAGGGCCATAACTCTGGCAGTAATTATTGGAAATCGCTGAAAATAAATAGACGTCTTTGTCTCAGGACTGTAAACACTGTGTATAAATTTAAAGTCAATCGGATATTAACTTTGGCCTCTAGAGCATCGACAAGATTTTTTGAAGTGATCAAGGGCCATAACTCTGGTAGTAATTATCAGAAATAGCTGAAAATCAATATGCTTCTTCGTCTCATGACCTTAAACACTGTGTATAAATTTAAAGTCAATCGGATATTAACTTCGGCCACTAAAGCACCCACAAGATTTTTTGAAGTGATCAAGGGCCATAACTCTGGCACAAATTATCGGAAATCGCTGAAAATCAATAGGCTTCTTAGTCTCATGACCTTAAACACTGTGTATAAATTTAAAGTCAATCGGATATTAACTTTGGCCTCTAGAGCATCCACAAGATTTTTTGAAGTGATCAAGGGCCATAACTCTGGCACTAATTATCGGAAATTGCTGAAAATCAATAGGCTTCTTTGTCTTATGACCTTAAACACTGTGTATAAATCTAAAGTCAATCAGATATTAACTTTGGCTTTTAGAGCATCCACAATATTTTTTGAAGTGATCAAGGGCCATAACTCTGGCACTAATTATCGGAAATCGCTGAAAATCAATAGGCTTCTTCGTCTTATGACCTTAAACACTGTGTATAAATTTAAAGTCAATCGGATATTAACTTTGGCTTTTAGAGCGTCCACAAGATTTTTTGAAGTGATCAAGGGCCATAACTCTGGCACTAATTATCGGAAATCGCTGAAAATCGATAGGCTTCTTCGTCTTATGACCTTAAACACTGTGTATAAATTTAAAGCCAATCGGATATTAACTTTGGCCTCTAGAGCGTCCACAAGATTTTTTGAAGTCGTCAAGGGCCATAACTCTGGTAGTTATTATCGGAAATCGCTGAAAAACAATAGGCTTCTTCGTCTCATGACCTTAAACACTGTGTATAAATTTAAACTCAATCGGATATTAACTTTAGCCTCTAGAGCGTCCACAAGCAATTGTGGACGCCGGACCGAAGGACGGACGGACAGACGGACCGACCGACGGACGGACGGACGGACCGACCGACGGACGGACGGACGGACGGGGGCGACATACGACCACATTTCAATGTGGGCGTATAAAAAACCAAATGAAATATAAATCTGTATTTTAATCAGATTGCACTAGTCAGATCTAGAGACAAGCAGATATAACTCACTAGATAAAATATATAATATATCATACCTGTAAGGGAAAACAGTTAAGTTATTTTCAGGACCATTAAACGATAATGTAATATTTTCAGATATTTCTCGTGCATTCTTTAAAGCATCAATATAATCTTTAGATGTCTTTAATATACTGTGATATGTCATGAAATACGTAGCTAAAATAACAATAAAATAAAAAAAACTCATTTTAAGTTTTTGAGGTTAAACATACATTATGCAAGAGCTAAATCTGCCAATTGCTGGTCTTTCTTTAGGCCTGAAATGTTATCTAAATTATTAATTAGACCTTAATTAACTTATCAAAACCATAATCAACTCTTGATGTCATCACTAGCCTGTGATATTTACTGGATTATGATTCGATTTACTGCTCAACTTTTATTCATGATTTAATCATGAAATGGATAATCAAGACTACGTATTTTATTGTACAGACTTTTGTACTGAGGATCGAGGCTAGGTGGAAATTTCAATCGCTTATATCTCGGTTCTTAGCAGATCAATTTGAGTGAAATTTTCAGCAAATTGTCTTCCCCATATCTAATTTTTAACTATTATAGTGAGAACTGCCAGCTCATTATCTTATTTCCCATACTGTATCATTAAATGTTCTGGTTGAAAACATAAATTACCGTAGCTTAGTATTAAGCAGTAAATGTTTGTTTATATTATCATAATAAAGGGTCCCAAACTCTTGTTTTATGCTGCCCAAGTCTGTTCAGTGGGGTTTATACTATCTGTATATCTACTCCCTATGCCAGAATCACTTTGGTTCAATAGTTACGCAGAATTAGTTTGTTTGTGCAATCTCGTTTATTTATTCAAGAGAATGATGACAATCATCACCATGTTTCTTAATTTATTTATCCAAGCATATTTTATTTGTTACCTCCTATGGACTGATTACCATCTTTTAGCTCTACAGCATTACCATAAGCTGCATGACCTCTGTAAAGATATATATTTATATATAAAAACATGGACCAACACATGGTTAGAGTTATTTTTACTGTTTTTGCTTTGTTCGCCACAGAAGTAATTTTCAGATTTTGGAGTTGTTTTGATTTACCATCAACATTTTTCAATCAGATACATCAGACAATATTTAACATCTACAATGTTCTTTTTCATCTTCATCAACCACGGAACATTTCAACCAATGTTCAAATATTTAGGAAAAAAGATTTTTGAAGTAATATTTCTGTCCACAAATTAATCGGTATTAACTTAGTTTTACTGCAAACATTAGTACCACTCACGGAACAAAATCAATGGAATGGATATGACACCATATCAACCAAATAGGTACTTGCAATCTCAGAATAGAACAATGATTATTCTGCATTTGAATTTGAAATGTTTTGGTGTGAAAAGTTCAGTGCTTATCATTCGGCCATCCAAGCCCTGTATGTTACATTCACCATAATAAGATATTCTGTATTGAAATGTAACTGCTAGGGAGTGAAACATACTCCTAATACTTACCCTTTAGCACATTTTAATTCTGGATTATCTTGTAAATACCAGGGTAAATATTTCATAAAATCCTCTTCCTGGGGGCGATTATTGACAAATGATTTTACATCACATGGTACACAGTTAGGGTTAGGATCTGTAATAAATTCATAAAATCTATATGACTGTAGATAAGCTCTTACATGGAGAGTTACAATAGTGTGTATTTGTTTATTTGGCTAAAATGAGAGTACAAACAATATAACAATCAAATCGATGAAACCAGAATTTTTGTTTTTTATACTATTACGGTGAAAAAAAACATCATTGGGGATTTCGGCCTACTTTTACTCAAGTATACATTACCAATTTGTACACAGTACATCTTGGGTTTTTTTTATTTGCAGCACCTCTTATTTCTTTAAATTTGTTCCATGCACTATAGAGTGTAGAATTGAGAATCAGACTTGAAAACTCCACAACGTTGTCCTCAGCCTGTGTTCTAACTACACAACCATGAAGAAGATAAATAAATGGCAACAATACTTACTGGTAGCTTCACAGAATTCTAATGTAACATTGTCATAGCGACAACAAACTGGACTTCCTCCTGGTTCTAACCAATTAAAATAATCATCTAGCCAGGAATTAGAGGTATGTGCAATCTTGGATCTGTAAAATTAAAATAAAATCAATAGTTAAAGCCTTTGATTGTAATTAATAAATCAATTGCGCTGATTAAGCCCTAAAAATTGTCTGAAAAATGTGGATGACAATCAGCTGCAGAACAGAAACTTGGTTTAAAATTACGAAAGGTCTTTCTGAAATAATAATTTTGAAGCCAGAGTCCTGCTGCAGCAGTTAATAACAACTGAACGAAATAATTCTTAAAACAAATTTGAGTGTAAAATGTAAAATCCTAAAACTCACACATTAGACCATTTAGTAGCTTGAAAGATTTGACCAATCAATGAATCCTGTGGACAGCCATTCCCGCCACATATTGCATTCTGACCTTTGAGACTGGTATAATTATGTCCATCTTTTACCACAAAATAAACCGGAGCACCAACAGATAAATATTTTGTCAAATTGTTGAAATATCGCAATACATAAGAATCCTGAAAATTTATATTAAGAACTAATTAAACATTTAAATATGAATGTATATTGGAGGGTTAATTAATTTTAAAAACAAGGGTTGTCATGAAACACATTCACACACAAAATACACTTGTAGCTTGTTTATCAGAGTAACAATCAACTACCTTGTGATGTAATGATTTTAAAACCAGATTTTCTCATAATGTTTATGAGGGTAACAAATTTCAAAAATATTTCCTTGTATCGCTGTATGAATGAAGTCTACCCATAATCTGTTTTATTTTCATGCATGTAAATTAAATAAAATGTATATTTTGCAATAAATGTTTTCACTATAATATTACAGATAAAACTCAATAATACCACATTCTTATTAAGCTTAGATCAAACATTGTTCTAAGCTTAGATCAATCATTGGTCTAAGCTTTGAACAATCTACAAGAACTCATTGTTCTAAAAAAAAAAACAATAAGAACTCATGGTTGTAAGAACAAACTATAAGAACTCATTGTTCTAAGTTTAGTTAGAAGCTATGATACTATTTACATATTTAATATTAAAACTCATCAATATCTTACCTCAGGCATAGAGAGAGATTGATCTAAACCTACTTCTATTTTAGAAGTCATCGCTACACTGGCACAAAAATACCCAACAAATAACACCATCTATATCAATATATTAAAAATAATATCTATTATATAGCTTTAATTATCCAGACACTGTGGATTCCAAACATGCATGTGAATCATTCCCTTTTGTCCAGTTGGCAATAAATAATTCATTTAAATTTTAAAGGGTAAATAGATGTATTGTATTATTGCTACATCTCTATTATATATAGTATATTGTTTTCTATTAATGTTATCTCCCATAATTTCATGCACATCTCGAATAAAGCCTGGTCAGTGACATATTCCAAATTCAACAATCTCTGGCTATGCCTCTTGAACAGAATAAAATCGTGACATAATGAATTTTTCAGTCAACAATAATTAGAACTTTCTTGGCCCCAAATTGGATCAAACATTGATTGCACACACTCACTGAACCACTTTGTCTTGCTGTAAAAAAAAAAGTCTATTAATCAGAAGATATTTATAATCTATATCATCTTATACAGGGTTTAAATCTGCGACCTCCAGTTTAGTGAGTCAGCACCCTACCTACTGAGTCACTGTGACTCTCTGTAAATTGTCTATTAAGCAGAATGTACTATATATACTTACAACAATCGGTCGAACCCATTCTTTCATGAGGAAATGTGAGTAATAGTCTTTAACTATTGTATATAATATACCATTATCATTCTCTAATTTATTACTGTTATCCTCCTTCACACAACAACAACAATCAAAACGATTACTCTGAATAAATAAATTATAATTAATGAAATGAGGGTTTAACATCCTATTTTTCTTCACCAAATGCGTTAACGAAGATGTGCATACGCCATACAGTATGTGCTGAGGGTAATTTGGTCCAAACAGCAGCATAACAACGGCCTACAAACAAGACACTTGCCATTGACAAGGCGAAACCACAAAGGAACTTTCTTGGGCAACACTGGGAGCAAATCCTAGAATTGTTGGTTAGCATGGCAGCATCTTACTCACCTAGCCACTGCAGTTCCACCATAAAATACATAGCAATATGTCTACAATGGGTTACTAGTGTCAATTGATATTAATTCTTATAGTCTTGCACATCATCAATGACAAATGAGAAGCAAACAGTGTTAGACAGGTCTCATTTGGTGTGATTTATCACACCATGCAGATTTTAATTTCAAATGCTGCACTATAGCAATTACAATTTTTATCATTGTTTTTAGTAATAATGTTTATATAAGATTGTATGCCAAATTTTAGGAAAATTTGTCAAACCTTCGATCCTTAATAAGGTGAGACTTGCATTATTTTGAATATGATATTACGTAAAATTACATTTATTTTCTTGGTTGAAAGAAAAGATATTTAAGGACAAACCTCTGCACGTCGAGCATCGATTGCCATGACGCTAATTAAACAGGTGATCTGTAAGAAGAAGTTAAAGAACACTGCCATTCCAGCGTAGAGAGAAAATACCCTTACGGCAGGCATAGAAGTTAAAGCACCTGAAACAAACAGTAGTAAAATATTTGTAACAGTATCGATGTCCATTCTTTTTGGTTATTTTGAGAAGTCAGATTATCTCTGTATTGTTGTAATTAAGTCTATCGAGCAGGATAGGGTATGGTTGATTTAATCTAGCATACGTAATGTAAACAGTAGTTAAAAAAAGTTTGGATTAAAATGTAGCATGTTTTTGTCAGCTCAGCCTGTAAAATAATGTTGTTTCTTTTTAATTACATATACTTTGCCTATAGACAGAGAGAAATGAGCGTAAACGTCTACTACAGACAAACTAGGTCATTTTGGGACTAACATGGTTCAATGTTATAGCAATAATTCACTTGCGCATAGGGGTCATTAGCAGTGGGAGGAAACCGCAGGACCAAGACAAAACCCAAGAGGTTGGATGTGCGACTCTACTTCTTGTCATGTACAAAAAACACGTGAGATGAAGCGTGCACGCGCTAACCATTCTGCTTTCCAAACCCCCTTACTTTATCTATAATTTTGATTCCAGGAGAAAGATCATGCTTTGAATAGGGTGCTTTATAGTTCTAAAAAAGTTGACAATGAGTGAAAGTTACCAAGGAAAAATGAGGCTAGTTAAAACTTACCAAGGAAAAATGCGATAGATTCCGATGTTGAAGTGAGTAACATACTGGGACCAACTTTACCAACTACACGTCCTATTTGCTCATCTAGTGTCTCATTCGCCAAACGCTTCTCTCTCTACATAATATATACATAATAAAACATAAATTTAGATCTATCATCTCTCTCTATAAATATACATAATAAAACATAAATCTAGATTACCGTCTCTCTCTATAAATATACATAATAAAACATCAAATCTAGATCTATCGTCTCTCTCTATAAATATACAAATATACAGGATTCATCTTTATGGATTCCCCTTTCCTCCCACTCCTCTGTATTATAAATTTGTCATTTTTATATACATAACATCTAAAAATTTCATACATTAGAATTTGTCTTAAGAATATGTGTATCAAGCGGTATATGGGTTCTAATTTAAGTGAGGATAGTAATTGATAACTAGTTTTCTCCATTTCTCCTCACGAATTGATAAACGAATTACGAGCTAGCAAATTGTGTATGAAGAGGTAAACAAGTTCAGTTACTTTGTGATATTAATGAAAGTACATACTCTACATGCATGTCATGACATTTTCAAGGTTTGACCCAGCAATTTATGCTCTAATTTAAGTAAGGATTGGGTATTGGGTATTCTCTGTTTTTCCTCCCGGATCAATCGACATATTATGAGCAAGCAAATTCGTGTAAGAAAAATATATGATATTTAGTCCAAAGTTAGCAATCTTCTTCACTATTACAGTTACATTATACCATGTACACAGAGATTGCACTGTGATATGGCCAGTTGAGAAAATATATTACAAAATTACCAGTATTACTAACCTGGAAGGACTGGACTAATATAAAGATATTATCAACACCGACAGCCAGTACCAGAAATGGGACAACTTCAATAATAATCAATGTGGCTTTAACATTTAAATAACTGAAGATACCAAGTGAACTGGATACAGACAGCAACACAATTAATACACCAACTAATCCCATTGTTACTTTCATATCAATCTGTTCAAAACAAATACAAACACAACATTATACACAGAGAGAGAAATGGGGTTTAACGTCCACTCAACACAAACTAGGTCATTTCGGGACAAACATATAGTTTTTAAATTTTATTTCGATAATTCGCTTGCGCGTAGGGGTCTTTAGCAGTGGGAGGAAACCGGAGTGCCCGGAGGAAACCCACGAGTTTGAGAAGGCACCCCTATCTCCAAGCCACATACACTCACACCAGGGATCGAAACCACAGCCGCAAGTCAGAGGTGACCGGCCAGCTAGAGGTCGAAGCGCAGCACTCTAGACCACTAGGCCATCCCAACCCCCCAAAACATTATACAAAATTAATGTATATTCATAATTGTGATACCGGTACCAATCTGATCTATATCTCGTTTTGTTTTTTTATACTTTCGATGCTTACACTACATAAAGATCTGACCGGTTGTTGTGTTAGATCACGTCAGAGGTCATACAAGCGGCTTTTGACCCTATGACATCAGATATTCGATCAACCAATCAGAATTGATGTTACTAGTAGATTACCGACAGCTCTGTGCAAAACACGCCTAAAGCTTGCCATAACAGACTTTTTCATTGGCAAATACCTTACACATTCAGAAGACATCAATGATAACAACTTTCCAGATCCTAGTGTAGTAAACACAAGTAAAACAAAATTTTGAACTATAAAAACGAAAAGAACTAGGATCTGTTATTAGACTGTTTTGATACACATGTTTAAAGCATTTTGTTTTTTATAGTTCAATATTCTTCATTACACCAGGATCTGGAAGAGTTATTAGACAATCATCGCACTGGTTGAAGTGAGGGTTGAGCTGATAAAATGGTCTATTGCATCAAGTTCTTATCATGTGATGAGTGTAACTGTGGGTTGACATTCGCAGCAATAGAAAACAAAACAAGCAAAAATGTATTTGTGAATAGTCGCTTGGTATACCAAAGCTTATTGGATAATCAAATGACTGACACCATGGGGTCGAATGTCACTACAATCAGTCAGATCTTAATGCAGTGGAGAGAGAGAGAGAAATGGGATTTAACGTCCACTCGACACAAACTAGGTCTTTTTGGGACTAACATATGGTTTCAATTTTATTTCAATAATTCGCATGCGCGTAGGGGTCTTTAGCAGTGGGAGGAAACCGGAGTACCCGGAGGAAACCCACGAGGTTGAGAAGGCGCCCCTATCTCCATGCCACATACGCTCACACAAGGGATCGAAACCACAGCCGCAAGCCAGAGGTGCCCGGCCAGCCAGAGGTCGAAGCGCTGCACTCTAGACCACTAGGCCATCCCAACCCCCCTTAATGCAGTTGAGGCCTAAAACCCAGTAAAAAAAGTTCATATATTTAGGCGATATTTCGAAGTGTATAACATTATGATAAATTACATTCTGCATACAGAGATCCATCTACTTCATACTTCGTGAATAGATTTCTGCCATAAATGGACGCCATATCCAAAAATTAGTATAGGCCTACTGTTTTGTATTACAATTCTACACAATTTCACTCTTGTCATACACACAAAGAAGAAATAGCCTTTTTCAATTTTATGAAATGGAAGCAGAATGAATACTTGACAAAATTCTCCAAGAACAATAAGAGTTTTCGACTAAAGTCAAGGCTATAATTGTCAGTAAACTAGCTTAGTGTCTGATTTCAAGGGGAGCTAACTGTGGAAAGGCAAGCAAAGTTCAGTATGGATAAATTACTTACAAAGAATCTGAGTAATGTTATAGGTGGTTGTTCATAACAATACCAACAGCAACTAGACAGTTTACCCAGGGCAAATGTAATATACGCAAACATAATGAAATAACTGACTAATATAGTAAATACATCCGATGCACTCTCACGATTCAATTCATCTTGTATAGATCTCTAAAAAAAAAAAAAAAAATAGAACAATTTTTTAAAAGGGTGAAAATGATTTGGTATGTATGCTTTAGTTGTTGTTTAAGCATCTTACTCTATTGTAAAAAAATATCACCAATTTATTTCTTAGTTAATGGTGAGAGAGAGAGAGAAACGTACAACCAGGGATTCCAAACCCTGCACGTTGACTCAATGACAGGCTTTATGATACAGCACACTCGTGCTAACCATTCAGCCACCCCCCCTTAATTAATGGTTATCATGCAACACTGTGAATATAAGTTTGCTGATTATTAATAATAATGACACTTCTTGATGTACGTGTAGCCCACTGCCTTCCCAACTCATTTTCCATAATCAATATATGGTGTAAAAAAAGGTCTGTAACAATATATACCACTACCAGTATATCAATAAATTGACCTGTTGAGAAATTTGTCCATCTGCCATTTATTTGTTTAGATTATTCATAATCTTACCTCTGAACTGAAAGCGATGCTCATATTGGGGTTGTGGTAACTCTTCATAAATTGTATGAACTTTTGTTCCCAGGCTTTGGCTTTGGCATTCTTAGAATCTTCCAGATGATTGTTGACAATAAATGTAATGACATGAGCTGTTGCATCTTTATAATCGTCGCCTAAAATATATCAGTATTAACCATTGTGAAGATATATATATATTGGATGTGCTTTCAACCTTAAGCTGCTGAATTGTTGACGTCATATATGATGTCATCAACTGAATTGTTTTGAGAATACATATATGACGTTGGGTGCCTCTATTAAAACTGATATCGTGCAAATCAGATTTTTAGCACTGACACTGAAAAAAATGAGTCAACAACTGTGACCAAATTTTCACAGAGTTCACTATCTTCATTGTTAAATAATACGTCCAACACTTCCTCAGTAGTTAGTCGTGCCATAACGTCAGGTTTTTTTTTTTGACTTGTATCATCATATAAGTCCCTCAAATCTTCCGAAAATAAGCGAAAAAAATGTTAACAAAGCAACATGAATGACATCAGACCACGCCTGTTTCATTTAGTCATGGTAGTTAACTCTATTAAAACGCTCAGAAATAAATACAATAGGTAATCCCGGAATATTCCAGGTGCCGTATATGGAGGGCTCGTTCCAATACCAGAATAATCCAGGTACTGCAGGACAAGGGATAATAAGCCTGGAAATTCAAGAAAATCTCAGATTTTGAAGTCAAGATGGACATTCATTAATATTTAAGAATTAAATGTCAAATTTCAAAGACTGGAACATTCGCAATTAGAATACATTTCAATCTAGAAATCATGGAACTCTAGTGGAAGCATATTGGTTACTTGTTTGGTTCCTTATTTCATATTATGAGATTTGATCTTATCCTGTTGCTTCACTTATATTTCATTATCTGTATGTAAGACTGACTTTATTATTACCATAAATCTTTTAGGAGTGAGGAATAAGGGTTTAACGACCATTCATTATAACTAGACGATTTCGGGCCTAACATGTGGTACAATTTTATATCAATAATTCACTTGAATGTGGTTTTTTTTTAGCATTGGCAACTGAAGCAATCAGAGAAAACCCATTCATTCAGACAGTGACCCTGCCTACTCCTTGTCATGTTGATGTATGGGATAAAAACCAGGCCACTTTACACAATGACACTATCAGTGATGCAGGATGGAGGGTCTGACAAGGACAGCTGTCTACTCATTTGGATGGGATGATAAAAAGATGTTCGGTGCACATTGGCAAGCATCTTAAAGATTCCTTGGCAGTTGGAATTCAATATAAAAGAACGCTGTAGTGCCACTGTCTGGGCAAAATTCCCTCATAGAACACTGTATATCATATGCCTGTCTTCATTACCCCAGTCAGAGAAGAAGGAAGTTAAACCCCATTTCATTTCATTTTCAATGACAGACCATTTAGTCACCCAACCACCCATGGTAATTTTTATTTCAATCTTTAGATAAGCAATATACAGGTGAGAGGATTTTACCCAGACAGCAGTATTCCTGCCCCAATTTAGTTACAAATAAACCATGGGTATATTACGAAATATGAAGACACTGTAAATACAACATGTTTCACAACAAGCAGATGTATACTGACCTTCCATGCCACCAAGAGCTACCCAGGGAAATACAGGTCCACCAAATTTTCCCATACAGGATGTATGCAATCTCGTGGTATCATTGACAGAGGCTGGTGATCTAAAATACCAAGAAAACAATTTGGAAGGTTGCACATACATACAACTTTTAGCCAATCAGCTAAATATACAGACATTCTGAAAAAAAACCCTAAAATATTTCAAGAGAGAAAGAGAGAGAGAGAGAGAGAGAGAGAGAGAGAGAGAGAGAGAGAGAGAGAGAGAGAGAGAGAGAGAGGGAGGTATAACCTTCACTGACACAAACTGAGGTTGGACAGGAGCCCTACTCATTGTCACTTACAACCAGGGAACCGAAACCAGCTGACTCAATGACAGACGGTATGATGGCACGCACTAACCATTCAGCAATGATTTTGGTGCTCAGTCGATAATCATCGGCATTCTTATGACATTCTAGTGTTCATGGATATGGTCCCTGCTATATACCTGTGCTACATGTCTCATACAGTATTATTTCAGGAATATTTTATCATGCCACGGTATACCACAGATTATAACACATTATATCTGCTGCAGATCTTCATAAACTTCATCAACAATGATTAACGGAACTTGTCGAAATAGCAATATGTCATTTCTATTTGGGCAGAATTTCTTTCATTCAGTTTAATGTTGAACTTTCAGATAACAAACAGAAAAAATTTGACTTCTTAAAACTGATTAGTTTTTGAGAAATCAGCATCTAACTCGCACATCTCATAATTCATTCCTCGGATTTGGGGAGATTAGATAATGAGTTGGCAGTTCTCACTATAATAGTTAAAGATAGGTTGCCAGGCAACGAAACATACGCCCACAGCAGCTAAATCGTCCGGGCAGTCAACAAGGGTTGTCGCATATTTTTACTTTTTTTTGGTAATAAAACATTTGTAATACACTAAAATCTGAGTAACAACTCATTATGTAATTATCTGAGAATCATTAGAATTTGTTTGCTTTTTATAAAGTTTTGCCCCAAACTAACAATTAGTATAGGAAACATTTAACATCATGGATTTAGCTGTTCAGTTATCAAAATTCATTGAAAATCAAAATACTTTTTCGTTTCAACACCTTAAACTCTGTGTATCAATCTGAAGTCAATCGGATGATTTATAAGTTTGGCATCTACAGCGCTACAAGGTTTTTCGAAGTGATCAAGGGAGATAACTCTGGAAGTAATTATTTGAAATCGATGAAAATCAGTAGGCTTTTTTGTCTCAGGACCTTAAACAGTGTGTGTAAATTTAAAGTCAATCGGATATTAACTTTGGCCTCTAGAGCATCCACAGGATTTTTTGATCTGATCAAGGGCCATAACTCTGGCACTAATTATCGGAAATTGATGCAAATCATTAGGCTTCTTCGTCTTATGACCTTATACAATGTGTATAAATTTAAAGTCAATCGGATATTAACTTTGGCTTTTAGAGCGTCCACAAGATTTTTTGAAGTGATCAAGGGAGATAACTTTGGCACTAATTATCGGAAATCGCTGAAAATCAATAGGCTTCTTCGTCTTATGACCTTAAACACTGTGTATAAATTTAAAGTCAATCGGATATTAACTTCGGCTTTTAGGGCGTTCACAAGATTTTTTGAAGTGATCAAGGGCCATAACTCTGGCACTAATTATCGGAAATTGCTGAAAATCAATAGGCTTCTTCGTCTTATGACCTTAAACACTGTGTATAAATCTAAAGTCAATCGGATATTAACTTTGGCTTTTAGAGCGTCAAGATTTTTTGAAGTGATCAAGGGCCATAACTCTGGCACTAATTATCGGAAATCGCTGAAAATCGATAGGCTTCCTCGTCTTATGACCTTAAACACTGTGTATAAATTTAAAGTCAATCGGATATTAACTTTGGCTTTTAGGGCGTTCACAAGATTTTTTGAAGTGATCAAGGGCCATAACTCTGGCACTAATTATCGGAAATTGCTGAAAATCAATAGGCTTCTTCGTCTTATGACCTTAAACACTGTGTATAAATCTAAAGTCAATCGGATATTAACTTTGGCTTTTAGAGCGTCCACAAGATTTTTTGAAGTGATCAAGGGCCATAACTCTGGCACTAATTATCGGAAATCGCTGAAAATCAATAGGCTTCTTCGTCTTATGACCTTAAACACTGTGTATAAATTTAAAGCCAATCGGATATTAACTTTGGCCTCTAGAGCGTCCACAAGATTTTTTGAAGTCGTCAAGGGCCATAACTCTGGTAGTTATTATCGGAAATCGCTGAAAAACAATAGGCTTCTTCGTCTCATGACCTTAAACACTGTGTATAAATTTAAAGTCAATCGGATATTAACTTTAGCCTCTAGAGCGTCCACAAGCAATTGTGGACGCCGGACCGACGGACGGACGGACGGACGGACGGACGGACGGACGGACGGACGGACGGACCGACGGACGGACGGGGGCGACGACAATATACGACCACATTTCAATGTGGGCGTATAAAAACTAGATATTGTAAAGGCCATTTGCTGAAAATTTAATTCCAATTGATCAACAATGAACCAAGAATTAAGCGCTAACATAAGCATCTTTAAGTTTTCGTAAATAAAACCCTGGATTCATTTTAAAACTTACCGTACACAGTATTGAAAATGATCAAGATAATTAGCAATTTCAAAGAAATGAAATTCGTCCCATACTGATTTATCTAAGTTAACAGCACTGTTCTGAAAGTACTGTAATGTACTCATGATTGTACAGTCTGTATAGTCTGGTGCTAATGGTTGGAAACAGATATCATTTAATGTTATGGTCTCATTTTCAAATTCAGTTTCCAGTCCAGTAATCTCATTCTGTAATGCTAAAACCTGAAAAATACACCAGAAAGATTTTTGAGAGCCACAGGGCTACAAGATATGATTTATTCATTACATGTATAGGAGAGAAAGAAAAGGTGTTTAACATCCATGGTACCAACCTGGATGGGCTTGTTTTAAATCTTGCAATTGTTTACTTATAGCCTGTCAGAGAAGCTCATGACAATAGTCAAGAAGTTTATTTAAACTGGTTTGCTCCCCTGCACAAGCATGATTTTAACCTCAGATGGTATATAACACAAGTTGGTTGTTGAATGGTTAGGGCGTGCACGCTGAAACATAAGGTCTGTCATTGAGTCAACTGACGTGCTTTCAATTTCCTGGTTGTTCTTGACAAGATGGAGTTGGGCGCATGTGCAAACTCATGTTTTTTTCTCAGGTTCTTCTAAAGACTCCTACGTGCAAGCAAATTATTGAAATACAAGTGAACCATATGCTAGTCCCCATATGACCTAGATTTAATGTGGTGGTCTCATTTTCAACAGGTTTTTCAGAACAGAGTCTAAAACTTATTTTTACTAAATAAATATATAATAATCAATCTGTAAAGAAACATGAATTAAGCAGTAAAATTTGACATTTCAGCAAAAAATGCAAATGTCGATCATCAAAACAAAAACTACAAGAAAATAGTAATATATTAAATCAACCAATTTCATACGCTGCTAGTGGAGAGAGAGAGAACTCTCAAGAATTGATGGAATACGTAACTTACCTGGTGCATAAAGTTCAATTCAAATATAGGATTAAAATAAATCGAGCCAGTAGCTGGAGGAGGGTTAAGATGTTTTACAGGAGTATTATTACCAGTTCGGGTTATTATCAACTGTTCTGTTCTATAAAATGGTCTGCAATAGGAAACAAGTATAATATGATATTATAGCTGTCAACCAAGTTATCTCCCTTTGAGTCTATTTAGTATCAGAAGTGTTGTGCCGCCACAATTTTGAATCCATGAGAGTATTTCTATCATTGGAATACATCATGATTCTAAAAAATTGTTGGAAAAAATAGTGGTCTAGAGTGTCACGCTTCGATCTCTAGCTGGCCAGTCACCCCTACCTTGCGTTTACAGGTTCGATTCCTAGTGCGAGCGTATGTGGCTTGAAGATAGGGGCACCTTCTCCACCTCTTGGGTTTACTCCGGGTACTCCGGTTTCCTCCCACAGCAAGGACCCCTCCCCGTGCACTAAGATCATTAAAATGAAAATAAGACAGCCTGTCTGCGATATCACCATCAGTGGAAGCGGACGTTAAAACACTAAGTATAATCCTGACAAAGGCTATAAATACTACATTGCTTGTCCTGACAAACGCTATAAATACTTACACGAAATGTGAATCAAAGTATTGTTTTTCTTCTCTTGCGCGACTATCAGGTGCTGACCAGAGTTCAACGGGATCTGTGGTAACATCAAATAAGGTAATACCAGCTGATAGTAAAATAGTAAACAGTAACGATAATCCTATCACTAATATCGGTCGTCTTGAGCAAAAACAACCCCATCTGCAAAATATAATAAAACATTAATTACAGTACACTTCAAGATATAATATAGATGTCCTGATAAATCCTTTAGAGGCATTTAGTAACTGGAAAGATCAATAAACTATAACACATACTTTTTGAAGAATAATTACTGATTTATTTAGGCAACTTATCGAAGAGTGTTCTCTCAACGACTTCTAGCAAGAGAGATTGTTGAGAGAATACTCTTCAAAATCTTGCTTAAATAAATCAGTAATAACTATGTGTATTAGTTTAAATGTCCTGATGTTTGTACAAATTTTTTTACCGAGTTTGACTAAAATTTTCCAAAACATGGAAGTTAATGGCAGTTAAGTCTGTGATTGGACTTTTGATATCTTGGTGACTTTATACATTGATATTAATTGGAAAAATATATGGATTGTGGTATTGTTTCTATGCCTCCCAAGGTTTTTTTTTAAAACATAAGCCAAGGGTTGTATGGATCGCTATTAGTTCAACTAAAGTAATATTTTAACAGTTTTGAATTTCTCACAATTATTTGTAAACATTAACATTTTAAATTCACAGTATTTTACATTTGACAATCATCTATTTATTATCCATCTTTTTCTTTTTAACTTGATACCAAAATCTAAATGTTAATATACAATGACAACTACATCTGGTCTATGATACATGACACTTCTTTTTCTTGGTTTCAACAAACCTGTTAAATAATCCTTCTATTTTCATCTCCATCTTGGCACCAAACTTCTCAAAGACACCTAAATCTTTTTCTGTCAGATTATCAAAATCTGTCTTGTTTTTTTTCTTTTTTAATCGTTTGTTTGTATTGTATCCATACACCTCACAGCAATCTCCACCACCGGTTTCCTCCCAATCGTTATCCAAAGACAGCGAATCTTGTACAATGATATTGTAGCAAATAGCATAGGTGCCAAAAAATACTGTAAACGCGATGAAAATTGACCCCATAATAAACATGTAACCATCGATATGAAGAATTTGCCATGGAGGGGGTGTTGGCGGAGGAGGAACACTTGGTGTGCACACATCACGACAATCCTAGAAAAATATAATAAATAATATTATTCAGGGTTTGCATTTGGCAATAGATTTCAATAGTCTCTTTCCAAGAACTGTCAGAGCTTAGAAATCATTGAGGAAATTGGAAATTGTCAGTTTAAAAAAAAACCCATTACTTTATATGCTCACTTTGACTTAACCATTTTGTCAAGAGTTACACATGTTGCACATAAACGGATGTAGATTCATTGTGCTGTTATGCCAGAGAAAATATTGTTTCCAAATGATGAGTTCATAACAACAGGAACAGACTAATGATGTGTTCTATTACAACAGACTAAATGGCGAGTTTGGTTATAAATAGACTAAATGATGAGTTGTGTTATAAACATGGGTTCCACGTCGGCCGTACATGCCGGTCAAGACCTAGGGCTATCGAAAATGACTGTAACGCGATCTGGCCCCTAAGTCACTTTGCACACCAGTGAAGAGCCTTTTTTTCAAAACCCAATTTTCAAACATTCAAACATGGCAACTATCAATCTCCACTTTGTCACTATACAATTGTACCATAACAGACTAAATGATGAGTCTTGTTACAGACTAAACAATGATTTCTATTATAATAGAGAGAGGGAGAGAGAGAGGTGGAGAGAGAGAGAGAGAAATGAGGTTTAACGTCCACTCAACACAAAGTAGGTCATTTCGGGACTAACATATGGTTTAATTTTATTTCAATTATTTGCTTGTGCATAGGGGCCTTTAGCAGTAGGAGGAAACCGGAGTACTCAGAGTAAACCCACGAGGTTCGATAGGTGACCCTACTCCTTGCCACGCACACTAAACATTCGGCCACTAAAACCCCACTATTATAATAGACTAAATGATGAGTTCTGTTACAAAAGACTAAATGGTCAGTTCTATTACAATAGACTAAATAATGAGTTCTGTTAATATAGACTAAATGATGAGTTCTATTACAATAGACTAAATGATGAGTTCTGTTAATATAGACTAAATGATGAGTTCTGTTACAATAGACTAAATGATGAGTTCTGTTGTAATTAAATCAGCGCTTTACATTGTATAATAAGATGACATAATGATAAACTTGTCAATTGCTAAGTAAAACCATGTCCGATTAATTCAAAATACAGAACATGAAAGATAAAAAACAAATAAATTGAAACACCTCTCTTGTGAAAATTTTCAAATATTTGACGTAGATTTTTTCAAATAAACTGACAATATATAGTTGTGTTTACATACCTGACAACTACATGGACTCGAACCATTGTGTAGAGGAACCGTACAGGGGGTTATAGGTCGTCTTAATGGATTTAACGTTATGTTCTTTCCCGCAACTGGTACAGGATCATCAGTGATGTCAAAATAAATGTTAAATGGTGTTTGACCATTGTCGGTACTACCCATATAATCCAGCCAGACATCCACAGGACAGTCTTTAGCATCTCTTCCACACAGTACACCAAGAGCTCGTTGATTGGCTGATGGAATCTGGACATCGCGGCAAGAGTTAAATAAGCCATGAGCAAATTCACCAGAAATGGTATAGTTAATGGCAGTAATTTCTTCACTTTGATTTTTGTAAACATCTGAAAAAATTGAAAAGCATGCATAAGACATAGCTATTTATTTATATTTGACCTTTTTAGGATGTCACTGTGGTTAAGTGGGTAAGACGCTGGCTCGCTAGTCTGGAAATCGGCTGTTCGATCCCTACATTGGCTGAGAAAGTTCATGTAAATTTTCTGGCGTGGTTTCTCCTTGTCAGTGATGCTGGATGAAGGACCTGACTAGGACAGCTGTCTAGTCGTTCAGATAGGACGGATAACTGAGGTACAGTGTACATATTGGCGTGCACGTAAAAGACCACTTGACAGTCGGAATTCAATATAAGAGTAGGTGATAGAGCCGCAGTCCGGGCAAAATTTCCCTCATACTACCCAGTTTAGGAGCAGAACAGTTGGACGCTAAACCCTATTTCATTTCAGTTTCCCTGTCAGAGTCCTTTTCAGTGTTTTCACTTCTCTTGCCATTAAAAACCAGTCAAAGTGAATAGATAATACATTAATTAATAGCATCTTTTTGTAAAACATTGAGCAATCAGTTCTAGTCTAAGCAGTCCAGATTTTTATGTAATGAACTACATACAAACACCAAGTTTCATAACTCTCATTACTCACCATACTTTGTTAATTTGAGCATATTCAGGGATTCTATCTGGATTATCGCAATTATTATTATTAACTTTTTGATATTCTCATAACGTTCTAACATTGCCATCAAGAAACATCATAAAATAGGCAGCCAGTCACATTATTTCCATTGCATCCCTAATGTAATTCATTACTTACATTTCTCTCTCTCTCTCTGTTTTGAGTGAGCCTATGCACAGTCAACGCTTACAGTCTGGACCAAGACCACTCATTTAATTTGATATTTCATCGTAAAAAATCCCTGGTAAGAAACTGAACAAGACTGCGTTCGTCCTTTACCAACTGGTTGATAAAGGGCCAATGCCCACAACCCGTCCTGGATAAATCATTTTCATATCCACACAATCTTGTTTTGTTTGTTACCAGGGTTTTTTTTACGATGATTTATCTACAAGAATTGGTTCCTGTTTTTCCTTGGATGCATCACTGAGATCCAAACTTGCTTGCACTGTTATGGGGACTCTTCCGCCCCTCTTTTCCTATCGTGTGTGAGGTTTTATCGTCTTCTTCTTGGGATTATTTAATTTGATGTTTAATGCTATGTCAATGTAGTTTGTGTCGTGTTGGTGTAGCACAGTTCACCCGCACTGTGCTTCACTGATAACCAATCATATTGCTTATCTCTACATCAATAATAATAATAAATTATGAATTTGTAGAGAGCAATTCTTTTCAGTAAACTGCTCAAGAGCGCTAGTCTGATTTAAAAGAATACGATGTTTTGGATCTTTTGATTGATGTCTATGGGAAGTCTGTCCCATAAAAATACACCACATCTCAGAAAAATATCAACTGCTCTGGGTGTTTTACTTAGGCATTCACCTAATGAACACCTAAAACATTAAAATCCATTAGAACTTTAACTGTGTCTAATGAAAATAACTTACAAAGAAAATCACTTTGATGTGGATCACATGTAGAAAAGCAGTACATATTGACAAAATTCTGAAAACATGATGGACAGCGTGACAAAACCTGGCGTGGTACTGCCATGTTTTCTTCTAGATACTGTAATTGGGGCGTCGAGCAGCATGTTTTTGAATTTTCTCCTGAAAATATGAAAAAACATCACAATTTAATATTTTTACTAAAGTTTGAATACCAACCATTTTTGACATATACAATTATTTTGAGTAGCCTAAATACATAATGAAATTAGTTTAAAAATATTTTATTGTGAACAATTTTGAAAGGGATTTATAATTAGGGTTTCACACTGCGTAGCTTGTGTGAAACACTATTGTTTTTGTTAAGATTCTTCTTCTTATTATTATTTTTTTTTTTTCCATTTGAGCATATCTCAGAAACTACTCGCCAGATCGATTCGATGTCTTCAGTTTTCCTGGGAAAGTGGGTGTGACTTAGAGATTAAAGCTATTTCTGGCATTCTGCGACAATGCGAAATGTCCAAAATCACCGAAGTTGTCATTCTCGAAAGTTTACAGTAACATTATCAATAATTGTTGGATTGTAATAGTTGATGCATTTTGACATAGCTGGAGACAAGGCACATAGCTGCGTTAGTTTTCTATTTTTATTGTCAACGAATCTTCAAAGATATTAAGCGCCAAATTTCGAAAATTGAAAATTTTACAAAAAACTTTTTTATTTACGAATATTTTGATATGGCATTTTACACAGGGTTAAAGAGTTATCTGATTTGACTAAAAATGTCAACATTTTTTGTCTCCGTAATTTTCCTTGGCCGTCATTGGCTGATTCAGTTTTTCAGTCCTAGATTAATTATTTATTATTGGATTTGTACAAAACAAAGTTCATATGCTGCATGCTCCAAAATGTCATTTTTTTGGTTCCCGGTATCGGCACCGGAAGTGACGTAAATTCATCAAAAACTACAATTTTGACAGTTCGGTACCACTTTTTGAAACCAAATATCATTTTTTACAAATCTGATATTAGTCAAAAGATGTGCTCTGTAAAGGCGCACAAAATCTCAGTCTCGTTTTTTTAAATTTCGATTTCGATTTCGAGCCATTTCGATTAAAAGGTAAAAAATGGTGTAAAATTAGGCTTTTAAAACCCATCCAGTGTCTCCATGTTTTAAAATATTTCTTTGTAACTTTCATAAACTTGTAGCATTAATCCATACAAAGAGAATCTATCTCAAAATTAGTTTGTATGAGTAGTTGCAGAGAAATGGTCAATTTTGCAGGAATCACTTTTCACGCTAGTTTGCCTGTAAAAGAGTCAATTATTATTGGATTTTCATAAAAGTGACACCAGTTGATGCGTAATGTCAATTAGGACTAGTTCAAACCAATTTAACATTTTCAATGTCACCGGGAATTACGTCATTTAGGCAAAAACTCTATTTATAGCCTTCGAAACAAATAATTTATTCAAATGAGTCATATTTGTTATTTGTTTAAAATTTTGATATTTTATTCAATCAACTAATAGAATGAACCCATACAATCATATAAATATGACAAAATGGTTTCTAACTTGTTCAGTTGTGGAGAAATAGGCGATTTTCAATAGGTCACTTTTTAAGGTTTTTGGTCCATAAAAGTGTCAATTGTTATTGGATTTTCATAAAATTTTCACTGTGTGATACCTAATGCCATTTACGATTTCATACAAGTAATTTAAGATTTTTATTATCACCGGAAGTATTGTCATTTTTCAAAAACTCTATTTTTAGCCTTCAAAACAGATATTTGATTCAAATGAGTCTAATTTGTAATGTTATGATATTTGATTCCATTCAACAAATAGACTGAATCCATACGATCATACAGATACCAAAAAAATGGTTTCTAACTTGTACGGTTGCCGAGAAATAGACGACTTTCTACAAGTCACTTTTCAATGTTTTTGGTCTACAAAAGTGGCAATTATTATCCGCTTTACATAAAATTTTCACCATGTGATGCCTTATGCCATTTCTGATTTCATAAAACTAATTGAACATTTTCATTATCCCCAGAAGTACTGTAATTTTGTCAGGATTAATTACATGTAATAAATGTATAAAATGAATTGATATTGCTGGATTGGGTTGATTCTGTTTCCATTTTATTTAATGTATGCAATGTTTATGTGGAAATCTGTTTATCGGTTCCATTGGTACTGGAAGTGATATGAGTTCAAGGGCACCGAAAGTGACATAAGTTCAAAGATAACGTGGCACCGGTGAAACCCGTCATTCCTGCTTCGCAGGTCTAGTTTTGAAAGGAATTTATTCTGCAGAGCCGCAGAATGGTTAATCAAATCAATTATTTAGTCAAATAAGTCATTTGAAGTATTCTCTTACAAATTACAATATTGTAAAAATTGAATCCCTAAAAAGAAAATCAGTTGAAAGTTGGTTCAATTCAATTCTATGTTTACAAAGATATGTTGAATCAAGGAAATGGCTAAAATATGTTGATGTGCCTCTTTTAATTGTATTAAATCCCAGCTGTGAGTTGATCTGCCATTTATAGTTTGGTTTTGTATTCTTGATAAAAATAATCAATTTGAGTACATTTTAGTGTGGTTCAAGCCGAGAACAATCAGACACTGTCCAGAAAAATACACAATTTGGATTGGCAACTTTAAAGAGGAAACAATTGATAGTCATGCCAGTAGTTTTTAATTAATTGACGTCATATTCAGAGTTTATATTATAATCTTACTGTCGTTTCCTCATAAATTGATTGAAATTCAAAAAAATAATCTGACAGCAGTTATTTTTAAATACCAACCACATTTATATGTCTTAGGAATATCTTTTATTCTACAGTAAACAGTTTCTCTCTCTTTTTTAATTTTTAAACTAAAATATGACTTGACTAAATAAATAAAATGGTGTATGCCATGTCAATACACAAAGGTAGGTATGTCAACAAACTTGGATTAAAGATTTAATTTAGTTTTTGAGAGAACAGCTGTACTATCTCAGCCTCAAATGTGTTGAATAATCTTCTGTTATAAAAAGGAAACTTAATCATAAACGTAAATAATTACAAACAGGCTATTTCTAAAATAAATCTCTTTGTTACCACAAGACACTGTCCCTTTCTCCAAGAAAATATATATTTAAATAATATTTCGAAATAACCACTGACTCACCGATTTCTTGAAAAGCACATACCTATATGTATATTAATATCAGTATGTCATACATATCTTAGTAATGTCTTGGCTGATTTGTCTCGAGTTTTCTTACAGTCCATTTCGAACATGATAATGTATACCATTACACAAATCGCATCAAATTGAAAATCAATTTCAAAAATATCTTTTATATCAAGTTTGATGAAGTCTTTGTAGAATTATCTTTAAAATTTTGATGAGGGGCCTTGGTTAAGATAATTTATCTGGATATATAGAACTTAGGAGAAAATGGACAATATTTTTTTCAAAATAGTAACAGGCATAATAATCATTTTTAATCTCCACACAGTAGAACAAACGCCATTTTTAGCCTTGGAGATGGTCAATAACAGTTTGCCTTGAAGTTTCTCAATATCAATATCCAATCAAAAGTTAGTTACTGTACATGTATATAGAGTCGCGACTATCAAGGAAATTAGTTTAAAAGGATGTTCACATTACATAAAAAAATTTTGGTTACTTCCAGCATTTGTGTTCTTTCCATACAGCAGAAAATCACCAGAAAATGACATTAACTTTTTCCCCAATTTTATTGACTGAAAAGGTTGGAATTTCTAATGATGAAAAACAAATTGTGTATTTTACCTGTGTACAAAGTGGGACAGTATCTTTTTAAGATATCTAATCCTTTTGTATCATTGAGTTGCTTTGCTGGTCCGTTGTATATACAATTTAAGGGTTTATGGGTGTTTGGATCAATGCCACATGTGTCATACCAGATACAATGGCCTTCATCTTCACCATCATCTTGTCCATCATCATCCAAATTAACTAATTGTACTTCGTCAACTACATTTACAGAAAGTACATTATGCTGAAATGTGATAAAAGAAAATACATGTAGTTGAAAATTTCAAATGGCACCAGATAACTAATCTGATTAAAACACAGATCCTATTTCGTTTCATTTTTATAGTTCAAAATTTCGTTTTACTTGTCTTAACTACACTCATATTCCTGAAGCAATGGCCCGAGAAATCTTGCTGGAATAGCGTCTGTTTCTTGAACTTTTGCGGGAGTGTGTCTATTCTCGCCGTTCAATGAAAGCTATCACTTAAGTACAGCAACTTGACAGTCCTTCGTTTAATCTGAGTCTTCCCTAAAACTTTGGACAGTGATTTAAGGTATTAAAAACGGTGAAAGTATGTTCGTTTCCAAAGAGTATTGTTTACATTTCATTCGACTTGATAGCCTTGTTTGTCACACAATTAGTTTTACTGCAGTATTCTCCTATGCATGGGTTAATTGGGTATAATAAAAGCGTGAGCCATGACGTAACATTATGTAAACATATTTGGTCCAATACTGGCACTCGTTTTAAATGTAAAGCTTTTGTATGGTAGGTAGTGATTGGTTGGTAGTCGGACTACTGACCAATCAAAATTTAAAACAACAATATCCACTCATAACAGCAGTGTGTAGTGAGATTACCTGTAATCAAACAAAACGCTGCCCGGAGTATGAACTACACTAGGATATGGGAGATTTGTTATCATAGAAGTGTTCTGGATGAAGAAGGATTAGCCAATAAAACAGTCTGTTACGGTGACTTCTTAGTAATCTTAGCCTTTAAATGCATGAAACTTTGAGCAAACCACTAGAAACGTCTGATGTCATGGTCATAGCGTTTTACGTCCACTGGGACTGGACAAGTGACCATACTGATATATTGGCAGAATTTGTTTGCCAGCAAGGTCTGCTATAAGATTTTATGATAAGTCTACAAGTATACGAATCAAATTGGGTTTCATTTTAGTCAACTTCTAGACTGCTTCATTTTAGCTAGAGCTACAAAAGGAAATCACACTTATGAATAGCAGAATTGGAAGATGGTGACAAAAATGTTTTCAAAATCATTTACAATCACAGATCACAAAATTACAATCACAAAATTTTAAGAAAACCTTTGATTCTTTTAAATATTAACATTTTTACATCACTGAGTACATGTGATTGAGATACATTGCCTAACTTGAGAGATTCTACAAAAATCAACTGATAAAATTATTTTTATCTTGACTTCCAAATATTTACCCCTGACCCAGAAATTCCCGTTCAGACATGCATAGTAGTAATTTCGTCCCAGTTTTGTCTCTCTTTATCTCAATGAACTTATTCTCATCGACTGATCAACGATATCCAATGAAATCAGTTTTTGTATCACACGATATTATTATCACCTTTTTACATACTGTCCAATCAATTATCTATACCCTTTTTGGGGGCGTGATCTTCAAATGATAATATTATCCGAAATATTTGATTAGATAATTATCAATTATTCCCTGAGTGCACTTCAAGGGTTTCTTTATTAAAATAAAGGTAATATACTGTACATATATATGTATCAATATGATGTGCTTTCATGTAATGTATGTTGGTTTACATTTTTAAATTTTGTGTTTTTTTGTTGTATGTAGTGCAGTCCTCCTGCACTTTCAATTAAAGAGTTGAAATCATTAAGTAAGCTTACTGAACATTATAGTCAGTAATTATGATCTTAAAGACAATGGTAACATCAAACATGGTTACAAGTAGTTACAATTTACACTAGGGAGAATATATGTAACTCAGTCAACAGTATTGTATGAGCATTTTGAAAACCTAGACATGCTTTCAGGACTGCAAAGGTGAAACTGACAGCTCAAATTCCTTTTCCTCGCCATATAAACTTACTTTTGTACAAATAATACCATTCTTAATCTGACAGTTAATCTCCTCGAGCTCAAAGGTTCAAGCATCCAATACAGTACAATAAAGTACATTGTAAAAGATTGGTAATAAATTGGAAACCGATAAATTTGGACTTTGGGAAACAGGGTGGGGGCAGTGACAAACATTCCAGGTGGGATTAAGTCCATCAAAATATGGGAAATTTTGTTGGACGAATGCTCAGACCAATATCTGTCAAAAGTCTCTTGAGTCAATCTATTTTAAAGCTTAAGATCCAATAACTGAAAGTATGTCTCTTTGATCAGATTTGACGCCTTTTCTTTTCATTTCAGTAATAAATAATAATAATTGTCAGTTAAGTAAGACATAATGTAGATAAAGAACTTATTTATTTCTATTATCAAAAGATAGTAAAATCGTACGATTTTCACATGATGTCAGAGGGTAGTCTGATGTTTATCGGCCAATGAGCTGTGAATTTTTTTTTTGCGAAAGTTATCACTTCATATATCAAAACAACAGATATGTTCCACTTTTTTTGCAGGACTACCGTAGTTTGGCCTGTTTTCAAAGTAAAAGTAGCAAAAGCAACAATTTGAATTCATTAAAATCTGCAGAATGGAATACATGTTAGTGAATAAGTCAATTTTGATACATTATGACTTCGTCAAAGGCAATCAATAAGGATTCAATTTCACCAATCTAGTTAACATCAGAAGCCACATATTTTAAGCAAGCTGACTATTGTATTCACCGGTTACTTTTCAAAGGCCTATAATTCTGCAATTGATAATGTATACAGCTAATTGCATAAATCGATATGTAAATCCATGGCACCATACAGCTAATTGCATAAATCGATATGTAAATCCATGGCACCATAGAGCTAACTGCATAAATTGTAAAGTGTAATGATAAACTACACCTTTGAAAAGTGGAGATGTAAATAAGTTACCTCCTTTTAGAAATTCTCATTACAATATTTAATAACTGTACGCATCATGTACATGTATCATCATTGCACTAATAACTGTATCATGTCTTGTCATTGCACTAATAATCATACCATATATTTTTATTGCAGTAATACATGTAACTGCATCCTCAATATATTGTTGATGCACTTATAACTGTATCATATATTGTCATTGCATTAAATAAATATAATCACATAAGTTACAAAATCATTTACTGATGAACAGAGCAGGAAAACTGCACACAAAAAATGATTAAATGGTCTCGAATATTTGATTCTTTTAAAATATTCAATGTTTGAATCTGGTTGTTTGCTATTTCAAATTTCAAGAAATTGTAGATAACATCTCTCAAATAAATATATTTTCTTTAACCAGTTTTGAATATTGTATCATTAGAGGACAAAAACTTATTTAATTCCATAACTAGTAATGTATTATTTTAATTGACATTGAATAACAAATAATACCCAAACATCAGTTCAAACAAATATATGTACCGGTATCTTAGAAAAACTACTCCAATCCAATTATGTGCGAGCAACTAGTAAATACATGTAAGCCTAATGAGCTACATTGCCAGAGAAGATATGAATTAATATGGAGACCAAAAAGAACAAAAAATACTCAAAGTCCAAAGGTGGTCACAAAATTAACAAAAGTACAATAACAAGAATAGCAAGAACAATGTCGAATGTCACCCCATCAGCATTCAAACATCTTATGATAAGATAACAAAGTTAAGTCGATAATCAATCTTATGAACTACTTCCATAATACATTCACCCCATGATGTTCCCATCATATTTCTACTTCTTTACGTAATTCCTCATCACACCAACATACAAAATAGGTACAAGGGTACTATGTGACCCAGGAACCACAGTCATCACAAGGGGGAAGGGGGGATTAAACATGAGAACTTCAAGCAGAACAAGAATAGGCCAGTGCCCCATGGAGAGAAGGCCTGGGCAGAGGCTATTAGTTTTTAATTAACCAATTTTCTCCAAAAAAGTGGACTGTCAGAATCTGATTCTAATCCCATGCCACTAGGTACCCATGGATACGATCTAGTATAGCCTAGTATCAGTATATTTTTTTTGATCAATTTAGTCTACTAGTACCGGTATATTTTTTTTATCAATTTTTGCCAACAATTTCTTTTTTAAAATTACTTGGCATGCCTTTGGGCCTTTTAGGCTCCAAGCTCCTGGACAAGTGTCCTAGCTGTCCTCCTTTCTCACAGGCCCTGCATCCTTGTGTTTGCTGTGAATTTATCATGTGTTGTCGTCTATTATTACTAAATTAGGTCACAATCAACATTATAAAATACACTTCAATTTTTTTGGTTCAATTTACAAAGTGTAGTTTCAAAGTTTACAATAAGTACTTCGTGACTGCATGCATCATATTATCAAGCAAGGCAAGTTTAAAAGTAGTTTGTACAGTGCTTTAGGCATGCGCGAACACTTACGATTGCATTTTTGATTGGCTGTTATGAAGCCTTATATGTAGCACCACTGCCTTCACAATGACGGTTTCCTGTTTAAAAAGATAGCGGTCTTAGTAACGGCTTTACGCCTCGATTTTAAATACGATGATTTATACCCGTTCCAGATAGGATCATATGCTTAATTGTAATTGGGTGTGGCAGAAATATTATAAATAACAATAATCAATCGTTGTTTTGATGAAAAATATTGTCAATTTAGCATAGTAATAGCGAATACGAATTACAATCACACTTGCAACGTTGAATCATATAGGGACAACTTTCATGTGGTTTAACCAGGAAGTGGTTTTATAAACCCATCATTCAGTCCATCAGGCTACTCTATACTGATATTTGGTATGCTTGACAATTGCTCATCAACTGACAAATGTCACACTTCCAAGATGGTTATTTGTTCTCCAATAATAAACTTTATAAAGGAAGTATCAAAAAGATGTTTTAATACAACTATTACAACAAATTAAGTGGGTGGTCAAATTGCTTATTAGTTTTTGTTCATGACATTGATATCTCTAAAAATGTAAAGATGATACATTGTCATGTTCTACAAGTAGCTAATGTATGTTTATATATGTTAATTTGGTTAGCAATTTGGTTGAAAAATATACTTGTCTTTTTATAATATAGGCCTACTGTGTTGATGTGTTTCATTTTACACAATAATATTAATAAGACTAAAATTGACATTATATATTATATAGTTTGCCGTCGTCAGCTATTGACAAGCCTAGGCTTACAAGTAGGCCTACACACAAGTGCTACAACACCCCCCTCAGAAGTATGAGTCTAGATATAAGATAATGATGAATCAGAAGAAATGTTGAAATAGGGGCCTACCTGTAGTAAAGTTACAAAGTTAATGAACCAAACTTTATCCAGACTAGAAATGGATTTACATAAGCTCCGGCTTGTTTTTAGATCAAATAAGTAAATATTGTATCTTTATTAAATTTTAAATACTGATCGAAGGAATATAATGTTAATTACTTGTTCCTACCGACAATACCGTAATAAAAAAAAAAATATTTGGCTTACCTCACTAACACAGGCTACCAGAAAGATTACAGAGATAAATTTGAGCAAATCCATCCCTTTTCTCCTTGCAAACAATCTGAACAACTGGCTGGGTGAATACTGTCAAGGTAACTTTTTTAGTTGTTACAAAAGAACATAATATTTGATAATAAAAATTCTAATCTGAAGTGACGACAGATAGCAGTCGAATAGTTTCACCGGAAGTTGAGTATGGCGTGATCATGTGACGCTTTGACTTGGACTTTGGCCACGCCCTAATCTATACATATATATGGAAGCCTGTTGTTGCCTTCATCGAAATGTATTTCTATGGCGGTCATTTTCTTATCCCGCGACAAGATTCCATATGGGCATACTTATGATAATAAAACATCTTTATTTGTTTTTGAGATTTCGACCTAGGGTCTTTTTACAAATATAGGCCTATGCAAGAGAGAAAGAGAGAAAGGGGTTTAACGTCCACTCGACACAAATGAGGTCATTTCGGGACTAACATATTGTTTAATATTATTTCAATAATTCGCTTGCGCATAGGGGTCTTTAGCAGTGGGAGGAAACCAGAGTACCCAGAGAAAACCCACGAGGTTGGACAGGCGACCCTACTCCTTGCCAGGTACAACCGAGGATTCAAACCCACGCCAGCTTAACAAATATATGCCCACTAAAACAACATATCCGTTAAAATAAATTGTGAGAGAAAGAGAAATGGGGTTTAACATCCACTCGACACAAACTAGGTCATTTTGAGACTAATTATATGTGATGTATTTCATTAAAATGCACATGCTGGATAGTGTCCGCATTTTAAGTTGTTTAATGGTCTTGTGCAAGACATTGTGTAATGTATAAATATTGCACTCATGCTATCGCCCTCATACAATATCAATATATTACTTAATATCTCGCACTCCACCATTAAACTAAACATAATCATACTAAGAAAAGTATACTCCCCCACCCCATAATAACGGGCTTACCCCAAACAGTGTGGTATGCGGAAAATTTTGCAATTTACGGTCACTCTTATATGAAATTCCAACTGCCAAGAGTTCTAGATGCCAATATGTAGACTACACAGGATCTTGTTTTTCAATTCTTCTGAAAGACAGAACCGAGTACTCTATTACCTTGCCAGACTGACTGTTCTACATCATTGACAAAGGAAACCACACTGGAAAATTCTAAGAATCTTTTTTGACCAAGACTCATTGTCATTCTTTTGAGGGCACCATCTCTTCCAAATCAAAAAGAATGAAACTGACATCAAACATGTTATGTTCACCATGGGAATCTTAAAGATACTTTATGGAAAATTAGATAAAGAACTGGCAGTTCTCACTATAATGGTTAAAAACTAGATAATGCAAAGGGAATTTCCTGGAAATTTCAGTCATACTGATCCATTATGAACTGAGAATTTAGCAATTTTAGGCCTAGCCTCCATCATCATTAGTAAAGTCGGTATGATGAAAAAAAAAACATTGTCTCGATTTTCAATTTTTTGATTTAATCATCAATGAGCATTGAGCAGCAGATCAGATGCTAATTCAGTAAATGTTGTAGTTTAGCATTGACAACGAGAATTGATTATGATCTGGATAAGTTAATCAATGTGCAATTAATAATTTAGATAAAAAAGACCTTCAAATAGGCAGATTTAGCTCTTGCATAATGTATGTTTAAGATACACATACTGGAAGTTAGTTTGAATATTCCAGCCTCTGATAGCTCCCGTTCACTTTTAATGTAAATATGACATACCCTAGCTGCTTGGTACCATGATGGATAATGTCTTCTATAGATCCATTCAATGATACTGGATAACATTATAAAGATGCATTATGTAAGAGCTAAAATTTGCCTTTTTTCTACCTTCAAGTCTTTTATAAATTATTATTTTATGTATTAATTAAACACAATTGCAATTTAATAACTTGACGACCAAATGGATAATCAAACTTATGACGCTTGATAATTAAGACTATTTTATCAATCTTCAAACACCCATAAGTTTGCTCAGAATAAAGTAGTTTGACTGAGATATTCATTATCTATTGTTGAAGTATTATATTAGGAACAGACAGCTCTAAATCTTACATAGTGCATCTTTAAGGATTATTAAAGAAGTATATACATCTATAAGCCTACATATTATATTGTTATGTTTGTTGGATGGGCGATTGATGTCAACTCAACCATATACCACCACTTCAGGTGTATATTTTGCAGTATTATCTATCACAGGTTTTGTAATAAATTGTAACACGCAATTGTTTCACAAACAACCTTTTTTATTCATTATTTACAATTTAGATTTCATAAACTATTGTCATAAACATCAATTGATAAACTTAAAGGAGAAGTTTATTAAATTTATTGATTAACGGCAGGTATTGCATTGTTGAACCCATTTAAATACTAAATATCAAAGGACAAAATAAGAAAATCTGCAACAGCTAAACTTCTCCTTTAAATATAATAAATACAGACACAGTACATGTAAATAAAATTAAATAAACTTGATCTGAATAAATTAAACACAGATACAAAACATTTACAATTTATAATCTGGGGTATTATAAATGAATTAAATAACCATTAGAGTAACAAGAAAATAATTCATCCTTGGCTATTCAAAATTTGGTAGAACTCGAATTTCATATATCTAGCATAAATATGGTCCAGCTGTAAGACACATATGTACATGAGCTAGATTAAAACATCCTATTTTATAAAGGAACAAATTCAACTGTATTGATTTAAAATTCATTAAAAATTTGAGTTTAACCAGATTATGTATACATAATCAAGAAATTTGAGATCAAAATGTCTCTTAAAAATGGATTTTATTGCAATAACAATTTGTGATTAAAATGTCCCTTTTAATGTAATGTATTTTATTGTAACAACAATTTGAGATTAAAATGTCCCTTTCCTTAAAGTGTAATCAACACGTTTTCTCAAAAAATACACATCTTACTGCCATGTAAATTTGGTTTAAAATAAATAATGTTATTAAAACAAAAGAAATGATTAGTGTTAATATGACATGAAATCAGCCTTGAGCACACTTCAATGTGTTTATGTTCTGTTTAGATAATCAAAGCTGTGTCATATCTAAGGCTTTTTTATCGACTTGCCAAACTGATTTGAATTTAGTAGAGATGTCATGTGACAATATAGTCGATTTCAAAGTACTTAAATGCTCTGATTAGCTGTAAACAATTTTTGTGGCTGGACACAGTCGAAAAAAACATGTGACCACCCAATCATATCGCACTCTGAAGTGATTTGGCGATTTGATGTAATTGCTTCGGAAATTGGTATCGATAAATTCGTTGATTAGTGTAACCAATTTGAATTAGATGGACGTTAAAGATGAAAAAGTGATTGAATGCAAATCACTTTGGCTAATCAGTGGTCGATAAAAACGCCTTAGATCTCAAGACAAAAAAACAAAGGGAGATAATTTCTAGATATCAGATTTATTGTGAAATTGCTTGTAAATAAACAGTTTGGGTGACAAACTCATTTTGATTCAGGGGTCACAGGGCCATATGAACTAAACTTTTACATCAAGTGGGCAGGAGATATACAAAAATATCAAGATAAAGCCAAATGTCCTTGAACTTTACTGAATTCTAAAAACAAAGTCAAACGTCCTTGTCACAGTTAATTTCTTAGACTGCAAAGAAATAATATTGAACATAAGGTTCTCTTGTATTACTTATAATTAAGATATCTACATCATACAGTACGGAAGTCTGAGGTTTACTGAAACCAGAAAACAATAGTAAATGATTTCCACAGCTATTTTCTAAGAATTATCGACACGCCAGTCTGTTGAAATTTGTTCCACGGGCCACAATTAAACCCTTGATGGGCCGGATCTGGCCAACAGGTTGCATGTTTGAAACCCCTGGTCTAGATATTAGTAATAAGGCTGAATTTTGTTTCAATAGTTAATTGTAAAAATTGCTTTAATAAATTTATAAATTACAATTATGTTTGAAATGAATAACAGTAATAAAATGGGCAGGTATATAATTGTGCAGTTTATACCTTCAAACAACTGCAAGAACAGAAAGTTTATACTTATAGACAACTGTATGGACCTCTTTATAATTTATACTTAAGGTAAACAGATAAAAACATGGGATCATTTCATAATTTATAATTTTAATAATGAAATGAAATGAAATGGGGTTTAACGTCCTACTGTTCTGCTGCAACTGGGCAAATGCAGACAGGCATACAACATACAAAGTTTGCAATAAGGGAAATTTTGCCTGGACAACGATGATGAGGCCTATTCTTACATCAAATTCAAACTGCCCATTTTTTTTTTATCCCATTCGAACAACTAGACAGATGTCCTTGTCAAGCCCACCGTCCTGGACCATTGACGATGGGAAACCACGCTGTAGCCACCTCTAGGCTATCAAGCCACTTTGCCGCCACAGCTCCATATATATTTAGGCAACTGCACAGAAAAGACAGACCACAAACGCAGACCATTTTGAGAATTATACCCAAGACAAAGGAAAATAAAATAAATTATTTTGAAATTGCAAACACAGATTATTTGGAAATTTATACCCAAGACAAAAGGAAGGAAACACTGATTATTTTATAAATTATACTTAAAACAACATGACAGAAACGCTGATCATTTCATAATTTATATATAAGAAAACAGGTAGGAAGCATAAATCATAATTTATGCTGAAGAAAAAAGGACATAAGCATTAATTCATTCAAAAAGATAACAATTGGAAACATAAATTATGATTTATGATTCCTACCTCATTAATTCATAATGTATATAACTGGACGGAAACTTTATTTAATAATTTAAATTTAAGACAAGAAGACAGGACAGGTGCATTTATACTTAAGACAACTGGACGGAAACAGATTATTCTGTAATATATAACTGGACGGATACATTATTTTATAATGTATAACTGGAAGGAAACATTATTTTTTCATTCAAATTTTGAATAACTATACAAAAACTTTTCAGATAATTCAGAAATTCGAAAATTGAAATATCGCTTAACAGTTATTCAAATTAAGTGAAAACTTTGTTGAAATTAAATCACAATTGAAAGCGGTGCATTTCTGCATATACAGTGGACTCTGTCACATCTGATCTCTGATAAATCCGGATCTCTGTGACATCCGACATGATTTTAATGTCCCGATTTATTTCTTTATGACTTGAGCCAAAAAATCTCTGTATGTTCCGGATTACGACATCAATCAGCCGTCCCGTCACATAATTTCTATTGAATCGTCACCGTATAATCCGGCCTTAAATCGGTATGTGTCAAGCAATTACCAATCAATTGTCGGTAAGATTAAAACTCGCAATCGTGTAGGTCTTTGTTGATTACCTTGATAATTTTATAATCTCTAGTAAGATAGTAATTGTGACAAATACTCAAGAATATCTACGAATTTTCCCACGAATTCGGTTGTACAAATATTCCTAGCACCGCATGCTGATTGAACCCGAATAACGTAAGTTTGTCCACGTTGAGCTGAAATGAGCAAACGTTACGGTTTATGACCTTGACCCTCATCATCAATAGCTGCGGTTAACTAACACAGTGTTTAGCCGTTTACGTGAGAGTATGAAATGTATAACAAACGTCCGTAGTATTTTAACCATTGACCGCAGCTTTTGCCGATGAGGGTCAAGGTCATAAAACGGCCACTGAGAACGTAACGTCCGCTCACTTCAGCTCAACGATTGTTAACCCTACAGATCTCACCGGACCGTGTGACGACGACCTTGACATAGAACGACAGATTATCAATGAACACGTGATAGCAAACACAATTGTGCGATCAACTGAAGACGACGAGTAAGATAAATTAACGTCAGACTTGACCTATTCAAAATGCCTACGCATGCTGAAAGAAATAAAAATTAATGTAAGAAAATTTTGAATGTACAGAATAGTTTATCATTTTTAAAGGGAATAACGTTCTGGTGATTCGAATCAGCATTATAATAATACTTCCGGTTTTCGAGGTTACACTATTTCCGGTTTTGACAAAACTGGGTATTCCGACACTCTGTGACTTCCGACATATTGTCACGATCCCGTACGATGTCGGATTTGACAGAGTCCACTGTAATATATGTGGGTCTGGGTTTACACACAATATAAACAAATTAACATCCACTCGACCAAACTATTTCAATAATTTGCTTGGGTATAGGGGTCTCTTTAGCGAAAACCCACAAAAGGTTGGACAGGCGACCCTCCCCCCTGTCACATATAAGCGGGATATCGAAACCACGCCATTTTTACTCAATGACAGACCTTATAATCCAACAGTTACACATTAACCGTTCATCCACCCAATCCCTCCCACACACACTAAGTAATACAATACGATAATGATACAATAAATTTTAGCACATGCAAATAAAGGGCTGCTCAACACATCTAGGCAAAATGTGTTTCCAATACATTTATAAATGCAATGCTATTTAAATTAAAAAGTTTTTTTTAGCCAAGTCAATGAGATCTAGTCACTTCAATATGATAATGAACCATCCGCCTTATTTCACCTTTAAGCAGACCAATTCTATTTGAAAATAGCATCAGAGAAAATAAGTGTTCTGTTAACAGCGTTTAAGTAATGTTGTTCTTGCAGCTACCAATAATTTAAAGGCCTCTTCACTCCCTGGTGCAACACTTTTATCAGGGTGTAGTAATACAGCTAATTTACGATATGCTTTATTTACATCATCCCTGCGAAAATAAAAAATGGAGTTAGCAAAAAACACAACAAAAATATAGACCTGAATTAAAAAATTAAATGTGTGGGGCAGAAGTATTCAAGCTGTTACAGCACTATAGACTGTACCAGTTTAAGAATTTTCTGGGAAACAAAGATTGAGACTTCTTGGAAACAATGAGAGAGAAGTTAACACATGGTTTATAAGTTTTAGTTTAATAATGTGCAAGTGTGTAAGGGTCCTTAAAAGTGGGAAAAAACCTGGGGACCTGGAGAAAACCTATAAGGCTTAGGCTGGAGGGAGGAAACCTACGGACCTGGAGAAAACGATTAGGTTAAGCCAAAGCTGTATATAGATAAAGTTGCAACAACTGTGAGGCCAGAAATTTCATATGACGTCATGAAATTGCCTAGGCCTACTCACTATCTCTTTCATGACCAATTATATTGCTCTGTCAAAGTTACCTGCCCCAACAGGGATATGGAATGTGGATAGATATGCTATAGAATTCCGCGAAAAAAGAGTCTATAGGCGATAAATCATACGTTTTTAAAGCAAAAAGTATAGCTGAACATACTATCATTATTATTAATATACAACCCAAAGAGTATATTATTGTTATAATATAGCCCAATTCATTAGAAAATGAAGTAAAAGATACGCCAGATAAAAGCGCTATTAAATATATTTAACTTGCATACGCTTTTAAAAATCAAATTTTTTGTGCAGACAGCTAAAGTGAAAATCAAATATAAATAATAATTTGGGATATACACCATTTTACCTTCTAGCCGGCAAAATAAGCGCCTGAAATTACACGATTTTTAAGTCTGGGGCCATTCTTGATTGTGTGTCAGTTTTTGGTCATCGAGCATTAATTGTATCATCAATTTTTCGAAAATCAAAATTTCTTTTAATTAACTGTTGGATAGAACATTTAAAATTAGTGTAACTTAAAATCACTGTAATTTAAATAGAAGGGGTCTAGCGCGGTAGCGCCAATCTGCTCTATGCGCGGAATGTGTTTCGTGCATATGTTTCATCAGTGTCATGTGATACCAGATATCGCTCTCCGAAACTTCCTGGTTTCTTTTGCAATTTGATTGGGTAAAGACGATATTGCTCCCCGCCTATGTGTAAATAATAATATTAATTTGTCTATAAATGACACAAATTTAACATATAAGCACATTTTATTCCACAGGTAGACAGACATTGAAGGAGCCCATAGTGAAGGGGATGCAGTTAGTTTTGAGTTTGTCCGACTCCTTTGGGTATTTGCCCTCCATTTCCAATGAAAAGAATAATGTCGTTCTGATGCTCAATCAGTACCAAAGGTATATCATGTCTGAGATTTGTTACAAATTGTCTCGAACATGTTCCACCCATCTCAACTAAATGTGGAACAAGAAAATTTAAAGGCTAAAAGGAACAATAGAACAAGTACACCTTAATGTCGACAGTATGAAATAAGTTATTTTTTGATATGATTCAACCGAAAGGAACATACATGTATATGCAACATAGATTATTAATATCGACACTCAAGTTAAACCAACATCTAAAATTGGTTTTGACCGGTACCTTGAATGTATGAGTAAACCCTATGTTTGCCCCCCCCCCTTTGACTTTTGGGTGGCAGTCTGGGACATCCCAGGGTTCTAATAGTTTGTTATTGGTAATTTCGTACTCAGTGGGATACACTCTTTCATTTCAAATTAGTTTCAACTGGTACCTCGAATGTAGGAGGGGGGTTGGGATGGCCTAGTGGTCTAGAGTGCCGCGCTTCGACCTCTAGCTGGCCGGTCACCTCTGGCTTGCGGCTGTGGTTTCGAGCCCTGGTGTGAGCGTATGTGGCATGGAGATGGGGGCGCCTTCTCAACCTCGTGGGTTTCCTCCGGGCACTCCGGTTTCCTCCCACTGCTAAAGACCCCTACGCGCAAGCGAATTATTGAAATAAAATGAAACCATATGTTAGTCCCAAAATGACCTGGTTTGTGTCGAGTGGACGTTAAACCCCATTTCTCTCTCTCTCTCGAATGTAGGAATATAATCTTTTTTCAAGCCCTCTGGGATCCATATTTGGGGTGTCAGTTTGGGCCATCCTAGGACCATAATCATCTGTTGTGAGCGATTTCGTACTTGTTCGTTTAAAATTGGTTACGACCGGTATCTTGAATGTATGAATTTAACCAATTTTGGGGGTCATTGCAGGGGTCACAAGAGCCACAACCATTGACTGGGCCCCGGCAAACGCCCACTTCTGTACACCCCAGGTTAGTAATTGTTTAGATGGACTGTATCCGAGCCACAGGATACATCATGGTTTAAAGACTATCCGAACTATTCTTTTGCAATTTGTTTAGGGTAAATTGTATCCCGTAAAACCTTATACCAAGACAAAAACAAAACGTTTTGTTAAAGCTTTATGACGTCATAGTTTTTATGGCGTCATTGTTGGGACCCAAAATGGCTCCTGTAAATGAGTTGTCGTAACTCTCCCTATACAGGGCTTTGGGTTAAGCCAGAGACCCTACTTCTTGTCACATATAAAGCCAGTATTTAAACCAATAATCCTCCTGAGCCCCCACCCCAACCGATTTATCTCTGGTAGAATTTTGCCAGGTCAGCAACTGCAGTCTGTCATGGTTTGGGCATATGGATGATAAATCTTATAAGAGCCTGAATTACTTACTTGCTGGCACCTACAGATAATCCTAATCTCTCATAATCTGATTTTGAATTCTTTAATCTTTGTATAGCTTCTATTTGATCTTTACTATAACCTAATTGTGTTACCACAGGGATTTTCTTGCCACCATTTTCTACTGTACTAATAACACCTTCTAATAAAGTCTGAAAAAAATTTAAAATAAAATCAACAGGTTAGTTAGAGAGAGAAATGGAGTTTAATATTCACCAACACTACTAACTAGGTCATATTGCGACTAATATGTTATATTATATTTCAATAACGCCCTTTAAGTTATGTTTACGGGTCGTTACTAGCTTTACTAGTAGGGGGGGGGGGGAGGAGGTGGGGAGGTGCAAAACTAGGAAGAGAAATCGTGCAAGGTTAGGTAAGGGACACAACTCTTTTTCCAGTACAAGTGCGAGATCAAATCCATAACATGCATATCATACACAGTTAGCTTTTTTTAGGCTACTCAACAACTCATCACTTAAAGCAGACGGTATTCCATGTCATCCATACAACATGTACACAAAATATCCAGATTGAACAAATGATACAACAATTAGACTTTAGAGGTGATATATGAATGAAACAGTAAAGGGAAGTAACACTAAAAACAATTCTGGTCCAAATCAGTGGTGAATCATTGTGACTAATCATATGTTCATTTACTTTCAAGTACATTCTTAGTTTCTTATAATGAAAAAATTATCCTATGAACTAGCATTTTAGCCGTAGCTGAAGTTAAAGGCACATCCTACAGCAAATACTTGAGGAATGCTCAATTGTCAGTTTGGAATGTTCTGAATTGACAGAATATCTCGAAACTGAGGTGGTGTGAGTAGAATAGTGACTTTATTAAACACAACGAATATGTTTCAGCCCTAAATCCCCATTTTACAGATATTGACTTTAATGGAAAACATTTAAGATTACATAGCAGCAATGCATGGTTTAAGGGGCCCGGTTAAATATTAGTGTCAACTTTACCTTAAATAATTCATTTACACCTTCACCTGTTTGAGCTGATGTCTCAAAATAATGGAAACCATGGCCACTAGCCCACAGACGCCCTTCAACTTCATCTACTGCTCTCTTTTTATCAATCTAAAAACAATGAAATAAAAATAGAAATCAGTACTGCTCCATCACAATAATATAGTCTCTATCCTCCAGACCACAGGAATCTGACCTTCTATCCGCATATCTATGCATACACCATACCGAACTAGACAATATGTAATAAAAAAAAGAACAGGAATACAATGTCTGTTGAAGCCTTGATTATACCCGCTCTCGCTTCGGCTTGGGTGTTTTCAACAATTCGTAATGTCAGGCAATCTAACCTCTGCCAAATCACTCTGATAGGTTTTTTCTTCAATCTGGACGTTTTGATTTGCATAAATACTCCCCACAAAATGATATCATAGCCACTTGTTTCCAATATTTACATCCTTTTCGTTAGTTGACCATACCCTCACCCAAAGAATAAAGGAATAACTAAACAAACCTTATTAGCACAAACACACACTACCACATTTTCTAAATCTGACTGATTTCCTATTTCTGATTTCATTTCATTCACCCATTCTTCTAACGATTCAAAACTGCTTCTTTCTGATACGTCATAAACTATAACAGCCCCTTGCGTATCACGATAAAATTCATTTCGCACCTGCAAAAAATGTACAACTTAATAAATACACTATCCTTATATATAAAGTCAATACTTGAGAAAAATGTTCCAATTTAACCTCAAAAAGTACAGAACTCTTCTCCATGCATGCCTTGGTATTTTTTAAATCCTGCAGGACTGTACAGCGCAGTGGACGCTTACGCTAGCCCCCGGATCCATTCACTCTTTTTGAATTGTGTTGTTTGTTTTTCTCTGAGTATGATGTCTTGTCCATTTATTTGTTTTGTGTAGAATTGTGTGTGGTGCAGTCCCCCTTCACTTACTATTACAGTTTATAGCATGTAACCAGACCTGTCAACTCTACCTCATCTACTGCGTGGTTATTGATTTCTATTTCTTCTGATTTTCTCACAAAAACTTTTCAACTCTTTGCATGTAATGTCCTACTGTTCTGCTCCAAATTTGGCTAATGAAGACAGGCATACATGATATAATAGTGTGCTATGAGGGGAATTTTGCCCAGACAGCGGTACTACAGCCTATTCTCATATTGAATTCTAACTGTCAAGGGATCTTTTACATGCATGCCAATGTGTACACAGGACCTTAGTTTCACATCCCATCTAAATGCATAGACAGCTGTTCTTGTGAGGCCCTCCATCCTGCATCAATCTGTAGGAACTTTCTCTGACAATGCAGGTATTGCACACCTGACCTCCAGACTAGCGAGGTCCACCCGCTATTCCTAATGCAAAAATACTATAAAATCTGATGATTGATAAGCACACCAATTATCTTATATGAAACAATATTGACAAAAACATGCCCACAAACATACAAATAATATTGCAATTTTTTGTAGAGTCTAAATTTTTAAATTATAATCGACCGGTTTATTATTGGTTATTGGTTGATGTGCATATCTATGATGTTAGCCCTAGACCTGGCCTATGACTGTGTTTAGCTTTTTTCATTTATAGCTATGTTAACTGTATTAGACAGGCTTGGATTGTTATAGCAGAATCCAGACAACTAGAAACCCCTGTCTGGGTAGTATGTTGTTAAGATTTTAAAAAACTTACCTCATAGAATATAGGATGTCCCGCCATATCAAATATATTTACTTTAACATCCCTATCTTTAACTGTTACCCTGTAATAAACATTATTCAGTAAATTTTGTTCAATTTAAGAAGTAAATATTCCTTGGTACTGAAAATTTCACATTCACAGCGTCAGTGAAAACTTTAGTTTAGAACTTGATCCATTGCTAGGTAGGACAAAAATGTATGTTGTGCGAATTTATTCTCTGTTTTAGTGAAAGGAGCAATAACTCTGCACATAATTTACGCAGGATAGGAATACTTCTTGTAAGTAGCCAAGCAAGTTAAAATTATAATTAGAAGGTTTGTGGGACATGGGCAATAACTCTATAAGTATATAAAATTGATGAACGTTTCCATAGGGTTCTTCCTAGTGACAATTGGTATCATAGCTTTGAAGAAGATGTCAGAAACTCTGCCCTCGATTTGATGTGCAACTCTAAATTTAAATTTTGATTAGCCATGATGGCAGTTCTTCCTCCTACTCATCTTTAAATTCCAGACCCTCTGTCAGTCAATACTAACAGGCAGAGGCAAACCAGGTTGAGATATGACTGATTTTGTATTCCAAAACAAACTGACTTCCATTTTATTTTAAAACAATCATTTACCCGAAAAGATTTTGTTGCATTTCTAAGTGAAATAACACGTCCATTTAACTCAATTCAACACCTTCTTCAAATTAACTAGTGAAGTAAATTATGAAAAGAAACGACGACAATAAAAACACATTTGACTTTGATCAGAATAATGAGAATATGTGTTTATTTGTACTTACCTAGTTACACCGTAATCTATTCCTATTGTTGCTAAATATTTATTGACAAATCTCTTCTCACAATATCTCTTAATTATACAACTCTACAAAAATATTAAAATAACTCATCAAAGGAAAAGGTCGGGAATTATCTTCTTCAATAAAAATATTACTTATCATTTTAAAGTTACATTCCGGGGAACAAACTGGGTGATTTGATGATATATTAGGACTAAAAACATATTTTAACTAATCAATTTATCATAATTTTGCTTCAAATCCTCCTCAAAACATTGTTATTGCCAAGTAAACAAGCCAACAGTGAGGCTGATGTCCCCCGCCGAAATCCCAAAATAAATAGATGACACATATTAATTAATCGCACATTTATTTTTTTCAAACGTATCGACCAATCAAACTGAACACGAAGTGTCATCCAAAAATTGCTTATCTCTGCCTACCGTAAGAAGAAAATGTTCATCTTCGAACTCCATCAAGGCATTGACCTAATAAGCATATACACCAAGTTTGAACATTTTAACTCAATTAGAAGGAGAGTTATTGTGTTCCAAATTCTCGGCAAATCAAATTGCTTATCGCTCTGCTTACCCTGAGCAGAAAATGCTCATTATCGATCTTAGTCAAGGTATTACTGTAATGAAACTATACACCAAGTTTCATCACTCTCACTTAATTAGAACTAAAGTTATCGTGTCTCAAAGCATCAACCAATCAAATTGCTTATCTCTGCCTACCCTAAGCAGAACTCCATCAAGGCATTGACCTAATAAGCATATACACCAAGTTTGAACATTTTAACTCAATTAGAAGGAGAGTTATTGTGTTCCAAATTCTCGACCAATCAAATTGCGTATAGCTCTGCTTACCCTGAGCAGAAAATGCTCATTATCGAACTTAGTCAAGGTATTACTATAATGAAACTATACACCAAGTTTCATCAATCTCACTTAATTAGAACTAAAGTTATCGTGTCCCAAAGCATCAACCAATCAAATTGCTTATCTCTGCTTACCCTAAGCGGAAAATGCTCATCTTCGAACTCCATCAAGGCATTGACCTAATAAACACATACACCAAGTTTGAACATTCTAGCTCAATTAGGAAGAGAGTTATTGTGTCCCAAAAAGTGTGACGGACAGACAGACGGACAGACGGACAGACAGACGGACAGACAGACAGACGGACGAACCCATTTTAATAGTCCCCCAACTTTCTTCGAAAGGCGGGGGACTAAAATCAAACATCTGCAGAGACGGGGGAGAATTTGTTGCATACAAAAGATGATGTTGTCTGTAATCGCTGACTACTTATTACAAATATCGAATCCTAATTAAATTCTTGGATTATCCACTGCCTGCGTCTTTTTCCATGATTTTTATCCCAGAAAGTGTTGTACGTCTAACTCTTCATAAAGTCTATCAACATGTACACAAAGCGCTCAAGTTTGCTTGCAGCCTTTGACGTCACATGTGCGGATTAAAACTTCTGTTTACCAAGCAGATATGGAAAAAAAATATCAGATGATCATGACAAAACATGGCTGACACAGCCAATTTAGTTTATTCAAACAATATCAAATTACATGTATGTTTTATTACGTGTGAAAACAATGATCAGGGTTTGTCATTTAATAAAACAAAAGATTAATTAACAAATAATAACTGGTTAATGGTGGGGTGGGATTTATTGTGACCGTTCACCACAAGGAGATCTCGCCTACAGGAGTGGCTGATCTTACCGATCCTAGTCCTACTAAGTTAGAAAACCAGACAACACTGACAACAGATACGTTATAGATTCATAAAAAAAAGTTTTACGGTACCTTTCCTACTTCTGTATTACCCATACTGATGATTTTAACTCTTGGAACAACTTTGGCCTTCATTGTACCTTTTGCAGATGTCATATTTCACCAAACTATTTAAAATCATAGGCGAACATAAATATTATTTCTGCACAGTTTTTAAATTGATATTTCTCTTGACATATCCACAGTACTCATAGTTTCAGGATTTCTTCATCCATAACGCTTACGAAACAAACATCTGGAATGACAGACAGTTATTGACTTCAAACATTTGGGCTAATATATTAAATCATATGCTATAATATATGCAAGCAAACATGATAGACTTGTTAAAACTTTTGTTTGTTAATAAATTGAGGTATTGCTCAGACAGCAGGCCATACTGTATCACTATCAGGCAATATTACCAATAAAACAATGTGATCATAATCATTACGTAGTGGATATTTTACCGAATTCGGCAAAGTATCTACTTTCGCTGTTTTACCGTACATCGTTTCTGATTGGTTTAATATCCACTTCCGTTCGACATGCGCAGTTGTGCGATTCTTGATATATTTCACCATTTTGATTACTCTGTCTTTCAAGTTTGGCGCAAAGCACGATTTTACTGGAAAAACATAAACACCACTGACAGTCTTAGTACTTAAATTAAAAACCAAAATCCGCAGAAATGCGCGCTCGACCAAAATAGAGTAATATTCTAAATGTTTTTCAACAATTTACATTTATTATCTTATATTCTTTTAAAAATAATTCTATCAAATTCTACCATAGAAATTCAAGTAGGCTATTTCGTTCCTTTATAAGAAACGGAGAATGAATCTATGTTACACACAGGACGAATGGAACTGTTGGGTTAGGGTTACGGTTTGGGTCAGGTTTAGATTTTGGGTTAGGGTTAGGGTTTGTGTTATGGGTTAATGTCAGACGGCAAAATTTGCCTTAGCGAAAACGACTAAGTCCAGGAATCAGATAACTGCGCATGTCAAACGGAAGGTACGGCAAAATAGTAAATTAGAGTACCGTAAAGTGCCGAATTCGGTAAAATATCCACTGCCTAATCATTATCATTAAAAATTTTGTTGTTTTCTCTTTGCGTGACTGAGGACCTCACTCAGCCTCAGTGAGGAGTGGTCAAATCAAATCAAATCAAATCAAAGTTTTATTTCAAGTCGGTACATATTATAACAAAGTTAACATTAGCTTTAATAAGCTATTAAAACCGACACATATATACACATAAAACAAAACACAAAAACATCACAAATACAAATATCACAATACGTATCACAAGTGACTAGATAATTTAGCACTGTCTTAAAAGATGAAAGATAATGGTATATGGTAAAAACAAAATAAATTATATGAGAGTAAAAGTATATATTAAGTTAGCACTGTGTCATTATGTGTTGTCTGCATGTGTTGCATTTGCATTGTGGTCCATACCAGCTGTTTATTAGTGTTTTAAATTGTGTAGTTGTGTTTATTGTCCTAAAGTGGTCTGGTAGGGAGTTCCAAATTTTTGGTGCTTCAGACCTAAAAGAGTTTTTCCCATATGTTGTGGTCCTAACCTGTGGTATGTCAGCTTTGTTGTGGTATCTAAAAGTATATGCCTTGTCTGTTATGTTAATGAGGTCGTGTAAGTAAGCAGGTGTTTGTTTGTTTACAATTTTAAAAACTTCGATCGCGAAGCTCCTAAGACGCCTAATTTTAAGTGAAGGTAGTTTTGAACGAGCTAGTAGGTTTTCGTATGTATTTTCTTGGTCGTCATAAATGAATTTTAGTGCCCTTTCCTGGATTTTTTCCATCTTTTTTGTATTTGTTTCCCCACAAAAATGCCATGTGAGTGGACAGAAGTTAAAGTTGGAAAGTATAAACGAGTGGTAAATGGTGAGTTTACCTAGTCTGTTTAAATGTTTCCCTATTCGTTTCAGAACATTTAATTGTTTCGATGCTTTTTTACATATGTTAGCTACGTGTGCGTGAAAGTTTAGTTGAAAGTCTATTGTGACCCCTAATAATTTGACATCTGGTTCGCAGTTGATTGATGTGTTTCCTATTTGGAAAGTAATGTCTTCCTTATGTGCTTTTTTCCCTATCGCCATGGCTTGGAATTTGTCTGGATTTGCTTGCATGTGATTATCTGCGAACCAGTGTATGAGTGAATCGCTATCTGTTTGTAGAGCTGTTTTTACAGTGTCTAGTGAGGTGTGTGACTTACTTAAAGTGTTGTCGTCCGCGTAGTTGTATAGGTCGCAGTGTTGTATGAAATGAAAAATATCATTAATAAATACATTGAATAAAATTGGACCTAAGATTGAGCCTTGGGGGACTCCTTTATATAGTGACAGGAAGGTACTTGTGGTGTTTCCTAGTTTGACGCTTTGTTTCCTATCGTTAAGGTAGTCCGAGAGTAGTTTTATGGCTGAAGCTGACAGTCCATAGTTACTTAGCTTTAGTAACAAAAGGTTGTGTGGTAGACAGTCGAAGGCCTTCGAGAGATCCATTAGTATGCATCCTACATACTTGTTCTGGTCTAACGCCATTTTCCAGTCCTCAATAACTCTTAGTAGAGCTGTTTGGCATCCATAACCAGCTCTAAATGCAGAGAGGTAAGGATGGAAGACATCTTCAAAGAACTCACTGAGTTGTGTGTGTATGGTTCTCTCAAAAACCTTGGAAAGTGCAGGTAGTATACTGACAGGTCTGTAATTTCCCTTGTCTAGTGTACTGTTCTTTTTGTGTAGTGGTTTGACTTGTGCTATTTTTAATGTATCTGGAAATGTCGATGACGTAAGAGATAGGTTTACAAGTGTAGTGAGGGGCTCACAGATTATGGGTTGGGCTAGTCTTAATATTTTGGGGGAGATGTCATCATGTCCAGTTGATTTTTTGGGGTTTATTTTGTTAAGTTGTTTGTTGATAAACTCTATATCTACTGGTTTAAAAGTAAATGAGATGTCCTCTTGTTTGTTGTCTCTTATTACTTGCAGACTTGGATGGTTCTCATCTATAGTTTGACTATTTGATCCTATGTTTTTAGCGACATTAACAAAGAAATTATTAAAGAGTTCTGCAACGTCAGTCTGTTTGTTTATTATTTTGTCATTGTCTTCTAATATTATATCTACTTGTTTGTGGCAGCCTTTGTTTGTAATGAAAGGTTTTATAGTTGTCCAAAAATTTTGTGTGTTTTGCCCCCCTGTGCATCTGTCTATAAAATATCGCTTTATTGATTGGTTTCTGAGTTTTGTTACTTTGTTTCTTTGTGTTCTGTATTTCTCCCAATTTTGGGAGGTGCGGATTGCCTTGTATTTGTTGTGTAGCATTCTCTTTTGGTAGATTTCTTGTCTAAGTCTTTTGTTCATGAACGGTGCTGAGTTAAGTCTAGGTTTTCGTGTTTTCAATGGCGCATGTTTGTCAATAATGTCTTTTAGTGCATTGTTGAACTGGCTGTATGCAGTATTTACATCTGTGTGTATCTCTGTTTCTTGAAGTAGTTTGTTACTAAGGTCTCTATGAAAGTTATCAATGTTAAAGTGTTTAAAACTTCTATATGTTACATTTTCCTTTATTATGGATGTGATTTTGCTTTTTAGTTGGACAGCTATTATATTATGTACATCACTAATGCCTGTATTAAAATTGCATATTTTCCCTGTAAGGTTAGGTTTGTTTGTAAGTATTACATCTATTAAGGTTGGGTCAGTGTTTTTGGGAAAACATGTTGGATTTTTTACTAGGTTTGAAAGATCAAAAATGTCACACACATTTTGTAGGGGCTGGCCTTTTGCTGTTAACAAGTCATAGTTAATATCTCCTAACACTAATAGATTATCGTATTTAGTAGTACATGTATCAAAAGATTTACAGAAATCACTTGTAAAATTGTTTTCAGGCATACTAGGGGGTCAACATTGATTTAATAATTATAAATAACCAAAGATATAAAAGTCAAAATAAAATCGCAATTCAATCTAGGCGAGAACTTCTCAAATGCATGAACTCAGGATAAACAAAATATCGTATAAAATGTCTTTTCGATTACTTCAAGATTACTTATAGTCTTATAAGGAAAAAATTCGGCATGTCAAGTTTTCCGTCGATCGGCTGTGTACATCCGATCTAATCCGGATAATTTCCCCAAAAAGCTCTGTAATTCTCGGTGAACTCACTTATCTAATGGATACCCATTTTGTATTATAAATTGCTCTATCCTAAAACTTACATCATATCATAAAAGACAACGGTATTCAAGCGAAAAATTTAAAATTTGGGTTTGCGTTTCAGCATGTTTACCTTTACCGGAAGTTATCAACGTAAACAAACTCTTTGATTGGATCGAGCTGCTGAGTAATATTTTGGAATGGACAATCAAACGAAATTTGGTCGGTAAATCTAAAATCTTTCATAAAACGCAACGAAATGAATCACATTAAATTATCAAAATCGATGTTAGCATAAATACAAATACATCAGTTGAATTTCTCATTTATAAAATCAGTCTACACTTGCCCATAGTTTAACTTGAGGGGTTCATTGTATTTGATTTAGAAAAAGGGGGGGGGGGTCTCGGTGCGAATGCCTCAAAAATTGTGGAAAAATTTCATTTCCCGCCAGATTTCGAAATAACACCCAAAGCAGATCACTCATCGGACTTTCCGCGATATGCACATGTAGTAAAAGAAAACTGGAATTAAGGTGTGGACAACTATATATTACAAATAACAATTTCTGCCAAGTTCATTTTTGTAACTCAATGATGATATCTTGTTGAAATAAACGTGTTTGAAACAGGGCTCTCTCTCGTACACAAATCTAAACATTTACTGTGTTCACAAAAAATTGTTGACTAATCAAAATTTCCACGTGCTATAAAGCAACCCGAAGCTCTCTTACAAAAGTTCTTCCATTGAAATTAAAATACGTTTCCGTGACATTCTCGATCCTACGTGCAGATATTACATGTCATCCCCGCTTGTGTTTTGCAACAACTTATTACAAGGCGCTTAATGGGCACCCGCTCACAGTCGTCAGAAATATGGAAAATATTCAAAAAATGACACCAAACCATGACTAAATATACGTGTAAAGTCATTCTCCACACACGTCTCGCTGGAAGACAACTCTGTTATAGTCCACGTTCGTACGCGAGATCAAATATCTGAGTAGGACGTTAAGCCCCATTTCATCATTATAAAATAACTGGACTGGTTCCAATTTCTAACTCAGGGGCATATAATTGTCTGAAACGGGTTTTCTTTCAGTTAAAAATTGAAACAGACCTGTTATTTGATAATCTCGCTTACGAACATGGAAATAACATAGGCCTACTTTAAACCTATATTTTACTTTGTCACAGCTAGATGTTATTTTTGAAATATTTTCCACGTTATAGACAGGCGCCTATATGCACCCACTGGCCTTTCCGGGCAAACTGGCGAGTTATGTAGGCCTATGCCTTTAGTTTATCAATGACAGACTTCGTGATCGACGTCATATAATAATTTAGGTTTATTAATCAATTTATACTTTGTGGCCATTACACAATATTCAAAATATTACATAAAGCTGCTTCGAGCAAATGGTTAGTCTAAACAAATGTAAAATAAAACGGAACACAATGTTAAGTACATGCATAATTTTAATTAGAATGGATACCCATATACGGAAAACATATAAACCAATGTATTAAATATTTCAGAATATCAAAAAGTGTTTTGTTTTTCCACACAAAAATATGTTATATTTCGTGTCCAATTTTTAATTAAATTAAAATACTGATATTTTTACTTTGTGTACCAAGGTTAATTTTATGGGTTTTGTTTTTGTATCACATGGAAACAAATCTAGTTCCTCGTATTATTTACACTGAATAACTTTTATTTATAACACGTAATATAGGTGTGGGTCATTAAGTCATTGTAGATCGAGGTAATTTATGACAACAGGAAATAACTTGGCTATTATATAGTTTAGTATTGCTACACACACACTCGTCCCCGAAGATAATTCATCAAAGACTTCCAAAATGTTTAACTTGGATCATAAATTTCCATTTAAAAATTTATAAATTCTAAAGAACAAAATTATATGTCTAAATATTCAAGATTAAAAATATCACTGCTTCCCAACAATTATCATTATCAGCTCCCTTTATACAGGGGGAGGGGGTGTTGGGGTGGGGATGTGACGGCTAGCACGTGCGCGCTGTAAGGCCTGGCATTGAGTCACCTGGCGTGATTTCGATTCCCCGGTTGTACGTGACAAGGAGTAGGTTCGCATTCCAACCTCGTGGGTTTTCCCCGGATTCTCCGGTTTCCTCCAACTACACGCGCAAGCGAAGCTTTGGAATGCAATTTAACCGTGTGTTAGTCCTGAAATGACCTAGTTTGTGTAAACCCCATCTCTCTCTCTCTCTCTCTCTCTCTCTCTCTCTCTCTCTCTCTCTCTCTCTGTGCAGGGAATGGTTAGCACGTGCGCTGTATAATAAGGTCTGCCATTAAGTCAACTGGCGAGGTTTTGATTACCCGGTTCTACGTGACAAGGAGTGGGGACACCTGTCCAACCTCGAGGGTTTTCTCCTGGTCCTCCGGTTTCCTCCCACTGCTAAAGATTCCATTACGCACAAGCGAATTATTGAAATAAGAAGATTGAACTATGTGTTAGTCCTGAAATGACCTAGTTTAGTCTCTCTCTCCCCCCCCTCTCTCTCTCTCGAAATCACAAATCCACCGATACATAAGTTTTAGTTACCGGAAGTAATCAGAATTATTTCAACAGCATCACGTAACCAAGCCTGAATACACAGGGGCGGATCCAGGATTTTCAGAAAGGAGGGGCGTGCTGCACCAAGTTGGGAGTGCGAAGCCCGACCCATGATTTTTGAGTGGACAAAAATGCCCACAAGGACTAATTTTATACTAGTAGTACTGTAAATTACGATTTCCAACCTAAACTGTTTGTGTTCTCCTTTCCCGCGAGAATATATGGAGCTAAAAACTGTTCGCCACCGCAAAAAAATAGAGGGCGGGTGCGCCCCCCTCTGTATCCGCGCCTGATACAGATCAATTTTTCTTTATTGCTTTCACGTCCCGAAATCTTTTTTTAAAGCCCCAATAACACTCTTGTTATAACTGAATAATATGTCCCAATCTTCGTTCTGGTCAACAAATCGTATTATTTTACAATATTCCAATTAATTGATGATATAAATTTCATCTTAACACACCTATTTTAAAAAAATAACACTCTTGCTGGCTTGGCAGCCGCAGAAAATAAATAATACCCTTATTCTAAGTACTAGATGTTTAAGTGTCCTACCTGTTGTGTAAATTATCCATTACGACTTATTTTACTTGTCCAGAGGGTTCGAAAATATTTTAAATCAAAGTCACATTTGAAAAGGTTTACGTTAGACTTTTCAAATCAATTAGTTGAATTTTTCCAATTTTTTAAATTAGGTGTGTTAAGATGAAATTTATATCATCAATTAATTGGAATATTGTAAAATAATACAATTTGTTGACCAGAATGAAGATTGGGACATATTATTTATACAGGTCACAATTCTATGGAATACAATTACTGCTTATTACTGAGCGACGTTTCGACTAGGCTTCTCTAGTCGTTATCAAGCTTGATAACGACTAATAGAGAAGCCTAGTCGAAACGTCGCTCAGTAATAAGCAGTAATTGTATTCCATAGAATTGTGACCTGTATACTCTAGTTCAATTACTAAATGCCATTGAAACAGTTTACATATTATTTAGTTACACAAGAGTGTTATTGGGGCTTTAAGTTTAATTTTGATTAAATTATTAATTTGACTGTCTATTTTAGAAAGAATCTTTGAAAGATTTGTATCTTCACAACATCTATATTCCACTGTTTCAATAACGATTTTTCATGGGGCTTCTTCTATTCCTGTGGCTGCTCGGAGAATAGCTGGGAAGTCGGAACATTGCCAGCATTATTTCAAAATATCGACGAAGGCTTGTCTACAAAAAATTAGATTTAGAATTAAACATAGGAGGGCATTCTCTGGAAACTTTGGGGGGAGAGACGTGGTCGTGGACGCACGTGGCGGAAATGTAGTGATCTTCTAAATATGATAACCTCCCCGAAACTCCGGTTCTATTCGGCATAGGCGTACGAGCCAGGGGGGCAGGGGGGGGGGAGCTGCCCCCTAACTTTCGGGCAAGCTGACTTTTCGGACAGACGGGTAAAGTGAGAGGAAAAATATTATTTGATCTTCTTGGCAAAATAAAGTGCCCGAAATCTAATAAAACACATGTTTGTGACCGTCAAACATTCAAAATTTTCTTAGGGGTCGATACGAGGTCTGCTCCGCTTCTTCGCCTCTCGAAGAAAACTGGCGCCGCCACTCTACTTTGTGCAACATTTTTCGGGCATCGATTAGTATTTGTGAATGCAGATGCAACAGTCTGAGTCTGATTGCATGCTTGGAATTCGGAGCGGGATTTCGGTTACAAAAGCATCAGATACTTTTGGAACTGCTTACACAGGCTAGAATAGCAGAAAACGCATTTGCGGTGGTCAATTTTTCAAAATTTTCTCAGGGTGTGGGGTGGGGTGGGGGTGGGTGGGGGTGAGGCCCCCATACCCCGCGACGATTGATTGATTGTTTGGAATTCGGGTCAGCAGGTAGGCTGTATTGGACCAAATTAAAGTTGATGTATTCACAAGATGGAATAGCAGTAAGACGCGTTTGCAGCAGTTAAACTTTCAAAATTTTTCCGTCTTCGTGGACTGGAAACGATTGATTGAAATTCGAGTCAGTCACCTTAATTAAGCTAGCTATAATATTAGACCATTTTGTAGTTGCTTTGTTCAGGCGCTGAATTAGCAGGAAAACGTGTTTGCAGCCGTCAAATATTCCAAAATTTTCTTGAAGGGGGTGGGGGGTCTGTCTGTAAACCTGAAAATTTTTCGGGCAATTCGGGTTCTGCCCCCCTAACTGTCATCGAGCCTGTATTCCCACAGGAAATGGACAGACAGTATAAATTAGAAGCATATACAATGAACAATGACTCAAAATAAAGTACACATTAAACACCGAATATTTTATTATTAGGCGGGACTGAAGATGTTTGTTCAGAATATGACAATGAGCATTGGAGTAATAGGCCACCCTGACTATCCTTTTCTACGGATGTTAATAACGATTATTCTATGCGGCTCTATACCCAGTCCAGGGGCATGATCCAGAAATTTTTGCAGGAAAGGGTCAGCCAAGTTCCTGTTAAGGGAGAGAGAGAGAGAGAGAAATGGGGTTTAACGTCCACTCGACACAAACTAGGTCATTTTGGGACTAACATATGGTTTCATTTTATTTCAATAATTCGCTTGCGCGTAGGGGTCTTTAGCAGTGGGAGGAAACCGGAGTGCCCGGAGGAAACCCACGAGGTTGAGAAGGCGCCCCTATCTCCATGCCACATACGCTCACACCAGGGCTCGAAACCACAGCCGCAAGCCAGAGGTGACCGGCCAGCCAGAGGTCGAAGCGCGGCACTCTAGACCACTAGGCCATCCCAACCCCCCTCCTGTTAAGGAGATTGGACAATTTACATTGCACACGACACCATTCCCCAAATTACGTATAGGCATTCATACACACTGAGCTTTTTAAAGAGAAAAATCCAAAACACCGTTTGATGTCAATTTTTATTATGAAATAATAAGATCGCATTGTGATCCAATTTCATTGATGAAATGAAATGGGGTTTAACGTCCTACTCCTCTGCACCTGACCTGGGCTAATGGAAGACGGGCATACGCCATACAGTGTGCTATGGGGGAAATTTTGCCCGGGTAGCGGCGCTACGGCCTATATACTCCTATATCGAATTCCAACTGCCAAGGGATCTTTTACGTGCACGCCAATGTGTACACGGGACCTCGGTTTTTCGTACCATCCGAACGACTAGACAGCTGTCCTTGTCAGGCCTTCCGTCTGCATCACTGACAAGGAGAAACCAATTTCATTGATGCCAAACATTATTGTGATATTACATAATGTTATCAGGGTACCTGGTCAGGAACAGTGTAAACATGGAATACATGTAAAACCAAGCTCACAATGGCTTATGCTCGTATTCGCTAGCCAGCCTTGCGATTGGATTAACGTCCTACAATTCTGCATAGACCAAAAGGAGCGGAAAACTAGGAGGCTAAACCACAGTTGATAAATTGGACATTTTGACAACACAAGTTTTAGGCTGCACGATTTCATTTCATTATTCGCCGATTTGCAAAGGGTGCTTCGATTACATCAATACTGGAATATATCATAATATGGTCTATTTTTACAGAAGTGTACAGATAATAACAGTGATATATGCACTGCGGGGACATTTTCTCAAATGTCATAATAATGTGAGATATTTGGGTAGGCCTACACTTAAATTCTGCGATATGAATAAATGTTTTTTTTTTTTATATTTGAAATCTCACGGAAGTAAAATCTGAGTAATAAAAACTGTAACAGTCACCTTTAACCAAACGACGTTTCATCGAGGAAAAAACTTTGGAACAGATAAACTTGCTTTGGCTAAAATGGGACGAATAATCAAAATCCATTTACACATTCGTGGCATGCATGTAATGTGGAGTTTGGTTTTTCATATCCCATCCGAAAGAATAGGCCACATTTTTCTCTTTTTTTAAAATTCAAATGAATGACATTCAAATTAAGTTGCCGTAGATTTGTCAATTGTTAAAAATGTTTTATTGGGTTTTTTTTATACAAACGTAGGACGACAGGCTACCTCTTTAAATTGTCAGTCTGTCTTAAGTGGATAATGTCAAACACACATTTCTGCTGCACCCAATTTTATAATATAACTGTCTTTCGTTTTAGTGCAGACAGACAGGATATTATAAAACCAAACTCAACAGATAGTCCATTCATCCGTTTAGATCCATTGCTAGAGTATACTGTAGCACGAGTTCTCGTTCTAAACATAACGGAGCACAATAGAATATCGGTCACACTGCACGAGACAAGTAGGACTAGATCTGTTGGTTAGAGTAACTCACATCAAGTCGCCCAAGTTCATTGTGCGCTGATTATTCGCACCACTCGCCTGACCCCGCGTTCAAGATGGCTGCCGAATGAGAGATTGTGTGAGTTTTGTGTCGATTATTCGGAGATTTTCTCCGATTTTAACGAAGTGTGAGTAGCAGACGATGCGAGAATTCGTTTGATATCTAAATATGCTCGATGCAGGCTATACAACGATACATATTAGTGACCGTATGTGGAATATTCGTTATTCTGGGGTACGTTTGTCTTAACAGATTGAGCCATGTCGGGCAGAGGCGGAATGGTCCAAAAATCTTCCGATCCTATGTGGATTGGGGAGATTTCAGCTTCAACGAGGATCTCCACATGTCGACAAAATATAGACGGTCCGTTCCGTCACAAACCTATCGGCAAAGATGCCGAATGTCTTCATGCTTTGACTTCTCTTTGTGTGAGAATGGATTTAAAGTGTACGTTTATCCGAGCTGGAAGAACGTTGTGTCGGACACATTTTCCCAAATCCTTACTGCCATCGAGCAATCCAGATACTACACAAACGATCCTAAACAAGCCTGCTTATTCATACCAAATGTTGATACTTTAGACCAAGATAAACTCAGCCACGACTTTGTTCACGATGTTCAAAACAAACTCTCAGCCCTACCTTACTGGAATAATGGACGAAATCACATCATTTTTAATATTTTTTCTGGGACGTGGCCCGATTACACTGAAAATGTGGGATTCGATTTTGGAGAAGCCATTTTAGCCAAAGCAAGTTTATCTGTTTCAAAGTTTAGATATGGATTCGATATTTCTTTTCCGCTGGTTGCGAAGGATCACGTTTTAAAAGGCGGAGATAAGGGTTACTTGTACTCATCTTCTAATAACATACCCTCTCCCCGCGAATACTTACTGGCTTTCAAAGGCAAACGCTATTTAACAGGCAAGGGGTCAGAAACACGTAACTCCCTTTATCATGTGCATAACGGAAAGGATATAGTTTTGTTGACAACTTGTCGTCATGGGAAAAGTTGGGAGAAGAATAAAGATGCCCGTTGTGATGAAGATAATAGAGAATATGACAAGTAAGTTGAACTTAGACCATACCGGACGATAATTCTTGTTTTCTGTTTCTTTTCCCAGTTACTAAGAAAGAATTTTGGATTTGGCGTGACTAGGCTATAGACTTCACTAGACAGTTATAAACATGTACTGTATATTGGGCATACCTCACGTTTTCATGCACAGGTCAGATTGAGTAAATCTGGCCAAATGTTCAAACTGTCATGATTGTCGGAGATCATCAAAATGATCAATTGTCTCATTGTCATACTTACTTTATTTTGCATTGAAACTTTTAGACAAGGTAAAGCTTACTTTACACATTGTCATATTTTGGAATTTTATTTGTGACTTAAAATCACTCTTATAATTTATGCCATTTTTGGTGTGATTGGTGTTGTGTGTAATCTGGGACTCTTCCTTTAAAATGTAATGCTAATATCTGCACATAGATAAAACCATGCATTATATTTCCATGTATTGAATATTGCTTGATAAATACCAGATATTATATTAATAAAAATAATAACCATGAATAATAATAATCCTATACAGAGTTTGATTATTAATTTATAATAAACCACATGTTAAACTTAAAGTGACAATATACATGTATGCTACCAGTATAATTTATCATCATTAATCAGTTGGTAATCTTACTAATTGTTGAATATGAATATTAATTTAGACATTAACTCTCCATAATGCCAATTGTTTTATCCCCCCATAATGCCACTTAATGTAAAGTAAATAAATTGATGAATTAGAGTACCGTAATGTGGATGTTTGTAAGATTCAATAACTTTATACATGTAGGTGACCATTGTGTGGCCTTTTCTTTTACTCCATACAAAGACTGGACATGGTGGGCTTTAATATACATGTATTAATAACGATATTGATACTTTAAACAATACCAGAATAATTCTGTCAGTGCTGTGATCTTTTTTATAACATGCTTTTATCTTCCACGATAATGAAATTATTGAATAGATAATTGACACCAGACACAGATGGTACATTTACATGTACATGTACATGTTGATAAAAGTAATTAAAAAAAAATGTGATAGGTTCAATAACTTACAGAAAAAACTTTGAGAATAGTATGATTTACTCTTATTAAAAGTGATATCCAGTGCCTACATACATGTATTTATATTGAGTAATGATAATGATATACACTTACGTGTGATGGGTGAATTTTGACCTGACAGCAATTCCCAAATCTTTTCTTCTTTTCATTCCAACCAGATTTATACATCTGTGAACTTCTTTTTTTCTACACATCTGTGTTGTAGGCATAATCTTGTAGTGGTATAGGCATGCTCTCCTTGTCAACAGGGAATGTATATACATCGACATTTTAACTTTGATATTTCTAACAAACTATATTTATTGTTGCATAACTCATGAATTATTTACTGTGATAGTCACAGGCTATATTTGATAACTTAACAGTGAATAACATACCAAGGTATATTTTATAACTTACAATATTTACTGAATGATACATGTATATTTCAGTAACTCACAGTTAATAACTAATCGTATATTTTATAATATTTACTGTGATAAATTTAATAACCCACAGTTTAAGGTGCATATAGCCATAATGTAGTGGTGTATATTTTATAACTTATAATATTTACTGTGATATATTTAATGATCCACAGTTTAACATACATGAAGCCATGCAATGTAGCAGTGTATATTTTTAAATGATTACTGTGGTAATACTTTAAAAACCCACAGTTTAAAGAAGATGTACCACTGTATATTTTACAATATTTTGTGTGATTGATACATTTAAACATGCCATTATGCAAGAGCTAAATCTGCAAATTACAAGTCTTTCTTTAGGCCAGAAATGTTATCTAAATTATCAATTAGTCTAGACCCATGAAATCATCCAGACCCATAATAAACTCTTGGTGTCAAGGCTAGCTTTCGATGTTGGCTGGATTAGATTCCAACATGCTGCTTAACGGCCATTGATTTTTAAATTTAAAACATGGATAATCGAGACTATGCTGTTTATATTAATGATTTTAGTAATGATGACCAAGGTTAGGCTAAAATTTCACCCGCTTCGTTCTCAGCTCATAGTTTATCAATTTGACTGAAATTTTCAGCAAATTACCCTTACACTATCAATCTAGTTTTTATCTTTTATCTTATTTCCCATAATGTTTAATAATCCACAGTTTAAAGTAAAATGTATTTTGACTACTGGTGCTTCTATGTTACTTAATACATGTATGTACTATAAATCAATTGTCATTAAATGTTTGTGATTGAGTGCAGGTCTTTATGACACAGTGTAAAGTAAGCTACATGTATGATGGAATCTTGAGTGTAATTACACAACTGTAATTAGATTATACATCTTGGAGAACAGATTTTCTGGACCTGTAGAAAGCATTCTATCATAAAAGAATAATGTTTTAAGGAGACATACTCTTCATGTATTCATTTCCAAACACAATACAGTATCTGCAAATTCATCAAATTTCTTTCTATCAGAGAGAGAGTAATGATATTGTATGTGTAAATGCCCAAGAAAAGTCAAATTATGGAATCAATTCATTTACCATTATTAATGCACTGTAAGGTTAATTAGAAGTGCCAATAGTGATTATGTAGCCTACTATTGTTACAGAATGTCTGTATGGATTCTAAAAACATAAGTGTACATCATGTTTAGGACCCTTGAGAGCTGTGGTAATGTACATGTACAAATTCTGGCATTCAACTAAGTGTTAGCAGTGTAGGGTTTAATTAAACAATGATAAAATAGAGAGCAAATTATTTAAATTCCTTAAAAAATATCTGTGGCTGTTAATAAGTAATCTGAGACAAAAGTGGTTATTAACAAGTTTTTCTTTTCAAGATAAATACGGGCAAAAGACAGAAATGTAATTTCATGTCACTTTAAATTCTTGTATTGTGTCTGTTTATGAATCTATAGCCGACATTGTTTCATACAGGTTGTGTTTTTGACAGGGTACATGAAGCTTCTGATTAGAAAAAGAAATCTAGTTTCTTAAAGGGGCCTGAGCAGCTAGATCACAAGGTTTGTTATTGAGTCAAGTGTTTGTGGTTTCGATTCCCAGTCTGTAGTTACTGTAAATGACAAGGAGTAGGGTCACTGTCCAACTTCATGGGTTTCTCCAGGTACATGTAGTCTGGTTTCCTCAAACAACTAAAGCGAATTATTGAAATGAAATATAACCATATGTGAAATATGTCAGTCCTGAAATGACCTAGTTTGTGTCAAGTGGACGTTAAACCCCATGTTTCTCTCTCTATCTCTCAAATGGATTATCCTTAAATGATCAATCAAGGACTTCACAAAAAATAAACATAGTGGCATTAAATTCATAGAAATTACTAGCAGTTAATTTTGATAATAGATTTATTGATAAAAATACTTTTGAACCAATATACTTTTATTGGCTTAAAGTTCCAATTTCATATTTTCTCAGAAAGTCAAAACATAATTATTTCTATGTCTTTTGCTCAAAAGGTTGTCAACTCACTATTATACGACCATGGGCAAAATTTTTTGGGCATTAGAAAGGCTGACACAGGCTGATTGAGGAAATAGTTACTCAATTACCTCCCTTGTTTTCCCATTCCTCTCCATGGACGGCCATCTTCAAACGTTTGAATTTGAAGTTGAAAATGATATTTTTGCCAATTTCTCAATTGGCAATAGTGAATTATAGGATTAATAGGATTATTCTTTAACAAGGTATGACTGTTTATAGATACAATCTATTTTAGGGCTTTATTTTAATACATTTTAAAAATATAACTTAAAAAAATGCTATTGGAACTTTAAGGTTGGTATAGTTTATTTATTAAGAAATATTACGACTTTAACAAGGTCGTAAATATAGGTTGTATTTTATTTGGTTGATTGAAATCGAATGTCATCAATTTTTACTCCTCAAGAGACGAACAGTTCATGATCACTTACTGTGTATGTATTCTTATTTCATAAAAAAATGAAATAGAAATTATGTTAATAATGTTAACTAAACATCCTACTCTTTTGCAACAACCACATAAAAGTTACATTCCCGGGTACAAACTGGGTAATTTGTTGATGCTATATTAGGACTAAAAACATATTCAAACTAATTACATGTAATTTATCTTAATTTTGCTTCAAAACATAGTAATTGCCAAGTATACCCTGCTAGTGCTATAAAAATTGTTCAAAAGAGGCCATGTTTGCGTCAGGGGATTACCCCTCCAAGTACCTATAGGAACGGCGGTGAAGACAGGGGAGAATTTATTGCATACCAAAGACGATGTTGTCGCCAAATCTTTATTACAAAACGACTCTTTATTACAAATATCGAATCCTAATTAAACTCTCGGGTTATCCACTGCCTGCATCTTTTTCTGTGATTTTTATCCCAGAAAGTGCTGTACATCCAACTCTTCATAAAGTTTATCAACATGTACACAAAGCCCTCAAGTTCGTGTGCAGCCTTCGACGTCACACGTGCGGATAGTCTTAATTGTCAGGCTGACTCTTAAGGGAACCCTTACTTTTTTGTCCTGTATACACTCCATGAATGTTTTTCAGGAAATCCAGTATTTTTCTAGTAAGATTGGATATCTCTCTACTTTCCATATATATACATGTACCAAAATTGTCATACTTTTATAGGCAATAACCACCCAATAAATACTTTCCTGGGAACCCATCTTTAATTGTTATTCACCCATGGCTGCATGTCCTTGGATTCAACACTAACCGCTGCGCACTAAAATTATATTCAACAAATTAAGTATTAATAAAAGCTTATTATACACTGTATGACAAAATGTCATTTCACTACCAATTTAACAAAAGTATGAGCTCCTTAAAAAGTAGGCGGGTGTGAATAAATGTGTAAATATAACTTCACACTTCAGTTGTTTCTTGCAATTAATGAAAACCCTAAATGAAATCTAATCAATAAAGAATAACATGAATAGTAGAATACATACAATGATTTTATTTATTATACCTGGTTATAATTCATTACGAACGGTCTCATTATAACAGTTATATAGAGATAGAGCATTTTATGTGGTATTCCATATTGACTGATGATATCAGAGACAGTTAATATTAATGTAGTCTATTTGCATTTTCACTCATCAGTGATTTCTATCAAATAGCAGATAATATTATACAAGTCATCAAAATATACAGTTATTACTCTGCAGCCTGATATATATGTACCGGTTTGTGTAGTTTAAAGGAGTAATCCTATACGTGTCATAATGAAAAAAATGTTAAAATTTATTCGAATTAAATTTCACAATTAACAAAAATTGCCCATCTGCTCAGTCTTCTTAAAGTTTCTAATCAAAATGGTAGCTACACGTTGCCATGTACATGTACATGTAGGTACACATCTGTACCAGTACATGCCTTGTGCAAGTGACTTGAATATCAGGATGATCACTTATTACTTTACATCACTCGGCAAATCTCGGCAGACCCTGGTACCCTACATCTAGCCTTGGCTGTATGACAGTAAGTGATATGTACCTTCGCCCATACATTGTAACTACGCCCATACATATGTACCTACGCCCATACTTCAACAGGAAAACTTGTCGCTTTTACAAAAAAGTTCCCAAGATGGCGTCTTTTGTAGAGTGTGTAGAGTTTTCGTTGCAAAGTTGTCCTTTGTTTAAAGAAAATTGGATAAACTTGCAAGACAAACAGCTTCAGACATTGAAAGCTATGTACAATTGTCAAGATTGTATCTCTATTCGTACAAAACACAGGGCAATATGGCAGAATTCGTCATACAGCCGAGGTTAGATTGTACCGAAATCTGCCGAGGTTTGCCGAGTGTACTTTACATTTGGCAAGCATATAGACACGATTATCAAGACACAAATAGTGATATAGATATAGCACCAAGTTTGAGGAACCATACATTTAAAATTCCATACCAAAACTTTATTTTGTGGGTATTGTGCATGGGGTAGTGTGCCACCTCTTTGAGGCATTCACATGTGTTGTAGCTGAAACTGAAACATTTATATTTGTAGTTGATTGTTGGTTACTACATGTATCAATAAATATTCTGACAATTTGATGTATAAGTCATGCCAGGACATCAAACAAATGAATTAACATAAAGTTCTCAAGTATATTTTTGAAAAAAAAGATGTGACAAGGTGATTTATTTAGATACAGCATACCAGATGTTGACAGATATAAAAGTACTGCATTTTCTGAAGTCTTCTGTTTCCAGTGGAACATACATGTACATGTAAAGCTTTCATGTTTCGTTTGATTACAGTTCAAAATTACTTTCTTTACTTCTATCTATCAGGTACCAATACCAATAGTCTTAAATTCAATGTCCAGTTTGATTTTCTCCAGTGTCCAGTACGGGTCAGCTATTACATGTACAGTGTATGCATGTACATGTCCAAAAATGGTGTATTTGGATTAACAACGACATTGACCCTAGTACGCTTCGTAATGTATAAGACATTGAACTCAGACCGTCTGACTTACAATCAGCTTAACTACATAGATATTAGAAGAACATTCTAATGGAATGCATTTAGAATGTTTATATAGATAGATATAAAACTGTATTATCCATGTAAACTTACGTCAAGATATGTCTTTGATTTATGATCATTATCCAAGAAATCGACAAATATTTTTACGAGCTCTACAATATGTATGGTATCTGTGACATTATTTTAGTTATGCGATTACATGTATTTCCAAAGGAATTTAAAATGAAAGGACGTCATAACGTGGTACATGTATTTTCAAAAAAGTATTCATTTTTAACCCATATTTGATTTCTGTTGTGAAGGACTACAAATATTTGATTACCCACCTGTGCTAGTGGAACATATGTTACAGTACTAGTTTGTAATGCTTTTATCTAAAAACATAAAACGTCTACTATGACTAAAATGTCAGGATGTAATAATATGATGTTTGTATAAATATTAACACATATTTGTATCATTATTAATATTATCATTTATTACATACATGTATATAATGTAGGTCCAAATTAAGTAACATACATGTTCACATTATAGTTAATGCAGTAGGACCGCACTACACGCAAAACAAAAATCTACAAGATCAACCTGCGAACAAGACAGAAAATAGACATTGCACCAAATAAACAAATATCAAATCAAGTGAACGGATCGTGGGGGCCAGCAGGAGGTTTGGATGGCCTAGTCTAGAGTGCAGCGCTTCGACCTCTAGCTGGCCGATCACCTCTGGCTTGCGGCTGTGGTTTCGATCCCTGGTGTGAGCGTATGTGGCATGGAGATAGGGACACCATATCAACCTCCTCCGGGCACTCTGGTTTCCTCCCACTGCTAAAGACCCCTATGCGCACACAAATTATTGAAATAAAAATTAAACCATGTGTTAGTCCTCCTGAAATGACCTAGTTTGTGTCGAGTGGACGTTAAACCCCATTTCTCTCTCTCTCCCAGGGGGCCAGCCGTAAGCGTCAGGAATACAAAAAAGATATAACAGAAATAATGCGACCAATCTTGACAGTGGTCTTCTCCTCATTGGCGATAGTCTGCCAGTGGACCTTGTGAGTTAGAACGTCAAACAATTTTAACAATGTGATAATTGTTTTAAACAAATAACATTAATAACAGGATTATTAGGAAAAATATGACAAATTTAATGACGTTAAACGTTAAGTGGACGTTAAACCCCATTTCTCTCTCTCTCTTAAAAGTTGCATACATATTTTTCAGATTTTGGTGCTCCATGTTGTAGTGTAAATATATGACTTATAACTTTGTATTGAGAAATATGACTTGTCACTGATTTTGTACATGTAATAGTTAAAATATGACTTGTAGTATTGTACATTAACTTTGTAGTAAGGAATTATGACTTATCAGTGTCATTAACTTTGTATTAAAAAGGAGCATTAGGGGAGATTAGATAAAAAGTTGACAGTATTTGCTTTAATACATGTAGTTAAAAGATGGATAATGTAAAAAGAATATGCTGAAAATTTCAGTCAAATTTTGCTCTATTCTGAATCCAAATCGAGAGATTAGCTTTTGAATTTTAGGCAAGCCATGATCGTCATTACTAAAGTCCTTATGATGAAAAAACAAAGTCTTGATTATCCATTATTACGTTTGATTATTTTTTCAAAAACTATATTCCAATCCGCTAAATGTTGCAGGCTAGCGATGACATTAAGAGTTGATATGGTCTGTGTAAGTTAATTAATGTCTACTAATTAATAATTTAGACAACATTTCAGGTCTAAAGAAAGTCCTGCAATTGGCAGATTTAGCTCTCGCATATGTTCCATTCATGTATGTGTAAGAAAATAAAATAAAACCAATTACGAACAGTCCAAACCATTAGTCAAAATTTGAATTCCTAAAAAAACGGTTGAGGCAAAATAGTGTAATCAGCAAATTGACTGTTCATCGTGTACAAAATACAAGACTTTTAACTTTGTATTAAAAAAAATATGATTTGTTATTTTGAGTATGACTTGTAATGTGATTTGACCTAAATTTTCAAATCCAAACCCCAGAATCTATAAACCTGATGAGAATCCAATGCAGCATAATTCACATTCACCGGTTAACCCATTACACTCTGGAACATTTTGACTTGATATACTTATATAACGAGTTTTAGAATTTAACTGACTGGCAGACACATACATATTTATGTCAATACTGGATGTGTCATACGAGTAATAATGCTGAGTTGGACATTTTGATCAAGCTGAACATATTTAAGTTTTTACACAATAAAAAAAACATCTCCTTTGGTCTGTCTGTGCTGTCTGCATGTGTATACACGTGTAGTCATCGGCCACCAGCCAAATAAAACATGGCTTCTCCAAGAGGCATTCAATTTTTTAGAGATTAATTAAAATACTTTAAAACATTAAAGATCATCTTATTACAGGAATTTGTTAACAGATGATTCTGTATATTGTTTTTAGTTAAACGTTTCAATGGCAAAATCTGACACTTACCCTGTTTCCTGTGACACTGTATGACTTTTGATGCCTCATGCCAATTGTTGGACTTAACCGCTGTTAAATTGGCTTTGCAGTGGTACATGTATTCCTTTCAGAGATTCAAATTTTAGAGTTTACATATTGAACTCCCCCAAATGACTACAGGTATCATTATGGTTGCCCGAAAAATCCATTATTATTTTGTGAAACAAGTGAAGAATCTTGAGAAATTTTTAAAGGTTAGCTAATCAATGAGCTTAGATCAACAAATGTATGTCGAGGCTTGGGTAGTTATTACTGTATGGGAGTACATGCATGGGCAATTATAGCTGTGACCCTCATGATGCTTTATATTGATAGAGTAGAGAGTAATGGGGTTTAACGTCCACTTGATACAAACTAGGTCATTTCGAGACAAACACATGGATCAATTTTATTTCAATAATTCACTGGCGCGTAGAAGTCTTTAGCAGTAGGAGGAAACCTCAGGCCCCGGAGAAAACCCATGAGGTTAGAGTTCATATTTATAGTCTATTAAGTTTGTATGACATGTGATGACATGAACCAATTTGTAAGCTATTGCCAATCTCTCCAACATTTTAAACATAATTAATTTTATATTATATAAATACATGTATCAAGGGCTCAAAAATCTAAGCAATGCCCTAGGCATTTTTCACAGGTGATACTGTGATTAGAGAAACATGTTAAAACCAATAAAAATTTGTATAACCTATTTACATGTAATTAAAAGTTAAAACTACTACCTCAATAATTGATGAACAGATTTGTCTCTATTGTCACATATAATTCGAAAATTACTAACATACATGTACATGTATATCAGATGAAAGAGAAGAGGTTGTTTTTTTACCAACTGGCAAAAACCTCTTAATTTGATTTTAATATTTTACTTAATAAATTAGTATTACATGTACCAGAATTAGTTGAAGGTGGGGCATGTATTCAAAATAACTTGTGTATACTCCACCTAATTTAGGAAAATCTTAACACTTCTGATAAACCACTGTTATTAAATTGGTATGACTCATGAATTGAATCTCAGGTTAAAATGAAATAATTTGTGTATCAGATCATGCAGACAGTTCACTATATTCTAGTAATTTTTATATAACAGAAAGGTTATGATCTGCTAGGTGAAATTAATAATTGATAAAAAGCAACTCCAAAATTCCAGAAGTTTACTTTTATGGCACATTTCATTCTTAATTTACAGTATGTTCATCTGTCGTTGAAGTTAGGTAAACCATAAGGAAATGTAATGCAAATGGTATTATGTGGCTGCTTCCACAAGAACCTGGCAAATGACTCAAATGTGTGATTATTGGATCATATACCGCAATATCAATAGCGGTATACCTGATAGACATATGATAGATCGCTATTGTCTTATCAGAAAATTTATCAATTGATCATTGAAAATAATCCATATGAGAGTTCATCTTTAATGTAAAAATCTGATCCCCACTTAAATATATTCTTCTACTCATCATATTTTGTTAGCCACATGTGTGTGCATGTTTTCTATAGAATACCGTGCACATGTTTTTCACATTAAATACACAGAGAGTAAATGATCCATGAAATTTGAAAATGTCAAAAGCTGAGAATAAAGAGCTAAATAAATAATAAAATCATATATTTTACTGAAATAAATATGTTAAAGGGAGGTATGAGGGACAATATGGTATTGGGAACTATTTGCTGGAAGCCATAGGAATGGTGTCCTATTCATGACATCCTAAAATGAAATATTTTATCTTTGCTGACATTTAATGGATTTAGCTTAAAATTTTAGTACAAATTTTAGCTCATGGTAGTCTTATTTAATGCAAAAACGGCATTCTTATACTGTTATGAATACCGGTAATGCCAATGAGATTAGCTTTTACATCTGGAATCCAAGTCCAATCTTGTTGCTCCATTAACATGTAGTTATAACATTATTGATAATAAAAAGATAACTTTAACGACTTGTTGAGTATGGATAATCTCTGTGAATCCATAATCCATATCATTGAAATCTTTTAAATTAGATTATTGTTAGTTTGACAATACTGTTACAATCTTCAAAAGCTGTCGATGAACATGTGTCGTTGTAGCACTATGATCATTTAAAGCCTATTTCAAATTCTTAAGAGAAAAAATCCTTGCAAAATCTGACTTATAAATACATGTAGTGTTTGCAAGCCTTCAAGTTCAAATATAAATGTGAGTTATGAAATGTGATTTATGATTGAAAAGGCTAAATAATGTCACAATAACAAGTCACATGAATTAACAGTCAAAATGTAAATGGTGAGGGGGATATAATTGAATAATACAAGGTTTTTTTCTTGATACAATATGTTGAATTAATATTTGTCAGTCTTTTCTTGATCGAAAGATATTTTTGATATGTACATTTAGAAATCTTGAGATCAACTTGCAAATCAAAACCAGTAATTAGTGATAACACGATCCCATCAATATTATTTTATGGATTTGATTGGTGAGATAATTGACAAAGACAGGCTGTGAAATCAAGATCGAAGTTAGTATAATGCATTAATCACAGTCACTGAACTGGCTTTTCTTTAAACTCGACCATCTTTAGATGTTAATGAGGTGATCATTAGAATAAAAGGAACAAAAATATTATCAGGTTTTTATTAAGAGTGTAATTTGTTTTGTGTTTATCAATGTGACAGGTAGGTTATTAAGATATTAGATATTTTGGTATGGCTATAATATATGATATGTAATAAAACACTTGCCTACTTAATAATGTACCAGTAACATAAAAACTTTCGTCTGGGTCAAATATTTTACATAGTAACATGGTTGTAGTCAAATATGGTTTAAGAATAACACATGGAATTTGGAATTTAAAGTGGTAGTTAGTCTTGAGGGGAAACAAACAAAAACAATTCAAAATGCCCATGTGTTCATCAGTCAGAAAATAAATACTTAAAGGAACTGAACTACTGTTGCTTTATCTGATTTATTATTTCAAATAGTGATGGGGCAAGCTCTATATACATTTTTTGAAACTTCAAGCAGAAGACGACTTAATTATTGACTATTTTTCTTTTTTTGGTCAACAGTGTCAAAAGTAGAAGACAAAATCAGCAAATCTGTTATGAACTATCTAAATTTTCAACATGGACAGATTGTCATCCCACAAAACAAATTAATTCAAGTATTTTATTTTTGACTCAAATCAAAAAGATCTTGTTTAAATAAGCAAAGAGTCTTCAGTAAAATTTTCCCCAGTGACAGATTCATTACCCAATACTATACTGCTTCTGATTGAAACACCAACACTACCAGGTCTTTCATCAAAGAGACAAGAATTGAACAAAAAACATTCAGTCAATTTTTCTCCAGCGTTCCGTTGCCTGATATCTACATGTATGTACAAGCATTAGTGTGTAAATTGCATTCTTTCAGTCAAATACCGGTACGTATGTTGATTTTGTTAAATTTGATGTATTGAAACTTGATTGATAAGATGAGATCAATATTCATTTTACGCTTTCTGATCAAGCCAATATGTACATCATACAATAGATTTTAATATTAAAAGTCGACGGTTAAAAATGGAACAAATAGCATGAAGTTAAAAAAAAAAAAATAAAAACTTATATTTTAAGTACTGGTAGACTTTTGTATTTAAGGTAGTTTTAAAAATTTTAGATTTTTTCAAGCCAGTGTAGCGTTCACATGATATGTATCTTGTTTGTCAAAGTTAACTATACATGGATGCATACTGCCGTATTGCCAGTAGCCTTGTAACCAATGCTAGCCAGAGTGGGTGTTTTAAGACAAGCCGTTCAGACACCCAAGTTAAGCCAGCTTAGAAAATAAGCCCACTCGAAGAAGGGTAGAGAGCTGCTTTTTTAACGGGTTGATTTTCAGTTAACACTAGCTTAACTTAAACATCTGAACCGTATTCATAGAGCTTACTGAAATTAGAATGATCCTTCTCCTTTAAGTTAGATTAATTCAATAAATTTAAGAAATAAACCTGACCAATGGAAGACCCTTTTACCATTTTTCATTAATTATTAACCATTCAATTAGAATTATCCTGCAGGATTTATCCATTCGTGAAAATCTTAAAGAAGTGTAAAATTGACTGTTACAGGGTGAGTGTGTTTCTGTAAGTTACTTCCAGCTGATGTTTATAATGTTACAAAAATAGCCAACTAATGATTTATTTTAAGACATATAAAAGTTTTATTTATGCTGTCACTAACAGACTATTGTTTATTGACATTGTGAGTAAAGTTTGTAAAACTATTTCCATACTGTGGTTTCGACTAGACAGCCTAAACCATGTTAAAGTTAAAGCAACACTAACAGATTGTGTTGGTTGAAATTTTTAAAAAAAATTTTAATGTGATTTTACTCTATCATTATTCATTATATACAAATGTACGACAAAATGTCACAGCATATAATCTCCTCAGACAAAATGAAAGAGGAAAGTAATTTTGTTACCCTAAACCTAATAACCCGATGATAAATTTGCCATTTTGTGACATTACCATTATCCGGATGCTGTTATGTACATGTTAATACCAATTCAGATTTGATTGGGGTTTTTGAGTAGCAAAGTGATTTAACACATTGTTTTAAATCATGGTATCTTGTAAATGTACATGTATGGATGCATATTTGTGGTTTTGATGATTCCATGTTTGGGAATGGCTGAGAATATGGTTGCTTCAAGCAAGTGGATTATTGTAATTAAAATATACAATATTGCGTTACTTTTAGTCCTGGTTTAGTTTGTTTTGGGTAAACATGAATGTCTCTCACTCTCTTCATCATGGTTTGTGCAAATATAGATTTTCAAAACAAGTCAGCACAGCTTTTATGGCACTATATCCAGGCAAAAAATTCTCCAAAATATTTGACATATTACAGTCATAACTAGAGCATGGACTAAAATATTTCTTTTTTATTCCTGTTTGGCTATAGGCAAAGTTATTAACAAGTGTTAATCAGAAAATTACCGATTTAAACAGTTGACATGAGCACACGATAATCAAATGACCATATTAAAATGTTGACAGGGTCTGAAGAATAACAAACACATTTTATTTCTTACAACATTTCTATAAACTTTTTCCAGTCCGATAGTATCAAGTTTTTACGCTGTGAAATTAAACCCACCTCTTTGTATTTATAACCCACTGAGGACATGGAAATTTAATCCCTTTAAATATTTGTCAATTGCCCTTTAAACATAACTTGTGTGGTTCATTTATCCGCTCGTCTAGGTAACACATGGTTTCTCTAGAAACAATACATAAAATCATCCTTTTCTCTTTCCCATAATTTTTTTATATTTTAAGCACAGCATTTAAATCAAATAAAGATGAGAACAAGCAAGTTTTAATCCGATTTGACATTTCCCTAGTGAGTCTTGCTAATGTCATCGCCACGACAACAGGAAAAAAATGTTTCCTTTAAGCAGTAATTTGGTAAAGATGTTGTAAAAACAATACCACTGTAACTTGTCTGTCAGTGAGGGAACTATTTGTTTTGTGAAATTTAGATGAAATATAAATACAGAATTGAAGGCATATTAAGCCAGATTATTCATCTCGATTTTCCGGGGTGATTTCCCCTTGTCAGTGATACAGAAGGAGGGCCTGACAAGGACAGCTGCCTAGTCGTTCGGATGGGACGAAAAACCGAGGTTCCGTGTATACATTGGAGTGCACGTAAAAGATCCCTTGGCAGTTGGAATTCGATATAAGAGTAGGCCGTAGCGCTGCTGCCCGGGCAAAATTACCCTCATAGCACACTGTATGGCGTATGCCCGTCTTCCATTAGCCCAGGTTAGGTGCATAAGTGTAGGACGTTAAACCCCATTTCATTTCATTTCATCATGTGTCATTATCATATACTATTTGAAAGTGAGAGAGAAATTGAATTTAATGTCCACTTAACACAAACTAGATCATTTCAGGACTAACACACAGTTGAACTTTTCAATAATTGGTTTTAGAATGGTCTTTAGGAGTGGAGAGGGGGGACCGGAGGATCCACAGAAAACCAAGGAGTTTAGAGAGGCGACCCTACTTGTCACATACAACAAACTTGACTCATCGACAGAACTTATTATCTAAGGTACACGTGTTAAACTATTGGGCCATGGTTATCATGTATTTAAGCATATTTGTGTATAACTGTCACATGTATTACAAGTTTTAAACTATAACAGTCACTATGTACTTATAAAAAGAACAATTGCTAATCTTTTTGGGTGATGTTCTTTCATAAGGTGTTATTATACTAGTTATAGTATATTACATGACCAAGTGTGGTGGGGAGGAGTCCAATGGCGGAAATGCAATTGCTCATAAGGTCTGCCATTGAGTCAAGTGGCATGGTTTTGATTCCCCTCTTGTATGTGACAAGGAGTAGGTTCGCCTTTCCAACCTTTCGGTTTTCTCCCGGTCCTCCAGTTTTCCTTTCCACTGCTAAAGACCCCTACACAGTACATGTAAGTGCTAGAGATTTGTTGAAGTAAAATTGAATTGAATGTTAGTACTGAAATGATGTACAAGTGGACATTAAACCCCCTCTCTCTCTCTCTCTCACACATACTTTCTCACTCTCTCTCTCTGGGTGAAAAAGTCACTTTTTGCAGAACTGTGACAGATATAACAAGACTGGCTATCAGATAGACTATCTTCATGGGGTTAAGAGATTTGGCAACTTTTAAATTATGTTCTTCAATGTTAATTAATGCAAGTTTCAAAATGTTTGTCAATATTTGTATTGAAAATCACTATGTACTACAAAGAAATAATTGTTTGCTGTTAAAATTTTAACAAGTGTGTGAAAAAATAATGAAAAGGAGGAATTCTAATTGTGTATACTAGGATAGATTTTAACTTCTGGTGGTTAACTGAATAAGTACATAAATGAAAGGATGTACTAGTATAACATCCAAATAAAACAGACTTTGATTCAAAATCAAAACTGACAGACTTAAGAATACTCATTCATGAGATAGTTTGGACAGATATAGTTTATTCTTTCTTCACTAATCACCTTGTTTAGTCAATTATATTTGGAGTTATATTTTGGTTTTCGATTTTCAATATAGTTTAATTAATTAAATTATACCAACTCTAATAATGGATGATGTGTCTTCATTAGGAAAACATAATCATACCAATTTAAGATATTCATCTAATATTCAAAAATAGATATATATACATGTAGACCTTAAAGATGAATGAATGATTGATATGAATTTTTTTTACAATTAACGGAAATCTGAAATGCCCCAAGAATGATTGAAAAAATTATCATTTGAATTCTACTGAATATTTGAACATTAAAATCAGCATTTGATGTACATGTAACAGCTAAAATATTGGTGTATTTAATGATTTTAAAAAGGCAATAAAATATTGTAGCATTTGGGGAAATTTATGAATATTTTGCAAAGATTGAGGTTCAGATCACTATTCATGTACCAATACATTCTATAATGAACGAATGAAATTTGGTTTAACATGGTACTTTTCTGCACCTTCTGGCCTAATGAAGAGGAGCATACATCTTATATTGAACAATGACGTAAATTTTGCCTGAAAACATGTACACAGGACTTTTTGGAACCATTTCGAACAATCCGGATTGTCTTTCATGGTCATCACTAGGATCGGATATGAAACCTCCATTTTACTGAGCTAGCACAACACTCTTTACATTGTATACACCTGAACAAACTCATATGCATATAAATTATTCAAAAAAAAGGAAGATATTAATATAATCCTTGAGTGGCATTAAGCGATTGAGCACATTAGAAAAAGCAACACAATTTATATGGAAATAACAATCACTGGTTTATACACATATAGCACAACGTTTCAACAAATATCCTCTTGTCGTTATCATTTGTGCTTGATAACGACAAGAGATGTCATGCTATATGTGTATAAACCAGTGATTATTATTTCTATATAAATTGTGTTGCTTTTTCTGAAGAAATTAATGTTGGAATGAATAGAAATAAGAAAATATGAATTCTGTATAATGAAAATTAATGAGTTTGTTTTGGCATGTTTCTTATAGTTAATTATTGTGTCTGTCGTTTATCAATAGAGTCAGATGTTATTACTTATATTTATATACCATCAGTCACAATCAAAAACTAATAATAATTATTATTTATAACATGTTTTTATCATTTACTTTATAATTTCTGGCTTTTATACATCTGTTCCGTCAATCTAGTATTTACATATTTAACCCAGCATGTTGGTAGTGTGGATTCATTCATGAAGAAATATCTTAAAGAGGCAAGATAAGGGCAATCAAAAATTTGAGAATATAGATTATGAAAACATTAACAGTTGTAAAATATGTCTCCGGTATCCATCTTGAACTTTAAAGATGCATTATGTAAGATTTAGAAAAGATAAGGAGCTGTCCGTTTCTTGCTACAATAATTCAAAAATAGATAATAGAAATTGAATATATTGAAAAATCCATTCAAATTTCTTTATTCTGATTGAAGTTTTAAGCGTTTTAAGGTTTGACAAGACCTAATGAAGATTTTTCAATATCATAGCAACAGTCTTGATTATTAATTTTATCGTTAAATTTTTAAATCTTGCCGATGTTCTAATCCATTTGCATCCAGTGGTCTAGAGAATTGATTATACACTGTAGTTTGACATGTGATAGTTCATATAACATTTGAAGACAAAATAAAGACCTGAAATAAATGTATGAAGATGTAGCTCTTACACAATGAATCTTTAACATAAATAATTATTATGCAGTAAAGATCATAGCTTTTGTTCTCTAATGTATTTGCACTTGACATATTTGCATCTTTTGACAGAGCTATTTTGAAGATGGCAAAAAACGTCTGTCATGCAGTATAACGACTGCCTGAGTAGCTTTCTATGGATTGTGTACAGCCTATACAAAACATTTCATTGGGTTGCCTGATATACATGTATGTGTTGATTGTAATATTGAGTGGCATGTAATTGTGTGAATATATCTCTTAAGTTATGATTTATAAACTATTAGATAATTAGTACAGTATGTTGCTCCTAAATTATATTTAGATCGGATTTAAATTTGAACGCAGGCTGCTCTTTAACTGGTGCATTTAGACATTAAAGAGACATTCTGTTATTGTCAGTCCAAGGCTGCAAGTACATGATCAATCTTATAATGTAAATCAACAGAAAATTGATAGATATAATTTTAGTTATACAGATAGATGAAGATAATTCTAGGTCTACAAAAACATGTATATAAGGTGGCAATGTCCGTAAGAATAAGTTCAGTCATAATTTATGTGATGAGCTAAAAAATTTCTTAATCAGTTGTCTTTTAAGGATGAAGGTAGCTACTATGGCTCGGTGAGAATGGCGCTGTTTCACAAACCAGGTGGTTGAGTAGGCAGAAACACTCCTTTGCGTGAAAATTCCCCTGATAGCATGCGCTCTAGATAATAAGGTATCAGTGAGTCTAGTGAAGTTTCAATTCCCATAGGGTCACCTGTCCAACCTCAGGGGTTTGCTCCACGGCTAATGACCCTTGCAGGTAAAGTGTTAAAATAGAATTGAATCTTGTTACAGGTAGTTTTCTCTCTCTCCTCGATCATAGCACACAACATAGTGTAAAGCCGAAAAGTAGATTGTTAAACCCAATTTCATTTAATTTGTGTGAGTTTAGTCTGGAAAGTCCATTGTCACTGCAGCTAGTTAACTATTCTTTCTTAAGACACATGACTAGATGATTTGTAAAGATGTTGTTAGTCGACAAGAAAAAATCCCCTAATAAACAAATGTAATGTGATCACAGTTTTAACTTGATAATGACATTTTATTTCTCACTTGTTACTGTAACAGTAAATCTAATAGATCATATTACATTACCACTCTTCAATGTCTAGTCTAGTCTCTGGACTAGGATCACACACATTAACCTCAACCTTTCTTATTTACACCTACTATGTGTTAAATTATTGAATCTCACGTTTACTGTGATAAGAAGCTATGTTCAAATTGAAAATAGTTTCGAGAAATGCTGTGACAAATAATTAGTGTCTCAATGTGAACAGAATGCTCTTGTTTAATATTGTATCATTATTTATAAATATTTGGGGAAAATTCAGTGGAAATAACGGTTTTAGATGTACTGACAAAATGTCAGGCACTAATGAAATAGTACCTGTCATTTTCAACTTAGTACAAGACATATTTTAATGATATCAATAAAAAAGACAAATCACCAGAGGTTTTGTGCCTTAACAATGCCTGAATCTGTGCCTGACATTGTCTATGACAGGTGCCTTATTTCCAGGCTTGCAGACTTTATTTATTATATGACATTTCCAGCTTCGAAACAAATCTATGCAAAATCACAACGAACAAAAACTATTTCCTGCATTTATTAAGTGCAAATGAAAACAAGGTTAGGTAGTTGAGAATTTGAATGCAGGTGAGTTTGACTTCTTATGCATTGAGGAATGTATAATGTGTGAGCTGCAAAGGTTATTAACCCTGACTCTAACCAGTTAGGTCCTATTTAACCTCTGGTCTAGAGTCAGTCTACCATGTAGCCATATGTAATTGAAAATAAAACGTTGTAACAATGAGCTTAACATTACGTGCCATAATTTGCATCCTCCCTCATTGCCAATTTAGACCTTTGTCTGATTTTCCGCGTCAGTGGGTCAATTTCGATGGTTGTGATTAGAAGGCGTATATTTGATTAATACAGGATATATATGAAATTGACATTTCCATGTATCATTTTGCATGAAAACATTTTGAGATTAGAAATTTAAATATGTTTTTTCAGCATATGATATGTCACCCGTTCTGGCTAAATGATCCGCATGTCGCAAGGCATCGTATTTCAGTACAGTGTAAGAAGTGCTGTGGGATGAAAATTGGGAATTTGAGATTTCTGCAAAAATACATCGCTTAAAGATACATTCTCGCAAAACTATTTATAGGGCAGCTATTTCCAATAAAAGTATGGCAAATTTGGTATAATTGGAAAGTAGTGACGCCCAATCTTACTAGGAAGATATGTAATTCCCAGAAAAACAACCCATGTGGCAAGCACTAGGCATAAAATGTCAAGGTATCACTAACTATATGTCTGCCAGCTTGACTTAAGAAGCGCTTGTTATTTCTTGATCAAATGTTTAGGTGGTTGTAGGGATATTGAGAGGTTTAGACGTACAAGAGTCTGCAATAAAACGGCAGAAAGAGAAGTTGGCAGAAGATAGTCCAGGAATTTACTTAAGGTTCAATATATGACAAATGGACAGTAAGTAACGACAATACATTCTGAAATGGGCCCTCACTCAATCAAGTTACATTCTTTAATATCTTAGGTTATTTCCTCATGAATACATTGTTTTAAGAGAGGTTTTTGAATCACACTTTTGATAGATTAATTAGATTTAATATGTGTTTAGTCGAAATATACACGTGTCATTAAATCACCCAGTTTAATGTCTCTATTTTCATGTCCCAAATTCATCAACAAACATTATACACTTAGTAGACAAAGTTATAATGCATGTAGGTATATAACTTATATATATACATGTACTGGAATATTAAGTATGTTATATATGTATGCCATGCAGGTGTCCTTAATTAGATTACTCTAGTATAAAATGCCATGTAAGCTTTTATTACATAAAATAGAAGGTTGTGAGACAGGTCATGACGACATAGACTATTAACTGTACATTGGGTACCCTGGTAGTCTTGAACAACACTATGTACATAGGCCTAATGTTTATAAATTACAAATAATTACTTTTGAAGTTGGACAACTTATAAACATATCATTACATGTATAGAATAAAGAGGCTTTTCAGTAACATATTTTGGCTGTAATGAATCAAACTAATGATGAATTAGAAAAACACTGCCCAGCAAAACAAATACAGAACAAACAAGAAAGGAATATGACTACTACCATTGTATATATATACATGTAGATTAATAAACCCTAAGAAAACAAAGGGGACACCAGAAATTTAAACGTCGAACTTACGAAGCTGTGAAACCATGTGGAATAGAAAATTGTTGATTTGTAACTTTTTATACCTTGACATTGAAATGAGGTTGTGTGATGGTCAGTCACCTTTGTGATGTTGATGTCTGTTGTCCACAATTGCTTGTGGACACCCTAGCTGCTCAACCATCATGCCACTGCAGTGGGTGTTTGTTTTATTGCCTGGCAATCTATCTTTGGAAATGAAATTACCAGTAAATATCCAACAAATTGGATAATTTTTATTATCATATTTTGAGCTTTTAACAGACATTCCCTATCGGTTATTGCCCAAAATTTAAATAAATTCTAATGCATATTGACAGTGACATTTTAATGGTCATTTTGTAAAGCACCTTTCTCCTAAAAATGAAATTGGCCCAATTATAACTGGTCCAATTAAACCTGTTTGGTAGGTGGACAAGAAAACATGGCTGTTATGCAAATATACATAATTTAAAGTGGCAGTTCACCCAGATAAATTTTATGTTCCAGTGACCTAAAAATGTAAAAATGTTTACTTTTACTTAAAGTAAGTTAAAGTGAGATACATTTAGTGGAATGTACTTGGCAGGGTTCAATTTAGTCTAAAACCAATGAGTAGCAAATTTTTGTGACAGATTCACATTTTGGCTAATCAATTCAGAATTTGAATAGCATTTGCTCAGATTTGAGGAGCAGTAAAACGTAGCCTACATAATAAAAATTTGCAATTCTGATTTTTCGAGGTATAAGTGGATACTTTTTTCCGCCAAAGTCCGGCCTTCGTTGTATACTCCGCTTCGACTTATGCACGGATGAAGGTAAAAAAAAAATTCAGTTACCGTCTCTCCATGATGCCGGACGCACTAATCGTCTAAAACAAAACTACACGTACTTTAAGTCAAACCATTCCAATCGAAATATTTGTTGACGTGGCTTTGCTTGTTTATTTAAATATCCCCCTCTTCGCCTTCAAAATATTATCAACCCGAGAATATGCCATAAGCATCAAATATTTTCAGACATTCGTCAATAATGGCTTGTTTCACGCATCTCGCGAGATTTCTACATTAGTTTTCAGTTAAGTTAACCAATCATACTATACTGCGTTGTTTTATTCTATTTTTAGTAACATATTTTATAAACACGTGTGATTAAAAACGGAGTCTACATTGTCTTCTAGTTGTCGGATATATTGAAATAAAAGCTGGTTCAAATTAATCACAACCACAACTTGGAATATTAAACAAGTTAGTCCTACATTTATAAATTGATTCTTTCGTAGGCTTAAATATACTCAACATTCATCCAAAATATAATGAATCGCACTTCACAAGTTTGAAAGCAATTTTTGGCTAATGAATAAAATAATTCTATCGCTTTTATCGCGATTTGAGTCGCTTTTTGCGATGCGATACCGCTTAAATTGAACCCTGGTACTCGGCTATGTGCTCATCTTTGACTTAAGTCTTCAGATAGATTACTGATACTTCATATCGATTTTAATATCTCATGATTATTGCATATCAAAACAATGGTAAATACCTATTTAAAGATTCCAGTATGCATGCTTGACATAAAAGAATTCTGATGTAGGGGTTTAAGTGTAGCTGTTGAGTTCAAGTGATTGTAGCATTAAATGAGTTTTTGTTAGAAAACAGAAGTGTTAAGTTGTAGAGATAAAGATGGTTTAAGCTGTGTTGATTTCCGGTGATAATTCTATCGAGACAACGTAATGACTAATCACACCAGTCTTTATTACACAACCCTTTCTTCACACGTTAGTTAGACGTCAAAACTCATTTCATTCATTTCATGTTTTTTCCCTTGAGATATAACAGTTTTACTATCAGCGTATTTTAGGGTCTCAAAGCGGTTAGATATGTACATGTATGGATGCCATTGTTACTATAATGTATCATGCATGGTTTAAAGAAAGTTCCAGTAGATACTTTTAACTATTGATAATGGTTTTATATGTAACAGTTTACTAATACGTCCCTTTTCGAAAATGCATAATGTCACTCACAGACTGCCGATAAAAAATCTGCCAATCTATTGTATCCGCTGTCTGAAACTTGATAAATAGGCCATTCATCACTTTGCTCAGAGTAAAGTAATTTGACAAAAATTTTCAACTATGTTTTTGAACTATGTTTGCAAGAATGAACAGTTCTTGATCTAAATATTGCCTAATGCCTCTTTAATGTTAATTGTGTAGTCCACATTCATTCAATTAATTCAAGTTTTGTAGTCGGAAAATAATTCCCCCTGAATTCCCCTGACAGTTTAAAGATAATTATTTTAAGTTATAATGTTTTCTATCTAGAAATTTGGTAGAACATAATTAATTATAGTTAGGGCCTACTATAGTGTCTATTTTAGTTCTAGAATATTCAGATTAAGGTCGAACTCAATTTACTGACATCCCTTGTACCCTTGATTAGCTTCAAATAGAACTTGACTGGTAAGATTGATATTTTCTTTGAATTTCATTGTTAGAAATAGCTTTTACGGGTGGAATTTCATTGCTAGAAATAGCTTTTATGAGTGTTGACTGTTGAGTAGTGTAAAATATGCACTGACGTTTCTACATCCATCTTATTAAGACTTTGCACACTAATTCCATGTGTAAAATTACCTAGAGGACACATAACAGTCCGACCATTTGTTGTGTAATAGGGTTGGTACAAGTGGAAAAAAACTATTATAGCAAACGAGAAGGTTTCCCAGACCTACATCAGTTCTTGAATAAAATATGACGTTGTAAACAATCATGACTGCTTGTGTCCAGCAGTAATTTCACACTGGATCCTTGTGACGTCTATGTATGACGTCAGAAGGAATTCCCACTTAGATGCGATTATCCAACCCTACTATCTATCGTGACTGGAACATGGCTGAATTTCATTTTTGGAAGGTCAAAGACTACCATTTTTGAATGTATAAAATGATTTTGAGAGTGCAGGAGTAGTACACGAAAGTAAATATATATTTTTTACATCTGAATTGTTGTATATTAAAACTTGTGGACATATTCAAAGAATTTACCGAAAATCACAAAATCCATGTACAAATAGAAAAATCATCGTTTTTTGGCATTTCCATGGATACCAGTCTATAGCCAAAATTTATTCTATGGCTTTTTTCGAATTGCAATTAGCATTGTTCCTGCCAAATTTGATAAAAATCCTGACAGGCAGAACTTAGAAAATTCGGCTTTTGTTGTCATCAGTACACTATATTATCATGCTTTTGGGCCAGGTTTGGAACATACATGTACAGTAGTTGGTTGATAAATTTGGTATTTTTTTGGTGATAACTATATAGTTTATCACCCCAAATAACAGTGATGGCTTTAAAATGTGCATTTCAGACTGTTCAATCATGTAAGAATACCATTGTTTATGGCTGGTTAGGATATTCTTAATCAGTACAAAATTTCTAATATGATTTGTGCGGAAATATAACAAAAAATAAAAGGATGTTGAATATCAATTAATTGTACGTGTATGTTATATTTTAAAAATATAGATGTGGAATTACAATAGAAATTGCTTCTCAAAACACATTTCCAAATAGAAATTTGTTGGGTGAAGTTCCTGCAAGAGAGCAAGTAAAAGCTTACATTGTTATTTGTTGTTAACTGGGTAATAATCACTAACAATAAACAACCAATAAAATGTTTTGTTATGGCACAAACACCTACTAAGCAATCTCATTAACCAATCAAATCTACTGACATATCAGCACTTATATAATGTAATAATAAAACAGTCAACAATTTGTTATTAACGATGGGCGCTTGTATATTGTGGTGAACATGTACAGGCTTTTGAAAATGGCAGATTTCAAAATAAGTTTAGTCACTAACAAATCATAACAATTAAAAAATGAGTCTAGACCCAGAAAAGAATTCTGTTGTTTAATAGTTCACAGCTGTTCACCTGACTAGGGTATTTAAATGCCCAGAAGGAGCACTATTTCTTAGTTGTTTCAGGCATACACTTGGTGCTAAAGTGTTGAGATACATGCATGAAAGCTGCAAATTTATTTCTTTGTGCAAAAAATAGAAGCTTTTTAATGGTCTACAATCTTATTGGTTTGATATAACTGGATATATGATATTCTGCTGAAGTAACTAATATAAAGTAATGACACTTCCTACACCCAGATTTAATTAACCAATCAGAGAAACTAATAGTACACTGACATCCTTGATTGATTATCCAATCACATTTGTTGATAGACATCCATGTAAATAGATTGTAATTAATGGTGTTTTTCTCTGCTGAATTGCTTTGGATTTGGTTGAATCAGACAAAACAAATGAAAAGCACATGTACTGTTTGATATCTCATCCAATTCCAATGGCATTTTCATTAACATCCAGACCACAGAACCTTTTGTTCAGATATTTTTATTTTTTTTCCACACTTGGTTTATCAAAGTCAACAAATGTCTGAATGGCTATATGTTATCAACTTTTGTATTGTCTTGACTGTACTTTTGTTTTGTTTATCTAATTTGTGTTTTTATGGGCAGTTTTCCTGCATTATCATTTTGTGGCAAATGCAACAATTAACAATATGACAATATGATACTCAACATTTTTCTGGTTACCTTGGTAATGTCACCAAAAAGTTTATGAACTTGGAAGATAGATACAAATGGCTGTAAAAAGTCTGCAGCTGTCAATTGAAACGTCTTAAATTGAGAAAGGCAGTTGTGAACATGTGATGGCAATATTATTAAAATCCTGCTGATGTATTTTCAATAAATCTTTTTTTATGCTGTGATGTTCTGTAATTTAGTAAGATTGGTTTTCACCTTGTATCTTTTAACCAATAATATTTATTGTTACATGTCATATTATATCAGCAAAGCTGTTAACCAATCATTTTATGAGATGTTTATTACATCACAAAAGGTTTATTATCAGCTAATTTGGTAACTTGATACATAACAAACTATTATAGCAGCCAATGGGGTAAGGTGATACAGGTTAAATGTGGGAGGTTGTTGCTAGGTGATGACAAGAGAACATTTTCAGAGTTATCAACAGTTTGAAGGAATCTAAAGTTGATGAATGAATTTGCTGGAAAAGCATGTGTTTAAAGGACACTTCAGATATTGTAGACCTTTATCATACCAAGACTTTGATTCCATTGTTGATGAGACAAAGTTCATCTCGATCACTTGATTTCATTGACAATGATCTGAACCAAATAATGCCATTTGTACAATTTTGTAGGTTATGCAGCAGAGATTTCAATACATCTAAGTCTAAGGATTGGTTGACAGAAAAATGACCTTCAACTTTTGGTTAAAGTACCAATTTATATGAATATTGGCACCCCATCTTCAGTCAGAAGTAAACTGACAAATTATCGGAAGTAAACTAAAAAAATGATCAGAAGTAAGCTCACAAATTTGACAAAACAAGTTTGAATATTTTGAGTCGCAGACACATCACATTGAGGTCAAATGTGACCACCTCCTCAAAACATCAGAGAAAAAAAAGCCGGTAAAAATGAACTGTGATAGATGTGTTCTAAGTATTAGCACTTGCAGACATTTGACCTTTGATTGTATGGTCAATTTACTTGAATAATGAAAAGATGCAATATAGTCCCAAACAACCTTGTTTCTTTCTACGTAAAGACAGTCGACTGGCCAAACCAGATTGGCAAGCAATGACATTTCTATTAGTCACAATATTCAGCTTTGATATTTGTTGATAAAAAAACATTTAAAATGACTATTTGGACAACTTAATACAGGTCAGATATGACAATTACCGTATTTTGGGTGCAAAGTTATGAGTGGTTGAAGTCTTGATTGTCAAGTACCATTGCTATGATAATAAAGTATTGATCTTCTCTTTTTAATTCATTTAATATCCAATCCATCCTATGATTCATGATATAGAGAGTAGATTATGGGCTTTTAACGCTAATGCATATCTGAATAATGGTTTATGTAACATTTGAAGCTAGAATAATAGATATATGCTATAACCAAATTTAGACATAGCCTACATGTACATGTAATGCATCATGCTATAACCAAATTTAGACATAGCCTACATGTACATGTAATGCATCTTGAAATGGCAACGGTAGTAATTATAAGTTGTCTACAATTTTAATGTGTCAGTTATGAAATTTCATTTTAATATGAGCAAATTTAATTGAAGTTTGGAATATGAGGATTCTAAATTAGAATTAAATAAAAAAAAAAATACTCAAAATTTAAATTTAACTGAAAATATGATGGTATTTGAAATATTTAGTGAAGTTATTTAAACATATTCTGATTACTGTATTAACTAAAACCAGATTTCATTCAGGTTTTTATTAATATGATAAATGGCAAATGGCCAGTGAAAGTGTAGATCTGTATTAACACAACATAGGTATTTATTGGTTGTAGACATAGGTAAAAATAATGAGATGAATTCCCATTGAAACACACCTCTTCTTATTGAAGAGACAATCTAGTTAGTACAAATAAACATATTTATAAGGATATACTACTTCTGAATTTTATTAACAAGCTATGTTTCAATACACATACAGGTATCGTTATCAACCAAATTAATTATATTCATTTTGTATTATCTATTTCTGAACTGTTATAGCAACATTGACCATCTCTTTATGTAAATCTTAATGGATCTGTGATATGTTTTTATACGCCCACATTGAAATGTCACAAATATTTACAGTAGGCATCCTCAAACCAATCTTCCAACGAATTTCTGATGGGATCACAATTACTAGGTAACTGGATACATAAACAGCATAAGTGTAGTGTTAAAAATATATAAAACTGCCATTTAGCTGCTGTGGGCGTATGTTTCGTTGCCTGGCAACCTATCTTTCATACTTTAAACTGTATGAAGTAGAATGATCTAAACATTTATAGCACATATTCTTTTGGTGCAAGCAGAAGTTACGAGCTAATACTTTGTGTCTGTTTCCAATAATATTTACTATTATATATACCAGTAATACTAATGGAAATAGCTCCTAAAAATTCCTAATAATATGCATCTGGACGTTCATGTACAGTGTACTGCATCAATTTCCAATTTTCTTTGGAATGTTCAGGAACTCTTATCAAGAATTCCTGGTGAGCAACAGGATGCATTGGATCTGTGTTTTAATTGCCATTAATACATGTACATGTGCGAAGCTGACTGTTCTGCATATTTTAAAGGTGAAGTCACAGGTTTCATAGAGGACCATGAATTGAATTGAGATAAAGTAAGCTATGTCAGATATGAAGAAATGGTCTATTTACAACTGTATACAAAGTCTCAAATTAAAACATACAGTGGACTCTGTCACAGCCGACCTCTGATAAATCTGGCACTCTGTGAAATTCAACATCATTTTTATGTCCCGATTTATTTCCTTATTACCTCAGGCAAAAAATCCTTGGGTAATCCGTACTCTTAATATTCCGAATTATGACATCAATCAGCCGTCTCGTCCCATGATTTCCATTGAATCAACACTGTATAATCTGGCCTTCAATGGGTGGGTGTGAAGCAAGCAATCACCAATCAATTATCGGTGAGATTAAAACTAGATGGGTGGGAAGCCACAAAAGATTAACAAGCAATCACCAATCATTTATTGGTGAGATTAAAACTCGCTACTGTAGGTCTTTGTTGATTACTTTGATAGTTGTGATAAATACTAAAGAATATCCACGAATTTCCCCACGAATTCAGTCGTAAAAATATTCGGCAAACCTCAGCATATTCCGGTACAATCTAGATGTAGGGTACTGGAATATGCCGAGGTTTGCCGAGTACTGTTAAAAAACTTTTGTTGCGCATGCCGATTGAACCGGAATAACCTAAGTTTGTTCACCCTATAGATCTCTCCGAAGTGTGTGATGACGACCTTAACACAGAACGACAGATTATCAATTGAACACGTGATAGCAAAGACATGCATGTGATAAACTGAAGACGACGTAGAAGATAAATTAACGACAGGCTTGACCTGTTCAAAATGCCTACGCATGTTATAAGAATTAATGTAATAAAAATTTGAATGTACAGAAAGGTTTATCATTTTTAAAGGGAATAACATTCTTGTGATCCGAAGTTACAATACTTTGGTTTTGAGAAAACTGGGTATTCCGACACTCTGCAAAATCCGATATACTGTAACGACCCCATATGATGTCGGATTTGACAGAGTCCACTGTATATTAAAACTTTTAGATACAAATATAATCATTACATGTTGATTTGTGCGATATAAGGTTAGGGCAGTTGGGTGGCTGAATGGTTTCACGCGTGCAAGTATTAGGAACGCCTGTCCAATGTCATGGGTTTTCCTCCTGGTCATTCGGTTGCCTCTCACAACTAAAGACTCCCTACACGCAAGCAAATTATTGAGCTGAAATTGAACCATATTATATTAGTCCCAAAAAATCCTAGCTTGTGTCAAGTGGAGGTTAAACCCTCTCTCTCTCTCTCTCTCTCTCTCTTAATGGGTTGATGTAGGGTAACTCATTTGACTTCAATTTCATTGTTAAATTCTATGAATGACTTCAACAAGAATATAGACATACTTATTCAGTCATGTACTTGATTATGTTGCATGGAATTTGGGGACTAGGGCCAACCCCCACATGGAAAGAGAAAGATATTGTTATTCAAAATATGATAAAATTAGAAATCTATTAGTGGCGGGTAGCTGTCCCAGATTTCTCTCAAGAAGCTACTAATATGATAGTTTAAGCACCGTGAAGGTTTAATACAGAATTAATCAGTTTTATCAATCCAGAAACAAATATCAGAGATGGCTCCTTTAAAATAAAAAATTACCATTATTTGAAGGAAATGTACAGTAAATAGTGTTTATATTCAGGAGAGAATTGCGAGTCATACATTATGTAGGTTGTCTCAGGAAGGAAGAATTGTGAGAAAATCTGAGGTTAATAATTTGCAACAGACCACCATACTATTCACTGACATTTTTGTTTTTTATACACTTCCTCTGTCTGAACAGGTCTGTTCTTAAAACACAGCTTGTTAAAACTATAACCATATTACAATTATGTGACAAGTTTCATTGGCTTTTATTTTTTAAAGACGCAATGTGGCATAAGCTTTTTCCTTTCTTTTAATTTAACGAAAATAAGGGCTGGAAACTGTACCTGATATTGTGATTTAAGTGATTGAAACAAAAAAGGCAGGTTGTGGACTCAGTGCTCATGAATGGTACAAATGTTAATGTCAGTGAGAAGAACAGAGGTCCTGGCAAGAAAAGTTGTCTTGTTGGTTGAAAGGGCATTCACGGAAATGAAGCCTTGACAAGTTTGGAATTCTGTTATGAGTAGGTGGAAATGCCTCTGCTAAGACAAAATTCCCCTCATACATGTAGCATATGGCATATATATGATATATATGCCGGTATTCATTATCCCTGTTGGAGCAGAAAAGTAGTATTATTATAAACACCATAGGCACTCTCAAGTATTAGGCCTTTAAAGACTACATGTACTTTGTAATTGTAATTGGGTCTGTGAATGTTATTTATTCTGAAATGTTGGGTCTTCAACTAAGTAGTTAGGCTTTGTCTATACACATGGAGATTTTAATCTTCATACACAAAAGTTTTTTAGTTATTGGTTGAAAATAATGCTGTGTGGTCATGCGCCAGCCAAAAACTTAACAAAAATTTGTTTTTCATATTCAGAGATTCTCTCACCAAAAAACAAAATCGTCATGTATAAAGGCACTTGAAACAAATTTGATTTCAACCAATAGCAAATACAGTATATCAAAATCAAGTGCTGGCATTTAGTATCTTTAACTCGATAACGTCACATGAATCATCGTGTCACTGTTTTATACAAAATCAGACAGAATTGTTGCCCCAGGCCCATATGTGTGTTATGAGGCGACTGAAGTTTGTGTTTTAAAGACAACAACTGCTGGGTTTGCACGAACTGTCCCACGTCATGTCTGCAGAATGTGCACAGAAAATTGTCTCATGATATGAGCAGCTGTGTTCAGTTTAATGTGGACATCTGTTACATCAACAAATATCGCAGTTGCTGGTCCGCTGTCTTTATCTTGTTAATTTAACGTCTGCAAATAATAAACACTGAATCTGTAACTTGTGAAAAATGGTAAAAATGCATTTACGCCTAAATTCTGATAGTTTTCAATGAAAATTTGACTGGTGTATTTAAAAATTCAGGATTCAATTAAAACCATATAGATGATATACAATGAGTTCAAATACCCAACTAACATGTCGGCTGCGATCAACCCATACTGCGTTCTTATTATCTATTTAACATTTAAACCACCCTCAATTATTGTAAATAATGGAACACAAGGCGAATATAATTTGGCCGAATAGAAATTTGCCCGAATGACAGTGGACCTATGCGCATTTTCGCGTCAAATCATTTGGCTAGTATGTCCAATGCTTAAACCGATTGTTATTTTTACTAATATATACTATTTGAAATATGTGAAAGAAATTCTGAAATGATTTCGAAAAAAGTAAGGTTTCCATGATGTAAAAAATATTTTATTTCAGAAAATAATTTTTAGTGTGATAGAATTTGATTTTCGTTAAGAATGAAAATGTGCAATGCTTTCAGAAATTCATTTGAAATAGAGGAATATTTTAACTCTCAGTAAAAGAGTTAGGTTTCCATGATGTTTATTTTATTTCAGAAAATAATTTTTAGTGTGATAGAATCTGATTTTCTTTAAGAATGAAAATGTGCCATGCTTTCTGGAATTCATTTGAAATAGAGGAATATTTTAACTCTCAGTAAAAGAGTTAGGATCGGAATATGTAAAACATAAGCAATTCACCAAAATGAAGGAGAGGTTCTCCAACACCACATCCAGAAATAACAACCATATGACACCTGGAAAATATCAGTTAAACAAAATATTATGTGCTGACCTTGTGACCTCCTTCAACCCACAGACATAAATATGTCCTCAATCACAATTGGTAGAGGTTTTTTCTCTATTTAACAAAATAACATGTCATAACATTCCAAATATATGTCCAGACCTTAGTTTAAAGATCGTCTGTATTCCACTGAAAATTGTAATCATATTGAAAACGAGATGTAAAAATAAAAAAGGAAAAATTTGTAAGCAAAAAAACGAAAGGTGTTTCAACTGGTTTTTTCTTCACCGTTACTTATATATATTTATGTACCTCTCATTAGATGGAGCCTCTTCCAATATATTGTACTTCGTAAATAATTGGGGGCATTGGATGATTGGTTAGTGTGTGTGTGTGTTGTATCAAATAGTCTGTCATTTAGAAAACTGGCATGGTTTTGATTTCCTGGTTGTACGTGACAAGGAATAGGAATTTTTTTCCTTGCACTGCTATGCACAAGAGAATTATTGAAATAAAATTGAACCATATGTTAGTCCCAAAATTACAAGGTGGGTTTGAGTGGGCTTATTAAACCTCATTTCTTTCTCTCTTATAACTACAATGTAATTACTTCATATTGAAATGAAATGAAATGGGGTTTAACATCCTACGCTTCTGCACCTTACCTGGGCTAATGGAAGACGGGCATACACCATACAGTCTGCTATGAGGGACATTTTGCCCGAGCAGCGGCGCTACAGCCTACTCTTATATCGAATTTCAACTGCCAAGGGATCTTTTACATGCACGCCAATGTGTACACGGGACCTCGGTTTTTCGTCCCATCTGAACGACTAGACAACTACCCTTGTCAGGCCCTCCGTTCTGCATCACTGACAAGGGGAAACCACGCTGGAAAATTGAGATGAACTTTCTCGGCCAATGCAGGGATCGAACACCCGACCTCCAGGCCAGCGAGCCAGCGCCTTACCCACTTAGCCATATTACATGGTATTGTAATTTCAGAGTTGTAGGATTTCAATGAAATTGGCAGCATTACAATCTTATTAAAACACATCATATTTCGTTTCGTTTTTATAGTTCAAAATTTCGTTTTACTTGTCTTTACTACACTAGGATCTGTAGGAGTTGTTATCATTGACATGGTCTGAATGATGTGAGGCTTTAGTCAACGAAACGGTCTATTACAGCGAGCTTTAGGCATGTTTTCAAGGGAAATGTGGGTAATCCACTTGTAACATCAATGCGGATTGGGTAATCAAATGTCTGACATCATAAGGTCAAAAGGCGCTCGTATGACCTCTGACGTGAACTCCCATGTAGTGTAGGCCATCGAAAGTACAAGAAATGAAGCAAAATATAGATCAGTATTTAAATCCGATTGGCAGCATTATTTAGGTAAATTAGTAATACCACACCAGTTACACCATAATTAAGTGAAAAATAGTTGTATTTTATTGAATATCATAACACTGTAATGAAGTCAATGAAACTAATGTTTCAGTTAGTTGCATTTTCATTACATATGTATTTGATGACATGGATACGTCATTGAAACTGAATGAATTACAAGTTCTGTATATTATTAGCCTAATGTACAAAATGGAATGGTTCATAGAATATATAATAATGCCTGCTCCCCCCAATTCATATTCACATTTTTATTGATATGTATTTTACTATCTTTCAGGTATGATTATAAGAAGTTATTATATAATTCCACTTTTTGTTTAGTACCAAGAGGTCGTAGACTTGGTTCATTTAGGTAAGTTGATTTGAATGTTTATCTAATATAGAAACTGTTTATTTATAAAACATATAAATACCATGATATAATCATTATACTTATTGCTCTATGAAATCAGGCCACTTATAAAACATTAAAGAGGGTTTAATATCAGATTTTATAGCCACGGTGGTTAAGTGAGTAAGACGTTGGCTCGCTAGTCTAGAGGCTGCGTGTTTGATCCCTGCATTAGCAGGATGGGAAGAAAACTGAGGTTCTGTGTATACATTGGCGTGTATGTTAAAGATCCCATGGTAGTTGAAATGCGATATAAGAGTAGGCCATAGTGCACTCATCATAAGCCTAATTAAAATGAAAATTACATCATTTAGGGTTGAAAAAATTAGACCGGTGTACAAAATCGGAATGCATATATTGAGATGGTAAATGTAGTTGGAAATTGAAGAAGAGAAAGTGGCAAGTTTCCTGTGCAGAAAAAATCCCCCATTCATGTTATGTTAAACTGCATTCCATTTTGCTATTTAATTACCAAGAAAATGCACAGTGACAAGTATGGAGACATGTAATTATATGATAACATTATTTACCATGAAACACACAAAGACATGTAATTACAGTATTTACCAATGGAAACACACTGTGTAGAAAATGTGATTATATAATTACAGTATTTACCACGAAAACACACCAATGAGAAAATGTGATTATATAATTACAATATTTACCATGAAAACACAAGTAGTCATGGCATTGTATGATTACAATTTTTACCATGAAAACGCATGGCGATGTTTAATTATACGATTACAATATTTACAGATTTTTAGAAGTTTTACAAGCAGCATGTATACCTGTTTTATTAAGTAATCGATGGGAATTACCATTTTCTGAAGTTATTGACTGGAGTAAAGCTGTTGTTTCTGCTGATGAAAGACTTTTATTACAGGTAGTCATTTTGTTTTTAACACAAACTTTTCTTATTTTACCGTTAGGGGGTTTGGTTGGTGGAAATATTTTACCTGTGTGCGTGTTAGATCTGAAGGTCTTCATTAAGTCAAGTGGCAAAGAGTAGAGTCTCCTGTCCAACCTTGTGGGGTTTCGCTGCATCTTCTGGTTTCCTCCCACAGCTGAAAACCTATCTGCCAAGCAAATTTTTGAAATAAAATTGAATCATATGTTAGTCCCAAAATGACCTAGTATGTTTCGAGTGGACGCTATACCCCGTTTTTCTCTCTCTCTTTCTTTACCATTAATCGGACATAGTCTTTATGTTAGAGGAACATTGCTGAATTTTGTGACCTAGAGATATGTTAATATTTATTTCAAATATAGGGTGCATTGTAGATGATGATAATATATCTCAATACCTTTTAGATACGAAATAGTATATATCTCTTTGAAGAATTAATTAGTCTAGCCTTAACACTAAATCTTTCTGCCATGTTTGGAAATAAATATTGCATGGATAATCGTAGCCATATATATACGTGCCATGGAATCAGTGAAGTTATCTTGATTGACCAGACACTAGACTTGTCACATGAGTCGACATTTTACTTGTGAAGATATGGAGTCCTTCTATAATCGTTAAGAATTAAGATTAATTGGATTGGTTAGCATCTGCAGTAAGACCAAAAATTACTGAATCCTGAAATTAATGTGGCCTGAAAGTCAAAATGGAACCGTATTGAAATTAATTCAATCTCCTGTAAATTAAATGGATTGTTTCTTGTAATTTGAACATTATAAGTGTAGACACCATTTACCAGATGCCAAAACAACGCATTTGCATTTCACTAATTTTAAATGATTAATTTCAGGTTCCCTCCATTGTTCGCTCAATCAGCCAATCAGAAATCTTGTTTTATAGACAACAGACACAGTTTATATGGGAAACTTATTTATCTTCCGTAGAAAAAATAGTTTTAACAACTTTAGAGGTAAGATAAATCTCTCAAGTTTTCAGTATAAACTTTTGTGACATTTTAACGGTGCAGTCTTAGGTTTTACAGTTGTCTTCATTAGCCTGGTTAGTGTAGAAACGTGCAGAAGCGTAGGATTTTTCTATTTCATTTCAGATTACAAATTAAATTCTATGATATGAAGAAATAGCTAAATTACATGTATGTTTTCTAAAAGTTACAAATAAAAAAGAGTTTTGGGCAAAGTAAAAACTTCTAGTTCTTTGGAAAGGGCGATAAACCAAGGCTACCCGTGTACTTGAAAGTTTGAATTTGATGAATAGAATTGTCTTCATAGCACACTGCAAGGTGTATGTCGGTATTTATTAATGCGGATGATGCCGACATGTGTATATGACATTTGATTATACCTCATTTCATTTCACTTGTATAAGTACTTGATCATTGAGACTATCACCTACCAATATCCAGTGGATATTAATATCTGATTGACTTTAAATTTCCTTATTGACTGCTTGAATGTGGGTGAATGTTTCGTTGTCTGGCAACCTATCTTTCTTGGAATACAGAAATGTTATGCTGAGATCTAATAACTCTTTAACAAAAATGGGTCAATGCTATTATTTATAAATGATTTATATTGAGAAGTGATGCAATTAGTGAATTTCATGTGTAGGTGCTTATTCTGAGGTTTTGATTATATTGTTTACTTTGAAATGGACTGGCAGTTATTCTCTTCATGTTTCACAGGGTGAGAACATAGTGACATTTGTAGAAGGTATAAGGTCATAGGTTATATGTATTTTAGGTAATAAAGTATATTGTGATGAGAATGATTGACAGTATGACAGGTAATAGTTCTCATGTACACCAAGGTGACCTTTATATACATGAAATAACTTGTATGCCATACTTTTATATGTACTTTTAAAGAGACAAACTCAGAACTTAACTACATTTGAATTCACTCTTGAGCTGAGAAGAACCGGTAGGCTCTTTTAAGATCCCTCCCAGAAAATGTTAATATCTCTAATGAACACCATAGCTTTTCGCAGCTCTGATAAACTCTCTTCAAAGGAGTTGAACTGCTTTGATTTAGGTCAAAAGAAAGTATTGAATTGGATTAATCTGATTTGTTAATACAATTATTGTAAATTTTCATTTTGAAATAAAATGAAAGTCAGTTGATAACTAATTTGGATTGAATAACTTCTTTAATCAAAGAGATCTATTTTCCCTTTAAACTTAACAAGAATCTGTTTTATAATTTTAAAAGTTATCTTAATTTTCAAATCATTGTCAATAAAATTTAAATCTCTATACAAAATGAAATGAAATGGGGTCAATGTTTTACTGATCTGTTCCGACTGGACTAATGAAGACAGGCATAGCCTGCTATGAGGGAAATTAGCCCAGAACCTGTTGCTACGGCTTACTCTTATATCGAATTCCACCTGCAAGGGATCTTTTAGTTAAAAGAGATCTATAGTCCCTTTAAACTAAACAAAGAGTCTGTTCTTATACATTTAAAGTTTCAAATCATTGTCACTTAAAAGAATTTTTTGAGGAAATTATCGTGTAATGGCAAAGATATTTATTGGGTACCAAATACTTGTGATAATATAAAATAAGTTTATTTCAGGAAAACCGCATGATAAATTTTTGACATTAAGTACACTTAGGCACGATATTTCTATGGACCAAGCCCCTTAATATTTATTTATTGTTAGAGTGACATCCTGCATAGAAATTGACACCATCACTCCTTTTCTTGTCTAAAATGACTACACCTCTTTGATTTGAATAAGAAAAAAGGAAGTCTTGATATCAGTCAATTTGATCTGTTAAATTGTTTTGTGAAGTGGGTTATCTGTCTATATTTAATGGAGTCAATGTAGAGATATAAATGATTTTGTATTCAGTAGTGAGATCTTAAACCAGAGCCACAGTGATTCAATGAGTAAGGAATGCATGTAAAAAAAGAATAAGCCCATGGCAGATGTAATTCTATGAACACTAGGCGAAAAGTTGCTTTTTATAAAACTCTGTATTGCATAATTTGTTGTTAATAAGTACGCAATCAGAATAATTTTGACTTCTCTCATTTAGGTTAACTCCTAACTCCAAACCTTGTCTTATGAGAGTTACCCACCTTTGCCAACTTCCTTTTCAAGTAACGATGTATGGGATTAGTCGATAAAAATAGCACAATCATCAAGGCCGGATAATTTGAAAACATGTCTCCACCATCGATTAACCCAGGGGTTAGTGGAGTAGAATGGAATGAAACTACTGGGGAAACCTAGAATGATATAGTGTAGGATTGTCTCATTACTTACTGGAATAACATATCAATTCACAACTTTATTTATAAGTCAAAGGGGTTTAGCTCAGTTTAGTTCCAATTTTTTTTTTATCTTTGTCTGAGTTCTTGTGGAATTTGATAAATTATATAAAGTGTATTTATTCATGTTTTCTTCTATTTTCAGATAATTAAAAGTCGAATAAAACGGCATAAAAGTAGAGCAAATAAATTATGGAATTTAGAACCCGGAGCATTATCAATTCTTCCAGAATTTTCCGATGTCATGGAAAAGTTTCCATTTTTCTATCATCAACTTGGCACGGAACCGGGTGTTAAGTTTACAGCAGTCATTTATGCCACAACTCCAATAGCGTTAGCTTCGGCGCCATTATTTAGAACTTTACGTAATGTAGCTAAATCACAAAATGTAGTCAAGGTATGAACTTTTTTTCTTAAATATTTTTTGTTTTTTATTGAAAGGGAATTATTATTTTAATGGGGCATTATGTAAAATGACATCATATTCAAGGACTAGGACTGACCTTATTATCGAAAGATAATCACTATACATAATAGTGTTCATCAGGCATGGAAATTGTATGCGATTTGTTACGCTTGGATTTAAGATTCGTTTGTTCTAAAACTAAAACACATTTGATACTAATCTTATGTTACAAATGTAGCTATCTGCAGCATATTGTACTCTATAATGTTACATACAGATCAGAGTTGTCATCTGATATTAACAAGGGATTTTATTCAGCAGGGTGGCATGTAAAGTAGCTTAAACTGTTAGGATTTCTAGGTTTAATAAGTATATTTAAAGCAAATAGATTTGAATTTCAGTGTGTAATGTCACAAAGAATTTTGATATACGATAATTTAAATCATTTTGATAGAGGTCACCTAATGGTCCAGTTAAATAACATAATCTAGTAATCTCATAAATAAATATAACATAACATATGTGATTCCGTATATCAAACTGAGTCGGAATACGCAAAATCTAATTTTGGGCTAGAGGCAAAATAAGTGAAAATATTGATTTTGATCGAAATTGAGATTTTCACAAAAGTGAGTCTATTAATATAATATCTATCGACACAAAAGATCAAAATAGCAATAAAAGATTTTAGAGCACCTTTATTTGAACGTTTTGTAAGAGTACCGTATTCTTAAATCTGTCCTATTTCTTAAAATTCTCGATGAAATTAGTTCTTTTTCTTCGCTCGCAGCGGGACGACCGGTCATTCCTCTTGCATAATAATTGGCATCGTTGTAAAGCGGAGAATCTTTAGTTTACAAATATGATCACAATATTGTCGATGAATTGATTTTGAACGGATACAATCGAGTTTTAAACCCCCTAAAAAATATAAACATACTCCACTTGTTGCTATGCTGTCTACACAACTCATTTGCTGATTGGCCCAGACACTGCGTGCAAAGCATTGTGGTTACGTGGCTGGCTTGAGCGGACGATAAATATTTGGTTTTGGCAATAATGTTTTGGGGTACCTACATGCGATTCACTCTGATAAGTAGCCGAAAAAAAGTTATTCTGATCGTATATAGATTGCCGTTGAGTGTTAAATCAAAACCACATGGCAGATTATGTAAATTAATCGACAAGCGGGTGTGTGTCTTTGAGTAATACTTATCAGCTGTCACGGGGGTCAATAATAAAGCTGTCAATGACTCATTATTTACTCCAAATAATTAATCCTTGCGGTGGTTATTTGATAAGTCATATCATCTTTAAAAACAAATGTATAGGCCTTTAATGGAAATAAACAAAGTGGCCAATAATTTTCTTTTCGATGAGAATTTTATTGATAGCTGAATTCTGTTTACTGTCGCTTCTCCATACGATAATACGGCATGCAAAGTAAGGAATGCATCTTGGATATTATTGTTTAAAATACTCTTATCACCATGGGTCGAAAAAATGAGAACGATCAACGAGCCGAAATGCGACGATTCTCGAGTCTGCCATTGTTTAATTACACCAAATTGCATGAAAGTGAACGTAAGTATTTCATGACTATGAAATTGACATTTCTATAGCGACTCATATTTTGATAACGTTACGGTACCTGAAAATAATAATAGACCTATCGTACATGCAGAATCTTAATTTAATTCGCGTGTTAAATGAACATGCGTACAGCTGTGGCGGCTTCTTTGGTGATTATCCAGTGAACAATCTTAATCTCCTGACCACTAGCTGGCACTAAGGTGCTAATTACTTAATGAGATTAAGTTAATCTCGCAAAGTTATAATATACAAAACAGACTACTAATGTATAGATTGTTCCTCAGTAACACTATCATGTGAATATGACGTGTGTGTTGTGGATGTTTCGTTACAAAAATTGTGCATTTACTGCGATTTTCGTCTTCAGCACCCTTAAAATCCAAAGTGAAAAAAAAAATATTAAAACGACAAAATAGCAAATAAATGGAAGAAATCTTCAGATCAAATTTGTACTACGATTTTTGTCTTCAGCACCCCTGAAAACCCATGGAAATATATATTCAACGACAAAACAGCAAATAAATTGCCTGGTTGCTATGGGATTTTGTTTTGGAACATACCAAATCTTTAACTTGCTTTTTCTCAAAACTTACATTTGTGAGTTGGATGACTTCAAATGGACACAGCTCAGTCAATTTTTGTCCAATTCAAACAAACTATACATCAAGTTGAAGGTAATGAGTTGGAGAATGTGAAAATAACAATAAGTCAATTTTCAAAATTTCCTCATAGTGACTCATTATGCCATGTCGGGTCACATATTATAACATTTACTTGATAACTGAAATTTAGAATAATACTAGCTGTGTATCATTGACATAGTTGCCATATGGAATTCAAATAGACAATTTGTTAATTTGTTGGTAATCTTCGGATTTGAATTGGATAAACATCCACACAATCCCAAACAGTTTGACTTTGATGGCTGTTTAATGATTGTGATTTGGTGAAGTATGTTGATCTCAAATTCGCCTTTAATAATGATGCAAGCTGATTAATGACGACAAATATCTCAGATTTGTATAAACTAATAAGAAAGGAGGATGTGGAGTAAACACATGCTTTACACTTACTCCAATTATTTATCTTCAAATTAGAATAATTAAAAAAAATTGTTATTAATAGCTTCTATTATTCTTCACTATATAATAATACTATATACAACAACTAGGAAAAGGAGAAATGTTGATAAAAATAACTCACATTAATAGGAAATGAAAATGAAAAATCTCTTTAAAAATAGATGATAGTTATTGTAGTAGATCCTGATTCACAACTGTCTTCATATATAGGCCGTTAGGTGGAGACGTTAATTCTAGTTTTATTTCTTTTTCTTTCAATGTACACTTTTATATAGGTAACTTGACATATCCTTTATAAAACAATTTACCTTTTGTAACTTTGTTGTTTTATGCTACATATGCTCTATTTTAGGGGAAATCTTTCATCTAAGAGTTAGCTTTTCTCTGTATAGAATACATTATCTTGGATGGATTGTAGAGAAATACAAACTGTCACAAAGATCATCTGATTTTTTTTTGAAATTAGCAGTGAATTATGATTTGTCGTAATTCATGATGTGTGAAAGATTTTAAGGCATTTATATTTTATGAATAGATCCCCTGGTGTTGGGTGGATGGCCAAATGGTTAGCACTTGTGCGCTGTATCATAAAGCCTGTCATTGAGTCAGCTAGAGTGGTTTCGAATCCCCTGTTGTACGTGACAAGGAGTAGTCCCAAAATGACCTAGTTTGTGTCGAGTGGACGTTAAACCCCATTTCTCTCTCTCTCTCATCCCCTGGCAATCATATTTACATCAAAAAAGGGAAAAAACCTTATTAATTTATTTATAAAATATAATTGTGGTTGGATTGGATAAAAAGCCTTATTTATTTTTTATGAAATTTAAATTTTAGAACTGAAAATTCTTATAAAATAGGTCTAAGTATGCAAATAGAACTACTAGAAATGAAAAATGAAATTATTTTTAACAAATTTGTGTTGTCCTGGAAGAAAGACACAGTGACCTGGCTATTATTAATAGATCAACTATAAGAAAATGACAATTATTAATTAAAAATAGGTGAAGATCCTAAAAACTACTAGGATTGTCCTGGCTATATTATAAATAAATAATAAAAAGATTGGGAGTGTATAATATTTAATGATAAAATGTGTATAAATAATGATTGTAAATATATAAACACATGTTTTGACCAGGAAATACTGTTTTATCAACACATGTGGTATTCTCATCTACCACACAGTAGTCTACCCTACTTATTCACAAATTAAGATGACTTGAGTGTCAATGACCTTACAGATTTAAACGTTTTCTTTGACACTGAATATTGAAATACAAGTTCTTTGATTTGCGATGTAATATTTGGGAAAATACAAATTAAAAAATTATTTTTTATTGAAATATGATAATAATAATAATAATAACACTAGAGAAGATGATGTAAAGTAGACAATTATCATAATCAAAATAAAATTCAATGTTTTGCCTGGGTCTGAGCCCTTTTACAGTAACTTAAAAAGTTAAATGTTTTTCAAGATTTACTTTAAAGGAGCTGAACCTCTTTCATTAAGGCCATAATAGATTATTGAACTTGTTTTATTAGTGATGGAACAAGTTCATAAATCATGCAAAATTAGTTGTACATGTATCATAGGTTTATCTAGACAGATAGATTATCATCTTACAAAACAAATCAAATCCATAAAATTAAAAACTGACCTAAATCAAAGAAAGTCTTGCCATTTTAAAGGGGTTTTCCCCTATCTGTTGATGAAAGTGAGTTTATAAGTATTCAAATTGAACACCAATATGTAAACAAACAGCTCAATTACCGTACCATGTCTGAAAGTTTTCAGATCAAAATAGTGAGCTGTTCTAAAATAATTATCTTTACAAGGTTATGTTACAACTCTTTTAAGGAATTTCATTGTTCAGTTGTATTATTAATAATGTTTTAATGATTTACATCTCTGTATTAAAACAATATGTGTCCTAATTATTTATTTCATAATTTATTTAAAGATTATAGTTTTATGGCATTGTGATATACCTCCACCACCATCTCATAAATGGCCAGGTGACCTTGGTGTTCCAGTTCTTGTTAAAACTAGAAATATAAAGGTATGTCATATTCAATGAACCAAAATAAACTCTCCCCAGACAGTGGCACAAGATGTTCCGGAAATAGAAAACCTTGTGCATGACAACTGTTGCCACAATGTAGCCATGAGACCTAAACTGGCCAGTAGTTCCAGAAGCACATTGAAATTAAGAAAATTTTATTATAATAAGATATCATGTATTTACAGATTCTTTTCTTACTGCTAATCTTCTTTTTCTACTAAAAGTCTGAACCTGTTTAAAATGTAGCAAACAAAATGTACAAAAGATTGCATATTAAACTACATTGATGGACAGAGGCGCCATTGTAGTTGCTTGGTCAGACAACAAAGTCAAAAACCTGTAAGTCCTGGGTTTGAATCTAGTTCATGGTCTATCTCTCCTTTAACAAACTAAAATGATTTTTGTACTAACCATAATAATATATTTATTACAGACAATTAGTGCCAGATTTTACCCATTTAAAGAAATAGAGACAGATGCTGTCTGGAGTTTAGAGGAAGATTCACTGCTAACAACTGATGAAGTAAGTTGACTTGAAATATAAGGTCTTTGAATTCGGTCGCTGGAAACATTCAGGAGTCATATAAAATTAAATTATTTAAAGACATGAGATTGTCCAGATACTTAAGAATTTCTGTTTGGTGAATTAACGGAATAACGCTGTAACATATGTTTTGTCTTATCGAGATGTCTTTATGTTTAACCCGATTTCTCTTTGGGTCCTGAGGTTGAACCTTGTTCCCACTTGTAAGGGAGGAGAGAGAGAGAGAGAGAGAGAAATGGGGTTAAACGTCCACTCGACACAAACAAGGTCATTTCGGGACTAACATATGGTTTAATTTTATTTAAATAATTCGCTTGTGCACGTAGGGGTCTTTAGCAGTGGAAGGAAACCGGGGGCCGGAGAAAAACCTACAAGGTTGGACAGGCGACCCTACTTTTTGTCACAGACAACCGGGGATTCGAAACCACGCCAGTTAATGCAATGATAGGCTTTATGATACAGTGGTATCCATCCCCCCACCATTTGTAAGGCATAGCATTAGTGTTGCTAATAAGGTAAGTATTGCTTGGTCGTTTGAATGGGTAGATAAACACAATTATTGAAGATTAAACAGTAATTAATTGAGTTACATGTTGGCGAGACATTAAACTCAATTTATCTCCTTTCAAACTTTTCAGGTTTTCTCTTTCAAATACAACAACAGCAATGGGAATATTTTATTCTCTTTTCAGATTGATTTTGCATTCAGTGTGTGGCAAGAATTTCCTGAGAGAATTGTTGGGTATCCAGCACGTAATCATTATTGGGATGAAATTAAACAACGCTGGAGTTACACTTCCAAATGGTCTAACGAATATTCTATGGTTCTAACTGGTGCTGCTGTTTACCACAGGTAGGTAGTCGAATGAATGATGGAATGAATGGGATGAATGTTAAGAGAAATGGGATGGAATCGGATTGGGTCAAGTGAGAGAGGAGATGGAATGAACTGAATTGAACACTGAGAACAGTACATGTATTAAACAATGTATGATCAGTCCACTCAAAGCAGATACAGCTTATGGAGATCCATTCACACCAAATACAATATAGAGAGATCCACTCAAACCAGATACAGTATAGAGAGATCCACTCTAAGCAGATACAATTTAGAGAGATCAACACAAAGCAGATACAATATAGAGAAATCCATTCACACCAGATACAATATAGGGAGATCCACTCAAAACCAGATACAATGTAGGGAGTGCCACTCAAACCAAATACAATATAGAGAGAGCCACTCAAACCAGATACAACATTGGGAGATCCACTCAAAACAGATACAATAGAGGGAGATCCACTCAAAACCAGATACAATATAGGGAGATCCACTCAAAACAAGTATATAGGGAGATTAGTAATGAGCCTTGTTGAAGGTTATGATCTAACTAAAGCCTACATTAAACCACCAGCTGTTCACTAGTACTAATCTTTATTGATTTCAAATATCTAAAATAAAGATAAATAAAGTTTTGATAATTAACAGTAGGTTTTTGCACTAAAATTTTGTGATATGTAAATGTTGTAAACATTCATAAAATTTATTGATAATTAAAATAAAATAATGGATAAATGATGTTTAAACCATTCAATAAACTTATTGATAATTTAAATAAAATATTGGATAAATGTAAATGAAAGCATAAAGATAATTTATGTATTTTTTGACCATTTTGTGTTGGTAGGGTTAGGATGGCCTAGTGGTCTAGAGTGCCGCGCTTCAACCTCTAGCTGGCCGGTCACCTCTGGCTTGCGGCTGTGGTTTCGATCCCAGGTGTGAGCTTACGTGGCATGGAGATAAGGGCGCCTTCTCAACCTCGTGGGTTTCCTCCAGGCACTCAGGTTTCCTCCCACTGCTAAAGACCCCTATGCGCAATCAAATTATTGAAATAAAATTGAAACCATATGTTAGTCCCAAATTTGTGTTGCGTGGACGTTAAACCCCTTTTCTCTCTCTCTCTCTCTCCATTTTGTGTAAATTGAATGTCTAAAAGGAATATCAGTCCCTAAATAATTCAATTCGGTTCAGTGTTTACAAAGTTATGATAAATTATATAGTTTGCAAGATGGCATGAATTAAGCTACAAAGTTATGATGAATTAGAAAATTTGGAAAATAGCATAGATTAAGTTATGAAGCTATGATGAATTAGAAAGTTTGCTACGATGTAGCATGGATTAAACCATGAAGAATTAGATATGGACTTTAAAAGGGATCATCAGGATTGGGAATGGGGGATCTTAATAACCAAAAAACGGACTTAAAATTGTTCTCTAGACAAAAATGTAGATGACTGAAAAATTTTTTGAAAATGCATAGTTTAGGCTTTAGATACATGTACCATCGCGAGTTTTATCTTCGTCAATTGGCTAATGATTTTATTGAAATAAAGATGGTGAAATGAAATAATAGAAAGTATGAAAACTTTATATGGTTGTAAATTTAGTTAGGATTGGTTTTATTCATTAAATTTTTGACCAATATGGGTATTTTGTAAGACCATAATCTGGAAGTCTATATTTGTGTGGACATGGGGAGTTTTCCTTATTTCTAATGCCTCATTATTTGTACCATTACATTGCTACAATTAAAAAACTTAAATTTTTCTAATATATTTGAGCTTCCTGTGAAAACTTGTTCAAACAAATCCCAAATGTTACTGTCTGAACTTAAAAAAAAAATTTTGTTGATATATATGTCGGCATGATGGTGGCTTGATCTACTTGATATTTCTGTATAAACAATGTTTGATGTTAGAATAATATAACAAGGTGTCTTTTATATTGCATGTTACTAAAACTTATCCAGTCTATGATGCCATTTGGCTTATTCCATTTTAAAGTACCTTGGTGGGTGGGAACTGGGAACGTCAATGATAAATAAATGTATTTTGGAGTCTCTATCTAACAGACCTCTACAAATAGAATCTTATTTTTCTAGCCCCCCCCCATCACTTCCAGATCAGCTTTTTCAAAAGGGTGATTATTTGTTAGTTTTCTCGACTTTCCTGTCACTTTTAAAGACAAATGCTCATAAAAAAAAATTATTGATATATATATAAACTATGTTATTCCCAGATGAAATAAAAGATAATCATATGTTAGTCTCAGAATGATCTAGTGTTGGTTAACAGGATGTAAAACATCATTTAGCTTTTGCTTGGTTTGATTTAAGTCAGTCTGTCATTTTCGGCCTGGGGATTAATAAATCAATAGCACTTGTAAGGTGGTATAAATAACAATTAGCTGTATGCTTCTTTGTAAATACCTGATCACCTACCTAATCATGTGGGTTTGATGCCAGGCTTGTATGTGATGAGGTGACTGATGGAAATCTTGATTAATAATAAGAGTTTATTATACCATAAAATATACAATGAGGTTAAAATATCCGACTTACATACTATCTGTTATTTACCAAAATGAAACCCTATATGCGATCAAATCTATTGACACCTTCCCCTGCCCATGCATGCTAACCACACTTATTATCTATTTATAGTAACTCTCAGAGTTAAAATGATTAGCTGTCCAATCATGTGAATTTAGACATCTTCAGTATTCCATAAGTTTAGTTTATAATCTAATAGAATAATATCCATAGTGAAACTTATATTTAATCTGTTAAAACAGCAACACTGCTAATCTGTTAATAATATAACATAAATCAAACACTGCTAATCTGTTAATATACAGTAAATCAAAGAGATTGACCATACTGAAAGCTAAATATAACAAAGAGACAATACCTAGCCAAATGTATAATGTTTTAAAGGGAAGCATCAGCTGTCTTAAAGAGTATATCAGTAAAAAAGTTCATCAATATGAAATCGTTTTCCATATTTATTTTAACAAAAATAATTGCTAGAAGTGTTTTGTACATTTAGAAGATGTTGGCTGCAGTGTTATATTTGTTTCGTTTCGCTTCGAGGGATCTGATTTTCTGATCGGTTGTGGTTTAAAAGTATGAAGACAACATATTTGTAAAACTTATCGAATGATAATCAAAACTGTATCTGGTGAAATATAAATTTACGAATATAAAATATAGAACTAAAGACAGTGACAAACAAATTGAATTTAATTCATTATTATTTTTATTCTGACTTATTGTCCCTTTAAGAAATTGAAGCCATATGTCCATTCTTTGAATAAGTGACTCATTTACAGAAAATTCAATTGTATGTCTGACAAGGAAATTTTCTAGACTAAGTCTAAGTCATTTATATGTAATTTTAGAATTTAAGAATTACTTGTCATCATGTCCCTTTAAGATATAAAATGTGTTTTTAATTGAATGGTTGTTTGTCTGTAAGTAAAGAGAGAAAGGGGTTTTGTTGTTTTTTGATGTTTATAAGAATGTTAGTTTAAGTTGACATGACGATAATAACTATACACTAGGGGAAACCAACCCACACACTGGCTTTAAAGATACTCACAAGCGTCTTCCTGGCATTTTAAATAGTTTCATATAAGTACGTTGTATTTCACTTGGCTATTTATGAGTTTGATGTGTTGTTTTGTTTTCTTTGTTAATGTATGATTTGGTGTGTGTAATACAAAATGTCAAAGCACCATTGAATAGCATATTTTTGATTATATAATTTGCTATGAGACCTCTCCTCTTTTATAATGAAGCAATCTTCTTTGTGTTTCAAAGATCCCAAAGTTGACAAAGCTTGGACTATATAGTGCTTTCATCTCTGACATTACAAATTGAATATTCTGCTGCTGCCTGGGCAGAATTTTGACTTTGCAATCCATGAAATTATATGTTATATTTTCTACTAAAGCGGAGAATAAGATCTAAAGACCCTATTACCGAAAGCCCCCCCCCCCTCCTCCCCCAGAGAATGCAGTAAGCAAATAGTGATGCATTGATTCAACAATATATTATCGTGCAAGCACTAAGCTATTGCTCCAGATATCTATTGATGGTGACATATGTTATGCAGGGTATGCTTATAGTTCTCATTGTTGATGGTTTTGTATTTGAAGATAATAGTTTTTGACTGATTGATATTGACCTAAAATCAATACCCCATACAGTGTGTTGATGAACATACAGTGTGTTGTGAAGGAAATTTATTTCTAATTGAGTTCTTTTACTTGCACATCTTCATGTACATGGAACCTCGCTTTTTTTGCCCACCAGAACGACTATACATAGTTCCTTGCCAGACCCTCTGTTCTACAACACTGACTGGGGGAATCACATTGGAAAATCATGGTGAACACCAATATATTGAACACAGGATCTCTAGGTTAGTGAGCCAATGTCTTACTCACTGAGCCACTGGGGTTCCCCTTTCATTATAAAATACTGGTATATATAGTTGAAAGTATCTTTAAGAATGTTGAGAGTTATGTGATACAGTGATTCTTCTAGAGGTGTGGACCCATGCTGGCTTTGATAGACATAAACAATATGAAAATATCTACTTGATACAATGTGCAATCCCCTTAGGTCATCTCTTAATACATGTAAACGCTAGATTACCAAGTCTCTTTGTTAATAAATTAGTTTATCAAGAGACATTCTTTTAAAAACTGTATGATCTAAATCTTCAAAGCTTGAAGTGAGAGTATCCCCTGAAGATGTATATAGGAAATTGAATGTGTAGTGCTGTCTGACAGCTTATTACAGATACAAAAACACGTTTCATCAAATTTTGACATGTATTATTAGTTCTGGATTTCATCTGTCGGACGTTTTGCTTTATAATATAACTCTGTATTATTATAGATTTCAAGACTACAAAGTCAACTTGTCTTTAAATTAGATAAACCTTAAAAATATCAAACATTATCGTTCCTATTCAATGGTCAATACAAAGTCATGTGACTGAATTGACATGATCAAGAAACAGCATCAAGTAGGCTCACTCCATATGGAAAAATCCCATAATCGAAATTGGTACCAGGTGTTTATGAAAGGGTTTAAACATACACTGCCTCATGTGCTACACCCACATATGAATATGATAAAAAGGAAACTTTGAAATGTTTTCTGTAATAAATCAAAAAAATTTTGTGTGCTTTACTGTGCAATTTTTGATGACTTTTACTGTGTATGTCCGAGCAGAACAGTAGGAAGTTAAAAACGAGTTCATGTAATTTTTACTGTGCAATTTGTGATGGCTTTTACTTGCCATTTGCTTGTATAATTTGATTCTTCCTGTTCATTAGGAATATCACAGTTTAGCACAAAAATAACTTTAGTGGGTCAATATAACCTTATATATGCTTGAAGGTGCGTATTTTTGAAGTAGATGATGCATCTGTTAAACATACACTATTCAAGAGCTTAATCTTCCTATTGCAGAATATTCTCTTTTCATTATCTATTTTTTAACTATTATTGGGAGAACTTTCAGCTCCTTATCTAATTTTACCTATTGCCGCTTATATATATATATAGAGAGAGATAATGATTACACTTACAGCTAATCTCATCCAATCAAGCGCTACCCTTAATTAAAGAATCCATTATTGACATCAATATTATCAAATCTTTCAATATGGCATCCCCGAGGTGACAAATATTTTCAAAATTAACTACTAGTTTTATTTCTACCCTTTCTAAGCGACAATAGTGAGGTCTGGTTCCACGATCTTTCAATTAGTGCGGTATTTATAATGGAGATGTCAAAAAAAAAGGTTTTGAAAAATATGTCTGGAATTTAAACCAGTTGATATTTAGTATAGTAGAACAAATGGTTAATAAATATAGAATCTATACATTTGTTAATAATGATAGTGAGACCACCTGATAGGCTATATAGGTATAAATAAAGTAAAACCTGTTTGATATAGTATACAGGATGACAGGTGAATAACTTCTATAATAACAGATGCTCTCATTGTCTCATATAGTTCATTTGGTACTACAATTTATCATCCAATATATAATATACATTTAACAGGTGGTATTATATTGGATGTTTGGTTAGGATATTGTGATAAGAGATATTGTTGCTATCTACTTTTAGAACTTTACCCTGATTTCCTTTTTTGGGAATGTTCATTTTTCTTAAAACCAGATTTTTCATATCAAAAATTCTTTATGTTGAAAAAGATGACAAAATTAGTATCACTCTTAAATCGATAGAAACCAATATGTTCTGTCATGTTGATCCTATTAAGGAATGTTGGTGGTGGTTACTCAATACATCAGTGGTAGATGCTCATTATTTTATTTTTACAGTTTGATAAAATTTGTCCTTAAAGGAGGTAATTCTCTAAATTCAATATTAGTCATAAAAATTGAAATGAAAAACACAAATTAGAATTCAATATTGATCCATTTCAATCAATATTGATGTTCTTATCTTATCGTGATAATAAAAGATCCTAATATCCAAAATTTAAAACAATATTTTAAAATCAGTTCAAGACTCTATGCCATAGACTGATCACAGGTATGTTGAAATGTCGGCAGGGTCAAAAAAAAGAACAAGAATTAATGATCACATGTGGCAAGACTACTCATGGGGATACACCAAACATTAATACATCCATCTTGCACTTTACCGATGTCTAGAACAATATGTTATACCCCCAAGATGGATGTTTTAATGTAAATTCAGTGAATAATTAGAATCGTTCATACAGAATTTGCATATCCTTTTTATTTAGGTTATGTTTTCATGAATTTGGGGCTCATTCAAAAAAGGGGTCTATAAAAAATTTTCATTCAATCGTTTTTTGGTGTATCCCCATGAGTAGTCTTGCCACATGTGATCATTAATTCTTGTTCTTTTTTTTGACCCTGCCGACATTTCAACATACCTGTGTGATAGACTATCATGGATAGTTTTGAGAGCCATTTGTAATGAACTGTTAGCATATTTCACTGATTAGAAATTACAATAAATTTGAAAAGTTGAGTGTATAACACTTCTTATATATTACTCAAATTGCTTTAATGTGTGCTTTTAGATCCATTTTGTCTATACACCCTTTGATTAGATTATGATAGGTATCTGTATTATAACTAATAACAAATTGTACTTTTATTTAATATTGTGCTGTGTGTTACTCAGTACAATGAACTGTACCTTAATCAAGTTGGCCTATAGACTAACAAATGATATCAAACTGATTAGAGTGGACTGATGAGATTATTTTGCATTGACTTTACTAAATGAATGGAATATTTAGTGTGGAAATTACATCTATATGAAGACGTTAGTTTTATGATTGTAATCTCAGATCAAGATAATTGTTACCTATTTTCTATGTATGTAGTAATTATTTTGAATATCGATATTATGTTTATTATTTAAAACATCATATTTTGTTATATATTTCAGATACTACAACTTCCTCTATACACATCAACTTCCACCTGAAGTAATAGACACTGTCGACCAGTCCAATAATTGTCATGATATTCTCTTCAATTTCCTAGTCAGTCATGTGACCAAGCTTGCACCAATCAAAGTTACTCAGCGTAAAGTTTACCAAGAATCTGCATTAACAAATGTTAATTTGAATGCTAGTAAGCCGTTGTCATGGTTACAGCAGCATCATTTTACACAGCGTGAACAGTGTATGAACACATTTACCCAGCATTTTGGCACCATGCCGTTAATTCGATCAAAGACTCGAATGGACCCTCTATTATTCAAAGATCCTGTTTCAAATATGAGAAAAAAATATCGACAGATAGAAACTGTTTGATAGTTTTAAGTTTTTAAAAAAGATCTGGCCAGTCATAGCACAGCTTGTAAATAAATAGTGATTGAATTGGAATGTAATATCACATGTGATTAGACAGATTTTGTGACCTTTCAGCCAGAAGAATAGAAAATGTGGAACCGGTTTATAATCTCAGTGCTAATTTGCTGATAAATATAAGACATCATCTAAATTCTTATACAACTTCTGATTGGCTGGTTTATTGGTTGTGTTTTTGTATACATGTTGTTTATATCGACCAATCAGAATTCCATGATAACATTTTCAAATATTTCATTAACCAATCGAAAAGCATAAAATTTATTTTTAAAAAAGAATACTTGTAGTCATCGTCTTGTCATCATTTCAGTTTTATTATTTAGCTTGTATTTTCCTGCTTTTTTTGTTTATTTGATAGTAAATTCATACAGCTATAAATTGAATCAAAACGGACTACTGAGAAAAACTAATTGTCTATTTTAATAAGACAGTCAAATTACAAGATGTTGTTATATTAGATTTAGATATTTATTTTGTTAAATCTTTTGTCTAATATTTTTCTCTTTCTTCAAGGTATGTTGTCTTTTAAATGTATAATCACATCACTGATCAGATACAACTTTGAATTTGTAGCGAGGCTATCTAATTTTAGTATGTCATAAAACTGAAATTATTTCATTAACAAAGTGTGGTTTCCCTCAGTGGTGACATTGTATGTCATGATCTGAAGTTTAATCAAAAACGCACCCACTTTGTTGAAATTGCTTGGTTTGAGTTTCATCCATATTACACTGTAAAGGACAATATACCTTTCAAATTGGGTGTGGTTAAGTATATTAAGCTGTATGATCAAAAGGAAGATATCTCTTGCAATTTCAGATTCAAAATTTCAATTAACTGTAGCACTGTAGTAAATCAAAATAATCTTAACTGTATATTCATATTATTTATTCTTGCAGTAGTACTAGTTATATCAATTTTATACAAATTAAGTTAATCTTTGCTGTAGAACAGATACAATCAATCGTCTTAGTCTCTGTATGAACAGTTTTCTACTAATGATGATTTATATGTGGAAATAATTTATATTTTAATCATTGTCTAGTATTAACCTAATTTCAACCATTAACATCTTAAACCTGCCGCTCTTCAATATGCAAGAACGAAGTTTTAAGTCATTAGCAATTCAGGCTGAGCAAATGTTGAAACTATTTTAATGCCAGATATTAATAAAATATAAAGAATCTGTAAAAGCTTAAGCTTCATTAAAGCTTGGCGCAGACGGTCAACTTTTCGTCGCTTGTTGCTGCAATAGGCAACTCTGAGCAATTGGCAACTCGAGGTCTCCCGTGTGCGCCGACTGGCAACGAGAAGCAATTTTTCTCCGGATGTATCCGGAATGCCGATATCACGTGATCATTCAAAATGGCGCCGTTGTTAGCTGTTCCGACGCAGCCATCTTGAAGTATCACATGACAGTAGAACGCTCGCTGATTGGACAGTTAACCAGTTGCTTGTTGCCTGTTGTCGCCTGTCGCCGCAGACGAGCAATTTTGAAGCAACAGATGAACAATTTCTCGGCGACGAGCGATTTTCTGTTGTCGAATATCAAGCATGTTTGATATTTGGCAACGAGAAGCAACTAGGAGCAACAGCAGGCAACTATTGTTGCCCGTTGGCGCAGACGAGCAATTTTTTCTTTCAACGACCAGCGATTTCAGGGTTGCCTGAAAGTTGCTCGAAAAAGTTGCCCGTCTGCACCTGGCTTTAAGAAGAACTTAAGCTTTTGCAGATTCTTTATATTTTATTCATACCTGGCATTTTTCAGACTGAATTGCTAATGACTTTAAACTTCTTTCTTGCACTTTGAAGAGCAGCAGGTTTAAGATGTTAAATATACAAAATTTGCAGAAGTACAGTAAATAACTTGCTGAAATGAAATGGGGTTTTAATGTCCTACTTTTAAAATTTACAGAGGTTGATAAAAATGTTGAATTAGGAGCTGACTTTATTATATCAAATGGTCTATTAAATTATTATGTATTAAATACTTTTATGTTTATTAAAATTTACATGAAAACTGAAGATGCCCTGTTGGGTAAATTAATATATTTTACAGGTACCATGACAAACACTAGCTGCGATGAAAGAATCAACGTTATGATGTCCCAATTAGACCCAACTTTTATATAGATTAACAAATTGGACAGGAAAATGAGAAAATATTTTGGCAAAATTTAATTTTGGTTGACTTCAGTAATTTGTAATTTATTAGAATAAATTTGATATAAAGAGTTATCTCCTCTTTCCAATATTATTCTAGAGGAAATTTAAGTTTATAGTCCATGAGTCAGATAAAACAAAAATGAATTGGAGGATGTGTTTTCTTAATAATTTACTGGTAAGCACTACCTCGACCGAAGGTTGTATCATTGCCATATATACCATATATCATTAGTAACATATTTTGATGTTAATTGATTTAGTTTCCGTTTAATCTTACTATTAAGTAACCTGTTTGAATGAATGAAAACCTTTTGGGCGACCAGTTTTCAATAACAGGACCTTGAGATCTAATAACAAAATGACAAACATTTGCGTATATTGATTATATGTTATTCATTTAAGGTTAAGAATGATAATTTGAACTTCTTAAAGGGTAACATAGCTAAGGCAAGGTTCCAAAAGTCTCAAGCATTCCCAGTAGGAAAATGCTAGTTATGCAACTTGACCTGATGTTGTGAATTTTAAAGGGAGAGTATGAGTAGAAAAAGAGTCATGTTTTGTTTATATGTGTTTTACTTGATTCAGGAGAAAGTTAAAACAGAAATTGGATTCATCGAACACAGGGATATGCATTAATTAATTAAATAGCACTCCATATTTTTAATAATGGTTTTTATACTTGGTGATGTTGCCTAATAATGCTTAGTACAAAATTAAAAGCACAATTTTCTTTTATACTCTTCCTTTACTTTAAACCTAAACTGTTCTTGTATAGATCTCATTTCAATAGGGCTTTACTGTAATGCTTATAAAGGAGTCAAGTCGTCTTTACTCACAGTGGCAATGTTTATGTTTTTTCAAAGAAAAATATGTTTCGTTTTTCTATTATATAATACTTTCGATTTGATGAAATAAGAAAGAGAAATTAGATAAAACAAAGATTTTCAAAGAAAAAAACAAATTAGTATCGTGCATAGTATATCTCCTTTTATTTAATATTTTATCAATTTTAGTCTCTTGTTATCAGGTCTTTTTGCTAAATATATTAGTTTGATAGTGCGACAGGAGGTGTTAGAAGCTTTAACCAAAATCAGTTTTAATTGTTGAACTTTAATAGAAATCCAGTCGATAACTCCAAATATTTTATAAGTGTGCAAATATATTAATACCAAATAATCAAGATTACAGGTTCTTTTGTAATTAGTAATATATATACAAAAGACCTGATTCAAGAGACTATTACTATGCTTCTTCTTCTTCTTATATATATATATATATATATACAAGTCATTCTAAGGTTGCTTTTATATGATATTTATACTTCATACTGGATGATTGAGTCTGAGAGCAATGAATGAATGAATGAGTGAATTTTGTAAATTGAAGGAAGGTTTTTTTTAAATAACATGTGTGACTCTTTACTTCATCAGCATATTATTGTCATAAATTATAGAAAATGTGTAATATTGACCTTTTGACCCTGTCTCACAAATTATTCTAATTAAGAGTTCCAAACCCCACATAACAATAAATATTTTACATAGAGATAAAATTCCCTTAGCTTAGAAGAAAAAAGCCCCAATTTTTTTATTGTGGAAGCTAAAACAGACTATAACCCTAAATCATTGTCAGAACTAATTGTTTTATTCTGGTTTAAAAATAAAATTCAACAAAATGTAATTTGCACAATTATAGTCTTTATCTAAAAATGTAAACAATTTTCTTTGTCCAAATAGTTTTGTCAATGGTTACACTTTAAATTAGATAAGAGTTGTGCAACAGGGTCATCGCCATAACAACTGATGAATGTTTATATGTCTATGTTTCAATGTACAAATAAATGTTTTTGTGTTAAATTGTTCTGTAGACAATAATTCAGTGTTCTGTGAATTTATCAAGTTTTTTGGTGAGTGACGTAAAATGTTGAACTTTGTATTATATATATTATGTAATATATAAACTTGCTTTTCTATATTTTATTAGACAAGGAATAAAATACCTATTTATTGACATAAACTCGCTTTAAGAATTAAACAGGAATAAATTGTATTATTAAATTTTGGGAGGTTGTGTGACTGAATGGTTTAACGCATGCATGTAAGATCGCAATTGAGTCAAGTGGTGTGGTTTCTATTGAAATTTAAATTGTACCGTATGTTATTCCCGAAATGACCTAGTTCGTGACGATTGCATGTTAAACCAATTTCTCTCTCTATAAATATATTAAAAAAAGTTCCAAATAAATTTTAATGTACACTTGTATCATGTATGATTCTCTTATTTTTTGCAACTTTGATTTTTCTATTAAAAAGTGATGTTTATATGTCAGTAATTATACCATACACAATGGCCGCCAGTATATCCACCGAAACAAATATTCTACGAGAATTTATATATATATATATATATATATACAATTATTTCAAATTTTCTGTGTTTATTTTATTGATGATAATAATTATTTATGATTGTATGGTATTTAATTTTCAAATTGTAATAAGTTATCTCCCTTAGGCACCAACTGCTAATACTTTGTGCTGTATGGGATGGTCCTAGTTTAGCTAAAGTCATGACATACTGACGCATACTTGTTTGAATATGTGGTGACCTTACTGTAGATAAGGTCATAGTCTATAGTATATTTAGTCAGATTTGAGTATCAAGTTTCGAAGTAGACTGAAAATAAATTTCTGATTGATATTTGTTGAATGTTAAATAATATTGTTCTAAAATGTAAATAGTTACAAATGATCACAAATCTTTCAAATTGAAAAAAAACAACCTTTAAATTGTGAATCCAATGGGAATATCCCTTTAAATGTTTGACTTTAGCTAAAATATGAGTACCCCTTTAAACATTTATAACCAATAGAAAATCAAACTTGTTGTTTTTTAAAATAGTGCTTGAATGTAAATTGTCACAATTAAATTGTCTCATTTGAAGAAAAAAAAACCCAACCCAACTGCTGAATTTTTAAAACTGACTTTCACAAATTAAATATATCACCCCATTAAATTTGTTAGATCATCAATTCGTTACAATTTTTAATTAAGGAAAAGTATATGGACCTATTCAAAATGGCAGGACCATTCATTGTGTAAGGCTATTTAGGATAGCTCTTAATTTAAGCTTGTATAAGTTATTATGATGTTTCAGTGCACAAATTTCTACAGTTTTCACAAAGAAAATCTGTTCAAAATATATTTTGCATTGAGATTTACCTATTTCAAAGAACAATATAATATATATCTTATGTAGATAATCAATCGTTATATATATATATATATCAAAATTATTCATAATCAAATTACATTACAGATATGAAATTGAATTTAAATCTGCACTCTGTGGTAGAATTTGTGTTTATAAAAAATAAAATCTGTATGTTCTGTTTAAACCTAATATTTATGAATAATATTGATCCAGTAAACTTTTCTGTAAAATTTTATTTATTCTCACCTAATTTTCAAAATCGGTAATTCATTTAAGATATATTTGATCTTTAAAATGTTTTTAAGATTACCTTTTTTGATTGGGTAAGCGGTGAAATCAGTTATTAACCAATTTTTAAAGAAATGGGTTCCATTAATTCCTTGTATAAAATCTGAATATCTTTTAGAAAGTGTGTATTATTGTGTAATTGTCTGATATTATATACATACACTATTATATATTATTATTATTATTATACATGATAAACATTTCATCAATAAAAATAATGTACTATAATATTTATTATAATTTTGCTTTCTTTTATATCTACATGTGTTGGGGGTTCATTCCCGGTGGACAAAGTCTCTGAAGATTTTTTGATGTGGCTTCTCCTTAACAGTGGTGTAGAATGGAGGGCTTGTCAAGGGCAGTGACCAGTTGTTTGGATGGAACTAAAAACCAAGGTCCCATATACACATTGGTAGTTTAAATTGCATATTAAGATTAGGCTGTTGTCCTGGTAAAGTTTCCCTCTTTATTAGCCCAGTCCGTGCTGAAAAGTGGGACATTAAACCCAATTTCATTTATATATCTACAGCTCCAGGAATTGTGGTTAATATTATACCCAGAGCAAAACCTACGAGGTTGAACAGGCGATCCTGCTCTTGGCCACGTACAACAGGGGAATTGAAAACAATTCAAAATGAGAAACTCTATTGAAATTCAAGATCGTCCAAGGATTTTTTTTCAGAGTTACTGCCCCTATCACAGGAATCTTACTAACACTTCTTCTTTTTAACACAAAAAACTTTACAGATAATGTGGCGTTATTTAAAAAATAATAAAGTTTAATCAAATATATATAACTCAGTATAAAAATTCAACAAAATATATCCATGATGTACATAATGGACGGTATGGAATTCTGGAATGGAAAAAAATGATGGTAACCATTTAGTTACACGTTGTAAGATATTTTTGTTCACTTTTGCCAATGGTTACCATCATGGGTGTGCAATGTATTCATGGGCACTTTCATATTATGTCTGTTACCATGTTTTAATGGGCACTTTCATATTACCATTTTCTGTGTTACCACTGGTTCCCATGAGCAGTGTGCAATGTAGTCCTGGCAATCTTCACATGATGGTAAATATTTATGGGTTTCTGTTTTACCATCTATTTTGTTCACTCTCGCCACTGGAATAATGCAATTGATTGTGCTGAATATCATGAACTTATTTGTAATCGTGGTTGGTTGATGTTTGGGTTACCAGCGGTCTTATCGAGTTCATAGTATTCATTGATAAGTGTATTTAATGATTCAAGACTGGCAGTAAAATCACCAACTTCCATTCCTTCAACAGATGTATAGTGATGTATGTGAGCCTAGAAATAAAAATATTATTAAAGAGTTTCATTTGTTTACATAGATATACTACTGATGTATATCATAGTAGTAGTCGAATATTTCTAACAGATTGGCAATGAAATTGTGGTATGACAGATTTGAAATGAAAATGTCCTACTGTTCTTCTCTTACTAGGCTACTGAAGACGGGCATATATATTGATTTCAACTGCCACAGGATCTTTTACGTGCATGTCAATGTGTACACGGTACCTTGTTTTTTTTACACCATCCTAACGACTATACAGTATCCCTTGTTCGATTCCTGTGTTAACAGAGAAAATTCATCAGGATTTTCGAGCTTGTTTCCCCCTTGTCAGTGGTGCAGTGATGAGTTGAAAAACCGAGGTCCTGTGTTCACATTGCTGTAAAACAACCTTAGGCAGTCGGAATTCGACAGAAGAGTATGCTGTAGTGTCCGTCATAGCACACTGTATGTGGTATGATCGTCGTCACTAGCCCAGTCAGAGCAGTAGGACGTTAAATCTTGATTTATTTCATCCAATAGGCACGGAGGGCCTGACGAGGACTGCTGTCTAGTCATTTGTGTGGGACAAAAAAACGAGGTTCTGTGTACACATTGGCATGCACATAAAAGATCCCTTGATAGTTGGAATACAATATAAGTGCAGGCAGTAGTGCCACTGTCCGGGCAAAATTTCTCTTCATAGCACATGCCTGTCTTCATTAGCCCGGCTCAGAGCAGAATAGTAGGATGTTAAACCCTATTTCATTTCATTTCCTATGGATAGGTCCAGTCTAATTTATTGAATATATGGTCATACCTGATGATTACGTTTAGTTGTGGCTGCTTAAATTTGATCAATTTTGTAGAAAAATATTCTTACCTTTCTCTTGTAAAGTTTAACATATCTATCTTTTAAATTGGTAAAGCTCTCACATACACATGTATTATTAGCCATTGTTAATAAAGAATATGGCTGGCCAACTGGGGCTACATTACAAAGACCTGTCTTCCAGCCCTCTTGATTCCAATGTATAAATTTGAGATTAGATTTCAGTCTGTAACAAGAAAAACAATTAATTTTGTACAACCATAAAACCAAGAATAACTTAAAGGACCATTTTTTTCCCAATTAATGCAAATGGCAGTCATTTAATAGGTGTCCTCACTAGAGATAAGGGGGTATAATTTATAGGTGACACCAGAGAGTAGGCGATCCCACGTGACCTCATTGTTTAACTTACAGCATTGTTTTCCTGTACATTCATTACGAACTGGTGTGTTGACAAACCTTAGTTTTTGTCGTTAAAATGGAATTTCATCCTGATACACCAAAATGCAGTTTTCTTACCATCGATAAGATCACAAGGGAACCATATTTTTACAAGCAATGTCTGGTGTGAATTCCTTCAGCGAGGATACCATTGGTTCAAATTAACTCTTCAGCGTTGATAAATAAATAGACCAGTGTTCCTTAGAACACATGAAAAAATAACGGCGCAGTTGACTAAATATATAGGAAAAATATTTGAATTTTGCAATATAAAAACTTGGCAATTCACAGGCGGCATACAACCGTAGACACAGATTAGTCATAGACACATCGAATGACTCAAACTAAATAAATAAAAACACAGCTATGAACTTACAGTGAACACTCAATTAGGATCATGTGGTTTTTCGCATTTTTTAGTGTACAAAATTTCGCAGCACACTTAGGAAGATTTAGTGGCACACCTGTTTGCCGTGGTACACTGGTTGAGAACCACTGAAATGAACACTTGTGCATGGTGTTTTGTTTAATATTAAAATGTTCGGAACTAGAAGATTTTGAGAAGAGCAGGTTATAGAATTTTAGTTAGTTATAGAATTTTCACAGATCCCAAAGTATCAAATAGTTGAAAACCACTGATCTAAATGATTAAACCAAAGGTACGTTAACAGATACCATCTTGGCCTTGATGTTTTGCAGATAGAAATGAGTTATCAGTCAACAGAAAGTATTGGACCTATAGAAAGCCATAACTTACTTTAGGATTGATTGATTTGAACAATTTGCAAATTAATGTGTAGTGGTAAAGCTACATAGTTTTTGCTTATGGTCTAAAAGTTTTGTCTGGAATATCAGGTCTTTTATTTACCTGTCAATATTACGTCTGATGTCAGACATCTCAACATTTCCCCGCACCATGAGAGAACAAGCCAGGTAGAGGCTGTGTTTAGGATCGGCTCTCAATAGTTGATGCTCTTTAGAAAACGCATCAGTAAACATCTGATCTAACCTTAAAAATAGTGAACAAATATAAAATGTTAGAAAACATGTTTTTTTTTTCCATTTCGACAGCCGTTCTAAAATATATAATCACTGATTGGAAACTACTTTGAGAAAATTATTTGTGCTGAAAGCAAGCCACTTTACAGTTATATTATTATTATGTTTAGGGCAGTTGTTGGGAGTCATAATACTCTAGATTGTACACATTTATATAAAAAAAAAAACAAGTTCAATTATCTACAACAGGTCATGATACTGTGCCAATAGACTCTGTTATCACAAATACATTAATAACATTACATTTACAGCATACCCTGATAACTACAGTTAACATGTAATTTACACTAGTTTGAATGGGAAACAACTTTTCTGAATGTGTTAATCTAATGGTTAATTGGAGAGATGACAGCCAGGGAATGTCACATGGTGTATAAAATATGTGTTCCCAAAATATGCAGTGATCAACTTGAAATGTTGACTGATCATCCTCATATCATATAGTCAAGAAAAAATGAAGTGAGCTTTTAGCATCCTACTGTTCTGCTCCGACTGGGCTAATGAAGACAGGCATATGCCATTCCTTGTGGAAATTTTGCCAGACACAGCGCTAATACATAATCTTATATTGAATTCCAACTGCCAAGGGATCTTTTAAGTGCACACGGGACCTCAGTTTTTAATCCTTGTCAGGCCCTCAGTCCTGTACAAGTGGCAAGGGGAAACCATGCCGAAAAATCGTAGCTCCCATACAGTAATGAAATAAAATAACACCATCTAAAACCATGTGTTGAAGTGTAAATCTTATAGACAGATTGAGCGAACAACGGGCTGCAGTGATGACAATACACTACCATATGAAATGTAGACGTATAAATTAAATACCTTCTTGGAGGAAGGTGGACATCTTTAAACACATATAGTGGACTTTGACTAGCAACTAGATAATGTAACCGTGGAAATGGTACCAAGTTCATTGTTATCTCATTCAAATCAACATTTAATGATCCTTCAAATCTGGCAGAACTGCAAAACATTAATTTAATTTCATAAAAAAAATGACTTGGCATCGATTGTAAATATTTAATATTAAGTTGAAATCACAGTGTGAGACAAAATCCTACCTCTATAATTATCCTAAAGTTCTAATCTAGTGGCAGGTTCGTTATTACATAAAACATGAAAATGTAGAAGTGAATAGCTACCGTGTCCTGAAAGTATTCAATTAAATTGGACTAGTGTAGAGTTGGTTTAGTACTAAGTCATCTTGAATAGAAGGCTTGATATAACTTTAACTCCATACATCTTATAAAGGGCTTCAAGTTATACTCTGCATATTTCTACACTAATTTCGATCGGCCACCAACCCAACTGGTGGGCATATAAGATTACTTGATCATCGGGAAAACCTAGTCTTGTGCTTTCCAGCTAAAAGTAAACCTGTGATAATTGAGTTGTAAAGTTCAAAGTTTGTTCATGGCTCCCATGGAGGTCACCATGTTTGATTTAAGTGTGTTTGTGTCACAACCTGTTATTGGAGCTACTGTTCACTTGTTTGCTGTAAAGGTGGATAAAGTAGCCATATATCTGGGTATTGCAGACCAGTCCATCAATGTCTACTTACATAATGGTAAATCTCATGGACATTGCTTCAGGAATGTTGTACTAAGTTTGCTTTTACCTTCTGTCATGGAGCAGCCCAATTAGCATGAGGTGGTGGCTGTTTGTGTAGGAACCAATGATTGCACATCTTCCATTATAAAATGCCCCTGATGTAATGATTCATGTTTCTTATTTTTGAATTTTTATCCCAAATCACTTTTCTAATGTATAAAATTGTGCCAAATCCAATAATAAAATGATCAAAAAATACCTACCTTGTCATGTTAAGTAATAAATTAGCTACTATATTATTCATGGCATCAAATGGCTTCTCATCTTTACTTATAGCTCCCTCTATATTAGTTATAGCACTATCAGGCTTTATACTATTAGATACTGTTGATGTAAAGACCTTTTTACCAGTTTTTGCTGATGGTATAGCATGAGATATTTTATTAACAATATCTACTAAAGCCTGGAAAATGGTGAAAGAAAATCATATGTAGCTTGGGGAAACTTGGGAACAGTTATTATGATTCGGGAGGAAAACGGAGGACCCGGGGAAACCCCAAAAGGTTGGATAGACGGACCAACTCCTTGTCATATACCAGCGAGGAATCAAAACCTCGTCACTTGACTCAATGACAGACCTTGCCATTTAACGTGCAAACATTAAATCATTAGACCACCCAACCCCCCTAGGATTTAATAATATTCGTCTTGACTTAGCTGACAATCTGAATAAAAAATCAGCAAGGACGTTTACAATAAATATGCGACTCGGCTGTTGATCGCAATTAAAATCTCTGCGAATGATTTGATATCTACTAATACTATTTGAGTAGTCTTTGGATGAAAGAAAAAAGAAAAAAAACCCAATGAAATGATACTACAGAAAGCAAGCGACCTTGGTTTATATTTGGTAATACTACCTTGATTTTCTATTAGTATCTACCTTTGTTTATATTTCATAATACTTACTTGATTTTCTATAGGTAAAACACAATCAGCCTTTTCTGTTAATTGTCTCATGGCCAAAACACTGTTATAAGGGGAGGTAATAACATCATCTTCAGCAGACGGATAAACTGCAGTTACAAACCTGAATATAGATTAAAGATACATTATGTAAGATTAGATAATAGGTACGAAAATCTTTGCTATTATAGTTAAAAATTAGATAATATAAAGGTAATATGTTGAAAATTTCAGTCAAATTACTTCACTTTGAGCCTTGTTATTGCAGTTAGAAGAACAGTGTAGCTTTAATTATCATTGCTACCGTTGTTGCGATAATAAACAAAGTTACGGTAACTGCATCAACCGCAAAACATATTTAAATCTATTGAAAAACTAGACGATATGATGGCGTTGAGAGTTATAGTCTTGGTAAGTTAATTAATTTCTAATTAATAATGTATATAACATTAAAGGTCTAAAGAAAGACCTGCAAAAACCAGGCTCTTGCATAATGCTTGTTTCATTGATTACAAGTAAATTAAATTAATAGAGTTTCTATGATCATCTCATAATGTTATTTTTTTAGAACAATACATAAAAGATAAGATGTAAATGTGAAATACATCATTACATATATGACTAAGCTAAACTAGATCAGTAACATGTTAATCAGATTGGCATTTTAAACCAATTTTGAGTCGACTTAAATTTCCGAACATAACAAATCAGAAACAAGAGTTAACCTAATTACCTGTATACATCCGGATATTCATCTGCTAAAATATTTAACACAAACGTACCAACACCAGATCCAGTTCCTATCATATAGAGAAAACACAAATCATTTTAAAATCTAAATAAAAAGGCAGTGAATTAAATTATACTAATTACTGAATATGCATATTCTTTTAGAAATTCTAACTGTTAAAGCTTTCATATACAATGTCAATCTTTCCAAAACAAACATCATATTGGTTATGGTACCAACTCACTTATGAATTAAGTTTTCAAATCAAACATAGCATTTGAGAAATGTAGAGTCTTGTATAAGATTCAATCAGTTTGCAGATGATCATAATGTAGTATGTTGGATCGGTAACTCTGTGCAAAGATTCAACATGGTAGGTCTATATAAATTAAAGATACATTGTACCAGAAGTATTTATCTGGTGCTTTTTTTTTTAAAAAAAAGGCTTGGCAAATTTGGTATGTATGGAAAGTATAGACGCCCTATTTACCAGCAATTTACTGGATTACCAAAAAAACACCCACGGGGCAAGTACCAGCTTATTGTGTGCTAGTTTGACTGAGGGAGTGGTTGTTATTTCTTGATCAAATGGTTAGGCAGTTTTGGGAACATTGAGGGGAGTCAACATTTAAAAGACGATGCAATTAAATGGCAGAACAAAAGTTGACATATAAAAATTAAGAATTTACTTGGGCCTCAATATGTATGTTGAATGGACAAGAAGTAATGAAAAATACATTTGGAAAATGTACCCTTCCTCAATGAAGTTAGGTGACAAACATGGCTTCTAATCTAACAACAGTTTATTTATAGCTTGGGTATCCCGCGAATACAAAGATTTGAGAGGGATTATTTGAAGCAATTTTTTGATACATTAATTAGTTTGAATATGTTTTTAGTCCAAATCACACAGTTTGTATGCAGGAAAGTATCTTTAATATCCATATTGGTGATTGAAGAGTCTTACTTTTATTTTCAACTTATTATATTTTCGTCTGGGTGCTATTTATAAATCCTTTTTCAAGTCCCATAATAAAAACAATTTATTTGGAAATAAAGCAGGGTAGATTGCATTAATTTGGATGTTACATGTGGAACTCGCTACCTGAAAATCTTCGATCCAGTCCATCATTAGACTCCTTTAAATCCAGATTGAAAACATACTTATTTGAGAAACATCTGCAAGAGTGATTGTGTGTTTTGTAGCGCTATGAGCACGACTATATTTGGAATTAGCGCGATATAAATGGACTTATTATTATAATTATTTGTATATTTGACTAGGCTGAAAATTTTGCATAAAGGCCTACAGATACTATATATACAGCTTGTGATATTTTGTGTCAATAAGCAAAAAATGAAATTAAATAATTATAAAAGCAGATTCGACTTCGCTTAGAAATAAAAATTTAATTGTATGGAAATAGCTGCCTTATCACTAATTGAAAAAACACATTAGATTCAGATCAAACCAGTTCAGTACTTTATTTCCATCTAAATCAAAGAGGTATACATGCTTGTTAAACATATATTATGCAAGAGCTAAATCTGCCCATTGCATGTCTATCTTTTAGGCCTGAAATGTTATCTAAATTATTATATTATTAATAAGACATTAATTAACTTATCCAGACCATAATAAACTCACGATGTTATCGCTAGCCTGCGAGAGAGAGAAATGGGATGTAACATCCGCTCGACACAAACTAGGTCATTTCAGGGCTAACATATGGTTTAATTTTATTTCAATAAATTGCTTGCGCATAAGGGTCTTTAACAGTGGGAGGAAACCGGAGTACCCGGAGAAAACCCACAAGGCTGGACAGGCTACCATACTCCTTGCCACGTACAACCGAGGATTCGAAACCATGCCAGTTGACTCAATGGCAGGCCGTATGATACAGCATGCCCATGCTATCCATTCGGCCATCCCCCCACTAGCCTGCGAAATTTACTGGATTTGAACCTGATTTGCGGCTCAACGCTCATGAAATGGGGTTTAACATCCTACTGTTCTGCTGCGAAACTGGGGTTCTGAAGACGGGCATACGCTATACTGTGTGCTATGAGAGAAATTTTGCCCGAAGAGCGGCACTATGGCCTACTCTTATATCGAATTCAACTGCCAAGGTATTTTTTACGTGCACGCCAATGTGTACACATGGCCTCGGTTTTTCGTTCCCTCCGTCCTGCATCACTGACAAGGGGAAACCACACAGGAAAATCTGGACGAACTTTCTCGGCCAATGCAGGGATGGAACACTTGACATCCAGGCTAGCGAGCAAGAGTCTTACACATGTGATCCCCCATTAATGATTCAATTACAAACTGAACAATCAAGATTTTTTTTTTCATTGTACCAACTTTAGTAATGGTGGTCGAGGCTAAGTCTAAAATTCAAAAGCTATGGAACAATTTGACTGAAATTTTTAGCATATTCGAATTCCCTTCACTTATTTAATTTTTGCTTTTAATTCATTCAATGATACTACGTCATATTTGATTAAATATTTCTTTCTTATATTAGATTATAAAACACAATTATACAAATTTTAACAAATTTGAAATGATTCCCATGATTTTTTAATAATGGACGAATCAAGACCCTAAAATATGAAAAATCGTGTTTCTTTCTTTATTGTTAAAATTATATATAAACCAGTTATCGAAACCATACTTATAACAGTATTGTTTGCTTTATAAAATCTGGAATTAATCATTAGGTTCTCAAAATAATACTTAACAGGGTGTATTTAACGTCGATCGAAGTGTGGGTGGGAAATACCCATTGTTCCCATGCAACGTCATAAATAAACATGGGGAATCCCAAAGCTCATCAGGCACGTTACTAAAAATAGAACTAAGACGAAACGAGAAGGCTGCGTAAAAGCTGGATGCAAATTGCAATCGATTTTATAATCAGCGATATTGATACCTCGTCAACAAGACAGTGTACTGGTTATCAGACTTGTTATTTTTAGTTATCGGTGGGAGTAAACATTTCATGAGTAATAGCGTGGGAATCCCGTGACGATGATAAATTCAAATATGTCGTCCACATTGAGTTTACGCTCCAAAATCCAAGACGATCATCTAACATGTACTGTTTGTATGGAATATTTTACACGACCAAAAGCGCTGCCGTGTCTACATACTTTCTGTGAGGGCTGCTTGAGGGATTTTATCTACGGAAGAGGATGGGAAAGGCAAGGAAAATTCCCTTGTCCAATTTGTCGAACGGAGGCAGAAATTCCAGAGGGCGGAGTGGAGAATTTCCCTGACAATCATTTAGTTACCAGCTTGTCAGACACTGTAACACATGCAAGACGACCACCAAGGATTCCCCAAAGACCACCAAGGTGTCCCCCTCCACAAGAAGATGAAACAATTGGTAGTACAGCAGCGTGGATTCCTGTTAGCACTAAAACTGGAAAATCAGTTGTCCCACCTCTGTATCCAGTACTGACAGACGTAGCTCCTTCACAAGGACCCAACAATGACAACCAACAATCCAATCCACAGCAATCAGGTGCTATACCTTGTAGCCATGGCATGGTTCTTCATTTTGGAAAATATGGACCAGGACTTGTGGACTTTTTAAAACCATTGGGACTTGCCATTAACTGTCAGGGAGATTTTATCATCACGGACGAAGGAGGGAATCGTATTCTTATCTTCAATAAATCTGGCGGGTTAAAATCTAAAATTGTTTGTACCAAATGTGCTATTAGAGATGTCGCAGTTACTTCTACTAATGACATTTTAGTCAGTGTGACCTCATCAGGATCGGCCATCATGCATCTGTACAACATGAGTGGAAAGTTACTAGCAGAATTCGGACAGCACTATCATTTTGAGAATCCACTGGGAATAACTTGTCTGAAAAATGGTTATGTGGCAGTCACGGCTCTCGAGTCATTATCTGTGTTGATCTTTACCGATCAGTATAAATTCTCGACTAAGTTTGGCCGAAAAGGTTCAGGAGATGAAAGATTTCTCTCCCCTTGTTATGTGGCTTCAGACAACAAAAATCAGCTAATTGTATCTGACAGTGTCAATCACAATGTACAAATTTTTTCGTCCACAGGAAAATTCAAAAATCGTTTTGGAGGTGAAGGAAGTAAACATGGGTATTTCAATACTCCCTTAGGTGTTGCCACTGACGACAAAAACAACATAATCGTTGCCGATAGCAACAATTACCGAGTTGAAGTATTTTCATCCAAAGGGCGTTATTTGGGGAGTATTGTCGAAGATACATTTGAAATCGGTCCTGAAGTTAAACCGGTGAATGTTGCTGTTACCATTAACCACCAATATGTCGTTTTATTAGTTGGGCCACATTTTGCTGAGGTCCGCGTCTATTTGCCAAAATTGACACATCTAAGTGCAGACGCCCCTGATGCTTGTAAACATCAGTAGAGAAATGACCTTGTTTTGACTTGTACCAGATTGAACATTGTATTGCAATAACCATGGCATTTCGCAACATCTAGCTATAACCCCCCATTGAAATTGATTTTGATCTTTCTTTGTGCCTTCAAAATAAACTGCTGAAATAACACGAATGAAGTATAATATGTTTTATAATGTTATTCATTTGAATATCCTAAAGTACAATATTCCAATATTTTATCCACCTAGCATGTAGTGTCTGCATTAGGCTATATTATTAACTACAACGTTGACGAAGAAGCTCAGTTTACATACAGACACTTTTGTGTCTTGATATTCAAGACTACACAATAACAAAGATGGTTGTTGCATTGTAATACAGACATACAGTGCAAAACCAAACTTTCAGTGTAAAAACTTATGAATATGAACTGAATCTGCCTAAATCTAACGTCATTATTAGATTATATTGCATCAATATCTGTCTTTAATATCTTAAGTGATGTATGTTTCAAGTTTCTATGACGACAGAAAATGCTACAATGTAAGTCTACAGAGTTCACTAGCAGCAAATACATGTAATTTTGCAATCAACTAGATGCATATAATAATATAAAGATGCATTATGTAAGATTTAGATAAAGACCTGGCATTCTTGCTATATTGGTTCAAAAATAGATAATGAATACATGTATGATTGAAAATTTCAGTCAAATTACTTCAATGTGCACAAAGTGAGATAGGTTTGATTATTAAGTACCATCTACTGTCCACAATAATAGACAAAATCTCGATTATCCTGTCTAATGTTAAATTATTAAATGTAGCAGCTATTCTAATCAATTCAATATCTCTGCCATCTGAGAGTTGATTATGAGCTTGTCATGTGAACAAATGCCAAAATAATCATTTATATATAACATTGACGAAATAAATAAAAGCTACAGATTTAGCTCTTGTCTTACATAATGCATCTTTAATACTATTTTAGTCCTATTTCAACAATTCCAGAAAAATGAGAATCCTCGATAAAAGGCATCTATTTAATTACTGTTATTTGAAATGTTGTCTGAGGTGCACATGTACCCTAACTAAAAATGTAGCTCAGTTTAAAATTCAGAATAACTATTGTGAATATTTTAAAAGTACGGAAAGAAAGATTTTGCATATCTATGGCCTGCATTGATTGATGTCGAGAGTAATAAAAAATCTAAATTTAGTTGGGCCCGGGCCCTGGGGTCTTGTTGTGTTAAGCACATGAACATAAGAAGACTTGCATATCAAGTAGATATTTTGAACAGCTTGTAATTATGTTAGGTGTAAGGAGATCCAGAAATGTAACAAGAGTGTGAACATTGTTATTAATACAAAGTAAATTACTAGTTTGTCCAGTTGTAAGATCTACAAAGCAGTAAGCTGAACAAATACAAATGAACTGGTGGGGTTGAGTGGTAGAACGGTTTAAGGTGTACACATCAGATCACAATGTCTGTCATTGAATCAAGCAATCTAATTAAAATATAGATCTATATTTCGTTTCGTTTTTTATGCTTTCGATGGCCTACACTCATGTAGATCTAACTAGTTATAGTGGAAGCTCACGTTCTATGACGTCAGCTATCAAGCACGGGACATTTGACCCGATAACGTCAGTCATTCGATTAACCAATTAGCGACCGCCATGCTTTTCAAAATCAACTTTTGTTTTGTTATGATTTCTATCCGCTGGTGTTTATAGTATAGACGTCGTTGGCTGGTAATATCTACCCACAGTTCCACGCATGAAAAGGTCAAACGGTCGATTCGACAGACCATTTGATTGGCTGACCCCTCATTTCAGCCAGAACACGAATTAAATAACAAGTCCTCCAGATCCAAGAGTAGTAAAGACAAGTAAAAATGAAATTTTGAACTATAAAAAACGAAACGAAATTGGATCTGTGTTTTAATCAGATTGTGAATCAAGTGGTGTAGTTTCGATTCCTACTTGTACGTGACATGGAGTAGGGTCGCGTGCCCAACCTCATGGGGTTTCTCTGGGTTCTTCGGTTTCTTCCCGAAGCTAAATACACCTATGCGCAAATGAATTGATGAAATAAAATTTAACCATGTTAGTCCCCAAATTACCTAGTTGGTGTAGAGTGGACGTTAAACCCGATTTATCTCTCTCCCTCGCTACATCAACTGGGAATCTACACCGTTCAAATACATCATAACGTAAGTTTTATAATGATCTTATATATAAAAGATCAGTTTCATATCAACCAAATATTCATTAGATGTATTTTTGTAAAGCATGACTAGTCCCTCTTCTGAAAATATAATACCAAGTACTGTAACTTAATATTTGCTTATATTTTTAAATATTATTTATAAATGCAATGGGGTTGTGATATGTATTCTGAAGTGAATTTACTAATTTGTCATTAATTTGTACTTCAAAAATACTATAATCTCTAATTTTATAGTTTCTATATATTGTATATAGATGTTGATTAATATAAATTAGATATTTCCGTATTTTGTTTCTTTATTTATCAATTGTTTAGCTCTTGGTGTACTGAACACTCTGATACTCTCTATCCACTTTAGGGGCCATGTCATACTCCCTGCAGTGTTTTGTTTGAATAGAGCTAATCTCACTTAACACTGCTATAATGAAAGCAAATTTCAGTTCCAAATTATGACTGATCAATAGTCTGATCAAGAACCAATAGCCAAATGTGTACCAATATCATTATGTTTTAAACAGTGCTCCAAATTGGACCAAATATGTTTACATAATGTTTAAATTATGTCATGATTCACAATTTTATTATGCCCAATTAACCAGTGCATAGCAGAATATTACAGAAAAACTAATTGCGTGACAAACGAGGCTATCAACATGGATACAATGTAAACAATACTGTATGAGACCATAGGCGTAGGAGCTCAAAGTAATTCAGGGGGGCATAAGAGAAAATTGCCCGAAATCAGTATAATATAATCAATATAGTATATATATCGAAATCAATATGCTCAATATATAGTATATTATATTGATTATATATAATCTATATAATATAATTTTTCGGGCATACCTATCATAAAAGAGCTTCGGGCATATTTCGGGCATGCAGTGGACAAGAAAAAGACGGGAAAATACTTTTCGGGCAGTGTGGATCTCATAGAAATAAGTTAGTTATATTTTTTCTCTAAATGATAATAGAAAAAAAAGGTCGTCGAATTTTTCATTGCCCGAAAATAAATTTTTGGGGGGGCAAATGCCCCCCCTGCCCGACCGGCTCCTACGCCTATGTATGAGACGAACAATACTTTCACCGTTTTTTATACCTTAAATCACTGTCGAAAGTTTTAGGGAAGACCCCAGATTAAACGTAGGGCTTTCATGTTGCTGTACTTGGGATAGATTTGATTGAACGGGAAGAACAGACACACTCCCTCAGAAGTATCAGAAGCCAATCCAACAATAAAATGAATGTGCTATAATTGTTTTCGGATATTCCTTACTTTAAGAACAGTACAATTGCAATTCGTAAGACGAATGATTCAATTTTTGGGGGTTGTGTTTTAACCAACCGATAGAGAAAGAAACAAAAGGAGAATTTACCTCCGCCCATCGAGTGTAAAATAAAAAAACATTGTAAACAATCACAAAATTCAGCTGCTCTTCGAATTGTCTCTGAGATCTGTTCCCCATACTGAGATCCATACATTTTATGTCCAACAGCCCTGTAATATGATTGAATATGATGAGAGTTTAAAAACGGTTATATAAGTTGGCTACTTCCAAATATTTGCTAAAATGTTTTAGCTTTTCTCATAAAATGACAGGATCTCTCGATTTGGGCCAAAAATAAAATTGTTGATTTCATTAGGTGAAATACACGAAAAGTCTCAATGGAATGGCAATCTCTAGTATCTGGTTATTCCAGTCTACACCGGTAGTATTTACTGTGCATGCTCTCCAGATAAGAATGTGGCATCAGCGTTTGACATGATTTTTGGAATATGTTTAGCCGCTTTCTTCGAGTCCTTTCTTACAAATGGCACTGAAACGCGTTTGTGTACCAATGCTAAAGGGTTTATTATGTCTTAAATATTGGATATCAGAAGCCCATATTTTTCCAGTAAGAACACAACATCAATATTATATAATAAATTGACAAATAATTTGTGTTTTCAATATATATAAAATGGTATATTTTTAACCCATTTTTATAAAATAAATTCTTATAATTTATTTAATCTTTCAAACTGTATTGTTGATCAATTACGTTATAAATGCCAGAACATTATTTAATATTATTTACCAATTGTTTCCACATCCCGATACGTCTGTGATCAACTGTCTACAGTCAAAAACATCTCGCAATGATCCTTTCATAATTTCACTAACTACACCTTCTTCCATATCAACCAATACAGCCTATAACAAACAATATAAAGTGGACCTGAAATATAATCTATCTTTTATGCTTTATTTATGAACCAACATAAACATTAGCAAAGGATCTGAGCATTGTTTTACTTTCCTGATTCACTAAGACACCTAATTATTTTTACGTCGGAACTTACCCTTGCTTTCAAGGATCGTATTTGACCTTTGCTTTCTGATACTGAAATATTTGGAGGGTCTTCATAGCGACTGTCAACATTACGGAAGAAACTGCTTAATGATTCATCATAAACACCTTGCTGAAAGAATTAAAAAAAAAAATTTATTCAAAGAGATCTTTTAAAGTGACTATACAGTTCTAGTTGGCATGTTGGGTATATGTGTCAAATTCAAGACAAATAAGAAAATCCAAGTCTACTGATGGCACTACCGGTAAGCTTACACGTATCTCTATTTACAAGTCGTTCATGACCTGACACTACTCACTCACCTTATTTATTGCTGCATGTTCTCGAAGAGCTAAATCCCAGAATTGACAACCAATCTGATTGCCACACTGGCCAACTAAAAATAAAATTATACATGAAAAAAATTTACAACAATTTAAGAATCAATCTGTATACCAATTCTTTAAAACAGTTTACACCAAACCTTCACTCTAACCCTTAAAGATGCATTATGTAAAATCCTGATGAGAGAGAGAGAGAGAGAAATGGGGTTTAACATCCACTCGACACAAACTAGGTCATTTTAGGACTAACATGGTTTATTCTTTTAACAATTCGCTTGCGCGTAGGGGTCTTTAACAGTGGCAGGAAACCTGAGTACCTGGAGAAAACCCACGAGGCTGGACAGACGACCCTACTCCTTGCCACGTACAACCGGGGATTCGAAACCACGCCAGTTGACTCAATGGCAGGCCGTATGATACAGCGTGCGCACGCAAACCATTTGACCATCCATCCATCCTAATCCTGATGAACTTTCTAAGCCAATGCAGGGACCGAATACACGACTTCCAGGCTAGCCAGTCAGCGTATTACTCACTTAGTCACTGTGGCCCCAAATTGGTTAGTTTTACTCATTGACACAATATGGATGATCAGCGAGATGATGAATTTATAGTATTCTTCCACCTGATTGTGATTGGCACGTAAGGTAATGGTCAATCTGTCAGATTTTTAGTCTCACAGGGAACTCAATAACTTGAATTATGCCTATTTTAGTTGTCGTAGCCTTCTGGCAACATAACTTGCTAAACAATCCCTTAACTATAGGTTGTGTTTCCATTGATCATTTCTGATTCTCAGAATTACATACACAAAGTAAAAAATAACAAAACAGCTTTTAGGTCCTAATTTTCAAAATTCATATTATTCAATTGAAAATAATTTGAAAAATGCTAATAATTCAGCAGCAAATAAAATGAAATTTTATTAAAACAATATGTAATTGCTACTGCAACAATAGTTCACCATAGATATGACTGGTTGAAATAATCGTGGTTTATTTCAGTAACGTACCTCTGCCAGTTCTTGTGGTAGTAGGTACATGTACTTGAAATTTTAAGGGGTGACTGTTAAAGGGGATGATCTTGTCTGAAATTTGATGTATGGACATCGCTGGTCCCCTTTAACATCCCCTAGAAAGTATCTACTACCACCGGAAATGGTAGAGGTAGGTTACTGAAATAGAACCGAAATAATGTGGGATTTAGGTGGATTGGGTAAATCTAGTTCCTACCACTTGCTATATACCTGCAATATGAAAACCGCTCATCCCCACCTCTTGTCTAAGGCTATTTTTGAATCCTTACCGACTATTTTTCATCCTGATTCTTCTTTTTTTACCAAAAGAATCATTTATTGCCACAGGTGACACACATTTATAATAATTCAACACTATTTTCAAGCAGAATTTTGAGATAAAAAACGTATACAAAATACATTTGAACTGAACAGACATTACGAGACTCTAACATGCTCAGACCACATGTTTATTTAATCACTAAATTCTACTTGAACATAGAGTGTTGAATTATTATTATAAATTTGTGTCAGATATGACGAGAAATGATTCCCTTTGCGAAAAATAAACATTCACAGAGAAAAATAGGGCGTACTCGATACCATGTTCCAGAACTGAATCCCCTTGTCTCAACCCCAAAAATAGTGACAATCGAGTGAAAAGGGGTATTTCAGGCCACAACGCATGCGTTAACAGGATAAATAAATATTATCTCAAATAACCATGCAGTCGAAACCCATTTGTTGTGTTTAATTACGTCACAATTCTATTCACACCATCTCCATAGTAGGGCCTGACAGAAGTGTGACAGGACTGAATTCCGCATCACTGGATTGCAATTCTGTCAATTCGGGGCGTTCTGGCGTGTGAATCGAACATCCAGAAGGTGAGTTCCAAAATAGCGTGAGGTAAGGAAGAGCAGTATTTTACAGTATTTTCATTTTGTAGTTATAGATTGCGAAGCTCTAAAGCATCGCGCGAAGTGAAGTGCTTGAGCAAAGCTCTTTTCCGGTAACACAGGAGCGTAAGTAAAAATGTCACCCATAGACTGTTGATTAAAAAAAAATTCAGACCGGAACTGGATACACTGGGCAAAATTGGCAATGCGCATGTCGGCATATTATGTCAACTTACCAAATCTCACCCAAGCGAGATTACGCTTCTTGTCATAGAAATATTTCTAAAACGCGTAGACTAATCAATGACGTCACATATTTTTGACGTCAATGAAAATAATTCTCGCACATTTTTGTACTTTTTTTTAAAATAAATCATTTTAATTTTAATCTAAATCTAAATTAAAATCAATTCGGAAAAACAAAATTATTTAACAGTACTTGTATCACTTGCCGTGACTTGGGAAACTTAATAATAATGATGGTTTTAGTTTTATATGTGACAACAATCACAACAGCTTCGCTCTACTCAGTCAAGGCGTAGGATTAGAGACATTTCCAAAAGAAGCTTGAGTAAATCGTGCTGTTCATCGATTTGTTGACAGTGACAACAGTAACAGTTGTGTTGACATTTTTAGACTAGGTAATTCAGGATTTTGGTGTTGTACTGCTATAAACGAGACCATGGACTAAAAGTCGATTAAAATACCTTGAACAACAATAGACTGTGTCATAATATTCCGGAAAGATGGATTAGGGCTTTAAATTAATTAACTACCACACATTGTCAATAATTTTTATAAAAAAAATGCAATTTGGCGTCCATGACAGTCTTTTTTCAGGGGCGACAGCTCTCGTCACGCATTTCAGAGTTACTTCCCTTCTGGAATTTCTTGCCGACACGTCAGATATATGTGGTCCAATGAAAAGCAGCCACGATTGGGAAGTCCCCGAGCATTGGGAACGTGTTGTTCACACTTCTTATTAAAATACGATAACACTTATATCTAATGCTGTAAGCTGCGATTTACAACGACACAAAATGATTGGTAAATATGACGAGAAATTTTTGCATTTATTTCATTTCAGACGCATGGAATGTCTTTAAATTTTAATGAAGAATTTCCTTTCATCACCGACGTCAACATATATCTCAAACTTCGACCTAGATTTTTTCTATTTTGTTTATGAAATTAGAAATTATTGCTAAAATGTATCTCAAGTCACAGAATGGAGATTCGACTCCGTTCCTATTGCTTTATTAAGTTTCGCAATTATATCTTGTCTACATATGTATGACATCTAAAAAGATAATGTGTAGAGAACTGATCAACTACTAACTAGTGAACTAGTCCCTATAGACTATAGGCTCAGACTGTCTTATTTTATGTGTCTAGATCAGTAGCCAATATTGAATCAATGAATCAAGCAATTATCTGTTTATAAATTATAGTGTTACTTAGGCCTAGGGCTTACAGTACTTGAAATTTGATGAGGTAATGATTTGTCGTAATGCTACTCCAAAGAATGCTAACATATGGAAATGATTCAATTTTAAATACCCTATGTCAACGTGGAAGCAAAAGACGGTAGACCTAAGTAAGACCTGTTGTAAAAATATTGGTGGGTGAAACATAAAAAAAAATTTTTGAGCCGGCAATATAAATTTGAATGTAAAGTAAATGGATATGGATGAGCGTCTTGGCGACCGCATTATTTTTTCTGAAAAGACTTGATTACAGATTTTTTTTTACAGGGGTACAAGTGACGGTGTGTGTGTCAATAACACTATTAGTGTCAGCAGTAACTGCTTTATATAGTAGTAGTGATGATGTCATAGAACTCACTCCTTCTAATTTTAATCAGAAAGTTATCAATGGTGATGAATTATGGCTGGTTGAATTTTATGCACCCTGGTAGGTTAAAAATAAAGTTTTCAATTTCAAAGGATTTTCTATTTTGGTTTTCTATTTTGATTTATTTGGTGTGATGGTCATTTTTTTTTTTAATGTTTTGTGAAAAAAAATTGTCCACTGTCAATACAGAAATCCAACGATAATAAAACTAAAATTAATAGGTTAACAAACTGATATATAATATTATGATCAGTCACTTTTTTTTGTTCTTTATATTTGAGTATATTGAGTGGTAAATAAAATTGTGCGCTGATTCTGTTTTGATATCAAATACATCAACATACGTCAATTCTGTACCAAATCCTCAACAGAGCCATGGCTTTTCTACTTTATTAACTTTTATTCATGTGTTAAAAATCAATTGAACCCTGCATGACGTCTATGCAAAATAACTTGTATGAGCTTCTCAAATTTTCTTGTAAATTCCACATCTTAAACAGTGCTTTTCAAACATTTTTATGTTCTATTTTTAGGTGTGGTCATTGTAAAAGTTTAGCACCAGAATGGAAGAAAGCTGCTACAGCTCTTAAGGTATTTCCACAAATTACTCTCAGTATCCCAGCAGATGCACATGTTACTGCAGTGGGGAATTTGAGTCAAAGTGTTATTTATTGCCTGTATACAAATAGCAACCCCAGTTCATTACCGTTTTACAAATGATTTTCAGTTTAGTGGTTCAGGCATGCTGTATATATATCAAGTACAAATGGGCATAATTTGTCATTATTCTGCTTTTAATGATATCATTGGTTAAATATAGAAATTAATTTATATCAGAATGGTTTAAGCTCTGGTGTACTCTATCACAGTTCTTTCAAATACCGGTAATTTTGGGGAATATAACCTCCACTTAATAATACTGGAAGCTCGATACTGTTTAATTTCCATTTTAGCAATATATAGCAGCAAATGAAAATAGATATCAAATGAACATGACAAAGCACATTTTTTCTCGGAGTAGCAGAGAATGATCTGAGTAGATCTGAGTAGCAGAGAATGATCTGAGTAGCAGAGAATGATCTTTTCATATTACAGTTACAGGCTTTTAATTCACAAAAACTTTTCACTAATTTTGTAGGTTGTTCATTTTTAGTCAACAAAAATAATATGTCAATTGTCATTCAAGCATATTTTTGGAAGTCTGAATTTTACATGATATTTTTAATATTTTAGGGTGTTGTTAAAATAGGAGCAGTAGATGCAGATCAGCATAACAGTCTAGGAGGGCAGTATGGTGTCAGAGGTTTCCCAACTATTAAAATATTTGGTGCTAATAAAAATAGCCCACAAGATTATAATGGTAGGTCGGCCATCTCTTCAAATTTTGATGAATTTTTATAAGCTTATTTCAATATTCAATTTGACACATTTGAGTGTATAGCCAAATTTCTCATGGCTAGAATTTTAAAAATCTTTTTTGTTTGCGTGTTTCTTTCACCATACTCAAGCTTAACTCCCCTTATAGTTACCATTACAGTTCTCAAATATATTTTTGACTGAATTATTGGATTTTTATACTATTTAGGAGCAAGAAATGCACAAGGTATTGTAGATTCTGCCATGTCAACACTGAAATCAATGGTCAGTGGTAGATTGAGTGGTAAAAGTTCTGGCGGAGGAGGAAAGAAGAGTGGTGGAGGTGGTGGTAAGGTAGGTAACTCTTGATTTCTATAACAATTAATGGACATGGGGTAAACTTACCTCATCCAGAGACACTTTTAAACTAGCGATAGAACCGCTAATTATGGTGCCAGGGCTAGTTTCCTTTCACTGTAGCCTTCTCAACATTGGCTAAAACTCCTCAATCTATATAGGGCGGGCCAGGGCTAGTTTCCTTTGATTGTTTACACCTCTTTCACTGTACATAGCCTTCTCAACATTGGCTAAAACTCCTCAATTTAAACAAATATTTACTATATAGGGAGACCCTGCTGATGTCATCACTTTAACAGACGCCAACTTTGAAGAGAAAGTCATGAAGAGTAATGACCCATGGATAGTTGAATTTTATGCCCCCTGGTGTGGACATTGTAAAAATCTAGAGCCTCATTGGGCATCAGCTGCTACACAATTGAAAGGAAGAGTGAAATTTGGTGCCTTAGATGCTACACAACATACAGTCATGTCAAATAGATATAATGTAAGTATTTACCATGTTTGTCATTGTCCCTCAAGGGAGATGCTCAATTGTCAGTTTCAAATTAACGGAATTGCAATCAAATTCTGTCAGTCCTGATAACGAAGGTAGTACGGGTTGAAATGTGATGTAATTAAACAGAACAAATATGTTTCAGCTGTTCCAGTTGGTTGAGCTCGATTGTCATTATTTACTTGATTGACAGGATTCATTTCCAGAAGGGTTAATTGAGTATCCACTCTAACATGTCTCTGTTATTGGAGATGAATAAGAGCTGGTAATCATACATTACATTTTGTGGGTAATATCTTATTCTGTTTCACCTGAGGCGATGCTTCCATAATTATGTGTGAACAGAGAGTCAGCTGAAGAATTGCCATCAGATGTGGTTTCCCCTTGTCATTGGTGCAGGATTGGATGAGAAATGGATTTTCCTTTGCCAAGCACTTAAAAGATCCCTTGGCAGTTGGAATTTGATATAAGCGTAGCCATAGAGCTGCTGTCCAGTCAAAGCGTCCGTCATAGCACACTGTATGTCAGTATGGCCGTCTTCATTATTTTCCATAAGAATACACATCCAAAATATTAAACGACTTACTCACAGATAACCTAAACAATTGAAAAGAGGTCCATTTATTGATGATGGAGAATCTATATATTTAAATTTTTATGTTTTAGGTACGTGGTTTTCCTACTATTAAATTTTTCCCTGCTGGCACGAAAGGTGATGCTGAAGAATATGATGGAGGCAGAACATCATCTGACATTGTCAGCTGGCTAGACGACAAAGTTGCTTCCAATATTCCACCACCGGAAGTGGTTCAGGTAGGTCAAATTTGAAAATCAAAGTAAGCATAAGTTCGCAGTATTTTGCGTGGAATCAAGGTTTCTTTTTTTAAGGGCACTGTAATTGCTAATTTACTCTCATAACGCACTGCATATGACAATGCTGTCTTCATTAGTTATTTTGGTACAAAAGAGGATGTATATCCTATTTCATTTTACCCTGTGAAATTAGGAACTACTCTGTTAAGAAAGGGAACAATAAAACAGGTCACATTATTATTTAACATTAGGGCTGTTTATTGTAGAGCAGAAATTTTCGATAAACAAAACTTGCATTGATTGATCATATAGCCCATGTTATAATACAGTAGTCCTATTGAACATGCATTAGTATTTTGGGGGGTTGGGATGGCCTAGTGGTCTAGTGTGCCGCGCTTCGACCTCTAGCTGGCCGGTCACCTCTGACTTGCGGCTGTGGTTTCGATCCCTGGTGTGAGCGTATGTGGCATGGAGATAGGGGCGCCTTCTCAACCTCGTGGGTTTCCTCTGGGCATTCCGGTTTCCTCTCACTGCTAAAGTCCCCTACACGCAAGCGAATTATTGAAATAAAATCAAACCATATGTTAGTCCAGAAATGACCTAGTTTGGGTCGAGTGGATGTTAAACCCCATCTCTCTGCATTAGTATCGAACTCTTCAACAGATTGTCTTAATTTCACATAATTATTTTAATGTTTTTTCAGGCCATAGAAGAGAATTCATTGGTCGACAATTGTGATGAGAAACAGCTGTGTGTAATTTCTATTTTACCACATATCTTAGATTGTCAGTCTGAATGTCGTAATAAATATATTAAAATACTTAAAACACTAGGAGAAAGATTCAAGAAAAATAAGTGGGGGTAAGCAGTGTTTAAATCATGTAAAAACAAAATCCTCAGATAATGTTTTCAGATATTTCGGAATTAAAACCAATCGTATCAGGAGCTTGATTTTCAGTTCAGAACATTTTAAATTGGAAAAATTGCAAATGGGTATCAAGAATCGAGTTCTGTCACAGTTTTGTTGTGTGGGAAGAATCATGATGTATGCTTGAATAGCCTATCGATGTCTGTGATAAAAGGAAGTCACTCTATAATACATCTATGCTATACAAAAAAACAACCTCTTAGCTTAATATTTAAGTTCCAATGTTTTCTGACAATGTATACATACATTGATATATTATCCATTGATATAAACTAGGTCATTACAGGACTAACAGATGGTTCAATTTTATTTCATTGATTCACTTTTGCTGTTGGAGGAGACCAAAGGACCCAGAGAAACCCCTACTCCTTGTCATGTATATGCAGGGAATTTAAACCACACCACTTAACTCAATGAGAGACATTATGATCAAATGCACACTGTTTAATCCCATCAGCCACCCAACTCTCCTATTAGATATTCAGCATTCAATGTGTACCCTATACCTGTACATGGTAATCAGGGAAAGGAGAATGCCATATAAACTAAATATTATACTATTTGGTTTGGCTTTATGATTTTTATAAAGTTCTTATTGATATTATTTGACAAACGTAAATGTAAATAGGTGAAAGATTGTCCAAAATTATACCCTAGGGTCCAAATTATTATTTTAGTGCGCAAGTTTTTTTTTAAAAGTAAGAGAAGATATCTAGCAAAATTGATAGTCTCCCTCCAAGATGGTTGAATGTAATTTTCATAATGATTATTGTTTGTTTTAGTTGGGTTTGGGCCGAAGCTGGTGCACAGCCAAGTTTAGAAGATGGTCTGGGTATTGGAGGATTTGGTTATCCAGTAAGTACAGTGAAATCCCTCTATTAAGACCACGTGTGGGACTGTCTAGATGTGGTCTTAATAGTGAGTTGGTCTCATTACTGAGTGAGCATGCTTGAGACAATTTCAAAGAAAAACAGATAGTGTTAGGTAAATTATATACAGTAAAGAGTACTTTATTACTAATAACAGATGTAATGTTAAAACACATCATGAAAACATAGTAATAATTATGCATGTTATAAAGTCTTAGATCATGTTATAATTTTGAATTCATAATGCTTCCTTTATTTATCTTCATTTTTCGATTAAAATCCTGCAACCACCCTTTAAACAAAAATTATGTCATCCATGATTTTTTATTATTGGATCTCCACGTAACCGACAGACGAGAAATGTTCAAATAATAAACATGTCATCCATGCTTATTTATTATTGGATCTCCACGTAACCGGCAGACTAGAAATATTCAAATTTCTACACATGTTGATATTCTGACACCAGAACAAGTTAAGCCACGAACGGAGAGGGTTTTATCAGGGAGGCCACGATAATTCACTCCTCTCTCGGCCATGTTGTAGATATTCCGAGCGTCGTAACCAATGACAATGTCATGTACGCTATCAGTCCATTCTTTCACAACGTCGTCATTTATGCTACCACTTTCAACGCACATCTTGAAAAATGAAATGTTGTCTTTCTCTAAATCTGCTTTTTCACGAAGCGTAGGACCGGAGATCGACACACGCTGAAACCACGCCCACCTCCTTCCATCGGCGAGCGAACACAGAGACGTTTCCTGTCGCTGTCTCTATTTTCTTAGCATTCATCAAGAATTTCTGCCTTTCTTTTCAAAATCGTCTGTAATGGGTCTTACCGCTTACCAATTCCAAATTCTTCGGCCAATTGCTTTTGGCTTCTACCCTCACTTTTTTATAAGTTCTACTTTTGCTTTCAGGCTTTATTCTACACGAGTACGCTTATTACTACGGGTTTTTTCCATTACACGGGTGAAGGTCGAATAAGAAATGATACCCTTTTGACAAAATTTAATCATACGAACAGACGAAGGCCGAATAAGAAATGATAATCTTGACAAAATTTACTCGTATAAATAGTAAAAGTTTAAATCACTTACTCTGTTTAAATTAAACAAACAGTGAGAAATTCCATTGTTTAAAAAATGAAATCAACAAAGAAAGATTAGCGGCTCGTTAAATTGTTGCGATAAATCAGTCAACCACGACTGTTTGATGTTGGTCGTTTGATTGACTAATCCCTGTCAGTGGTCGTTATCGCTTTGATCTCGGTCGTGAGCTGATTAATCCCAATCAGTGGTCGTTATCGCGAGTCACAAAAACAACGAAATTGACTATTTGGGACTGGCTTCGGTGGTCGTAATCCGTAATAGTGAGTTGCCCGTAATACTGAGTTCAATTTATAAGGAATATAGAAGAAAAAAATTGGTTCTTTTAATATGTGGTCGTATACGTGAGTTGCCCGTAATTTTGAGTTGGTCGTTAAGCGGGATTTCACTGTAATCTAAATTATCCTTATCCTAATTAATCATGAAACAGAATGAGATTGGTTGTTAAGACTATTGGTTGTTCCTGAGTATTATAGAAAGCCTCTAGTTGCTTGCAGGCAGGGAAATAACGGTTTCAGATGTACCTGACAAAATGTCCGGCACTAATGAATGAAATAGTACCTGACATTTTCAACTTAGTGCCAGACATGTATTAATATTATCATTAAAAAAGACAAATCAGTGCCAGACAAAATGGCAGGCACCATATGTTTTGTGATTGACAAAGCCTGAATCTGTGCCTGACCTTGTCAATGACAGGTGCCTTATTTCCAGGCTTGGTTGCTTGTGATGAATATATGCAAATATAGTGGTTGAAATCAGAAATAACAAAACTTATTTCGTATACAGGCACCTAGGGAAATCTACTTGTCTCTTTTATTGAAAAGTTGAAAGGCCTTGTTGTCTGACAACCCATGTTTCATTATATTCTAATTTTATTCTTAGGCTATGGCAGCTTTAAATATTAGAAAAAAGAAATATTCCTTGTTAAAAGGACCATATAGTGAAACTGGTATTGGTGAATTTTTACGGTAAGTAAATGTATGGTGTACAGTATAATACAATCTGACTAAATAGAATCATATATTAAGTTGAAGTCCTATAGGTTGGTTATTCAAAATTTCTTTAAAAAATCTGTTTTAAATATATTTTATTGACTAAAACGTTTTTCGAAGTCCCAAAATATTTTGTTGTCACAAGGAAACCCCAATCAAGATTAAAAATTTTCCTTTTGCATTCTGACTTGGGAAATCTTGTGATATAAGGTTTAAGGAAAACATGTATTTCCAGTAAGTTTGTTTTATTTTTAAAGCATGGGAGCCTGATAACAGAACAAATTTTGCATAATGAAGAAATACAAATATATTAGTAATTAATCTGACCAAGGCTAGTCATAATGTTCCAATATTGGTTTTATGATGTTAACCATTCGTCTGACAATTTGTGAATTGATATCAGGTATTTACACATATAATTACTGGGGTGTTTTTTTTTTCAGTGATTTATCTTTTGGTAAAGGTGAATCTGCCCCTTTAAAAAATGCTGCTCTACCAAATTTAGTTAAAACTGAGAAATGGGACGGCAAAGATGGAGTGGTATGTATTACAATTTATACGATTGTGAAATATTTACTTATAATATTCAGCGGGGCTTTTGTAGACTTTGCAACCCAAAGCAACTAGATCATATCAGCAACTGAGGACAACTGGGACTGATAGCGATCACACTTAACACGTGACTGTTAATTTATTCATCACATGATCGACAAAATGGTGAATAACTTAAAAGAAACGACACAAAGGCATGGTCGGCCTTACTGCAATTCTATTAGTATATTATTGTCGACATCATCAACATTTGAAAAGTGGGTGTCTTCGTTTGCTTCCTTTTGCTTATTTGTGAAGTCACATGACACATGTCTCTTATCACGTGATGTTATTTCCATGGAAATGAGTTGATTCCAGTTGCAAGAACGCTCATGTCGACTGCAACTAGTTGCCGCTAGTTGCATCGAGTTACAGAAAGTTGAACATGTGCAACTGACTGCAACTAGTTGTAAGAGGTGCTCAGGTCGACTTTTTGCAGTTGCATTCAGTTGGATTCAGTTAATCCCAGTTGCTGAAACACCAGTTGCTTTCAGTTGCAAGGTCAACATAAGTCCCCCTTTAGAGAAAAGATAGAGAATTGGTGTTTAGTGTGTGTACTTTGTTATAAATTCTGTATTTAAGTTGAGGATTATATACTGATCCAAGGCTTGTATGTGAGTAGGGTCACCTACCCATATACTGATCCAAGGCTTGTATGTGAGTAGGGTCACCTGCCCAACTTTGGGTTCCTCCTGTATCATATGATAGTGGTTAAAGACATGATTAAACTACATTTTTTTCTCAAACTCATAAGAGGCCATGAAATGAAATGGAGTTTAACGTCCTACAGTTCCGCTCCGAACTGGGCTAATAAGACGAGCTTACGCCATACAGTGTGCTAGGAGTTAAATTTTGCCCAGACAACGGCACTACTATTATATCAATGTCAACTGTCAAGGGATCATTTACATGCACACCAATGTGTACACAGTGAAAGACAGCCTTACAATAATTGATCAGTGGCCATCTAAAGTTCACATTACTTTCTGTGGACTACATGCTGCCATTTATTTGCCTGAATGGTACTCAAATAGTCGCACAAACCTGCCCGCTTCTAGTGCCTATCTCCCGGTGGTGGATTTCTGAATAATGAAACTATTTCAATTCATGTCCAAAGCAAAAATAATGTCTCATGTTTTGTTCTTGATTTTCCAGTTGGAAGTGGAAGAAGAAATTGATCTTAGTGATGTAGAACTGGATGATCTTGATTCAACTAAAGAAGAACTATAAGCCTAGATAATAGTTGTATATTTATGGGTATAAATGAAAGCGTGAATGAAGTGTAACTGATAAGTCATGGGTATGCAAGATGAATGTTTGACTTGTTCAATGTCATATCTTTTTTCAATAAAATACATAGAGCAAACTATTATATGTAAGGACATCTAAAAATAATTATAAGATTCTTAGATAATTTTTTTATAAAGAGGGCAGTGAAGGATAGGAAACTGTTTTGCCTGGATATGGGGAATTATTTGGCACCATGTTTATTTTTTCTAACATGTTTGGATCGCCTGAGACTGTAAGATTTAAACCTTATAAAAACTCAATTAGGTATTCCCCCGGCACTGTTTTCAAAATTCTAATAAAATCAATCTAGTGCTGGTGTTTGAGAATCACACAATTATTTTTTGCGATGGCCTAAATCATTATCAAATTGTCTTGTATCCCCTTTTGGCAGATTGTCATCCTCAAACAAATGTGGACTTTTGTATTTAAAATGCAATAAAACACCACATATTACAAAACTGTTTACATTAAAATTTAAGACTGGCACAACATAAATATTTATTCATATAGAAAGTATGAATATTTTATTAACAAAATAATTTTAGAAGTTATTGGTATGTTCTGCTTGTTGCACCTCAAAATTGTTTATTTTTTGTTTATTTTAATTGTTATTTTAAGTTTGTTAAATGTGTCGTCAAATCAGATTTATAGATGGTTAATTACCCTGAAGGTGTATTTACTTGGATTTGTATTTTCATGTCATGTCATACTCATAAGTTGAGACAATATGAGAGTGTATGAGTGGTTGCAATCTGTATTGTTGATAATGTATGATTTCCTCTTGAAAATTTAAGTTCTTAAATATTTAGTGGTTATTGTGCCATAAACATTGATCATTCGAACATAAATCATCTCAAGTTTGGTCAAAATGGCATGAATTCTCCATATACAATGTCACATAATCATCTTCTTACCTGTTTTAATTGGTTGAGAGGATAAATGACCTTCACCTTGTTTTGACCGAATGTATTGTTAACTGGGTTTCATCCTTGATATGAATGACAATGATGGTAATTTTAAACTTTTAGGGTAAATTGACTATAGTAGATCAGTCCTGAATCTGTGAAAATCCCCCAACCCCTACTACTGTATTTGCTTGCAATTTATAAGATGGTTTGGTTATACTTTCTTTTATCTTGTGTAGTTTTAGTGCTGAAATCTGTGCTCAGTTATGGAAATATTTTTGTTATATTATGTCGATGCCACCATGTTGATGTATTAATAAGGGAACAAATAAAATGTTTTTCATTTTTTTCTCCAAAGAAGATGTTGTTTTCCCTACATTTATTCTGCTGGTCACCCCAAAGATATGTTTAGGAAAAGCTTATTCTCTGCCTTGAACCACCGCATTATAATAATACATTCAACTTGACTAAAGAAAGTCAATCCAATGTCTTGACTTGACAATAAAAGGCCTTCAAATTATTTTACAGAATTGTTTGTGTCGCATGTGATAATAATAAGTTTTAGGTTTCACATAACTGTGCTTGTGCTCTATAAAGAAATGTTTTTAAGGAGCTAAATCACTATTTAACAAAAGTCGGTCGCAACACATAATAATGTAATAAGAATACAAATACATAAACTGATTTACATTCAAACGTTTGTTTTTACTGTAATTTCTAATCAGTTAAGTTTGGCAAAATACGCAAAGAGTGCTAATTGAATGGCAAATTGTTTTTGTGTCCTGTTATTCCTGTCTACTTTGTTCATACAGTCACTTCATTACAAATGGCTCTCAAAAGCATCTGGCACAGGATTCGTGTGCCAAGTTTAAAATTTTCATTGTGTCTTAAATATTGGATAACAGTAAGATAACATCAGTGTTGATTTTGTATATAAACTGGTTTACATTTAAATCATTTGTTTTAACTTATTTCTAATCAGTTATGTTCAGCGAAATATACAAAGATTTCAAATTGCATGACAGCCTTTGGCTTCGGTTTTAGAAGTCTATTCCGGTAATATTCTCCTGTGGGACATAACTGTGTTCATTACAAATGGCACTCAAAAGCATCCTGAAACCCATTTTATGTGACAATTTTAAAATTTTCATTTTGTCTTAAATATTGGATATCAGAAGCCTAATTTAGATTGATTTAAATTGACCAATAAGTAGTGTTTGCTATGTCGAAGACAGTGGATGATGCAGATTTCGAGACTTTCCTCCTTTAAAGGGACAATCCCGTTTAGAACAGAGTCTCAAAAATAAAAGTCCGAGTAAGTATGAAATTTAATCGCCAAAACATAGAGGAATGGTGTATTTGCCCTGTCTCAAAATTCCAGCTCAAAATATTGAGTCGTAAAAATGGTTATCCAGACACGAAACCCTTTTAAGATTTCTGGACATTTTTTCGTTGGGTTACCGGATAATTGAATTTTGTTTATTTGGAGGTCTATACAGTGAATTGCCCATGTGCTGCACTTGATAATGAAGGGTAAATTGCACCTACACATTATTTTTTATATAATAAAAGTCTGGTTTTATCCAGACACTGCATAATACAGCTTGGGACAGCGGTATCCATTTCCAGATTTAGACTGATGGGTTTAAGTTGTTTGAAAACGTATCACAAATATTGAGTTAGTTGCTCGGGCCTTGTAGAGGTTTTAAAGCGATTTTAACACAAAAGTAAGCAGTTTTATTCTCCAAAATATTATCGGGATTAGCCCTTTAAGTTAGAATATAAATAATTGCAAACCCCAATTTTCTAACCGACCCAACGTAATTTAGGTTGCCAAGTAACCGTAAATACAAGTATTTTTTTTTTACTTGGACCTTATGCAAATATTCAAAACTTAAAGGGACAATAACACTCTTGCTGGCTTGGCAGCTCTAGAAAATAAATAATAGTCTTATTCTAAGTACTAGATGTTTATTTGTCCTACCTATTGTGTAAATTATCCATTACATCATATTTTACTTGTTCAGAGGGTTCGAAAATATTTTAAAATCCAAGTCACATTTGAAAAGGTTTACGTTAACCTTTTCAAATCATGTAGTTGAATTTTTCCAATTCTTTAAATTAGGTGTGTTAAGATGAAATTTGTATCATCAATTAATTTGAATATTGTAAAATAATACAATTTGTTGACCAGAATAAAGATTGGGACATATTATTCAATTACAACTAGAGTGTTATTGGGGCTTTAATAGTCAATCCGTAGTAGGGCCTATATTTGGTGTCATCAGTGAGATTTGGTGTAAGGCAAAAAAATCAACCAAAACTGTAAACAGTTGTATTTTTTTAACTTGATGTACAAAACTTTATAATCAATTCATAGTATTCTGGAGTGCCAAGTAATCGTAAACTGGGATTTTTTTTTTTTCTTCTTCTTGGCCTTATCCAAAATTACATAGTCAATCCGTAATATTTAAACCGGAAGTTTGTAAATCGGAACATGGCGGGTGTAAAAAAAGAAAAACGACCAGAAGAAAGAACAAAACAGTTTAAAAAAGTAAATGACAATAAAAATAAAGTAGTTGTTGATGAAAATTCAGCAATAATTAAAATATTTCGTGGTTTCCAAGGAGAACTAGATGCCAAGCACGATAAACACGAACGACTGGTGAAAATCAGCCGTGATGTTACAATCGATAGCAAGCGTACCATATTCCTCCTTCACAGACATCGCGATGGAAGCGATAGAGAGGACAACGATGAAATTCTAAATGACGCAAAGGACAAAATTAAAGAAATACAAAATATTAGATTTCTGGCCATGGCAGAAGAATTGGAGGGCGAGGATCCTTATCAGTTCATGAGGGCCATCTCTCCAGGCTTGCAGGAATATATCGAAGCCATTTCTTTCTATTATTATTTGAAGCATGGGCAGTTAATTAGTTTAAATGAGATCCAGAAAGACTTGGTATTCTGTAAAACAGGAGAGGACGAACAAAACAAAACCCTGACATTGAATGTTCCACCCATAGAGTACTTATTAGGATTAGCAGACTTAACAGGAGAGTTAATGCGACTTACAATAAATAGTGTTGGAGCAGGAAATTTAGAAACACCATATAAAATTTGTGAATTCTTGCAAATTGTTTATGATGCTTTTAATTCGTATGGAAATACATTGAAAGATTTGAACAGAAAAATGGGAACTTTAAGACAGAGTTTAAGAAAAGTAGAAAATGCATGTTACACTTTGCATGTGCGTGGATCGGAAATTCCAAAACATATGTTGGCGGATGTGTTCATGACAAGTGGTGATGACAAATATGCAGAGGATGTTGAGTAATACAAAAACTGTGGATTCGAAGTAATTTTTTCAAAAATAAACAAATTTACCACAATATTTGCTATCTTAGGGGTTTTTTTAGCTGTCAAAATGACAGACTCTGACCTTGACACAAAAATGTTTTTGAAACAAAACATTATTTTAGGAAAGAACAAGAAGCCAAATGGTTGTTAATCATATTTTTAGTGTGTTGTAAATGTTTTCATTTCTGACAAAAGAAATGACTGACCGGACGACTTACATGTAGCTGCTGTGGGTGTATCTTTAGTTGTCTGGCAACCTACAATCTTCCATATACTCAGGGACCATAATCCATGTAGTTACAGTCCAATACATGCCAATATATTTCAAGTTTCGTCAAAATCAGATAAAAATTGTGACCTGTAGAGTTTCCACAAACAAATTTGTAGGCAGACAGACTGGATGTATTAAAATTGACCCTCCCTCAATCACATTTATCTTTTTCAAAAGTATTGAGCAATCAAACTGATTATTTTTACTTAAGAGTGTAAGCATAAAATTTTCACAATCAAACTCAGTCAAGTTGTTGAAGTACCTGGTGTGAAACTACACACTAAGTTTCATCACTTCTATCAGTTAGAATCAAAGTTATCTTGTCCCAAAGAACCACTGAAATTGCTTAGCTTTAGTGAGAAATTTTAATCACTGAACTTAGCCTAATCAGAAAATCTCCATCATTGAACTTAGTCAAGGTATTAATATAAATATAATGAAACTATACTCAAGAGTTTCATCGCTCTCACCCGATACGAACCAAAGTTATCACATTCCATGATCTTAACCAATCAAATTGCTCATCTCTGCTTAGCCTAAGTATTTTAATCAGATTGTTAAAAGGAGAGTTATTGTGTTCAGGTCTCGGCCAATCAAATTGCTTATCACTCTGCTTACTCTGAGCAGAAAAAGCTCATTATCGAACTTAGTCAAGGTATTGATGTAATAAAACTATACCAAGTTTCATCGCTCCCTCTAAGTTAAATAAGAGTAGTCTGAAGTGCCGCTGTCCAGGCAAAATTTGCCTCACAGCACACTGTATGGCGTATGCCGGTTTCATTAGCCCAGTTCGGAGCAGAACAGTAGGGCATAAAAATTATGGTGTCCCAAAGCATCAACCAAACAAATTGCTATATCTCTGCTTACCCTAAGCAGAAAATGTTCATCTTCGAACCCCATCAAGGCATTCACCTAATAAACAACCACACCTAGTTTGCACATGACAAACATGGCTTCTAAAAAGTAAATGTTTATAGGTTAGAGTATTTCCTCCCGAACACAAAGTTTTGAGAGGGATTCGAAGCAAACTTTTGATATATTGAAATCCAATATGACCAAGTACGCATAGCTTGCAAGTACAATTTACATTTAGATCATAAAATGCAGATTTCTTCACTAAAATGGTTATTTGTGTCAATTTAAGACCAAAATCCGCAAGATTGATCATACAATACAAAATAATGTTGGAATACAAGATGGCAGCTGATAAGGATAGTCTGTGTCAAGATGGCAAAACCTGCAATGGTCCTTTCTTATATTCAAGTCAACATATACAGCCATTCCGTTTTGATTTTCCACCAATTTAGAATCAAAAAAAGGACAAAACCGGCTGCCATCTTTGATTTTCACAAGGCCATCCTAAAATCCAACATGGCTGAATGTTAAAACCTGTCCAACTTAGTAGGTTTCATCCTAAAGCTAAAACCCCCACGTGCAAGCAAATTATTGAAATAAAATGGATCATATTGTAGTCTCAAAATTACCTATGTGTTGATTTGACAAAAACCCCATTTGACTCTCTCTCTCTATCATTTATAACATGCAGTAACAAAATCTAAACTAGTTCTATATATCCATAATTTATTTCCAAATTACTTGTCATAACAATTATTTAAACAAAACAAAAAACAAAACAAAAAAATAACACAAGGTGTTTCCATTAAACTTACAAATTAACATAATTTGAAAGTTACCACAAATCCATAGTTTCTCTTAAATTTGAAATGACCTGCATTTAATTTATTTCTATTAAAAATTTATCCTAGTTTACATCTCACACAAGTTAATTAAATTAAAAATAAAAGGCATAATAATATACTTACTCTGTCCATTTGCTTTGAATTAATTTGAAATATTTCTAAACCAATTTAAATGTCTGCAGCAATCAAATTCAATTCATTATTACTTATTAAAGAAGTGGTTGCCACACAAGATATGCCCAAATTTTGCAAGAGATGGGCAGAGAACAAGCTCCACAATCAGTATGTTATGGTCTGAAAAGCTCAAATATTGAAAGGAACAAATATCTTTGGGATATAAACTACAATTATATATTTGTGATCATAGTACTTTTACACTATATTTGTGTTCGAGGAGTCGCGATTTTGTTGAGCAGTTTCAGTACGATTTTTACGAAATTCGAACTCAATCATCATCAGGGTGTTACTGTAATGGTGATACATGGTTTTAAGTTTCATCAAAATCAGAGGGTCCAGAACCTTGATATTACATACTTTAACACTATTCATGAACACTCAGCGTCCATAAGCTAAAAACACGTATTTCCGTATAAGAAGGGGCCATAATCCAGGTGGTTACCATGCGATATGGGCAAATATTGAAAGGAACCAAGATCTTTGAAATCTATTTCAAGTTTCGCCAAAATCAGATAAAAATTGTGACCTGTAGACGGACATGGTAGACAACATTATACAATCACATGCAAATGTGGGCGTATAAAAACACAATTTCCAGGCTATCTGTCATAACAATTCATTAGATGAAAAATATATAGTTAGATAATATAATTGCTCTTCTCATTATGCTTATGATTTAATTAAAAATATTATTAAAAATGATTTAAAAAGTGGCATAAAAATCATAAATCCATCCTTTCTATTTAATTCGATGAGTGAAATAATGGATTTCATTTTGAGTTCACTACCACTGTTTTGTCAGTTGCTGGGTCCAAAAATATTTTACCCTCCATATTGCTGTAATTTCTGCAATCTTTGATGGCTGAATTCGGCACCTGTAATAACAATTTCTTGTTTTGATTCATTAATGAAACAGAAATAGTACTGCTGTTCAAAACAACTAATATACAAAAGCATTCAAATTAGCAATTAAATGAAGAATAAATCTGAATTTTTTATTGTAAATTAAAACAAATTAGAATAAATTTTATTAATTATGTTAATTTTACAACAAATTAGAATTGTTTTATGAATGTGGTGAACTTGGAAATAAAATGAAATGGGGTTTAATGTCCTACTCCAAACTGGGCTAAAGAAGACGGGCATATGCCATACAGTGTGTTATGAGGGACATTTCACCCGGACAGCGGCACTAAGGCCTACTCTATAACCCCGTTTACATTACAAATTTAAAGCGTACCAGGAACGGTACCAGGTACGGCACGCTTCGTTTTTTTGTAATGTAAACAGGTCAAACGTAAGTGTGCCGGGCCTGGTACGGTGCCAATCTGGCCCACTGGAGTGATGTGGTCTCGGTACGGTTCCAGGAACGGCACGCTATAAATTTTCGAAGTGTAAACACTTACTGGTCTGAGCACAGATTACTGCGCATGCGCAAAATGAACTTTGACCTTTTTTTCCGTGAACTTTGACAGTTCTGTCATCAGTTCTGTCAAAATGGCTAATACAAGCTTGAGTAATAAAAGCTATTAATAAACAACATGATTATTCGCTTTCGTCACCTCTGATAGCATGATATCATTGAATAACTCGAAAAGACTGCTAACTCATTCAAAATAGGTATCAAGTCGGTTAAAAATTGACCATTCTTTCTTGATTTCTTTTTAACTCCCAATAACAGAAAAAAAATAAAAAAGAAAGGGCCAAACGTATCAAAATCAACCACCATAATAGTTTTCATCTGGGTAACTTGCATAGGGACTGAAATTAACTTTTCTGTGAAGAGTTACACATTTGGCGTGCTTGGCACGGTTCCGAGACGGGTAATGTAAACTGGTACATTTCTTGATATTTATCGCGGCCTGGTACCATGCCTCGCACGGCACGCTTATCGCGGCCAAGTGCAAACAGGGCTTTATTTCTAAATCCAACTGTCAAGGGATCTTTTACCTGCACACCAATGTGTACACTGGACCTTGCTGTCCTTGTCAGGCCCTCCATCCTGCATCACTGACAAGGGAAACCTTGCATAAACTTTCTTGCCCATGCAGGGATCAAACACCTGACCTCAAGGCTAGCTAGCCAGCATCTTACCCACTTAACCACCGTGACCCCATGGAATATTGTATAGTAATAAATGTTTTAACCTTATGAAGTTTGGTGTATTGGGGATGATGATGTTCATACACAGGATTATTACTGGCACGATTATAGGCCGGTATAAACACCCATCTTCTTAAGTCACTGTAGTTTGGGGCACTGGTATGTAACAAATTACAATGGAAAAATAAGGCATCACCTGAATAATTAAAGATACATTAGTTAAGAGTTTAATAAAGAGTTGTCCATTCTTGCTATAATAATTCAAATATAGATGATAAGAAAAGAAAATATTGAAAATTTCAGTCAAATTTCTTCATACTGAGCCAAATTATCACTGTTTATTGTTTTGACAAGATATGTGCATAGTGGTAACTAGTGCATTTGCGACTTAGCCTTGCTTTCCCAATTTTGCATTAAATTTTTATAAGGCGAACCGTTCTAATCTTGTTTAAATAGTGAGTATCCAATGCCATATAGAGTTGATTATGGTCTTGATAAGTTAATTAATGTCTAATTAAAAATTCAGATAAAATTTCAGGCCTAAAGAAAGACCTGCATTAGGCAGATTTACCTTTTGCATAATGTATGTTTAAACAAAATCATGAACATTTATTTTCTCTGGACAGTTAATTTCAAACTCATTGGTGAACTGTAATATGTGTATGTGTAGTTGTCTAAGTAAATACGAGTACATGTACATACCAGCATCTAATTCCACATATTTGTGGGGACACACCTTCTTTATTTCATTAACTCTTTCCATATCGGCTCCTGTCTGTCCAGCTACCATTATATGTTCAATACGACCACATTTATGTGATCCTTCCAAAATCTGAATTCACATAAAAATAAGTCCCTTATTTACATATGTACAAGCTAAAAAAAGAACCACATACACAAACATCGTGAGTGTAAATATAGTACGTATAGTCTAGATTCAGATAACGGCTTATATTGTATTGCACATTGTTCGATCCCAGCATTGGCTGATAAAGTTCATTCAGATTTTCCAGCGTGGTTTTTCCCTTGTCAGTGATGCAGGACGGAGGGCCTGACAAGGACAGCTGACTAGTAGTGCAGGATGAGACGAAAAACTGAGGTCCTGTGTACACATACATTAGCGTGCATGTGAAAGATCCCTTGGAAGTTGGAATTTGATATACAGTACTGGTCAGGCGGAGGTACGAAATTCCTCCGTGGTCCGACCTGGGCGGAAATGAAAAATCGCGGACTACAGCTTATTATTCCGCTCAGGTCCCGCTCTGAATTCCGCTCTAAATTTCCGCCGCGAATTTGAGTAAACCGCCGACCACGGCGGATTTGTTAAACCACCGACGCCCGCGGGTTTGTTAAACCACCAACCCAAGCGCGAGTTTTAATATTATGAAATTATTGTTACACGTATGCTTACATTGTATTCGTATCCATTAATTTAGAAGTCCAATTCCGAAAACAACATTATCGGCATGCTTGTAAAAGTCTGAATTAAAAAATATTGATATATTATCGGTGTCAGCATCGATGTATAATGAACAACATCGCCGACTCGTGTGAGTTTGTTTTGTTTTTGTTTTACATCTACGGCATATAACAAACCTTTCAAATAATATTAATCATCTGGACGAACATTCGTAAATAGGTATTATTCGACTTTATTTAACGTCCGCTTGGCTGTTCATTTATGCCTTATACATTTACACACATCTAAGTATTCTGTTACTATGTTTTTGTTTTTGATTTTGTTTTAAAACAATGTGCAACGAAGCCGTTTACTTTTTATGAATGTCGGCAAAGAATAAAGCAAAGTGAGTACACTCATTGTTACAAAGCCGTGGTTTCAATCCGAAACGTGTTGACATTGTTATTACAAGTGGTTCTCGAGCCTTCATTCAAATAATTAAAAAAAAGTGAGCACACTCTCAGTTTTAAAGCCGTGGTTTCAATCCGAAACGTGTTGGTATGGTAAGTGTTTATTCTATTAAAATATTGTTTTATTAGACATTACAATAAATCACAAAAATGGATTATTAAAAACAGGCGAATATGCGATACAAGGATGTGGGTCAGTTCATTCCAGGACCGGATTGTTTCATCCCAACCTAATTTATTATCGGGATGTTTCATCCAGGTCTGTTTCACCCCCTTGTTATTAGAATAGCAGTTAACGGAGTTATACTTATTGTTAAATAAACATTACTTTATTATTTATTGTTAATGTATCTGTCTTCTTACAAATGTGTAAAGACAACTCAGCCCCCGCCGCATGTTTTTATTACTAATCCCTAAGTAATTATTATGGATTAGTAATAAAAACATGCGACGGGGGTTGAGTTGTATTTACCCATTTGTAAGACGACAGATACATTAACAATTTGGGCACAAATCCGCCACCGTAACAAGTCGATGTTTCCGTTATACACATTGAAAAAATTCAGAACAATATCCGAAAATTTGGTCAAAAAATGTATTTTACATACATAATTTTTTAACGTAAATTAGTCGGAATGTGAAAAGGGAATTCCTTGGGGCGTGATCAGCTGACCTCTGCAGTGATTAGAATAGTGTCAAGTTCAGGTGCGACGCCGTGTTTGATATTCAATTTTATACCGATATTATAGAATCCGAATTGTACATATTTCTTGAACGGTAGTGTCATATTTATTTCTGTATATTTAAACGGTCGTGGAATGAAACGACCTCCTTGATACAACACTTTTAACCAAGTAAGCCTCTATAGATACATTACTTCATTAATACGTTCGATATTTTTAAAACTTGCATCGTTCAACTATTTACACACATAAATGCTGGCCTTACCTTAGACGAAAGTGTTGTTTATTAAAAAAGCCATTTCCATTCCAACAAATAAGTTACAAAATCCATTTTAAATCGGTAAATCACACCTCAAGTTATATCTTCGGATTTAATTCCCAAATGAATGAAATGCCTTAATCTCCTGTTTTTAAGCACATATCGCCAAAAGTCACAGTCATTTTTGCTGAACACATGTACATTAAAACTATCAGTCGGATAATACCGTGATGACCTTTTCATTTAGGCACCAAGGAGTCTGAGTCAATGCATACTGTCAATCAAGTTTCCAAATTAGGTGAATTCACACGTGCCATCAAAAGGAATTGATAATTGACTATAATAGATTCCCCCTTTAACAAATTTTTACCATGTCGTGGTCTTGTAAACAATATTAGGGTTAGGGTAGGGTTAGGGTTCACCGATATCTATTATTAGGGTTAGGGTTGGGATTATTTAAGTTTGTTGATACCCACATTTATAGTATTTCTGATAGCGGTAGACTAGTGCACCCGCGGACGAGTGAGACGCTCTCAGTGTATTTTTAATTTGGCACAAAAATCATCGCTCATATCGCACCAAGCCCCTTTAACTAATACATGCTTTTGTTGTGAGGCATTTTCCTTTGTACTCTTTGATCTATACTCTCTGATGCGAGAATTAATTACTATTAATCTTAGTTCCGTCCGGACAAGACTCGATTCAACAGATCTGGTTCTTAAGTGTTTTATTGAAAGCTTCATCGATATGTTCACTGGAAAAATGAAATTTAATATTTGTTTATGTGATAATTAGTGGAAAAAAACCGAACCGGATTAACTTTAAGGAAATTTATCGCCAGACAATTATATAAATACGGCAAGCAGTTTGTGTGTTGCATTTATAAGCTAAAGTATAAAAATAAATATATACAAAACACTTAAATTACTCTCCGTACTTAAAGCTAAGGGTGCGAATTGCTACTTCCTGAATAATTTTTCAGACCCCTCCAACATGAACCAGAATTCACGAAACATGGTTTCATTGTCGGATTAAGCGTTGCCATCAACATGAGCTACTGTACACATACACGTATGTTCTTTGTGATATTATTCACAACTGTAATACCGATGTTTATTGGGCATAGAGTATATTTGTAGACAAGCTGTCGGCAGTGCTTACCGAATTCACGAAACATGGTTTCGTTGCCTTGTGTAAAATTAAGAGTTGACATCTAAAATAGCTACATAAATTGTAGATGTCGATACGTAATGTACTAAACATTACGGAATAACTTTAAATCAATTGAACACGGGTAAAACTGCATGCTTTCTGAGATGGTTGGATTATGCCTACGTGTGAATATGGGTGTATGCGTTTCTTTGATCTGTTATATATGGTTATATCACGGGATAATTCTGCTATTGAAACCAAACTGCTTGGAGATGGTTTTCATTTGTAACCGATATCCTATACATTTAGTGAAATGCTGAAGCAATTATAGTTTAAATATAACCTTTGTGTGTAAAATATTACTATTGGACAGACTGTTGTATTATCAATATGAAAATTTCTATCTTATGGATTTGCATCGTGACACGTTTTTCTTCTTCTTTTTAATATTTTAACAGACTTATTCATGTAATTTGTTATTAAATCATCATAGCTAGTTCTCGTTTGTCAGCCATTTTTATAAATTTAGCGCAGTATTTGATTTGATCAAATTGTTTAATTATGTTTCAACTTATTGGGAAAAGGAGACTAATCATATTCCAATTCCGCTACATGAAGTTTTTGCGGGCCGACTATATTTATTTGGGACTATAATCCGCCGCGGTTTTTATACTTTCGCGGACTATAATCCGCCGCGGTTTATATGTTTTCGCGGACTATAATCCGCCGCGGTTTATACATTTCCGCCGCGTTTTTTCCGCTCAAAATGCCGATATTTTCGCGGTATGCAAATGAGAAAACACCGCGATTCTTGAGCGGAAAAATCGCGGACCAAGGACTATTTTAATACCTCCACCTGACCAGTAGTGTAAGAGTAGGCAGTAGCATGGCTGTCCCGAACAAAATTTCCCTCATAGCACGCGGTATGGCATATGCCCGTCTAAGTAGAAGAACATTAAACCCCATTTTATTTCATTTCATTTGTCTAGTTTCAAATACCGGATTATCAAACAAATCAAGCATTTATATTGTATTGCACATGTGTTTAGAAACATCATAATAATAATAGCATATTAAAATCAATTCTTCTGATAAATCCCAGGGCCAAAATGGCTTAATTTTCATCGTCAGATTCAGTAAGATGTGCAGAATATAAATCAAGAACAATTTCTTCTTTTATTTTATCCCAGTAAATCATAAGTTTATGAAAAAATTAAAATGAGAGAATTGATCACTAAAAGTATTCCCCACAGGAAGTAAATGGTAAATACTGTAATGGTGACATACACGCTGATATTCAAACAAAATTTGAAATTACTGAAAAACACAAATTCATTAAATCAAAGAAATATAGTATACCTCTAAACAGCCATTTTCTTTTTTACAATTATCAATGGGCAAAAACACACTCATCATGTCAGGAAACAAATTACCATTCTTGTACCAATATCTGAGAAAAATATAGGTTGGCAGGCAATTAAATATACGCCTGGCCTTCGGATGGACAAAAGAGGCCGAAGACAATATACAAACCAGGGCCATCACAAAGGGGGGGGGGGGTCAAGAGGGGTATATGCCCAGCAACATTTCTTATGGGGGGGGGGGGAGGTAGCAAATTATTTAAGCGCATACAACAATTATTCAAAGGGGGCCCTTTCAATATTTATGGGCTAGCTTCCTTGCAGACTGAGATAGCAAATCACCGGCCTTCACTTCCCCTAGACCTGTGTTTCATATTTCAGCAAATAGAGAGGGTCCAGATATATTATAGAGATTTTCTATCAAATGGAGAGTTGAAGCCTGAAGGGCAAAGAAACATAAAAATTTTACACATAAGTTGATTTAGATAAAGTGTTAAAATTATAAATATTGCATTTCAAATTGCTTTAATCATAAAAAATCAACTGAGCGCAGGCACCAAACAAAGCAGTTACAGGTTTATTAACCTTGGTACAATATACATTTACACTGTTTGTGTACAAGGTGCGGCCATTTTGTGGGGCATTTTCGACATAATTTTCACAAAATTCAAACTCAACCATCATTAAGGTGTAACAGTGATTTTTTAAAATTGTTTTTCAAATCGGATAAAAATTGTCAAGGGCCCACAAGCTAAAAAACATGACTTTTTGTACAATCAGAGGCCATAATAACCCAGGAAGTTATGGTCTGTTACATGTCAATATTGAAGGGAACCGAGATCTTTGGGATATAAACATATATATTTTAAGTTTCATCAAAATCGGATCACAACTGTGAGCTCTAGAGGGCCCACAAACTGGGGTACTGACAATATATGTCCACATGAAAATATGAGCATAATATAACACCTCCTTATTTTGCACAACAGTTGATTTTCTTTGTAAAACAAATGACTCACTCACCCATAATCTTGATGCCAAACATGGCGTCCTCCAGTTTTAGGATTTTTCATCATAAGTTTTGTGTGATAATGGTACACCTCCCCACCAAGTACCTAAAATTTGAACATAAGTTGCCAGGCAACAAAACATACACCCACCAACAGCTACAGCATTCAAGGTAAAGAATAACTGGCTATAAATTCAATGTTATAATCTGTTTTATCAATATTGGTAAAAACTTTCCTAATGTTCTAATTTTGTAATTCATGGGAGGTAACTCTCACCCAAATTAGTTTTTGAGAATAAACATTAAAAATCAAAGACTTTATTTTTTCCTTTTAATGACTGGTCTCTTGATGGTAAATGGATGTAGATGAACGGACCAGGTACCAACAACATACATGTATAACATCAGGATGTACTTATAGGGTGAAGAGATAGAGAGAAATGGGGTATAACGACCACTCAACACAAACTAGATCATTTCGGGACTAACATATGGTTTAATTTTGTTTCAATAATTCACTTGTGGATAGGGGCCTTTAGCAGTGGGAGGAAACGGGAGGTCCCGGAGAAAACCCCCAAGGTTGGACAGGCGACCCTACTCCTTGTCACATACAACCGGGGATTCGCAACCACGCCAGTTGACTCAATGACAGGCTTGAGGCAGGGTTCAATTTAGTCTAAAACGAATGAGTAGCAAATTTTTGTGACAGATTCACATTTTGGCTAATCAATTCAAAATTTGAATAGCATTTGCTCAGATTTGAGGAGCAGTAAAACGTAGCCTACATCACAAAAATTTGCAATTCTGATTTTTCATGGTACAAGTGGATACGTTTTTCCGCCGAAGTCCGGCCTTTGTTGTATACTCCGCTTCGACTTATGCACGCCTGAAGGTAAAAAAAAAAATTGACATCTCCAAACAAAAAAAAAATTCAGTTAACGTCTCTCCACAATTCCGGACGCACTAATCGTCTAAAACAAAACTACACGTACTTTATGTTAAACCATTCCAATCGAAATATTGGTAGACGTGGCTTTGCTTGTTTATTTCTTTATTTAAATATCCCCTCTCCACCTTCAAAATATTATCAACACGAGAATATGCCATAAGCATCAAATCTATTCAGACATTCGTCAAAAATGGCTTGTTTCACGCGTCTCGCGATATGTCTACTTTTAGTTTTCAGTTAAGTTAACCAATCATACCAATCTGAACGACAGACTCACCCTACACGCAGAGAAGTGACTGACACAGTGAATAGCCATGATATCCACAGGTCATGGGGTCACATCAACAAACAAAATGTCAACATTACAAGACACAATGTTACATTGAAAACAAGCCTTCCTGCAGTGAAAACAAGCCTTCCTGCAGCCTTTAGGACTGTATAATCCGTACAGCTATAACGTCTTATCGCTTCTTCCAATGATTTTTCACAGAAATAACATCTACAACTCTAGATTTGATGTAGGCATATTGGCACTATTTTGTGCTTCGGTCGTGTCTATTTCAGATATACACAATCAATTCTGTTAATGTTTTTAGCATGGGGATTGACTAATAGTTAATTTATTTCAGTTCTAAACAAAAATTTAAAACTTTAACACAATTTTAAAAAAATAGCCAAATTCTGGCTGGGATTACTGAGCAAAATGGCCATTCATTGTATACGTGTGAAAAAAAAAGCCAGCTACCATTTAATTTTCATACGTTAGTTACGTACGCAATCATACTATACTGCGTTGTTTTATTCTATTTTTAGTAACACTTTATAAACACGTGTGATTAAAAACGGAGTCTGCATTGTCTTCTATTATCGGATATATTGAAATAAAAACTGGTTCAAATTAATCACGACCACAACTTGCAATATTAAAAAAGTTAGTCCTGCATTTATAAATTGATTCTTTCGTAGGCCTAAATATACTCCACATTCATCCAATATAATGAATCGCACTTCACAAGTCTGAAAGTAATTTTTGGCTAATGAATAAAATAATTCTATCGCCATTACCGCGATTTGAGTAGCTTTTTGCGATGCGATACCGCTTAAATTGAACCCTGGCTTGAGGATACATGTACATAAAGAGCTAAATTAATGTGGTATATGCCATTACACAACAAAACTTGAGATAATACTGTGAGATACATTATGGTTATAGCAGTGTTTTTTTCCATCACAATCGACTGCCGATAATATACTATACATTTAAATACCATACACTAGTACACAGGTACAACAAATACAGTCACATTTCAAAAATCTTCTAAATCTGAATATTCAAATTTAACCCTTCGAACATGACCAAACCGTCCATTCACAGGAGTCCAGTGTAGGAATAGAAATGTCAAAGGGTTAAAATGATTTGATAAAGATGAGAGAACTTGTATTCTATATAATTGTGTCATGTATTATAAATATTACCTTTTCACATGTGCCAGCCATTTTCTCAGTTCTAACTAACATTCCTGTCACATCATCTCCAGGATGACTCCATAAAGCCAATCTACTAAACCCATTCTCTCCATCTGGTAACTACATCAAAACAAAAACATCCAACAATTGCAGTAAACTATCCTGGTGATTTTAATATTTTAACTTTTACAGAAAAGAATGTGAATATATTACAGTTCATATCCATTATTCTGCAAGGATTTCTGACAATTCAAAACAGAAATTAACTGTCACTAGAAAAGAGAAAATCTAATATAGATAAGGTCTGTGCATTACTATGATTTTATTAAGTATAGAATGAGCAAAAACAAGTGAATGTACAAACTATTTCTTATCTAGTGACATTCAATTACTTTTTTGAATTGTCAGATATTCTCTCAATATTTTCCATAATATTCAGAATTCAATATTGGTCAATTATAATTGCTATTAATGTTATCTGTGAAAAAATAGAACCATATTTATCTATTTTAAGGTTTCAGAAAATAGAACAATAGTTACAGTACTGTATTCTGAAATCTGTATCCCTCTCCCCAATCTACTTTAGCGGAACCCACTAATCCATAATTTGCTAAATTCTAATTTTAAAAATTTAGAATATTGTTTTAATTTGAACAATGAAGATTTTATTTTGTAATTCCTTACCCCATAAGCACTTTTTGTCATTTCATTTTCAGTTTCTACAACTTTCTTTACCTGCTTTAACTCCTCTTCATTCAACAAACCTCTAAAATAAATAGACACATATATTTCATATTACCAAATATTCTTTAAGGGTTATAAAATAAGTTTGATCCCTGCATTGGCCGAGAAATTTCATCAACATTTTACGGCGTGGTTCTCCCTTGTCAGTGATACAAGATGGGGGCCTGACACGGAAAGCTTTGTAGTTGTTCGGATGGGATGGGTGTGCAAGTATAAGATCCCTTGACAGTTGGAATTCGATAAAAAGAGTAGGCATATGCCCGTCTTCATAAGCCCAGTTCGGAGCAGAACAGTAGGACGTTAACCCTCATTTCATTTCATTATAAAATAATGTACCATAGCTTTAATAGACCATAATACCATGTCTTTCTTTGTTCATTGCAATTTACAAGGAATGAAACAAATTGTTGAACAGAAATTTTGAAAGTGGTCTGAATCCAGGGCTGGGGCCATTCCATCACCAATGTAATTAGTTACACTATCATTATAATCAAAATGTTAGCATTAGAAATACTTGTGCATTTTACCATTGCGCATTACATGAAGGAGCTGTGGTGGCTCGGTGAGTAAAACATTGGCTTGCTAACTAAGTAATAGTTCAAGTGTTCAATCCAAGTGTAGGCCATGAATGTTATTGTTATCTCAATTTTTCGACGTGGCTCCCCCTTGTAAGAAGTGAAAGACGAAGGGCATGGGACAACAATACAACACAGTTGGATTTCAAAATAAGAGTAGGACGTAGTGCTGCTGTCTACGCAAACCCATGTGTACACTGGACTTTGGGGTTTTTTTGGTGCAGAACAGTAGGACTATAGATGTATTGACATGATGGGTAAGAAACAGATGGTCTATTTTTTACATATTTTGTAAACCATACGTCAGTTTATCAACAAGATAATTATTTTTAAAGAATACGACATATTTTAGCTTTAGCCGTGAAATTCTATTACTATGACATATAAATAGACCGTAAACCAGAGCCCTGGAAAAACACTTTGTTGTTATTCCATGTGATAATTATACCATTATTTCCTACTGTCAATATTTTGCAGATTTTGAACCACCAATTATATAATTTGCTGCTTACTTTATAATAAAATATCCACCCTCTTCATAATCTTTTTTGACGTCATCATTGACATCAAAATCTTCACTAAACTTGTATTCTACAAAAAATAAAACATGATTAAAGATGCATTATGTAAGAGCTAAATCTGCTTATTGTGGGTCTTTTTTCTGGCTTTATAAACTATTATTTTGACATTTATTCATGTGCAACATGCCTATAATCAAAGATTTAACCCTTTACCGGTCATGGTCACATATTTCCACCACAACAATATACAGCTTTTTTATAAGTCGCGTTTGAGTATTTAGTATTTAGTTTCGTATTTAATTGATATCACCAGTACACGCGTCTCAGACTGGAACTTATCTTGTCAATAACATTGAAAAAGCACGTCTTTGTTCAACATTTTTTGACAAAAAACGTAATTTAACAATGTCGGGAATTTTTAATGACTCTCAAAGTCATTGAAATGCCTATGAATGCTTCCGACTCGGATTATATCGATGACGTTGATTCTGAAGACGATATACCTGATGAAAATGGTTTAAAATGATTTGCAAATTAAAGATCAACTTATCCCCTTCACCTTTTTTATTGGTGTCAAGAGTTCTATCACGTATAATTATCAGGCAGTACATGTAGTCGATTGAAATAGGCATACAAAATATTTCACGTTTTAAGCTTTTTTTAGCCTGACCACTTGACGTCATAACGTCAAAATGATATTGACCGGTTAAGGGTTAAATGGATTTGTACACCTGTAAGATCTAAAAATTTAACGATAAAATGGATATTTTGGAGACACTGCCTCGGATGTGAAGTAACATTGCTACGATAATAAACGATATGTGCTATACCTGTTCAAACAGCCATATTAAATCTTTTTTTCATTATCTATTTTTGAACCAATATAGCAAGAATGGCCATCTCTTTCTCTAAATCTTACATAATGCATCATTACATACATTGCCTTCAGGTACATGTTTATTAGTTTTAGACTATTTTGTATTGCATTATTACCATGTGGATGTAAACATTTATATATTTGCAAGCTTTATATAATGAATGCAGTAGATTTTCTTACAAAGATGATACAATTTAAATAAAACACAGATCCTATTTTGTTTCGTTTTAATAGTTCAAAATTTCGTTTACTTGTCTTTACTACACTAGGATCTGGAAGAGTTGTTATCTTTGATGTGTTCTGAATAGTGTGAGGTATTAGCCAATGAAATGGTCTGTTACGGCCAGCTTTAGACATGCTTTGCACGAAACTATGGGCAATCCACTAGTAGCATCAATGCTGATTGGTTAATCAAATGTCTGACACCATAGGTCAAAAGTCGCTCATATGACCTCTGACATGACCTATATCGCAACAACCGGTCAGATCTTCATGTGGTGTAGGCCATCGAAAAATGAAACGAAATATAGATCTGTATTTTAATTAGATTGAAAGGTGATACACAAATGTTACATTCGAAAGTTGAAACAGTGCCATATCTGTTACCATAATGAGAGTTAGATAGTTATAATTTTGTCGCTATCACAATGTCTTGGAAATATCGTAAGGTGTTTATGAAACTTAACACACTACAATCTATTTTAATATAAAACATGTGATTGTGACAATAAATAAAAACTGTTATGGAAATAGAACAAAGTACATAATATTGAAACTGCAAGGTTTTAAAATGAAGTCATACAAATTAGTATTTTCACATGCGTAAACAGTCAATTTACTAAGTCAGGAAGAAATTCCATGAATTGAAGAAAGCATACCAGTGTATTACCATTAAATTATTACCATTATTATCAGAATAGAAAGATAATCCTGCAAAGCAAACCACATCACTAATTTTGAACTTTGACATAGGGTTCCTCCTTAAATGAGGAGACTTAGGTGGCCAAATTTAATGCATGCATATTAGATCATAAGGTCTGTCATTGAGTCAAGTGGGTTGGTATTGATTCCCTGTGTGTTTGTGTTTAATGGTGTTAGGATTGATGTAACAAATTAAATTTAAAAATAAACAGCCTTGAACTTTATACTACAATCATGTGTCATTATATGGGTACATTCAATAAATGTGTTACATTATTACATATATAAGTCACATATCATTTTTCCCTCAACTATAAATGAATTTTAAAAATTACATTTTTTTACCAAGTTTCGCTAATTAGGCCTATATTTCTCCATCATGGGTCATTATATGCCGACATCCTACAAGTGTGTTGCATAAATCACATACAATTTTTCCGACAAAGATAAAAAAAATGAAATTAAATTAAATCTTAGTGACACTGTTTCCTTACATGGAGATTGATATGACGACTGAAAAAAATAACATTGGATGATTCACATCATTACAATTAGGCCTAAGTACATTGTAATTAGTAATTATCCAAATTACTATTACATCCTGAATAAATTTGTCACAGTTCTGAATAATTGATGCTTTGAAATGAAATGAAATGGGGTTTAACGTCCTACTCTTCTGCACCTGACCTGGGCTAATGGAAGACGGGCATACACCATACAGAGTGCTATGACGGAAATTTTGCCCGGGCAGCGGTGCTACGGCCTACTCTTATATCGAATTCCAACTGCCAAGGCATCTTTTTTTACATGCACGCCAATGTGCACACGAGAACTCGGTTTTTCGGCCCATCCAAACAACAAAGCAGCTTTCCTTGTCAGGCCCTACTTCTGCATCACTGACAAGGGGAAACCACGCCGGAAAATCGAGATGAACTTTCTCGGCCAATGCAGGGATCGAACACCCGACCTCCAGGCATGCGAGCCAGCACCTTAATTAAACGTATCCAAATTTTTTGTGGGGTTCAAATGGTAAGTGGGAATGTGACAGAAAGTGTAACAAAGGTAATATCAACGAGAGAACAACTCCTAGTTGCACACTGTATGGTGTAGGCCTATCTTCATTCATCCTCGGTATCCCCATTGTTCTCATTCTGTTCTACTCCACTATACCCAATCTGTTTCACAGAGAATTACATGAATTATCTGTCACAGATGACTGTCTACAATACGTGCATTGATTTCACGTGTCGTCAGTCATTGGCTCAACGGCTCGTGCATTGTTTACATAACACCTAACTGCTTGGGGCAAAATGATGCATTTTACTCAATTTAATACCCATTTACACTAAATAGGAAATATTTTTTAACTACAAATACTTCAAATGTCTTTATTTATTTTTCTTATACTTCAAAAAAATAGGTTGCCAGGCAACGAAACATACGCCCATTTTGACTTCCAGAGGGACCACAAGCTAAAAAGGGTGATTTTTCGGACAATCAGAGGACATAATTCAGGAAGTTACGATCTGATGGGCGCAAATATCAAAAGGAACCAAGATCTTTGGGTACAAACAAACATGTCAAGTTTCATCAAAATTGGTTCAAAATTGTGACCTCTATAGGGTCCACATCCTTGATATAACATATTTTCATACATTTTCATGTGGGCGTATAATCATGCATATAATTAGTGTTTTAATAAACTATTAATATCTCTAATTACAATATATTACAACGAATTGCAACGAAAGTATACATTAGTTTCTTAAGTCAACAAAAATCACATACACGAGTTATCTCCCGTGAACCTCCGAAGCGAGGCTTCTTGAATTCAACTAAATTGTTATTTTGTGTTTCCACATAATCACGAGCATAGGCCTATATTTGAAATGAATTCCGGTAGTCTTTCAAATAAATACACCAACGGCACCTTCATCTGGCCAGTGGAGAAATCAAAATAATTATTAGTTATATTATAATGTATTATACATTTAAAATATTGAAAGGAACCAAGATCTTTGGGTTATAAACATGCATTTTAAGTTTCATCCAAATCGGTTCAAAATTGTGACCTCTACACTGTTCACAAGCTAAAAACTTGATTTTTCGTACAATCAGGGGCCATAACCCATGAAGTTACAGTCCGATACATGCCAATATCGAAAGGAACCGAGATCTTAGGGTGATAAACCTATATTTTAAGTTTCATTGAAATCGGATAAAAATTGTGACCTGTAGACTGTTCACAAACAATTGTGGACGGACGAACAGGGGTGACGAAAATATACATCCACATGAAAATGTGGGCGTATAAAAATGTTTGAGAATTAAATTTGTCGGAGTAAAAAAGTTAATATGCCGAACTCATTAAGTCTCGTCGCTGTCATGCTTATCAGTGATTGTAGCCGCCAAGCGAATATTCACTGCTGGAACAGTTTGCACTATACCCTGGGTTAATCCATAGGGTTTCCACGATTTCAAATTATCTGCCCGGGCCTAGATTTTATAAGGGTAGATAACCATATTCTTGTCCATTTACTGAATGATTTATGTAAATAATGTATATATTTCTAATTCATGTACAATTAATTGTATTATCAAAATCTCTGTTGTATGTTTCGCTGATTTCAAATATGTATAACATCTATATGTTTGACTTTTGTTATCATTATTACTATAACTTGTGTAAAACTCTTCGAATGAACCAATGATTCACAATAACTTGTCTACGATATAACGTGGACATAATCCGGGAACAAATGAACGATTCTCAATAAAACTGATGACCCTACATGGAAATAAACGTCCGATCTTCATATTGATATAAATTGTTGTTAATAAATATGCAATTAATGAGTAATTAGGAATTGGACCGGAATTAACTTCGAAACCCCCCGATGCGACTACCCTTTGACAACTTCCTTTGCAATTAACGATGTATGGGATTCGTGTCCAAGGGTGGATAATTTGAAGATGTGCCCCTCTCATACAATAACCCAGGGGTTAGTTAAGTAGAACGGAATGAAAGCATTGGGGATACAGAGGACGGTCTTCCTTATCCCAGTCAGAGTAGAAAAGTTGGACATTAACTTAAAGGACAATATTGGTGCCAGTCATTATCACATATGTGATAGAACTGATTAAACACTTTCCAAATATAATATTAACACAAAGATCATCGCTACCATAGAGGAGTAATAAAGGATTCGTAAATCGGAAGTGACGAACGTCAAAGGAAAACACGAGTTATCTTTCTATGTGAATGACTGAAGTGACGAGTGATTACAGATAAACGGCCGAATTTCTGCTCACTAATAATTCCTTCGAAGACAAAAAGTTGTTATATGGGACCGCAAGAGGATATCTGACGATTCAATAAAGTAATTAAGTGTCATAAGATAAGAGAACACGGGAAAAATAGAAATACTCCGTACAGCCCCTTGTTTTTATTCATTCTATAGGGGAGACCGGGGTATATTGAACACTGTATAGTGTTGGGTTGTATAGTATTATTTATAAAGGATATATCCATGGTGGTTCAATGTGCCCCGGTCTCCCCTACCTTATAAAAACATGGTAATGCACGACCTTTTTTCTGTTTTTCTTTCGTGTTCTCTTATGTAGTGGCAGTCAATTCTTTTTATGAATTGTAAGATATTCTCTCACAGTGTCACAAAGCAACTTTAGGTCTTCGAGGGAATTATTAGTGAGCAGATATTCGCCCATGTATCTGTAATCACTAGTCACTTCAGTTAGTTATATAGAGGCATAACTCGTGTTTTCCTTTGGCGTTCGTCACTTCCGATTTATGAATCCTTTATTACTACTCTATGGTAGCGATGATCTCTGTGTTAATATTATATTTGGAAAGTGTTTAATCAGTTCTATCACATATGTGATAATGACTGGCACCAATATTGTCCTTTAAAACCCCATTTCATTTCCTATTCAACGTCATTCCACAACACAAATATTAACAAACAAAATTCAACCGATTTGACAATTTCATTTTTATCCTATATCAAAGAATTCTGGTATTTTAAATTTGTATTCATTGTCAAGGCTAAGCCATATCTTTTTCATTCAAATAAAACACCCAGTTGTTGTCCTTTCTTTTGACAGTAATTACATAATAAACAGACGAAATATCCGAATGCAATTATCATATGAAAGGAAAACCTGTTTTACGACAGACGTCAAATGCTAAGTATACACCACGTTTAGAAATGGTTAGTATATCTTTCAATTTTAACCATATTTATGGTCAGCAGATTAAATTTACGTGATTTATGCCAGTTACTTTAAAGCTGCACTTACCTCTTAACGCCATTTTCAATCGGTATTGACGAGTTGAATATAGCACAGATTGGTATGCGTGACGTATTACCGGAAGAAGCCGAAACTGACGGACTGGACTAATCACTGGAATTCACTGGAATTCGCCGGAATTCGTTTACAATCACCGGAATCAACATAAAAACACCATAATTCACCGGAATTAACTTCGAAACCCCCCGATTCCTTCCACAAAACAAATCTATTGACTATTTTATATGCATAATATATTATAATATGACGAATAACTATTTTGATATATCCGCACAGCCCAGATGAAGGCACTGCGGGTGTATTTATTTGAAAGACTACCGGAATTCATTTCAAATATATGCATCATGATTATGATAACGTAGGGCGCGTCGAACATCCACAAGTAACTCCAAAAATGTTGACTATGGAAACACAAAATAACAATTTAGTTGAGTTTTAGAAGCCTCACTGCTTTGTTTATATATATATCTTAATATTTTTCATGCATATAATTAGTGTTTTAATAAACTATTAATATCTCTAATTACAATATATTACAACGAATTGCAACGAAAGTATACATTAGTTTCTTAAGTCAACAAAAATCACATACACGAGTTATCTCCCGTGAACCTCCGAAGCGAGGCTTCTTGAATTCAACTAAATTGTTATTTTGTGTTTCCACATAATCACGAGCATAGGCCTATATTTGAAATGAATTCCGGTAGTCTTTCAAATAAATACACCAACGGCACCTTCATCTGGCCAGTGGAGAAATCAAAATAATTATTAGTTATATTATAATGTATTATACATTTAAAATAAAAAAAAAATTTTGGGACGGAATCGGGGATTTTCGAAGCAAATTCCGGTGAATTCCGGTGATCCGGTGATTAGTCTACCCGAAACTGACCGGATCTAACGAGTTATTATTTTACCGAAACCAGAAAAGTACCACCGTGACCGAACGTTACAAAATACAGCGAAGTTTGGCAAACAAATTAAAGAAAATATTATCTGATTCTGCTTTAATCTGACATACCCAAAATTAATAGCTTGATTCTAAACTACTAAATTTATTTGGGTCAATCCATACTCTGACCTTTCAAAGTTTACAGAAAAAGATAATAAGTTTTATGTGCACTTATCAGATACCGCGTTTATCTTTTTTTGATCTATAAACCAGAACCTTCGAACTAGGCATATAACCACATTCTATGAATTAAAAGGGGATGGGCCGGCAAACTTGTTTTCGGGCGAAATATATAGAGCAAAAACTCAATTTAATCAACAAGATTTGAAATGTGTCAATGATAACTAAAATAAGGTTATATATAAAGGGTTCTCTGAGGTGAATATATTAGTAGGTCCCTGCATATGTACGGCGTATGCCCGTCTTCATTAGCCCAGTTAGGAGCAGAATAATGGGACGTTAAACTCCATTTCATTTTATTTTCATTTCATGTATCATTATCATCTTCATTAGCCCAGGCTAACACATTTTTAAGACTTCAGTTAAGAATTTACTCAAAATTGATCACCTTATTTTAACTACAACAGGGCCTAAAATAACGTGCCTTGGAGCACGAACGTGCCTCGAAATGAAAAATCCGTGCTTCGAAAATAAGAAAACCGTGCTCTGAAAAAGTTTAGTTTCTTCTTGTGGTGTGGTTAGTTGCACAGATCAGATCAGATCACCTGGCGCTCACTCGGGTGAGTCGAGTGAGCAGCAGAGCGCCAGCAGCATCAACTTACTAGTCAGAATGCATAGTAAATCTAGTCGGAACAGTGAGACTAAAGCAGCACAGAGATGACGTCATTGACATGTGCGTTTTGTTTTAATTTGATTGAATAATTGACATCACTTGCAAATAAATAATACTAATTGATCGTCCATTTCAGGTAATTAGTTTTCACTGTAAACATTGAAATTATATGTTATTTGATGTCGGAATGTTCCCAGAACAACTAGGCGAAATGATCATGAGGCTAAGCAATTTAGTATTTGTCACAGAATTAGTAATTTCTAATTCATAATTCACGTAAGTTGCAGAGTTCCGAAACGAGTCGGCATGACGCAATTCCCGCACCCCTCTAGGACTCCTAAAGAGACTTTATAAGACAATAATCAGATTTTTATTTTGTATCCTTGTTAATGATAGGATTCATATCATGGGATTTGAGTTTTGATGTGAGAATGGTAGAAATTGAATTACATGGCAGTTCTGTATTATCGTAACGAAAGTGGTGTGTTGTCCTCCTAGTGCTGAGTTTTCATGCGAAATCAGCTGCTCGCGACAAAATAAATTCCTATGTAAACTGCACCAGAATAGTCCACAGATACCGGTTTCAAGCTCTAAATTTTCAAAATTTTCTGTGTGGGGGTGGGGGTGAGTGGTTATGGTCTGACTCCGGCTTTTGCGGGCGGTCGGCTTTGCCGACCACGGCTACGTGAACTTTAAATCCGTGCTCTGAGAATTTAGGCCTTGAACTACAACATAACCCTTTAAACATTTTGTTGCTTTAATGTATCAAATACATAACTAAGAAACTATGTGCAAAGTTTTATGTTTCTGGATCAAAGATATTTTTCATAAACAGTGATTAAAAATTGAGAAAATTCTCAACTTAAGTCTGAGAATGTTTTGTGAAATTGAGCCCAGTAGGACATTAAACCCCATCTCTTTTTTTCGTTTTATTTGGCCACGGATCACTAAAGATTTCTCCATTGGCTTTAATGTTAATTCTCGTCTCTTAGATCGGCCTAACTTTTCCCAAAATTTTACTAGATAGAACGCTTTCTACCACAGGTGGAGCAACATGTGGCAACTTTTTGACCCAAAGCACGTATAAGGTTCTTCATGAAAAACTTGAGATACACAAGCTGGAAGTAGAAACAACTATACATGCAATTTTCGGCCCAACATTTCAACCTAACCAACCTCTCAGTCTCAACTCTTAGTTGTATCATTCCGCCTCAAAATTATGAATATTAACCAAAACCTGGCAGAATTGTATTTTCAAACCCTTTTCTTCGATTCTACGCCAAAATGTCAACAAAAATGGGGAAAAGGAAAAGGGAGAGAACGATTAAAAATAGCCTAAGCCCTTTTGCGTATAAATATTTGGTGAGCTGTACCCATTTCTTATCATTGTCATGCACCGGAAACTAGAAATGGGTTCGCTAACTTCATGGGCGACCTTCGGTTGTACGGATTTCCGTACTATAGTCCAACCATTTGCATGCGAATGGCGTTCAACCAGTGGTCGAGACCAGCCACACCATGCGATAAATCACGGCGGGGATAGTTCAAAGATGGCTGACAAAATTGACACCTGAGAAGACTTTCTGAAAAATATAAAAAAAATTGCCGATTGCCTTTGCGTTATTTACACCTTGGTCGGTATTATAGGGTCAATGATAACACCTGAAAGTTGGTGAATGGCCATTGGAGTATAGATCTTAAGTTTGATCTTTTTTTTCGTCTTTTTTGATGAATTTGACAGATTAGTATCTTCTTATTTGAATATTTATATGCCCACGACAAAAAACTGTACGTGTGGAATAATCTTGATTGGGTGACATAAATCCAATGAAAAATATTCTTATATTGACTAACCTATTTGTAACCTATTTTAAGTTTGTTTTCACATCGCAGTATGGAAAATGAACCAGTTTTTACAAATACATGTACACGAGTAAATAGGAGAACATATAGACGACAGAACAACAGACATGGTCGCCACCATATGGAATAGTCAATGACTAGGGCCATTTGCGTTCGGGGGGGGGGGATAGCCTAGTGGTCTAGAGTGCCGCGCTTCGACCTCTAGCTGGCCGGTCACCTCTGGCTTGCGGCTGTGGTTTCGATCCCTGGTGTGAGCGTATGTGGCATGGAGATAGGGGCGCCTTCTCAACCTCGTGGGTTTCCTCCGTGCACCCCGGTTTCCTCCCACTGCTGAAGACCCCTACGCGCAAGCGATTTATTGAAGTAAGATTAAACCATATGTTAGTCTCGAAATGACCTGGTTTGTGCCGAGTAGACGTTAAACCCCATTCTCTTTCTCTCTCGCTCTCATTTGCGTTCGGATGCTGGTTCAGACTGTAGACGCGACCATAGCCTACATCCGAAGGTCGCCATGAATGTATGATTAGATCCGGAAGTTTCAGCTCGACCATAAAACTTTAGTAAACTAAGATAAATCTACACAGGAAACGAGTTAGCCACGTAGAAGAATTAAAGCGGGTATATTAAGCTTGACAAAAGTGTAAATTATATATATGAATGATCTATGTAAACAAACAATTTAGTTGATAATTTCATTATCCACTTATAAACTAGATAACCTGGCCTATGTAGAAAGTTTATCCAGACCCTTGAGCTACTCAAGGTCAAGACAAACTGTTTCATAGCGATAATGCGTCTTTTACGACTGTTAATAATAAACAGCGGTAATGGAAAGCTTTCTCCCAATGTGATTAAAACACATATCTATATTTCGTTTCGTTTTTTCATACTTTCGATGGCCTACACTACATGAAGATTTGACCGGTTGTTGCGATAGGTCACGTAAGGGGGTCATACGAACGGCTTTTGATCTTATGACGTCAGATTTGATTTACCAATCAGTATTGATGTTACTAGTGGATTACTCACAGTTCCGTGCAAACACGCCTAAATAAGAGTGCCGTAACAGACCGGTTTATTGGCTAATACCTCACACCATCCTAACATGTCAATGATAACAACTCTTCCAGATCCTATTGTCGTAAAGACAATTAAAACGAAATTTTGAATTATAAAAACGAAACAAAACAGGATCTGTGTTTTAATCAGATTGGCTTTCTCTTTAAGGTTACGTCCAGTACACCTCTACGTGTGACGCAGTGCTGGATTAAGTAAGTATTAAACAAAATAAGCACGTCCCGCCCCCCCTCTCCCGCTGACACGTTTCTGATCTGCAGTCAAGAGCTTAGGCACCCATCTTGCATATTGTTTTTCATTACTCACTCGATGGCAATAATGTGCCCAACCCCTCGCACGAGAGTGTAAGTTTAATTTATGGCGCCTAAATAAATGCATCCGATATATTCGCGATGATGGAAGGTGGCGCTGACTTGCTTTGGCCAGTTTCCGTTTATATCGTCTGGTGTCAGAGGAAGCCGAATGTTGATAAATTTTCAATTGGTCATACCTTTGTAAATACTGTACGGAATTGAACTATTTGTAGTTTAGACGGATAATTTTAGAGATCCAACTTTCATGATATTGTAAATTTTAGTTTACTCAAATGACTTCCAGAGTGTGTCTGCGCTACCATTATTGTGGAAGCAAACCTTAAAGTAGCTAAGTCTCTAACTCAGTATCATCCAAAATCTTCGACAATGAAAACACAAATTATTTGTCAATTTAATTCATCATAGATGTTGTGATCTTACCGGAACAATATGGACTTTTTATATCCAATATTTAAGACAAAATAAAAAGTTTATCATTGGTACACGAATCGTGTATCATAATCTGTTTCATGCCCATTTTTAACAAGGGACTTAGAGATCGAGGCTAGACGGTAACGCATGGAAAGCATACGCAATAATATAGACTGAAATAACCAGACGCTAGAGATTGGCATGATATTGAGACTTCAGCCGTATTTCGCCGAACATAACTGATCTGAAATTAGAGTAAAGACGGAAATGAATGAATTTAAATCAGTTTATATACATTCATATCAGATTAGTTTATGCGTTGCTACCCATTTGGGTAAATTTCTAGGTCCCAAATATTGGCGATTTAGCTTCTTTAAATCTCTAAGAGAAAATCAGACGATCAGAAATTTAACTGGTCTAACATTGGTCATATTCAAATCATTATCTAAAAAATGATTGAAAAAATAAATATTTTCTGACTTCAAAGTAACTAAGTCTTTAACTCAACATCGAATTAACATTGGTGTTGATTTCTTAACGTGAAACGATGGAATTATGGTGTCCAATATTTAAGACACCAATCGCGCGTCAGAATGCTTTTTGGGTGCTATTTGTAATGAGCGATCCGCTGAACGAGAAAAAACATAATATGCCATAGTGTAAGACTACCGGTACAGACTAATAACCAGACGCCCAAGACTGCTATTCAGTATGCACTCTTCGCGTATTTCGCCGAACATAACTGACTAGAAATTACAGTAAAAACGATTGATGAATGTAAATCAGTTTATATACATATATCATTATCCAGAACATTATGGATTAATCTCTGGTCGGCATTATTATTGTTTTATCCTAATCGCCATGTATAATCATATTTTTCAGTTAATTTGAATGCGTACACCACTAGCACCACCAACTAGAAAATAACCAAGAAGCAGGAAGAATGTCAGATCTAAGAAGAGTAGAGTGGGATGAAGAGGAGGGAAAAAGGTTGACTATACACAATCCGTTTGAATTCTGATACAACGTTATTACGAGTATTGTTTATAAGTTACGAGTATATATCCCTGTAATGGTATCTAAACACCAAGTCAAGTTTAAAGTAATATACTAAACAGCAAAAGAAAAACGTCAGTACAATTTCAAAATCACCCAGAGTCTGTACACACTCTATACACAAGTATCTGGTGTGTCCACCGCGAGTGTCTGTAAATGGAGTAGACCAGACCATTGATGAACGCCATTGGCACCTGCAACCACACTCTCAGACCATCGATGTAGCGCACTGTTGTGATACCTTCTCCGCTCCCTGGCACACCACTGGACCCACTATCTGGTTCAGGCCGATTCCATGACACATTGACCAGAATAACGCTGGCCACGTCGACGCCCTACTCTAGTTCTGCCATCTGCAGTTGATACGCAATATCGAGTATCATCTGTGAACAGACCAGTTCTCCATTATCTGAGTCGCCAGTTCTTGTGTTGTTAGGCAAACTGTAGACGTTCACGTCGATGGTGAGGGGTAAGGTCTACGGCAATGGATGTTCACTCTGGTGAGACGTCGGCGCACTGTATCGGTACTGATGTGTCTTCCGTGTTCGTGTACTGTCGCAGATGCCTGTGTTAAGGGATTCTGCAGGTGCTGTCGCACAACTTGACGGTCTTGACGCCTTGTGGTAACCCTTGATCTACCAGTTAGGGGCCGATCATCCGTGGTGTTGGTGGTCTGAAAGCGTTGCTTAAGCCCGTAGATGGTCCGAACATTGGCATGGAAGTGATTGGCAGCGGCTTGGGCAGTATGGCCAGCATCGAGTCTTCCAAACGCCTGGTTCCCTCGAGCTGTCGTTAGTCATGGCGTTGTAGTGGGAATGATTCAACCAGGTATGGGGCTGCATTTTATAAGGCTAGCCCCGGTGAACAGCACGTGCAGAATGAGTTACATGAAAATCAAGGAGAACACATTACCATCTCAGAAGTTAGGATGCATTTTTAAGAACATTTCCTGGGTTCAATTCTGTATTTGGGAAGGAGCCTTTTTGCTTTTCAATTCTTTGAATTGTCATATACTCTCTCATCGTCTCATATAACAACTTTCCATCATCAACGGAATTATCAGTGAAATGAAATTCAATGATGTGTCTGTTTACTTCAGTCAGTTATACAGATGGACAACTCATGTTTGTCATGTTCGTTGTCGCTTCTCGTTTATTCGAGTGTTTGTTACAAATCTCCCTTAGCAGTGTTAACATTTTATTTGGAATGTATTTAACCAGTTCTGTCACATATGCAATAATGACTGACACTAGTATTGTCCTTTAACTAATCGCTGTTTGTGTGTTGTGCTGTTTACTAACGTACGATTCAGTCTCTTTCATACAAAATTGAATAGCGTTGCTGAGCAGCTGATTATTGTTGGGTTTTTAGGCGGTTTACAAATGCATCCTTGTTTGTTTGAAATTAAGGTGGTTTGTAAAGGCAAAATGTATTTTTCAGGTTGTGGTCTAGGCTGAAACAGTCCAAAAATGACGGGATTTTTCCAACAATATTGGATACATTGTCATCGCAGGAACAGGCAGTAACTATTTTAACAGGTGTTGATAACGGGTGGTTTAAAACTGTGATAGATCTGATAGATCATGGTGCTGATGTACATTGTGTTGATACTAAATATCGCGGTGTGTTACACTATCTATTGATTAATTACAGATTTCTTGGACAAACTAGACATGAGTTGTTTTTCAAATGTCTAACTACAATAGTTGGTGCTGGTGTGAATGTGAATCATGTGGATAGCGATAAAGACACGCCTATATTAATGGCAGCAAGGCATGGCCTGATCGACGTTGTGATATATCTGGTAGATCATGGCGCGGATATTCACTGTGTTGATAAAGACAAGAAAAATATATTACTATGTCTTTTCCGTCATTTTAAAACTCAGAAAGATAGAAGTTTTCTTGGTTTATTACTACAATGTGTGAATAAGTTAATTCAAGCTGGTATTAATGTCAACTATGCGTGTGAAACGATGGATCCACCATTATCCATAGCTGCCAGAGAAGGATGGTTGGATATTATAATATGTCTGATAGATCACGCTGCTAATATAGAGTCTGATGCTTTTTTAGACAGAAATATCCTCCACTGTGTATTAAGATCTTTGTGTTATGGGTGTGATGAAAAATATGTAAAGATTGTGAAGACATTAATAAACATGGGAATAGATGTAAATCAACCAGATAAGAAAATGAGCAATACACCGTTATTTGGCATGGCAAACCGTCGATCTTCCCTACATAAGGAGACGGATGAAATGGTGAACTTAAAATATAAACTGATAAATATGTTAATAAACGGCGGTTGCAATTTGAATCATCAGAACAGACTATTACAGACACCAATTATGTTTTTTATAAAACAACAAGCTGATATTCATGTCATATATTATCTGATTCTAAATGGTGCAGATATTAATCTTACTGATAAAAATAGTAATACAGCACTTAGTTACTGTGTGCAGTATCACTTTTTAGATTGTTTTAATATCTTTAAACTGTTGGTGCATTTTGGATCAGATCTGATGTCAACTAACAATGGAATTAAATTGTTTCATGAAATTCTCAAGTGTAAGAGGTTGGATGTTTTCATTTATTATATTAGATGCCAGCTGATTATAATTGGTGCTACATCTGTAGGAGAAACTATGCTTCATCTACTGGCTCGAGTAAATTTTGATTATTCGTCAAAAGCATTTAAATGGTTGTTTAATAGTGAACTGGATATAAACCAACGGTGCTCAAAAACCAACACATCTTTAATGATAGCTGCAATTTTATTAAACAGTAAATATTTAGAACTGTTAACACGTCATCCTAAAATACAGATAAATGCACAGAATAACAAAGGTCATACAGCCCTCCACCTCTGTATCATTGGATTTACGATGTTGAAAGACGGTTTGGATAAGAGACAGGTAAATGATGTTGTTCAGAAATATTGCAGACAGATATATCCAATATACATGGAGTGTGTTGATATTTTACTTGCTGCTGGTATAGATGTAAATTTACAAGATAATAGCGGAAGAACTGTTTTGATGTTTGCAGCTATGAAAAATGACAGAGTTCTGGTAAAGAAATTACTTAAGGCTGCCGCTATGGTTAACGTTTTCGATAATTTAGGAAGATCAGCTCTGCAGTATCTTGATTTTGATAAAAGTGTATTTGATCTGACATGCTTTAAACTAATTCTGTCTAATGGTGATCACAAAATTCTGGATTTTCCGTGCATTAACGGTAACACAATTATTCAAACAGCTGTATGTTTTCCATTGTTCTGGGAACCAACGATGGTTCTTAGTTTTATTCGATATTTAGTTGCTCAAAATTGTTGTCTCCAGAATCTTGTTACGTCGTCAGTTGAAAGTAGCTTGAAGCTTATAAGTTTGGATGAACTTAACCACCAAGTAAGAGATGACATAAGTCAGTTGTTATATCTTAGTGGAGCTAATGGGGAAGAAGTTGTGACAACTCTAAATTTTGATGTAGGGGATAAGCAAGAAGATCAAGATGAATCACTTTACTCGCAACACAAAAAAACTTTTAATTTATTTTGTAATAATTTATCTCTCAAATCCATATGTAGGAGAGTCATCAGACAAAGGATTGGATTGAGAATACACCAGGTATATAAGAATCTAGAGCTACCCATCGAACTAAACGAATTTCTGCTACTAAAAGACGTTCTTCATTCTAAATATTACGACCTGTATTTATTTGATGATGGCTACGATGAATATGACGATGTTGATGATTTTGATTCATACGACTTAGATGAAGACAAAGATGATGATTATAATGAATATAGTTACCAGTATTTTTCTCTCTATAGAACTGATGTACTGAAAGAGAAATGTAAGAAAGCAAAGAAGTTCCCGAACGACCAACGTCTGCTACCGTGGAAATTGCGGAATATGTGACTTGTTTTACAGAAGTGTAAGTTCTATTTTGTAAAACGTGGTGGGATTTGTTTTGACGCCGAATTTCTTAAATGCCAATGAGAAGATGATTAAAGTGAACATTTATAATTAAAAGAGTATTTTATTTTATCAGATGTCGGAGGTATGGATAAGGAATAAGTAAATAATCTTGAAAATATATCTAAATGGAGCTTATAGTAATTTGGAAATCAACATGCCGATACAGCGTGCAGGCCCGTGACCTACATGGCTTATTAAGATTGTTTGCTTGAGAGGTTTCATTGTTCTAGGAATATCGTGCCCAATTAGGAAATATAAAATTGTTGATATTCCATAATATTTTATATACTATAGTCTATGGTTGATGGAACAATTACAATGTTACTGTTAGTGTTTAAAACCGGTATTCTCCTTAGGCGGTATATTAGAGTCAAAATTCTAACATGCTATCGTCTAATTTCTTACTTCTGTTCATGTAATTTCTAACCTCCATTCATGTAATTTCTAACTTCCATTCATGTAATTTCTAATTTAAGACAATGTATAACCCAACTTCTTTGTTTGTTCAGTGTAAATTTCAACTTGTTTCTATTATTTAAACGAAAAATGCCTTCTTAATAGATGCTTGACATGTTTAGCATCAACATCAACGAATTTATGTGTACATGTATGAGGTTCTTCATTAGTCTCAGTCACCCCATGTTCCTTAAGCAACGTCCGTGAGTTTTACAACATAGATCGTAGAATATTTTTCTGAATAACTAGTTCTTCATGAAAAGCTTGAGATACACGAGCTTGAAGTAGAGACAATTAAACATGAAATTTTCGGCCCTACATTTCAACCTTACCAACCTCTCAGCTCGTGTATCCTTCAGCCTCAAAATTATGAATGTTCACCAAAACCCGACAGAAAATATATTTTCAAACCCATTTCGTCGATTCTACACCTAAAAGGAAAAGGGCGAGGGAGATTAAATATATCCTTGGCATTTATGTGCGTAGGATTATTTGGTAAGCTGTGTACACTTCTTATCATAAGCATCATGTACCCTACGCTTGAAATGGGTTTGCTAACTTCATGAATGCAAGATTAGATCCGGAAGTTTCAGCTCGACCATAAAAGTTTAGTGAACTGAGAATAATCTACACAGGAAACGACGTAGAAGAATTAAAAAGTGTATATTAAGCTTGACAAAAGTCTAAATTATGTATTTGAATGATCTATATAAACAACAATTTTTTGGATAATTTCACTATTCACTTATAGACTAGATAACCTGGCCTATGTAGAATGTTTATCCAGAGATCCGTGAGCTACTCATGGTCAAGACAAACTGTTTCATAACGCTGATGCGAAAGAGGTATTCTACGGCAGTTAATAAACAGCGGTAACGGAAAGCTATCTCTCAATGTGATTTAAAGTACAGATCTATATTTCGTTTCGTTTTTTTTATGGTCGACACTACATGAAGATCTGAGCGGTTAATGCGATAGGTCATGTCAGAGGTTATACGAGCGGCTTTTGACCTATGACGTCAGTTTATTTACCAATCAGCATTGATGTTACTAGTGGATTACCCACAGTTCCGTGCAAAACACGCCTAAAGCTCGCCGTAACATAACTTTTATTGGCTAATTCCTCACCCGATTCAGAACATGTCAACGAAAACAACTCTTCCAGTTTATAGTGTCGTAAAGACAAGTACATGTAAAACGAAATTTTGAACTATAAAAACGAAAAGAAATAGGATCTGTCTTTTATTCTAATCGGCTTTCGCTTTAAGGTTACTTCCAGTATACCTCTACGTATGACGCGAGTTATGCCCCCTTTTCCGAAAAGCCTTCTGAATGCGATAAAGGTTATAGGTTTACTACTGGTACCAGGACCAACGCCTTTGGATGGAACCAATATGGTCACGAAGAATACTTTGGACGCTACTTTTTAAAAGGTTCGGAGCAAAACAGTAGGACGTTAAACCCCATTTCATTTCTTTTACTTTTCAAAAGGCACTGTGTCTAAGGAAATGGAATCGGTTAGGTATCTAAATTGCTCACCTGTATTCATATTCCTGAAGCAATGTAACGAGAAATCCCTCTCTGGCCATTGCTGGATCGGCCTCTGATACTTGAGCTTTTGAGGGAGTGTGTCTACTCTTCCCGTTCCGTCAAATCTATCCCAAGTACAGCAACATGACAGCCCTACATTTAAATAGCCTCGTTTGCCACGCAATTAGTTTTTCTGCAAGAGAGAGAGAGAGAGAGAGAGAAATGGGGTTTAACGTCCTCTCGACACAACTAGGTCATTCGGGACTAACATATGGTTTAATTTTTATTTCAATAATTCGCTTGCGCGTAGGGGTCTTTAGCAGTGGGAGGAAACCCACGAGGTTGAGAAGGCGCCCCTATCTCCATGCCACATACGCTCACACCAGGGCTCGAAACAACAGCCGCAAGCCAGAGGTGACCGTTATTATATTGGTACGCAGTTAGCTATTAGTTGTTAATTTGATTTTTGACCAGTCATAACAGAAATTTGCTTCCATTACAGCAGTGGTAAGTGGGATTAGCTCTAATCGAACGAAACACCACGGGGAGTATGACCCGTATCGCATTTGGCTCCCCTTGTAATTTTCCCTTGAAACGTTTGTCTGCTATATCACCCAGGTGGAAGCAGACGTAAAGCCTCAAGGAAGAAGGAGGGAATGGACCGGAACCGCGGTGGCTCAGTGAATTGGACGTTGACTCAATAACCTGGAGGTCCCGAGTTCGGTCCCGGTGCGGTCCCCCTTGTTGATAAATTTGTAAATACATGTAGTGTGCGGAATTGAACTTTTTTTAGACGGATGTTTTTAGAGATCCAACTTTAGCGATATTGTAGTTTACTCAAATGACTTCCAGAGTGTGTCTGCGCTACCATTAATGTGGAAGCAAACTTTAAATCTCTCAGAGAAAACCAGACGATCAGATAGTTTAACTGGTCTAACATCGGTCATATTCATATCATTATCTAAAAGAAATGATTGAAAAAATTAAATATTTTCCGTCTTCAAAGTAATTAAGTCTTGAACTCGACATTGAATTAACATTGATGTTGTTTTCTTACCGTGTAAAGTTGGGATTCTGGTATCCTATATTTAAAACACCAATCGCGTGCCAGAATGCGGTTGGGTGTTATTTGTAATGAGCGATCCGCTGAACGAGAATAAACATATGCCATAGTGGAAGACTACCGGAACAGACTAATAACCAGACGCCCAAGACTGCCATTCAATATGCACTCTTTGCGTATTTCGCCGAACATAACTGACTAGAAATAACAGTAAAAACGATTGAGGAATGTGAATCAGTTTATATACATAGATAATTATCCAGAAAGTTGTAAATTAATTTCTGGTCGGCATTATTATTCTTTTATCGTAATCGCCATGTATAATCATATTTTTCAGTGTCATCAGTTAATTTGAATGGGGACACCACTAGCACCACCAACAATAGGAAATGACCAAGAAGCAGGAAACATGTCTGAGAACAATAGAGTGGGATGAAGAGGAGGGAAAAAGGTTGACTATACACAATCCGTTTTAATTCTGATAAACGTTATTACGAATATTTAAAAGTTACGAGTATATATCCCGGGAATGGTATCTAAACACCATATCAAAATTCAAAGTAATATTGAAAAAAGTTTTTTTTAACCTGTCGTCATAATGGCATATAAACAGCAGATCAAATTTGAAGTAATACACTAAACAGGAAAAAGAAAACAACCCCAAAAACGTCAGTACGATTTCAAAATTGCCGAGGCATTTTAATCAAATTATTGTAGAAAACGACTTACTAAAGGGATCAAATCAACTTTTTGGGAAAAGTACGTTGACATATTAGTGATAAATTCGTCCCAATTCCAAGACTATACACCAGTATCTGGTGTGTCCACCGCGAGTGTCAACAACAGCAGCCAGCATCTGTACATGGAGTGGACCAGACGATTGATGAACGCCATTGGCACCTGGAACCATACTCTCAACAAAGCCAGGCACAATCTATGGGCTGTGTTTGGTCTTGGTACGACGTTATTAAGTTTTCTCTGAATTTCATCACAAAGATGTCCAATCGGGTTTAAGTCCGGACTAAGGACTGGCCAGTGCATAACGTTGACACCGTTCTGCTGTAGAAAGTCCCGAGTAACTCGGGTGGTGTGGGCGTGGGCATTGTCGTGCTTGAACACCTGGTTTCGAAGACGCGCGAAATGTGGTATGACGTGGTGTCAGAGTTTGATCGATGTAGCGCACTGCTGTGATACCGCCTCCCCGGACAAAGATTTTGGAACACCGCAGGATCCAGTCTATGGTTCAGGTCGATTCCACGCCAAACCATTATGCTTGGACCTCCCCATGAATCTCGATCTATGACACATTGACCAAAACAACGCTGACCACGTCGACGCCATATTCTGGTCCTGCAATCAGCAGTTGATACGCAATACCGACTCTCATCTGTGAACAGAACAGTTTTCCATTGCCTGAATCACCAGTTCTTGTGTTGTTAGGCAAACTGTAGACGTTCACTACGACAATAGATTTTCTCTCTGGTGTACCAGTTCGGGAGCGATCATCCGTGGTGTTGGTGGCCCAAAAGCGTTGCTGAATCCTGTAGATGGTCCAAACATTGACCGGGAAGTGATTGGCAACAGCTTCTGCAGTGTGTCCAGTGTCGAGTCTTCCGTGAGTCGTGACATGTGCTGACCTGGTTGCGTGAATGATTCAACCAGGTATGGGATGCATTTTATAGGATTGACCCCGGTGAACAGCACGTGCAGCATGAGTTACATGAAAAACACGAAGAACACATTACCACCCAGAAGTCAGGATGCTTTTTAAGAACATTTCCTGGGCTCAATTCTTTATTTGGGAAGGAGCCTTATCGCTCAGATAAAGTTGGAAACGTGGTCACAAATATACAATAAAAAACATTTGGCAAGTTTTATGCAATGTGTCTATTCATAGTAACATACCAACCTGACGTTTCTTTTGCTGCTTAGTATATAAAAAAACCTTGTTTTAACCCGTCGTCATACAGTTATATCATTTTTGTCGTCACTTCCCGTTTATTCAAGTGTTTGTTACAAATCTCCTGTAGCAATGATCCCTGTGTTAAAATTGCATTTGGAATATATTTAACCCGTTATGTCACATAAGTAATAATGACTGATACCAATATTGACCTTTAACAAATCGCTATTTGTGTGTTGTGCTGTTTGCTAATGTTTGTCGTACTTTTGGTTTTGACCCCTCTGACTTTGTACCGTTGATCTCAGATTAAACATCCAGGAGTGTACAAATGTGTTGTTATTGATGTGTTCCCATTTGAATATTGTTCACAATAAGAAGCAAAATAAATAAGATTTGTTTACAGGATCATTTTGATATACGAAAAACTAAGTGATGCTCAGTATATGATTTAGTCTCTTTCATACAAAATCGAATAGCGTTGCTGAGCAGCTGATTATTGTTGGGTTTTTAGGCGGTTTACAAATGCATCCTTGTTTGTTTGAAATTAAAATTGTTTATAAAGGCAAAATGTATTTTTCAGGTTGTGGTCCAGGCTGAAACAGTCCAAAAACGACGGGAATTTACCAGCATTATTGGATACATTATCATCGCAGGAACAGGCAGTAGCTATTTTAACAGGTGTTGATAAAGGGTGGTTTAAAACTGTGATAGATCTGATAGATCATGGTGCTGATGTACATTGTGTTGATACTAAATATCGCGGTGTGTTACACTATCTATTGACTAATTACAGATTTCTTGGACAAACTAGACACCAGTTGCTTTTCAAATGTCTAACTACAGTAGTTGGTGCTGGTGTGAATGTGAATCATGTGGATAGCGATAAAGACACGCCTATATTAATGGCAGCAAGGCATGGCCTGATCGACGTTGTGATATATCTGATAGATCATGGCGCGGATATTCACTGTGTTGATAAGGACCAGAAAAATATATAACTATGTCTTTTCCGTCATTTTAAAACTCAGAAAGATAGAAGTTTTCTTGGTTTATTACTACAATGTGTGAATAAGTTAGTTCAAGCTGGTATTGATGTAAACTATGCTCATGAAACGACAGATTCACCACTATTAATAGCCGCTAGAGAAGGATGGTTGGATATTATAATGTGTCTGATAGATCACGGTGCTAATATTGAATCTGTTGATTTTAATGAAGGAAATATCCTCCATTGGGTATTGAGGTCGCTGTGTGGTGGGTGTGATGAAAAATTTATAAAGATTGTGAAAACATTAATAAACAAGGGCATCAAGGTAAATTTGCCAGATAAGTCAATGAGCAATACACCCTTGTTGGGCATGGCAATCCGTCGATCCCCACTAATTAAAGAGACGGATGAAATGGTGAGTTTAAAACATAAATTGATAAATTTGTTAATAGACAGCGGTTGTAATTTGAATCACCAGAACAGACTATTAGAGACACCAATTATGTTTTTTATAAAACAACAAGCTGATATGCATGTCATATATTATCTGATTCTAAATGGTGCAGATATTAATCTTACTGATAAAAATAGTAATACAGCACTTAGTTACTGTGTGCAGTATCACTTGTTAGATTGTTTTAATATCTTTAAACTGTTGGTGCATTTTGGATCAGATCTGATGTCAACTAACCATGGAATTAAATTGTTTCATGAAATTCTCAAGTGTAAGAGGTTGGATGTTTTCATTTATTATATTAGATGCCAGCTGATTATAATTGGTGCTACATCTGTAGGAGAAACTATGCTTCATCTACTGGCTCGAGTAAATTTTGATTATTCGTCAACAGCATTTAAATGGTTGTTTAATAGTGAACTGGATATAAACCAACGGTGCTCAAGAACCAACACACCTTTAATGATAGCTGCAATTTTATTAAACAGCAAATATTTAGAACTGTTAACACGTCATTCTAAAATACAGATAAATGCACAGAATAACAAAGGTCATACAGCCCTCCACCTCTGTATCATTGGATTTACAATGTTGAAAGACGGTTTGAATAAGAGACAGGTAAATGATGTTGTTCAGAAATATTGCAGACAGATATATCCAATATACATGGAGTGTGTTGATATTTTACTTGCTGCTGGTATAGATGTAAATTTACAAGATAATAGCGGAAGAACTGTTTTGATGTTTGCAGCTATGAAAAATGACAGAGTTCTGGTAAAGAAATTACTTAAGGCTGGCGCTATGGTTAACGTTTTCGATAATTTAGGAAGATCAGCTCTGCAGTATCTTGATTTTGATAAAAGTGTATTTGATCTGACATGCTTTAAACTAATTCTGTCTAATGGTGATCACAAAATTCTGGATTTTCCGTGCATTAACGGTAACACAATTATTCAAACAGCTGTATGTTTTCCATTGTTCTGGGAACCAACGATGGTTCTTAGTTTTATTCGATATTTAGTTGCTCAAAATTGTTGTCTCCAGAATCTTGTTACGTCGTCAGTTGAAAGTAGCTTGAAGCTTATTAGTTTGGATGAACTTAACCACCAAGTAAGAGATGACATAAGTCAGTTGTTATATCTTAGTGGAGCTCATAGGGAAGAAGTTGTGACAACTCTAAATTTTGATGTAGGGGATAAGCAAGAAGATCAAGATGAATCACTTTACTCGCAACACAAAAAAACTTTTAATTTATTTTGTAATAATTTATCTCTCAAATCCATATGTAGGAGAGTCATCAGACAAAGGATTGGATTGAGAATACACAAGGTATATAAGAATCTAGAGCTACCCCTCGAACTAAACGAATTTCTGCTACTAAAAGACATTCTTCATTCTAAATATTACGACCTGTATTTATTTGATGATGGCTATGATGAATATGACGATGTTGATGATTTTGATTCATACGACTTAGATGAAGACAAAGATGATGATTATAGTGAATATAGTTACCAGTATTTTGCTCTCTATAAAAATGATGTACTGAAAGAGAAATGCAAGAAAGCAAAGAAGTTTCCTAACGACGAAAGTCGGCTACCTTGGATATATCGAATATTAGGGTGATTTCTTTTTACAGTGTAAGTTCTATTTTGTAAAACGTGGCTGGGTTTATGTTGGCATAAAATTTGGCATTTGTTCAATCACTGAGCTGGTCTTAAAAATGCCAATGAGAAATTGATTAAACCGTGCATCTATGATTAAAACAGTGTTTCTTTTTATAAGATGCCTGGGATATGGTTCAGGGACAGGTAAATAATTTTGAAAAGTATACCTGAATGACGCTTATAATAATATCGAAATGGGTATGCCGATACAGTTATCTTGCAGGTCCGTGACATACATGATCTATTAAGTTTGATTGAGGTGTTCTATTTTTAATGTGGTCGTATATTGTCGTCGCCTCCGTCCGCCCGTCGGTTCATAGGCCACAATTTCTTGTGAACACTCTACAGGCTATATTTATTATCTAATCAGTTTAAAATTTATGCAGATTGTTTGCATTAGAGAGACGAACGAAGAAGACCATGAATTTCAGCAATATCCGTTAATAACTTCCAGAGTTATGGTCAATGATTTGTTGAACCTTGTGAATGCTCTGTTGACAAAAGTTTCATCCGATCTGTATGAGATTTATATGAATTAGATCACGAAAACGGAGAAGCCTATTGAATTTAAACAATATCCGTTACCGTTAAATTCTTCTAGACTTATGGCCCTTGTTTCACTTTGTTGAACCCTATCAACGCTCTATCGACAAAAGTTATATGCAATATTTGGATTAGTAAAGCAAATAATCCTATTGAAATTCAACAATTTCCATTAATTACGTCTTGAGCTATGACCCTTGTTTCACTTTGTTGAACCTGGTGAAAGCTCTAACGACGAAAGTTGTCATCCGACCATCCGATGAAATATATATGCATTATTTAGATTAGTAAACGAAGAATCCTATTGAATTTTATCAATTTCCGTTAATTACTTCTGGAATCATAACCCTTGTTTCTCTTTTTATGAACCCCATAATGCCAAAGTTATCACCCGATCTGTATTGAATTCAAACCCATTATTGAGATTATTAAAACGAAGAATTTAAGCATTTTTTGTTGATAACTTCCACAGTATGTGACAACCCTTGTCGATTGCCCGAACGATTTTGCCAATGTTTCGTTGTTTTGTAACCTATCCTTCTAGAAACCTCGCACCGAATCAGGAGCAAATAAAAAATTGTTCATATTTTATAATATTTTATATACTATAGTTGATAAACAATTACAGTATTATTGTTAGTGTTTAGACCAGGATTCTCCCTTGTATTATTTGCATTGCCGGATTAAGTCAAATACCCGGCGCTTCTGGAGGCCCTGCGTAATCGTTCACTGTGTTCCCTAATCTGTCTCATGGTTCAATAAATGCCAACTAATGCCATACAGTCTATGTATAATGTACATGCCACTGTTATTTCTTTTGATATATTGCAGTTGATGGACGAACGGATGTAAAGTCTATGTTATTATGGAAGACCAAACAGCTCTTTATTCAGTGTTCTTAGTTCTTAGTTCTAAATTCATAGTCCTTAATTCTTACTTCTTCATTTGTTGTCGTATTTCGACATTTGTACACCAAAATTAACATTTGTATCTTAAAATCAATATTTGTTTCACAAATCAGACATTTGTCATATCAAATTTGTAAAATGTATTTTAATATAAGGTATTTTGTTTTTATAGAAAATCAAAAAATTAGTCTATATTTACATTTCATCAGAAAAATACAACGAAAAACAAATATCGAACAACAAATTTCAAAATACAAATCTCCAAATACAAATCTTGCGAAACATTTCTCCAAAAACATTTCTTCAAAAACATTTCTTCAAAAAGATTTCTTCAAATACATTTCAACAAAAACATTTCTCGAAAATCATCTAACCGGATCATTAGAAATCAACCTGGCATACAATAAGTCACCATACAATAAAGAAGAATCGAGCAAGCATACAACAAGTAAAATCGTACAATGACCGTGACTTTAATGAAATCGCGTGCGTGCTATGTTTCTATATATAAATATACTGGTTGATATAATATAGCATTAAATAAAATAAATTGAAAGTAAACATATGTCGTTGGATCAATGAAAGAGGACTTTATCTCTTCTGAATTATGTATATGTCAGAAAATATGTATATGTCAGAAAATATTTTACAATTGTTAAAATGTATTTGGATCTTCTTAATGGTGTGCAACCCGATATCTTGTATTTCGTGTTATGGCCGCTATTTTGACGTTAAATACCCTCCCCACCCCTCATTTGTTAGTGCCAGTCAATTGTTTTTCTTTTTGCAAGTTATGTAAATATAAATTTACATTTTGTAGCAAGTATAAAAACATACTTTCCTGTAGTATATATCGAAAATTTCTTATTGAGATCGTTTTTAAGATTTAAATCCCCGCCAACTCCCCTCACTTAATAAATGAAATGAAAGGAAACGGACATTAACGTCCTACTATTCTGCTCCAAACTGGGCCGATGAAGACGGGTATAGGCTATACGGTGTGCTATCAGGGAAATTTTGCCCGGACAACGACACTACGGCCTACTCTTATATCGAATTCCAATTGTCAAGGGAAATTTCATATGCACGCAAATGCGTACACGGGACCTCGGTTTTTCGTACCATCCGAACGACTACACCGCTATCCTTGTAAGGACCTCGGTCCTGTATCACTTACAAGGGGAAATAACGCCGGGAAATCTCTATGAACTTATTCCCAGGCACTTTCACGAAAACATGATTTAGAGGAGGTAAAACATTATTTCGTTTGAGCAAAGAAGGGGGGTTTGGATGGTCTAATGAATAGCACGTACGCGCTGTACCATAAGGTCTGTCATTGAGTCAACTGGCGTGGAGTAGGGACGCCTGTCCAATCTCGTGGGTTTTCTCAGGGGCCTCCGCTTTCCTCCCACTGCTAAAGACCCTACGCGCAAGCTAATTATGGAAATAAAATTGAACCATGTGTAAATTTCTCCCTCTCTTTGAACAAAGAAATATGTCGCCATCAGACAAAGCCAAATTTCTGAAAATAGACCACTTTCAATTTATTTTCGTTATCGAAGGCCCGGTCACCGAGCGATTGTTCTTATTGTACATATGCTTATACTCGATTCCCATTATTGTATGGTGACTTATTGTATGCCAGGTTGATTCTAATGTTCCGGTTCGATGAATTTCGAGAAATGTTTTTGGAGAAATGTATTTGGAGAAATGTTTTTGAAGAAATGTTTTTGAAGAAATGTTTTTGAAGAAATGTTTTTGGAGAAATGTTTTGAAAGATTTGTATTTGGAGATTTGTATTTTAAAATTTGTTGTTCGATATTTGTTTTTTGTTGTATTTTTCTGATGAAATGTAAATATAGACTAATTTTTTGATTTTCTAAAAAAAAAAAAAATATATATATCTTATATTAAAATACATTTTACAGATCTGATATGACAAATGTCTGATTTGTGAAACAAATATTGATTTTAAGATATAAATGTTAACTTTAGTGTACAAATGTCGAAATACGACAACAAATGAAGAAGTAAGAATTAAGGACTAAGAATTTAGAACTAGCAATGCAAATGGATTTTCTGAAACGGTAATTCTTAAATTAATTTAGTTACCTACCTTAGATTGTGTTTATGATAATGTAAAAGACCGGATAATGTAGTCAATATATGACCATTTGTTTGAGTGATAGAAGTAATACCAAACAACGACAGATAACCTAACAATATAATGTGGAACAAGACCGTCAATTATTATTCATAATTTGAAATGGACATACTCAAATTACCAACAATGGTCAATCGATGATGATTTTCCGCGGAATCCGACAATCAAACGTAATTTGAAATTCGATATTTTCTGAAATTTAACAAAAACATTTTGAATTTATCCAAGTTTTCATCTCTTTATTCATAAAAATTGAAAATATTGCACGAAATCGCGGAGTTTTATTGAAATCATAAATTTAACCGAAACGAAAATCTGTCTCCATTTGTTCCTATTGCTGCAATTACTCTGTGGGTAATATAACCTATATCTATATGTCATGTTCTTCTTGTCAACTGCCGGACATGTATTTTATCCGCTTTCACAACATAGGGTAACAAATATACCCCCCCCCCCCCCAGCTGTTAAGAAATGGTTCCACTACTTCTGAGTAAGGTTTTTTTTTTTTGAGTCAAATGCCTATAAAAAGTTACTGGCCTATAACTCCTTTAATTTCCACATAAACTAACCCCAAACTGTACTGTACATAGCTTAACATATAATAACCCAATTCCCATTTAAATAAACAAAATATAGAAATTCAATGGACAAATTCCAGTTCACTACCTGTACGGGTGACTTTGCTGCTTATGGGCGCATTATGGGGACTGCCATACGTGCATCTTTGTCAAAAACAGGCCCTTTTACCTAAAAGACAAAATGATTAAAGTTTATATTAAAGTTACATTATGGGAGATAAGATAAAGAGATGGCAGTCAAATTGATCCAATATTAGCCGAGAAAAAAGCGTTTGAAATATTCACATAGCCTCGGTCATCATTACTCAAATCATTAATATAAACAGCATAGTCTCGACTATCCACTTGATTGATTTAATTATCAACGGCCATTAAGCGGCATATAAGAATATAATCCGCCAACATCGAAGGCTAGCCTTGACATAAAGAGTTTGTTATGGTCTGGATATGTTAATTAATGTCTAATTGATTATTTTGATAACATCTCAGACCTAAAGAAAGACCTGTAATAAGCAGATTTTGCTCTTGCATAATGCTATTTTAATATACCATTTAAACTTGACATTAAGTTTTATGATAAGAATTTGTTATTCCATTTATAAAAAAAACTAATTTAACAAACGGTTGAAACACATTAAGAATATTAATGTTGTTTGCTAATAAGGCACAATCATATTCAGGACAGTTAATTGCTGAAATTAACATAAAGAGACATATCTGATTGTGTAATAGTGATTCACCATCACCAACAAAGAATAAATCATTGTCCCCAACGTTTCGTCGGTGATATGGACGCCATTGGTAGACAATCTATCGCCGACGAACCTTTGGTATTGATATACATGTAGTGTATTCCAAATGCACACATTTATAACTGATATTAATTGTTTAAGCATTTCGTGGGGACTGGCATAATATTTAGTTTTGTAAAAGCAACGAGGAATGCTCTAGTGCACGACATACTATGGCAGAAGAAGCTAGAGATATCAGGGCCCGCGAAGGGACATCAGGGTCTTGGGACAATCAACTCCAACAAGAAAGTTCAGGGGTTGGGTGGGGCGATAACGGCGCGTATGATCACTGGTTGCGCTCATCATCATTGTATAGCGTTCTACAGGTCCGGACTAGGTACCGAAAACCCGCCAGGGCCTGGATACCCTGACGGTGACAATAGTGTAAAAGGAAAGCGGGTGGCCCATTGTCCCGTACCGCAGCTGCCCCCTAACTTTTGGGAAACCTAACATTTCAGGCAGGCGCGTAAAGTGAAAACAAAAGTTATTATTTCAACTAGTTGGAAAAATAAAGTGTCCGCAATTTAATAAACACTAATTTTTCTTTTCTTTTGATTGACGACCACGAATTTTTACTGAATTGACAATGGATTAAAACATTTTGTCTGGAGTCACTAATGCTTCGTACGACATTTTTTGACGTACTGGAATAGCAGGAAAACGCGTTTCGGGCCGTCAAATTTTCTTGGGGTTCCTTACACGACAAGCTCCACCCCCCACCCCCTCCTCGCAGTCTTGGCGAATATTTACTGCTGATCTGTTTGTCGAAATCGGTGAGGCGAGCGCTTAGTGGTTTTGCGGGCGGTTTGTCTGCAACACGACCACAACCTTGCACCACTGTCTTACATTATGTCCCAAGGCCTGTGATAGACACATCGAGATACTGGTGCTAACATGGTTTATGGTTTGTGACCATCCCCCACCAACTCCCGAATTCTTGACAACCTGTCGCACCCCACTTGGGTAACGGCAATGGCATTTAGACATTACTACCACGGACCCAGTAGGGTACAACTAGAACGTATATCCGGTATAATGTGCAGGAACAACTATTGTCGTGCTTCAGATGGGCGTTGGGTGGGACTTTAATATCAAATCAAGAAATATAAATATATTGTGCACCCCTTTCAAAAATCCTGCATAAACCAATTACCACAACTCTTATACATAGCAAACTTATACCTTCATATCAATATCATCATACCATCATACGGACCTTTATTGATGAAGTGAAACCACGAAAATGTCAATTTGATTATTACGTATACACTTTTTAAAAAAGATTGAGGGTAATATATTCAAATGTATGCAACGACAGATAAACACTGCATTGTGAAATTTAATACATGGTTGGAGGACCTTAAAACATGGGGAAAATGCTATGCCGGTTGTGATACATACAGCTGCGGAAGGATGATATCTGTGAAACGGGGTATATTATAAACACTGACATTGATTACTTATGACTTTGGTCTTTAACAAGATTCTGAAAAAAGATTCCGTTCTATGGCTATGAATAATTCACTCTTAACGCCTTATAGATTTAAGTACATGTAAAATAACGAAGTAATGATTTCAAATCAGCTTCTAAAATCGAAATAAAAAAGATTAATTTGTTTAAATAGGAACACTGTTGGATATTCGATTTTGTTTGAAGTAAAAATGGCAAATCCAAAATGTGTTTTTGAATTTAAGAAAAAAGCTAAATTTACACGACCAAATGTTAAAAACTGCTTAAGTCCAGAAAATGTCAAAAGCAAAGAAGATAAAATTGAGATTAGAAATGGAATTGATGCAATTCCTATTCATGTAAATAGCAATGTTAACCACAGTGGATGCCAGCTACAAGAATTTCCTCCTATTGATTTGGGTTCAGGTGGAATCGCTACCAGTAAACTAAGCATGATCAAAATTCAACCAAAAGAAGCTACAACTGAACAAGTTTTACAAACTCTGGATGGTATAAACGATGTTGAAAGTGCCGTCAATGAGGATAAAATCGCAAATGTTCCAACGAAAGATGATGTCACAGTTTCAAAGTGCATTGAAAATGAAAAAGTACCAACGGATGACAATGTAATGAATGTGGTTATTTGCAATGAAATTAAAAATAATGCAATCCCAAAACCTGACGTTCAGGTGGATAACGTGGCAGTCAATAACTTTCTTTCTCGTTATCTTGCAAACACTAAAGATACTCCAGACGAAGTCGAAAATACCTATGTGCACAGTAATGCCATTTCGCTAAGTGGAGATGAAAATGAAGAATTTCCTACCAGTGCAGGGGAGTGTGTTTCATCTAATAACACTAAAACTGACGAAAATCCCACCGGCATTGACGATAACACAAATGATATTGAAATTAGCGACGAATCTACCAACGGCATTGAAAACGACGATGTCGAACAACAAAACTTTGAAAGTGGAGATGTTACACTGGATAACAATGTTAAACAACAAGATACCAGATTGATTGAGTCTAATGAATCTGGAAACCTATCAAATAAAGTAGTTATGAAAAGCACAGATCTGTTGCAAACCACGCAGAATATCCACTCAAGGAGTTTAAAGTTACTAATACAACCGACATATACAACAAATACTGGGGTATTAAATAGCGGCTACCGTGATGACGAAAGAGATAACTATTCCCCTCCTGCTGGTGCTCCATTGGCATTTGGAGATACTGGTATTGAGGATACCGACGACTCATTTTCTGGTGGCCAGGTTAGCGGGCCTGGTGCTGATGGTCAGTCCATAGATAGCGCAACTTATTATACCGGGTTTGAAAGGGTGGTCAATTCCGATCAGTTATCTGTTGAAAATCTTTTTAATGAGAAAAACCTAAGGAAGAAGAATGGAAATCAATCCGGGACGGACAATTTAGGTTTTATTTCGGATACGGTGATCGATATTTCGTGAGTACTTGTGTTTGCATTAAAATATTTCATATAAGTTTTTATGCGCATGGCGCCATAATTATAATAATATATATGTTTAATAAGATCATTATTATTTCTCACATTAAGGTTATGATACAGTACATACCTCTACTCTGAGGCAAGTAGCGTGCTTTCGACTCCCTGCTTGTACGTGACAAGGCGTAGCATTGTATGTTCAACATTGTGGGTTTTCTCCATGTCGTTCGGTTTCCTCCCTCTGCTAAAGATCCTCCCACTGTGTCAAATACATGTATACGTTAAACCCCATTTCTATCTCTATATGTACTTCTACTCCCAGATACCATAAAAAGTAACATAATAAGTTGTCTCAAATTGAAATTTAATTTCTTATAGCAAATTATCAAGGAAAGGCATTAGATTCAACATTTACTCCGCGTTCAAATTCCCTAGTGATCCAAAATGGCAGAGAAAGTTAGGTGCGTGTGTTATTGTCTTCTGTGGATTCTGGAATTGCTTTTTCGCTATGGGAATAGCGTTCTCGATGGGAACATTTCTACCTGAATGGCTGGATGAATTTAACGATGGGCGAGCTAAGACTGCTATGATTCAGTCAGTTCTTGTAGGCGTAACGTTCGGAGCAGGTGAGTAGGTATTTAACACCAGAAAAAAGCCCCCTTAAACTTTCAGTTGTACAGATTGATAGTTTTTTCTGCTTATATGATGTTTTGTCGGATATATCATACCATAATATCTGGATACTTTCTGGTTTGACACAACACGCCAAGGACAAATTATAAATTTGTTTTTTTTTTTGTTGTTTATCTTTATAAACAAACTCAGCAAACCCAACAAACAGATTTTATGTTTTGTCCATTAATAAAAATTCATTTTATTAAATCTAGACTAAGGACTTTAATAGCTGATGGATTTTGTCGATGTTGTTTCAGGACTATTAATTGGTATATCAATTGACAGATATGGGGTACGTCTCACCATCTTTGTTGGTTCACTGATGTCCTGTTGTGGATTTCTGGGTGCCATATTTTGTCCAAGTACAACTACTTTATTACTCAGCGTAGCTATTTTACCAGGTATGTCCAGGCGCACTCGGTAAACCTCGACAGATTCCGGTTTCCGAAACCTACATCTAGTCTCGGCTGTATGACAGGAAGTGATATGTACCTACGCCCATACATTTGCGATGCAGCTACCAGTTTATAATTACTTTAACAGGAAAACTTGACGCTATTACAAAAAACAAGACAGCATGGGCGCAGCCTTGTTTCATCCAGGACCTTTAAAATAGTTCCAATATGGCGGAATTCGTCATACAGCCGAGACTAGATGTAGGTTCCGGAATCTGTCGAGGTTTGCCGAGTGGTCCAATCGATAAGGTAATGCGGTGTCTTCTGGTGTGTATATAAACCGTATGTTTCGTACGTACGGACGTTTTGTAAATCTACAGTCTTGACAAAATGGCACTGAATGTATATGCGATGTAAAAGTTTCTATGACGATTTTCGTTCATAGTCTTATGGTCTAAAAAGAGGGAAAATGGCCGACATATTGTGTTTGAATAAGAAGAATCCATTGTTAACAGGTAGATTGAGACAGCATTCACCGCAGATAATTGCTAATAGATCAGTCAGATAGTTGTCATCCACGCATGCTTTTTTGTCCTGATTATAATTGTAATCTGTTGAGATATGTTTAGTCGGGACTAAATTGCTCCCCATTTTCCCGTTTTTATCTCTCATTTTAACCATACAGTAGGACGTTAAACCTAAATTTCATTTTATTTCTCTCATTTTAACCATAACTATTACTGTAACACTATGCAGTGTGCTATGCAGTCGCTGGCTAGATGTGGAAAATATGCGAGGACACCTCCCCACATCCAACGTGTGACGCATACTCTCTCGTCTCTGCTACATATTTTAGAGAACAGCTCTTGATATAGAACTTATCTCTGGTTTCCTTTGCTTCTCCTTCACGTTGTGTATCTACTTCTCTTTATCTATCTCGGTTAGTTAAGGCGTTGTCTTTCTAGGAATAACAATGCAACATTTCATTTTTACATTTTATATATCATAGCCGGATACATAGATACAAGCATTGTATAGATTACAATACTAAAGTCATTCTCAAACCCTAGCCAGCCAGACTTGTTGGGCGAGTCTGTCGATTATTTTTTTACCTCTGTGTTTGGACCTTCAACTACCTAATTGGTCAAATATGATGGAAATAATTTGAGAGATTGGTGAATTAAGCCAAATGACGTTGAAACCTCACAAGATATCTGTTATCTATAATAGAACTGAATGTTTACCATATAATGACTCTTTTATGTAACAATATGCCACTCATTCGCTAAGCTGATTTTAAGTACAAATATGTGAATCCAATAATTTGCCAAATATATTATTTAATACAATACAATGATATCCTTAATTTAGAGAATATCGTTTCATTACCAAATTAACACAAGCAAACTTTTAACAAAATGAACCGACAACAGTACAAACACGTCAGTACATAGCTGTCTGGGTTGTAGGAATAAATGATTTTTCTTATATTTTAAGGATTGGGATTAAGTGGGGCCCAGTTAGGAAGTATTGTTGCTGTTTCAATGGCGTGCAAGAGATCGGTCAGTGTCGCTATTGGGTTGATCACTGCCGGTGGAGGATGTGGTAGCAGCATTTTACCTTACTTTTTCCAATTCCTCATCGACAAATATGGATGGAGAGGCGCTTTCTTTGTCATAGCTGGTCTCTCATTGCAGCCTTTGGTGTTCGGATTTTTGATGACAGCATTTATGGATCAATTGGAAGCTAGTCGAGGTCATCGTGTTGAAAAGGACGTGGTAATAACGGTTAAAGAAAAAATGAAGCTCATGTGTCGACCTGAATATATTACAGCTGCATTATGTGTACTTACCGCCTTTTCCGCGTCAAATGGTTTTCTTTTTATACTCGTTGATTTTGCCAACACCCAAAATCAAAATGGTGTCTTTTTTCTATTCCTACTGACAATTATCAGCACGTGCGGTCGACTTGCATTCGGGTTTCTGAATTTGTTGTCGTTTGTAAATAGTCGAATCTTACTGACGATTGCTGCGGTTCTGTCTGGGGGGTCTCTAATTTGTCTTGGCTTTGTCGCGCAATACGCGAGGATTCTTGGTATTCTTGTCGTCCTTGGCTTTAATTATGGTGGACAAATTGGTATTGCTGGCGTTGTTATCCTGGATCTGGTTGGTCAGCAGGCCTTTTCTCTTGCCCTTGGTTTGTGTGCTACTTTGAATGGCACAGGAAGTGCTATTGGTGGTGTTATTTATGGTAAGTCTCGAACACATCATATCCTTTTTGTACACTCTTGTTTACTTAGATCCTTCATTACCAGCTGCCAGAACTCATCGAATATCCTCAAATATTCTTCTCACAGAGGAAGGCTGGGTAAATATATACATTACGGAAAATAATCAGTCCCATTTGCCCTCTTGAACTCCTAGTTTGGGTTCTGATATTTTTTACGGGACTTTTCAGCTGAAATATTGGAAACCGCCATACTGAGATAAATTTTCAGAGCAACTTCTACATTGGGCCGTGCGGCCGTCTACCGGTTTTTGTACACCATTGTGAGCATCTCATACAGCCACTGAAAAATGGCATAAAACGTAACCTGTAGGTATTGAAGGAAAGACACTTTTAAAATGAATGCGAAAGTCAATAGCTCACCAGGATCGCAACCCCATGCATCTTCGGTGGTCCCATTCCGTTCTACTCCACTAACCTATGGGTTAATCTGCCAGGGCGGGGGGGGGGGGCAGGTTTTTAGTTATCAGCCGTTGATGAGTGTGCTTTTATTATCGAACAATCCTATAAATCGTTAAATGCAAGGAAGTTATTTAAGGGAAGTAACTCTCGTCGGGTAAAGCTCGGGGGAAGTAAGCACAACGCAAAGGCTTCCCTTAAAGAGACAAGGTTAAAGCGGCAATTTCATATTTTCCAAGAAAGTCAAAAAATATTTATTTCTATGTCTTTTGCTTATTAGGTTGTCAACTCACTATTATTCAATCATAGGCGTTATTTTCCACACTTACAAATCCTTCACATCGGAAATAATAACACAATTACCTCTCTTGTTTTTCCATTCCACTCATGCAATAGCTATCTTCAAACGATACTTTTGCCAATTTCTCAACTGGCGATAGTGAATTATAGGATTAATAGTATTATTCTTTAACAAGGTAGGACTGTTTATAGATACCATCTATTTTAAGGCTTTATAGTAATATATTTTAAAAATATAACTTAAAAATATGAAATTGCAGCTTTAAGGTTGGGAATTTGCCAGAATGTAGTCTAAATGAAAGAAGTCAAAATTATACTAAGTGCGTATTTATTATCAACAAACTACAATTATTCTACAATACATCAAAGAAGACCGGGCAGGTGTTGAAAGTAGAACGACATGAGACCACTCGAGACACCGAAAGAGAGAGAGAGAGAGACAGAGAGAGAGAGAGAGAGAGAGAGAGAAACTAGGTCATTTTGGGACTAACATGGTTTCAATTTTATTTCAATAATTCGCTTGCGCGTAGGGGTCTTTAACAGTGGGAGGAAACCGGAGGAAACGCACGAGGTTGAGAAGGCGCCCCTATCTCCATGCCACATACGCTCACACAGCCGCAAGCCAGATGTGACCGGCCAGCTAGAGGTCGAAGCGCAGCACTCTAGACCATTAGGCCATCCCTTCCCCCCATAACGAGGATAGACTGATTGGGACATTCATCAAATACGGTCGTCAAATCTTTTTGGGCCTATTTTTGCTTAGGCCGTACCAGCTGCAAACACTGCCTATACGGTAAACCGCCTCTGTTGGTGGTGGATTTGGATTCCGATTGGGTAAATTTTCTTTTGCGCCGAGCAGGAATCAAAAAGGATTTTTTTTTTTTATAAATGACGTGTGTGACTGCAATCAATCGTTCATGGTCGCACCTGGAAAATGATCGCTAGAAACCATACGTTTTTTTTTTGACGGAACGGAACATGTCTGCTTTACCTTGAATTGATTTACGTCACTGATATAAACCATGATATCATTATTAACATCTTTAAATTTGATTGCAGGTTTGTTGTTTGATATGAGTGGTTCGTATAGTCAACCCTGTATTATAATGGGTACGGTATGCTGTGTTTTTGGAATACTTCCCATAGTGGGTTTGTTCTATAGTAAAATCAAAACAAATTCTAAATCAACGATTAGTAGTGATTAATAACATAACATATCACATAATATATTTTAGTTAATAAAACTGGGTATTTCAGTGTAAACGCATCTTTTTGACACCTTTACCCATGCCCTTTTTGCGACTGAAGATCCGTGTCACTCGGTTGTCGATAACAGAAAAGAAATTCTACGCTATCAGTTAGAGGTTTTTCAGACAAAATATATCAGAAGTGTCTTTGCGTTTTAAATGGTTAGGTTCAAAACAATCTAATTAGTTTTGTATCACAGTTTCGGCTGTGTACATCTTGGTTTTAAAGTATTTCTTAAAACGGGCGGGTTGGTTAACTCCTGTAGTTTTATTCAAAATCACAAAGGAAACACAACATGGAAGTCCTGTCTATTTACGACCAAAGGGAGATAACAAACCTTTTTGCGTAATATGAGGTATAACGGTGGGTGTTCCAGAGTTGAGGTTCCCCAGGGTGTCACATTTGAAGTGGCCGAGGTGATATGTCGATGTACGATTAAAGGGAGATAACAATTTTTTTGCGTAACATGACATAACACGGTGGGTGTTACAATCACAATGTGAGGTTCTCCATGAATGTAAATAAAACGTGGTTCACTTAAATGATATGAGGTTTCTTTGTGTGTTATGGACCTATCCCCCCCCCCCAGAACTGGTCAATTCCTTATCCCGTGGCGTCGTATGAAAAGTCGCCACATATGGCGGAGCATGCCTTACCGGTGTAATATTAAAATTATGTCGTGATGATTTATGTTAATTTAGTCCTGATTTGCCTGTCATGAATTCCTCGGTTCGATTGAAAAGTTTTTCCGGACAACCGTCATAGGATCCGTTTACTTAGCGCTCGCGATTTAAGAAAGGGCACAGAGCAGAGACTGAGAAATGAACAAATTGGCCCAGCACTTAAGGCATTGCAGTGGCTCCAGCGCTTGCCTGTCGGAGTACAACAAAATCCTACAAGACTTTATCAATGAACATTTTTTCAAATCAACCAAGATGGTTAATAGAACCAAATTTATGGAAATGTCAAATGCATTCTTTCAAAAATATTGAAGATTATATCAGTGACATTGAAAGTAAGTGTGTCGGACTTAATAAGATAAACTGTCAATTTTTATTAGCATTATCCTTGTACATTCAAAGATGCCTTACAGCTGGCCCGAGTTGTAAATCAGTCGCTGTTAGTTACGAGTAATGAGGTAAGTAGTTCAGTACTCACCGCTCTCTGTAGACTTCAAGAACAAGTTGTCGGATAGAAATTCTGTTACGTCAGTCCGTGTTAAAGATATTGGTGGTCCTCAGTGTGAATGTCGAATATGCTCGCCAGTGTTATCAGTTTAAAAACCAAGGCAATAGTAGTTATGGAAATCGTAATAATTGTAAATTTTTGACCCGTGGCGTCGTATGAAGAAACGCCACACTACATAATAGCATATATACTATTCAAAAAAAGTAGGGGATATTTGATTTTTAAGTGTTATTAAAGTCACCTAATGAAACTGACGAAGAAACAAATGACAAAATGAAATGAAGTTCACATTCATCGATTTATTCCAAATGATCGTTAGACTAAGTAAGGCACAGACTGACCATTATAAGGGTAAAATGATACCCGGGGTCAAACAGCAAAGTTACCACAGCATCACAACAAAGTCAGTTACGGGTAAATCCTCCTCTGTTTGCCAAACAAGCATTGATCCGACGTGGCATACTCCTAATGAGACGTCTAAGGTCATTTTGGTCCAGATTGTCCCATTCCTGTTGCAACGCAGCAGCAAGTTCTTGGACATTGGTAGGACGTTGTTGACGTTGACGTAACCTCTGTCCAAGCATGTCCCAGGCATGCTCGATGGGGGAGAGGTCGGGACTCAGTGCTGTCCAAGGTAATGTGGTGATGTACTGTTGTTGGAGGTAACCTGTAACGATCCTGGCCCTGTGACATCTTGCGTTGTCATCCTGGAAGATGAAACGGCGGCCATGACGTCGTGCGAACGGCACAACATGGACTGCCAAGATGTTGTCCCGGTAGTACTGGCCTGTAACACGCCCTGCAACAACATGTAAAGCCGTTCTTCCAGCAACAGTGATGCCTCCCCACACCATAACAGAACCACCCCCAAATCGATCATGTCTGATGACGTTAACGTCTTGGAAGCGCTCGTTTCGACGACGCCACACCCTCCTACGTCTGTCCAAAAAATCAACAGTGAACCTTGACTCATCTGAAACATCACATTGCTCCAGCGTCGTTTATCCCAGTGTTGACGATCCCTACACCAACGACGTCTTGCCTGAATGTGGTGATCTCTCAAACAAGGGATCACGCGAGGACGTCGGGCGCGATGGTGACCCCTATGCAGTCGATTCCGAATCGTCTGGCCACTCACTCTCACATCAGTGTTTGTTTGAAGACGAGCGCTGATCTGATTTGCTGTGATGAAACGATTTCTCAAGGCCAAGGTACGGATAAATCGATCCTGGGCTTGAGTTGTCGCCCTTGGTCGACCTGAGCGTGGTCTGTCCTGTACAGATTGTGTATCACGGTATCTGGACCATAGCCTGCTTATGACAGACTGAGAAACATTCATCGTCCGCGCCACAACCGCCTGTGTTGTGCCGATCTGTAGCATGCCAAGGGCACGTAACCTTTCATTTTGGGTAAGCCGACGCATATCAAAATTTGTTTTCTGGGCACTAAAACAATTAAACTGATGTTTCCACCCTGGAATTCAATGCCACAATGACTGTAACATTCAAAGTCAGAGTCGTGCAAATCTTGGGTTGGACCCCCATGATGATCCAAAGCATCACCTGCATTCCATGCGGTAGCTATTGGTGCGTTTGGGCGTCACATGTAACTGGAAATGTTTCTTCTGTTAGGTTCTATAGTGACTTTTTTCGTAGTCATTTGCATATTTTAGTATTATGCCCCCAAAATCAAATATCCCCTACTTTTTTTGAATAGTATATGTTGGCAGCATAATGTAGTAATTATAGTTCATGAACAATACCTGCAGCGATAACTCAACGCACTACATATATCATGCCATACACTATGACTGAATATATGCCGATACACTACTCTGCTACTATGTAACTAATTGCAAGGCGAGTTTTCGGGTTGAACATTGTGTTATTTCGCAAATACACATTTTAGACAACCATACATTGATCATAATTACCATCTTATTTTTTCTAGAAATGGAAAGGATAAAACTGGAATCTGTTTAGAGATGTAATTATATCTTTACAAGAAATATTCAGAACGTTGTTCAAATTTCTTCCCATCCTATAACACTGATGTTTTATTATTGAAAACGAATTCAATATCATTTTAAAAAGATAACATATATTATGTACTCCTTAAAAAAAAAACAAAACACAAATTCTGAATGGACAAATTCCAGTTCTCTAGTTGGCACGGGTGATTTTCCGGCTAATGGCCGCATTATGAGGACTGGCATACGTGTATCTCTGTCAAAAACAGGCTCCTTCGTCCAAAAGACAAAATGATTAAATTATAATGGTCTTAAAACAAAGCGTATTATTTAAACTTGACATGACGTTTTATGATAAGAATCTGTTCTCTCATTTATAAAAAAAAAAACCTAATATAACCACACGGTTGAAACCCATTAACATTTTTAATATATGAAATGTTGATTGCTAATAATGTACAATTATATTCAGGACACAGTCCTAGAATGAAATGACCTTAAAGAGACATATCACATAGCTTCAGTTTAGTAATACTGATTGTGTAACGGCGATTCCCCATCACCAACAAATGATAATCATTGTCCCAAACATTTCGTTGGTGATATGAACTGTACTGGCAGACAATATATCACTAACGAACCATCAGTGTTGATATAATCTATTTCAAAACGCACGCATTTATAACTGATATTAATTGTTTAAGCATTTCATGGGGACTGGCATTGTATTTAATTTTGTAAAAAAAACCCAACGAGGAATGCTCTAGTGCACGACATACCATGGCAGATGAAACTACCAGAAATATCCGGGCCCGCGAAGGGACATCCGAGCCCTGGGACAAGCAACTCGACGAAGGGAGGTCGGTGGTGTGGTGCGGCAGTAACGGCATGAATGATCACTGGTCGCGCGCATCATTATGGTAACGTTCTACAGGTCCGGAGTAAGTACTAAAAGCCCGGCAAAATGCGGACACCTCGGGACTGTTTGACGAAATTGGTGTGGTTTGCGCTGAGTGTTTTTGCGGGCGCTTTGTCTGCTACACGCACACGTCCACAACCTTGCATAGGTCCCAGTGCCCGTGGTAGAGATATTGAAATACTGGTGCTAAGATGGTTTGTGACCACCTCCACCCGCCCTACCAAACCCACACCTAAATTCTTGTCAACCTGTCGCACCCGACTTGGGTAAGGGCAATGGCATTTGGACACTTTTACCGCGGACTCAGTAGGGTACAATGGGAATGTATATCCAGTCTAATATGCATCAACAACTACAAGCGTGTTTGAGATGGGCGTAGGGTAGAAAGGGCAGGGTATGGAGTCTAGGGACTTTAATATCAATTCAAGAAATATAAATACATTGTGCACCCCTTTTAAAAATCATGCATAGAACAATCACCTCAACCCTATACATATCAAATATATACCTTATTACGGACGTTTAGTAGTGAAATCAAACCACGAAAATGTCAATTTAATTATTACGTATACACCTTTTTTTAAAAGATTGAGGTTAATATATTCAAATGTATGTAACGATAGGTAAAGATTGCATTGTGAAATTTAATACATGGTTGGAGGACCTTACTACATGGGGAAAATGCTATGCCGGTTGTGATACATACAGCTGCGGAAGGGTGAGATCTGTGAAACGGGGTATATTATAAACACTGACATTGATTACTTATCACTTTGGTCTTAAACAAGATTCTGAAAAAATAAACAGATGGGAGCGGGTTCTACGGCTATGAATAGTTCACTTTCAAAGATTTATATATTTAAGGATATGTAAAATAACGAAGTAATGATTTTAAATCGGGTGCTAAAATCGGAATAAAAAAGATTAATTTGTTTTAAAAAGAACGCTGTTGGATATTTGATTTTGAAGTTAAAAATGGCAAATCCAAAATGTGTTTTTGAATTTAAGAAAAAAGCTAAATTTACATCATCAAAAGTAATAAACTGTCTAAATCCAGAAAATGACAAAAGCAAAGAAGATAAAATTGAGATAAGAAATGGAATTGATGGAATTCCTATTCAACCCCATGAAAATGGCAATGTTAACCACAGTGGATGCCAGTTACAAGAACGTCTTCCCATTGATTTGGGCTCAGATGGAATCCCTACCAGTAACCTTAGCATGATCGAAATTCAACCCGAAGAAACTACAATTGAACAAGTTCTACAAACTCTGGATGGTATAAACGATCTTGAAAGTGCTGCCAATAAGGTTAAAATGGAGAATGTTCCAACGAAAGATAATGTCACAGTTTCAAATTGTGTTGAAACAGAAAAAGTACCAACGGATGACGATGTAATGAATGGGGTTATTGGCAATGAAATTAAAAATAATGAAATCCCAAAACCTGATGTTCAGATGGATAATGTGGTAGTCAATAACCTTCTTTCCAATGATCTTGCAAACACTGAAGACACTTCAGATGAAGTCGAAAATACCCCCGTACACAGTAATGCGGTTTCATTGAGTGGTGATGAAAATGAAGAGTTCCATATCAGGGTAGGGGAGGATCTTTCATCTAATAACACTAAAATTGATGAAAATCCCACCAGCATTGAGGATAACGCAAATGATGTTGAAATTATTGGGAATTGCACTGGTGACATAATTAACGAAGGATGTTCCAATGAAACCTATGAAGCTTTTAAAAACGACGTCGAAAAAACCTTAGAAAATGGAGATGCTAAAATGGATAACAATGAATCTGGAAACCTATCAAATGAAGTAATTATAAAAAGCACAGATCTGTTGCAAACCGTCCAGAATATCCACTCAAGAAGTTTAACGTTATTAATACAACCGACGGAAACAAAAAATACTGGGGTATTAAATAGTGGCTACCGTGATGACGAAAGTGCAAACTATGCCACTGCTTCTGGTGCTCCATTCGGAGATACTGGCACTAATGATACCTTCGACTCATTTTCTGGTGCCCAGGTAAGTGGACCGGTTGCTAATGGTCAGTCCATAGATTGCTCAACGTATTATGCCCATGCTGCTGGTGCTCCATTTGCAGATACTGGCACTGAAGTTACCGACGAGTCATTTTCTGGTGGCCAGGTTAGTGGACCGGTTGCTGATGGTCAGTCCATAGATAGCTCAACGAAATATAGTGGGTTTGAAAGGGTTGCCAATTCCGATCATGTATCTGATGAAAATCTTTTTAATAAGAAAAACCCAAGAAAGAAGAAGCGGGTATCAGTAATGAATGAAAATATGCAACCAAATGGAGACCAATCAGGGACGGACAATTCAGGTTTTATTTCGGATGACGATAGCATAGATACGGTGATTGATATTTCGTGAGTACTTGTGTTTGCATTAAAATATTTTATATAAGTTTTTATGTGCATTGCACCATAATTATATAATATACAAATGTTTAATAAGATCATGATTATGTTTCACAATAAGCGTATGATACAACATATACTTCTACTCCCAGAAACCACATGGAGTAACATTGGTCTAAGGTTGCAGTTTCATTTTTTATAGCAAATTACCGAGGAGAAGCATTAGATTCAGCATTTACTCCGCCTTCAACTTCCCTAGTGAACCAAAATGGCAGAGAAAGTTGGGTGCGTGTGTAGTTGTCTTCTGTGGATTTTGGAATTGCTTTTTTTCTATGGGAATAGCGTTCTCAATGGGAACATTTCTACCCGAATGGCTGGATGAATTTAACGATGGACGAGCTAAGACTGCTATGATTCAGTCAGTTCTTGTAGGCGTAACGTTCGGTGCAGGTGAGTATTAAACTCGAATGGTATTAGTCCGGTCGCCAAATCCAATTTTTCGAGTGCACTTGGAAATTATATACAAAGTTTTTTTATGCTTAATTTTAGTAGCCTATGGTGTCCTCTTTCAGAATCTGCCGGGTGAACCTCGGTCACCCTTGAGCGTTTCGAGAAATTCAAGATGGCGTCCAAGGCGGCTGCCACATCAAATAATCCCCTATATCTCCAAGAGTATTTATTCTAGGATAATAAATTTGGTGTCTAACTGTATGTTTCTTGGGTCAAGGAATACACTGAACTCATTTATTATGTTGTGGGGTGATTAGATGATAGTAAAATCAAACATGCCAGACAATATGGCCCATTAAGTCGTTAGCGGCGTTTGGGGGCGATTATTTCACCGAACCAAACTAAATCCAGAGACAAACTATATATTTCTGGACAAAGGAGCGGATGAGTGATAGGATAACACCACATATATCCCTATCAGGGGGTCCGGGGCCACATGGATCGGCTCTGAAAAGGGAGACACACGCTGTTTGTTTAACATTTAAAAAAAACAAATTCCACCCGCGAAACAGGAACATAACCCCCACAAAACTAGGCAATATCCAGTTTAATCCTTTAGTCATGTTTCTGGCTGAAACCTGTGAAAGCACAAGCGCAAAAAATTGTATATTCTAAGCCATTCCCAGTGTAGCTACAGGCACTACAGGCACACGTACTACTTGAGCTTCCACCCTTGCATCCACGTCTGATGAGCCACATGGAAGACTCTGGAGCAAGTTGAACGTTTGTAATGTTCTCAATTGGGTATCCTTCTCCCAGCAATACTGTTCCAGATCAAGTTCCGGTGTGTTCTGGTCTTCTAGTGAACGCCACACAATAGCTTGGTGGTGAGCTCATTTTAAGATCTCTGCAAATGTACCATTCTTTGAGCAAGATTACATTGTTTTGATGGGGAATAATGACGAAACATTTTAAGCTTTATACCCCCAGCGTGTTTCAGACACAGATTTCTAGTACTCTGTCCATTACAAGCTGACAAAAATACAGTGGTCTGTTAACTGTGTAAGCAATGATTCTATTGGAGTCTCTATTACTCCGACGATTAAGAGAAAATACCATCAAGTTTTAACCATTTTCAAAGCCGTGCCTTTCCCCACGACATAGCCGCATGTAACCGTGTCACATTCAGTAAGCTTGCATGATTTCAATGATAATTGACATGTGTTTCTCCGTAGTTTGACCAATGTCAACGGTTGTTCTTTCCTCGATTGGCGATTAAAATTTAAGTTTTTTTTATGGACCGAGTTCTTTCATATCGATGGCTGAAACACACTGGGGGTATAGGCATCCAAACTGGACATGTATCGACATCCTACCCACCTATACCATGTATTCTAGCTCCAACGAATGATGCATTTGTAGCGAACGAAAAAAATATTCCATCGCAAAGTTATTGAGTGGCGTTCACTGGAAGATCGGAATCCGCCGAAAAATGATCCGGAACTGTATTGCTGGGAGAAGGACACTAAATTGAAAACATTATTACCGGTAATCTTGCTCCGGAGTCTGCAATGTGGCTCATCTAATGTGGATGCAAGAGTGGCAGCTCATGTAGTACGTGTGCTTGTAGCTACACTAGGGATAACTTAGAATATACAATATTTTGCACTTGTGCTGTCACAGGTTGCAGTCAGAAACACGACTAAAGGATTAAACTGGATATTGCATAGTTTTGTGGAGTTTGTGTTCCTGTTTTGCGGGTAGAATTTGATGTTTAAATGTTCAACAATCAACATGTGTCTCCCTTTTCAGGACCGACCCACGTGTCCCTGGAGCCCCTGATAGTGATATATGTGGCGTTATCCTATCACTCATCCGCCCCTTTGTGCAGAAATATATAGTTTGTCTCTGGATTTAGTTTAGTTCAGTGAAATAATCGTCCCTAAACACCGCTAATGAGTTAAAGGGCCATATTGTCTGGCATGTTTGATTTTACTATCATCTAATCACCCCACAACTGAGTTCAGTGTATTCCTTGACCATAGAAACAAACGGTTAGACACCAAAATTATCATCCTAGAATAAATACTCTTGTAGATATAGGGGATTATTTGATGTGGCGGCCGTCTTGGACGCCATCTTGAATTTCTCAAAACGCGCAAGGGTGATCGAGGTTCAATCGACAGATTCTGAATGAGGGCACCCTAGGCTACTAAAATCAATCATAAAAAAAAACTTTGTATATAATTTCCAAGTTCAGCCATAGTTCTGCCGGACTATAGCCCAGATGGAGTAGATACGTGGGACATTAAATTCCCATTTCAGTTTATTTCTTTCAATTGTGGGTAAAGAAATGAAGCATTATTTAAAGGTCCATATCTTGAATGACTTAGTAGGCTACCAGAAAACCAGAGAGAAAGTATTCGTTATAAATTCTACGTATAAATGAAGGTGTGAAATATTTAATACAGCAGAAATTAATGAAGTCATACGATGCCCTTGCGAAAAAGAGCCCACTTGAACTTTCTATTGTACAGATAGTTCATTCTACTGAACATGCATTATATGGGCCTGAAATGTTAATTAAATTATTAATTCGACATTAATTAACTGATCCAAGCCATAGTTAACTCTCGATGTCATCTTTAGCTTTCGATATTTAGTGAATATGAATACATTTTGTGATGGATAATTCAACGTAAATATAGATAATCGAGACTTCAATGTGGTTGAAATACAGATTATTTTTTCGTTTCGTATTTTTATACTTTCGATGGCCTACACTACATGATTATCTGAGCGGTTGTAGCGATATTTCCCGTCATAGGTCATACGAGTGAGTTTTAACCTATGACCTCAGACATTTGATTAACCAATTAACATTGATGTTTTTAGTGGATTACCAACAAGTCCGTGCAAAACACGTGTAAAGCTCGCCGTAACAGACCATTTCATTGGCTAATCCCCCACCCTATCCAGAATACGTCAATGATAACAACAAGTCCGTGCAAAACACGTGTAAAGCTCGCCGTAACAGACCATTTCATTGGCTACCCCCCCACCCTATCCAGAATACGTCAATGATAACAACTCTTCCATATCCTAGTGTAGTAAAGACAAGTAAAACGAAAGTTTGAACTATAAAAAACGAAACGAAATAGGGTCTGTGTTTTACTCGGATTGTCGAGACTTTCTATTGGTACACGAATCGTGTACCATAATACGTTTCAGCGCCGTTTGTAACGAGTCTATATAGACATATTCTTCAAGTCATGTCAAACGGTGACGCTATATTCTTCTTTCAAAAAGCATGTGCAATAGACTGAAATAAGTAATAGACTGGAATAGAGTTTGCCATTCGATTGAGACTTCTGGCATATTTCGCCCAACATAACTGATTTGAAATTAAAGTAAACACGGGAACGGTTGAATGTAACTCGGTGTATATACATTCAGATTACATTATTATATGCGTTGCGATCCATTTGTGTCAATTTCTAGCTCCGAAATATAGCGACTTGGTTCCTTTAAATAAACACTTGAAATGTATTTTGCCTTATCGGGGTTGTTTCAGGACTATTAATTGGTATATCAATAGACAGATATGGGGTACGTCTAACCATCTTTGTTGGTTCACTTATGTCCTGTTGCGGATTTCTGGGTGCCATATTTTGTCCAAGTACAACTACTTTATTACTCAGCGTAGCTATTTTACCAGGTAAGTTCAGGCGATAAGGTAATGCGGTGTCTTCTGGTGTGTATATAAACCACATAAGGTATTCAAATTGCTAGGATGTGTTGGCGATGGTCGCCAGGGCTGTATCTGAGATAGACTCTTCCGTTCCAGCCTATATTTTTAACCTTTGATATTACAAAAAGTACAATAGAAAATGTGAATGTTTAACAAAATGAACTACCAGCAGTACACACACAGCTCAGGTTTGGATATAAATGATTTTTGTTATATTTTAAGGATTGGGATTAAGCGGAGCCCAGTTAGGAAGTATTGTTGCTGTTTCTATGGCGTGCAAGAGATCGGTCAGTGTCGCTATTGGGTTGATCACTGCCGGTGGAGGATGTGGTAGCAGCATTTTACCTTACTTTTTCCAATTCCTTATTGACAAGTATGGGTGGAGGGGCGCTTTCTTTGTCATAGCTGGTCTCTCATTGCAGCCTATGGTGTTCGGATTTTTGATGACGACATTTATGGATCAGGTGACAGCTAGTCGTGGTCATCGTGATGAAAAGGAAGTGGTTACCGTTAAAGAAAAAATGAAGCAGATGTGTAGACCCGAATTTATTACAACTGCATTATGTGCACTTACCGCCTTTTCCGCGGCAAATGGTTTTCTTTTTATAATCGTTGACTATGCCAATACCAAAAACCAAAATGGTGTCTTTTTTCTATTCTTACTGACAATTATCAGCACATGTGGTCGACTTGCATTCGGGTTTCTGAATTTGTTGTCATTTGTAAATAGTAGAATCTTATTGACGATTGCTGCAATTCTGTCTGGGGGATCTCTGATTTGTCTTGGCTTTGTCACGCAATACGCTAGAATTCTTGGTATTCTTGTCGTCCTTGGCTTCAATTATGGTGGACAGATTGGTATATATGGCGTTGCTATCCTGGATTTGGTGGGTCCCAAGACCTTTTCACTTGCCCTTGGTTTGTGTTCTACTTTGAATGGTACAGCAAGTGCCATTGGTGGTGTGATTTATGGTAAGTCTTGGATACATCATATCATATTTGTACACCACAGTTTACTCATCGAATACCCTCGAATATTCATCTCAGAGAGAAAGGAAGGAAAATAATCAGCCCCATTTGCCTTATTAAACTCCTGATGAGCATTTCATACATTTTAGACTTTTGGAGATCATCATACTAAGATAAATTTTGAGAGCAACGTCTACGGCTGTGCGGCTGTCAAACCCTTTTTGTGAACCATTGTGGGCATGCCATACAACCATTGAACAAGGCATAAAACGCAACCTGTACGTAATGAAAGAAAGGCGAAGTTGGGAGAGAGAACCACCAACACTTTTCTGAAATCAAAGCAAAAGTCAATAACTTATCTGGGGCGCATTTTATTTTATTTTTTTTTTTTGGGGGGGGGAGTGGCTTTTTTACTTATACTGCATATACGACAATCCGTATGTTGGTGTAGAATTCCGATAGGGCACTTTTTCTTTTGAGCCGAGCCGAAATCGAAAAGTAGATTTACCGTTCTCATTGACGGGGTGTTTTTTTTAAAATAAATGTTTGGAACCCTATATTGTGTGTGACTGCAATTAATGATTCGTGGCCGCACATGGAAAACGATCGCTAGAAACCATACGGTTGTTTTTGACGGAACGGAACATGTCAGTTTATTTCAATTCTTCTTGTCTGTTCTTCCAGGAATTGATTTAAGTCACTGATATAAACCTTGATAATATTATTAACATCTTTAAATTGCAGGTTTGTTGTTTGATATGAGTGGTTCGTATAGTCAACCCTGTATTGTAATGGGTACAGTATGCTGTGTTTTTGGAATACTTCCCATATTGGGTTTGTTTTATAGTAAAATCAAAACAAATTGTAAATCAGCGATTACTAGTGATTAATAATATAGCAGATTACATATATATTTTAGTGAATAAAACCAGTTATTTCAATGTAAAAGCATCTTATTGAAACCTTTACCCATGCCCTATTTGCGACTGAAGATCTTTCTCACTCGGTTGTCGATAACAGAAAAGAAAATACTGACTTATATTTCCTAAATTCCATGCTATCCGTAAATAGTTTTTCAGACAAAATATGGTGGAAGTGTCTTTCCATTTTAAAAGTTTAGGTTAAAAGCACACAGGAGTGGATCCAGGGAGTTTTGCAGGAGGGTGTTTGTCAGCTTTCTGTTAACGAAATTTGACGGTTGAAATGCATGATGCCATCATCGTCTCCAAATTACGTAGGCATACATACACAAAGAGCGTTTTAAAGTGGTAAGTCCAACACCCCGGTTGACATCAATTTTTATTAGGAATTAATAAGATGACACTGTGATTCAATTTCATTGATGCAAAGCATTTATTCTGATATTAGATATGTCTATATCATTATCTCGCGTTTTGAATGCCAATCCCATCCCATCATGTGTTGATAACGGATAAGATACATGACCGTGACACTTGTCTCATAGTGTTGTTTTACAAATTTGTATGTAGCTGGGCGGCCGGTGGACCCCGAAATCCCCCTCTTGGCCAATCTATTAATTACAACTTCAGTCATCCCTACTGTATTAAAAGAGCATGAATTATGAATGTGGACGTATAAAAATACATATTTCAAATCGAAAAAAAAATGCGAAGTCAGTTTATTTGTCATGAATCACTCGAAATTTTTTATAATTCATCGACATTTTGAACATCTTAAGTAGAAATGACGGAAGTGATAATGTAAGGAGTTTTGCAACAACACTGCAGCTCCACTGCTTACTCTGTGAAAAGAATGAGAAAAGATGTATTACTAGTCACGCAGGGGATTAAAGGGAAGAACAACTTTTTAATATTACAACAAAATTCCAAAAACATAAGGAACAAAATGATGAACTGCTGCCACGCACATACAAAGCCTAGCTCAGAGGCGGATTACCCTATAGGCAGTGTAGGTAGCTGCCTAGGGCCCAAAGAAAAAATAGGGCCCATAAAATGTTTGACGACCTTTTTAAATTTGATATTTTACATTATTTAATTCACTTGACTACGCTTCCGACGAACCTCACTAGGGAAGAAGTCCCACACGGTCAGTGAGACAATAGCGCTTGAGATGAGCTTTAGTGTGATCAATCACTCCAACTCAGAGACTGGTCACTCGCTCGCCTCGCATTAGCTTGGAATCCGGTTTCGCTTATATTTTTAAGAAAGTTTTTGCGATTTTCTCCTTGAATTTGTCTTTCATTACGTGAAGGCCGCGTGGTTTCAACGAAGGCCGGTTCGCAGTTGATGTGGCCCAAAGGCAAAATTAGGAGAGGAGAGAACAGAAAAAACATAAAGCTGAAATGCTGGAAAAGGGGGCAAAAACTACGCCAAAAATCACGACTGCTATCATCGACGACCAACTGATTTCTGAAAGTGATGATGACAGCCTGGCTGTTGCTATGCCCCTCCGAGCATCAATTGATTGTCACTAGCCGACTGACATGGTAATGTTTGACTAAGTTATAGTGCGTAGCATTATTCCATCAGTATATCCACGGAATTTTCGTTTTTCTTACAGTGGTCTTAGTTTTACTACGGCAAACCAGTTTCGCAAAGGGCCCAGCTGGTCCAGCTGCATAGGGCACATCAGAGCTTTGATCCGCCTCTGGCCCAGCTTAACCGGAGCGGGGCCCTGGGCCTGACTAGAATCGAGGGACCCCTAAATCCTAGCTTATGTCGCCCTACGACGCGACAAAACTGACGGCGACTCAAAATCGGCGACTGGCTTACGATCAAGTGGAACTGATCAGTCGTGACTACTTGGACGACCTGAGCGCTCTTACGACTGGTGTAAGTCGGACGCCAACCAGTCGCCGTCCAGTTGTCTCCAGCACATGTTCTACTTTTACGACTGGAGACAACTGGTTGTCCCTAGTCGCAAGCGACATAAGCTCCTCTACGACTGGCTCGAGTTGGCGCCACGCTGACGTAGCCAACAGGATAAATTCGTGGATAAATTCAGTCGTTGCGACATAAGCTTCCAGTTGCCGTAGGTCGCCGTTAGTTTTCTGGTGTCGTAGCGCGACATAAGCTAGGCTTACCGCGACGAAAAGATTATTTCATAACTGTTTGAATTGCACGCATACGTAACACACAATTTATACGGTCTGTAATACAAGAAACATTACGTAATGTCAGTTCTGAATGGCAAACAATGCGCGGAAATGACATATAACGACGGGGAACTGTTATAACTTGTGACATCACCTCTGGAAGCCTAGACCGACCATTGAGTGGAACTTTACAGAGAAGGTTGTGGGATAGTCCAATCTCCGCTCTCGCGCGGCTAGATCTATTACCGTGAAACTTTCATCTGAAATTGTTTCTCTTTTTGCCATGAATCGCGGGACCCCCTAAACCGCGGGGCCCTGGGCCTGGGCCCCTCAGGCCCATGCCTAAACTGGGCCTTGCGCACGGAAGATATCTTACTCCTTTATATTCACATCAAGGTCCTGCATTGACCGAGAAAGTTCATCTCGATTTTCCAGCGTGGTTTCCCATTCTTCTACACCTAACCTGGGCTAATAGAAAACGGGCATACGCCATACAGTGTGCTTATATCGAATTCCAACAGCCAAGGAATTTTTTACGTGCACGCCAATGTGTACATGGGACCTCGGTTTTTCGTCCTACCAGCGCCTTTCCCACTAAGCCACGTGATCACCGACTAAAATCAAGGTTATCCTAGAATTACATGTAACTGATAAAAAGAGTAACACCACTTATTAATAATATATATTGACAGTATCAATAAGGCTGTTGTTATTTATTTATTTCGCTATTGGACAGCTTTACATCTAGGCCTATAAGGTCCCTTGGAGAAACGCGCTCTGACGTCACACCTAACCCATGCCATGCGGTTACGGTTGGGGCAAGAAAAGAATGCACGAAAACATAATAAACAGGACATATTCAAGCATGGAAGCTATTCAGCATATTCCTTGCTATCTAATGTCTTTCTCACACAATTTATAGACAATGTTTTTTAATATTTACCTGTGAAAAGAATGAGAAAAGATATTAGCTTCAGATTTATTACTGTCCACGTGGCGGATTAAAGTGAAGAACAATTTTTAGCCAATGGAATTCTTTATATAAAATATCCAACCCATCAGAAAAGGTTTTACGTTATGGCAGTTATGCTATTCATAATTGGAGGCAGACCACCATTAAATTTCACCATCTCGGTACCCACAAATTGTAGTTCGTCTATTTATAGCATTTATCTCTGTGTCTCTTTTTTCCCCTTTTTCATGCACATTTTTGATAATTTTTTGGGCCAGTTTGGAGGAAGAGGGTCTGAATTAGAATTTTCCGCCAGGTTTTGGTAAATATTCATGATTTTGAGTCGGAAGGATAATGGTGTTATCAGGTAGGCTACGGTGATATGTACGGCGACTAGTGACATGTTTATAGTATGCCTCTTCGAGTTCATGTATCTCAACCTCATAAACATTTTAGTGCAAAGACATGACCATGTGTTCCTCTGTCTGTAGTGAGAAGCATTAAGTCCAACGAAAACTTGGGGAAAAGTTGGAGGTGATCTGCTTCCAATTGAATAAAACATAGTTGCCCCCCTTTGATCATGTCAACAATGAATCCTAAGAATTAAAGGACGATATTAATGAATTTAAAGGGACACATAATATTGATATCAACTTGAAAAAGATAATTAACATCCTTTAAGTTTTTAACATTAGTCTACAAACTTCTGTAATCCTTATATAGTAATAAGGAAGACAAAGGAAATACTCAGAACGTTGTTCAAAATTTCTTCCATCCTTTTGTGATGATGGTTTGTTATTGAAAAGGAATTCAGTATCATTTAAAAGGTTAAAAGGTAACAAATCTTACGCACTGAATTAAATATACTAGTATTTAAATGCAAATAATATAGCATGAATGAATTCCAGTTATTTAGCTGGCACGGCTGACGTTGCTGCTAATGGGCGCATTATTGCGATGGCATACGTGCATCTGTGTCAAAAACCGACTCTTTTGCCCAAAGACAAATTGATTAAATATATATCAATGGTCTTAAAAAAAAGCATGCTATTTAAACATGATATTTTGTGATAACAATCGGTTATCCCATTCATAAAAAAAAATAATATTACCACACGGTTGAAGCACATGAGGAATATTAATATATGAAATGTCCATGACTGAAATGAACTTAAAGAGACATTTCACATAGTTTAGTAATACTGATTATGTAATGGCGATTCCCATCACGAACAAATCATCAATCGTGGAGGGGACCGGGGGCCCCTTCGACGATTGATAGGTTGTTTGGATTGAAGTTGCTGTATTCACGGACTGGAATCGCAGATAAATGAGTTTGCGACCGGCAAAGTTTCCAAAATTGTCTTGGGGCTCCCTGCTGAGTAAGCTCCGCGCCTTCGGCTCTCTGTACCCTTTCAACCGTGTTGAATACATTTTATTTACTGCTGATCACTTTGCCGAAATCGATCGGTGCTAATATGGTTTGTGACCCCCGCCACCCGATCCATCCACTCCTGAATTCTTACCAACCTGTCGCACCCATTTTGGGTAAGGACAATGGCATTGGACACTATTACCACTTTTATATTGTGCACCCCTTTGAAAAGTCCTGCATAAACCAATTACTGCATCTCTATACATAACAAACCTTCTGGCGAACCTTTATTGGTGAAATAAAACCACGAAAATGTCAATTTAATTATTATTACATGTAAACACACCCATTAACAAAACAATTCAAGGTAATATATTTAAATGTATGTCACGACAGATAAAAGTAGCATTGTGAAATTTATAAAGGGTTGGAGGACCTTGCTGCAAAACCTAGAGTTCTGAAGCTTAAAAGTATTTTATTACTTGGGGAAAAATGCCCAAATGATGATATCTGTGAATTAAGGTGTATCATAGACACTGATATTGATGACTATGGACATGGTTTTAAACAAGATTCTGTAAAAAGAAACAGCCGGGAGCGGGTTCTACGGCTATGAATAATTCACCTTTAAAGATTTATAGATTTGAGGATAGAAAAAATAGTGAAGAAATGATTTCAAATCAGGTGGTAAAATCGAAATAAAAAAACAATAATTTATTTAAATAGGAACACTGTTGGGTAATCGATTTTGAAGTTAAAATGGCAAATCCGAAATGTGTTTTTGAATTTAAGAAAAAAACTAAATTTACACCATCAAATCTTAAAAACTTTTTAAGTCCAGAAAAAGTCAAAAGCACAGAAGATAAAATTGAGAATGGAATTGGAATTGATGGAATTCTTATTGATGGAAATAGTAATCACCACAGTGGAAGCCATGAGTTACACGAATCTCCTCCCATTGATTTGGGTTCAGATGGAATTCCTACCAGTAAACTAAGCTTCATGGAAATTCAACCCGAAGAAGCTACAATTGAACAAGTTCTACAAACTCTGGATGGTATAAACGATGTTGAAAGTGCTGCCAATAAGGTTAAAATGGAGAATGTTCCAACGAAAGATAATGTCACAGATTCAAATTGTGTTGAAATGGAAATGGTACCAATGGATGACGATGTAATGAATGGATTTATTAGCAATGAAAATAACAGTAATACCGTTTCATTATGTGGTGATAAAAACGAAGAGGATCTTTCATGTAATAATACTAAAACTGATGAAAGTCCTACCAGCGTTGAGGATAACGCAAATGATGTTGAAATTATTGGGAATCGCACTGGTAACGTAACTAACGAAGAATCTGCCAATCAAACCAATCGAGCTTTTAAAAATGACGCCGAAACAAACATAGAAAGTGGAGATGTTAAACAACAAAATACTGGATGGATTGAGTCTAATCAATCTGGAAACCTAGCAAATGAAGTATTTCAGAATATCCACTCAAGGAGTTTAACGTTACCAATACAACCGTCGGATACAACAAATACAGAAGTATTAAATAGCGGCTACCGTGATGACGAAGATGAAAACTGTGCCCCAGTTGTTGGTGCTCCATTCGGGGAGACTGTTACTGAGGATACCGACGACTCATTTTCCAGTGGCCGGATTAGTTATACCGGGGTGGAAAATTCGGAACAGGCTGATGAAAATCCTTTTAATAAGAAAAGTCAAAGGAAGAATAAGCGGGTATCAGTAATGAATGAAAATGGAGATCAATCAGGGACGGACAATTCAGGTTTTATTTCGGACGACGATAGCATAGATACGGTGATTGATATTTCGTGAGTACTTGTGTTTGCATTAAAATATTTTATAGAAGTTTTTATGTGCATTGCACCATAATTATATAATATACAAATGTTTAATAAGATCATGATTATGTTTCACATTAAGCGTATGATACAACATATACTTCTACTCCCAGAAACCACATTGAGTAACATTGGTCTAAGGTTGCAATTTCATTTTTTATAGCAAATTACCGAGGAGAAGCATTAGATTCAGCATTTACTCCGCCTTCAACTTCCCTAGTGAACCAAAATGGCAGAGAAAGTTGGGTGCGTGTGTAGTTGTCTTCTGTGGATTTTGGAATTGCTTTTTTTCTATGGGAATAGCGTTCTCAATGGGAACATTTCTACCTGAATGGCTGGACGAATTTAACGATGGACGAGCTAAGACTGCTATGATTCAGTCAGTTCTTGTAGGCGTAACGTTCGGTGCAGGTGAGTATTAAACTCGAATGGTATTAGTCCGGTCGCCAAATCCAATTTTTCGAGTGAACTTGGAAATTATATACAAAGTTTTTTTATGATTAATTTTAGTAGCCTATGGTGTCCTCTTTCAGAATCTGCCGGGTGAACCTCGGTCACCCTTGAGCGTTTCGAGAAATTCAAGATGGCGTCCAAGGCGGCTGCCACATCAAATAATCCCCCATATCTCCAAGAGTATTTATTCTAGGATAATAAATTTGGTGTCTAACTGTATGTTTCTCGGGTCAAGGAATACACTGAACTCATTTATTATGTTGTGGGGTGATTAGATGATAGTAAAATCAAACAGGCCAGACAATATGGCCCATTAAGTCGTTAGCGGCGTTTGGGGGCGATTATTTCACCGAACCAAACTAAATCCAGAGACAAACTATATATTTCTGGACAAAGGAGCGGATGAGTGATAGGATAACACCACATATATCCCTATCAGGGGTTCCGGGGCCACATGGATCGGCTCTGAAAAGGGAGACACACGCTGTTTGTTTAACATTTAAAAAAAACAAATTCCACCCGCGAAACAGGAACATAACCCCCACAAAACTAGGCAATATCCAGTTTAATCCTTTAGTCATGTTTCTGGCTGAAACCTGTGAAAGCACAAGCGCAAAAAATTGTATATTCTAAGCCATTCCCAGTGTAGCTACAGGCACTACAGGCACACGTACTACTTGAGCTTCCACCCTTGCATCCACGTCTGATGAGCCACATGGAAGACTCTGGAGCAAGTTGAACGGTTGTAATGTTCTCAATTGGGTATCCTTCTCCCAGCAATACTGTTCCAGATCAAGTTCCGGTGTGTCCTGGTCTTCTAGTGAACGCCACACAATAGCTTGGTGGTGAGCTCCTTTTAAGATCTCTGCAAATGTACCATTCTTTGAGCAAGATTACATTGTTTTGATGGGGAATAATGACGAAACATTTTAAGCTTTATACCCCCAGCGTGTTTCAGACACAGATTTCTAGTACTCTGTCCATTACAAGCTGACAAAAATACAGTGGTCTGTTAACTGTGTAAGCAATGATTCTATTTGAGTCTCTATTACTCCGACGATTAAGAGAAAATACCATCAAGTTTTAACCATTTTCAAAGCTGTGCCTTTCCCCACGACATAGCCGCATGTAACCGTGTCACATTCAGTAAGCTTGCAGGATTTCAATGATAATTGACATGTGTTTCTCCGTAGTTTGACCAATGTCAACGGTTGTTCTTTCCTCGATTGGCGATTAAAATTTAAGTTTTTTTTATGGACCGAGTTCTTTCATATCGATGGCTGAAACACACTGGGGGTATAGGCATCCAAACTGGACATGTATCGACATCCTACCCACCTATACCATGTATTCTAGCTCCAACGAATGATGCATTTGTAGCGAACGAAAAAAATATTCCATCGCAAAGTTATTGAGTGGCGTTCACTGGAAGATCGGAATCCGCCGAAAAATGATCCGGAACTGTATTGCTGGGAGAAGGACACTAAATTGAAAACATTATTACCGGTAATCTTGCTCCGGAGTCTGCAATGTGGATGCAAGAGTGGCAGCTCATGTAGTACGTGTGCTTGTAGCTACACTAGGGATAGCTTAGAATATACAATATTTTGCACTTGTGCTGTCACAGGTTGCAGTCAGAAACACGACTAAAGGATTAAACTGGATATTGCATAGTTTTGTGGAGTTTGTGTTCCTGTTTTGCGGGTAGAATTTGATGTTTAAATGTTCAACAATCAACATGTGTCTCCCTTTTCAGGACCGACCCACGTGTCCCTGGAGCCCCTGATAGGGATATATGTGGTGTTATCATATCACTCATCCGCTCCTTTGTCCAGAAATATATAGTTTGTCTCTGGATTTAGTTTAGTTCAGTGAAATAATCGTCCCTAAACACCGCTAATGAGTTAAAGGGCCATATTGTCTGGCATGTTTGATTTTACTATCATCTAATCACCCCACAACTGAGTTCAGTGTATTCCTTGACCATAGAAACAAACGGTTAGACACCAAAATTATCATCCTAGAATAAATACTCTTGTAGATATAGGGGATTATTTGATGTGGCGGCCGTCTTGGACGCCATCTTGAATTTCTCAAAAACGCTCAAGGGTGACCGAGGTTCACTCGACAGATTCTGAATGAGGGCACCCTAGGCTACTAAAATCAATCATAAAAAAAAACTTGGTATATAATTTCCAAGTTCAGCCATAGTTCTGCCGGACTATAGCTCAGATGGAATAGATACGTGGGACATTAAATTCCCATTTCAGTTTATTTCTTTCAATTGTGGGTAAAGAAATGAAGCATTATTTAAAGGTCCATATCTTGAATGACTTAGTAGGCTACCAGAAAACCAGAGAGAAAGTATTCGTTATAAATTCTACGTAGTAGTTAGAGGGCTTGTCTGGCAACGCACGTGCGCGCACGTGACCTTGCACGTGCGTGACCCCTTGCACGTGCGTGACCCCTGACACGTGCGTGACCCCCTGCGTGACCCCTTGCACGTGCGTGACGTACGAAGAGGGGCGCGCGCGGGAAAAGAGAGAGAGAGAGAGAGAGAGAGAGAAGACGAAGAAGAAGAAGGGGAAACAACTCTTTTACATTGATTAAGTTGGCCCTGAAAAGGGCCGTTGGTCCTCTCAATGAGAGGGTTAACAGGAGCACTTCGGCTGCTCCCACCGATTGGGCTTCTTGGTGCATTTCACCAAATGCTTTGACCGCCTATGACAGGTGTTGCCAATTTCGGTCCCGCACCAAAAACAAATCAAGTAATCGGCATCGGGCCGATTACCCCTAAACATGGGGTGATACCCTCCACAAGTGGCGCAATATCTGAAATCTTTACGATCCATGGTGTTTGTGACTTCTTTTGGCTTTGACACTCCTATTTATGGCTGGAGTCGGGACGAGTCTAATGTGTTGGGGCGACATCATTTTCCAACCAACCAGAATAGCATGACGTCACATGACGTCACAAAAAATACAGACACGTAATATGTTGCTGACACAGCATTTTATTGAACAAAACTTTTTATGGTTACAAAAGAAATCAAAGAAACAAACACAAGAAAAAACACACTTGAAGATACCGTCAGGGTAATCACTGAAAAAGTATTAACCTGAGAAACACGAAGTTGTTCGCGTTGTGGTTTTCTTCGAGGCGTATGATTGGCGCACCGTCAGCCATTCTGATGAGAGACAAATGGTGTTTCTTTTTATAAATGTAAGGACGAATCCATTTGAGGAAAGGGTGTATGACGTCACATACAGATCTATTCACATGGTGTACCTTTGAGACTAAAAATAGACGTGATGCAACGTTTCCTGTTTGTTCGATGACGTCATGAATGATAGAAGTTGCGCGCCGCCAAAGATTTGGTCAGTTTTACCCCATCACCATACAAAGCCTATACAAGTACAGAAGACAAAACTGCAACAAAAATATAATCTAGTAACTTATAACAGGGAAGGTGCATAGAAATTAAACACTACTGTTTTATATAAAATGTACTTAAATAACACGGATGGTGTACAGAAATTAAGATAGAATATTATGTGTAGTCAATTCTTTTACATATGTGTATGGCTTTATTGAACTTTAATCCTTAGCAACATAATACATTAGCTATTACATACCTATCTGAACACGGAATCGCCCCTGCAATAAGAACGTCTTTTAAAATAGCAAAAATAAAGATGTAAATAGGTTATCGCGAGTGTTTATAAATCTCACCAGTGTGTAGTGCAGTGCCTTTAGAAGGCCCACTGGTACTTACCGTATATGCAGAAGGAAATATGCTGTATATAATCGTTTTAAATCCAAAGTGAAAACGTGGTTATTTAGACACCATCATTAACACTCCCTAACACCTAGTGCATTCCCTAGTGGATTGAATAGTTGTGCGATACAAATACCATTAGTATTATTATAATTACACAGTGTGTACGGAGCGGTAACGGTACAGGATTGCTTTTTTTTTGTACATTTGTCATAATTGGAACGCGATCCTCGTCTCGAAGTGCAATTGGTGCATTGTTAGGCGATGCTCGACAACACCCCTCATTGTTACATTCAGTTTCACCTCGAAATTGTTAAGGTCCAATCTCCCAAACCGAGTTGTCTTCCCTTGCAGTTTACGTTAACCTCTGTTAGATTCTTGGTATCGATGGACAATGATAAACAATACAATGGAAACCAAATAAATGACAAATATAAATTATTTCGAATTACTATACTAAAATAGAAATGGGGTCATAAAATAATAAAGTATTTACAAATATACAGGGAACTGTTTCGCGAAAGATTATGGGGTTAAAGGGTCGTTACTACGAACTGCGCATGTCACCGTGCTAATATTTGAATATAAACACGGGGATCTGTTTAACTTTATAACGCGATTCTAAGGCCTAATACATTTACACACGACGAAGCGTGCAAATTAGTTTTTTAGGGAGGGGTAGTAATTGCTGACATTTTCAGCTAAAACTGACTAAAACTCATTAAATGTTTATAACGCCAGGATTTTTTCTGATAGATGTCATTTTCATCACGTAGTTAATCACGTGACCAACGACCTCTAGGTCAACGGGCGCAGTGCGCAAGACGACGACAGAGCCTAATAATGCTGGATAGCGAGATTTGTGTAGAGAATGGTCAAGGTCGTACTCGTACATGGAGAACCAATTGGACTATAACACGCATGCGCTGATTTACCATTATCAGGGTCACTGAAAGTCTTATTCTAGAATCCGATTTGGTAATGAAATGTCATTCATGTTACGATCCTGATTTGGTTGATCAAGGAATTTTTGGTCACAATTCCAAAACAAACAAAACAAAATTTAAGGAGGATTTAGTCTGTTTAATCGGTATTCTTTTGGTTTCCAGGTATCACTTAGTGCCAGATTTGTTGTCTTTGCTGTGGATATACAAAATACTTTTATTGTTGAAACTATTAGAAAGTATAAATTTGATTTCATTATCGTTAATTCCTACATCTCGCCAAAATATTCAAAATTGAAGACGACACATACTATGTAACGCGTCCATTATTTAATGCTTTGAACAAAAATTTAAAATGTTTCCGATCTATGATTAAAGGGTGTAAAGCTTTAACATAATATTATCTAGAGTCTTAGACCTTTACACACACGAATTATTGACCAATTCAATTCAATAGTGATCTTTTAAAGGCCAAGGTGGATGTGTGTATATAATATTGACTAGAGTGTATTGTGGTCACGTGACCCCCATTGGTTTAACGTTGTGGTAATTAATGACGGAAGTGCCCGGGTGAACGCGTTGTAAACAACCGGAAATAGCCTGGCGCAGAGGCCCATTAAAAATACAGTGCTAATTCCACAATGTCAACCAAAAAAATACTGATTGAAAGGTCTTACTAAAAACAAAATCGTTTTGGTAAACTGGTATCTTTTTGGGGGTTTATTATTTAGAATAACTCTATCATAATGAAGGTGATGCATATGATATAGGGTAGAACTGACGAAGAAATCATGCTTTTTTTATTAATTGAGCAAAGTGGTCGTCCTCGAAAATGTCCAGATCCATAAGTTTTGAAACATGACTCCTCGTAGTTCACATAAAACTTTATTTTGGATAGATCAATTTGTTGGACGATTTGAAAGGACTACTTGATTGAGAACTATGACGTCACCCTGATGATAAATAAAGAAATAACATAAATTTTAAAAATAAATAAATAATCTGCTTCTGTCATCAACCAAGAGAATATTATTGGATGGGAAATATATGCATATCTGCAGCCTCGTTTTGAATTTTTCCGTGGGTGACGTCAGACGTTGTTCATTTCCCCATAGCACTACTACAACCCGTAATAATTTTGACTAACTGGAAGCATAAACATGGTCAATTGTGTTGGTTGGGGTATACTAATATCGCCAACAATAAATCAGGAAGCACGTGACATTTCTTTTTAATTTCCAAGCGAGGTAACGCACAGAACGGTCCGGACACAGCGGTGTCAATGAGGCGAGAAGGGCCGGTCTCCACCAAAACATGCTTCACTAGTCCAAGATGTGGGAAGTCCACAAGAGTTAACCACGTAAAAGACAATGTATTTCACAGAGGATTAATAATTAATATCTCGGCAAAAGATGATTGCCTTCATTACGTGACGTCACATCACGCGACGTCAATCATTGGTTTAATTGCACGTGCATTGTTAACATAAGACGTTACTGAATCGGGTAGAATGATGCCTTTCACTCATTTTAATACCCGTTTACACTAAATAGGAAATAATTTTTACTTACAAATACTTCAAACGTCTTTATTTTTCTAGTAAATAAAAAAGGTTTTTTTTAGAATTTAATTTGTCGGAGGAAAAAAATTAACATTTTTGGCTCATCAAGTCGCATTGATGTCATCCTTATCACTGCTGATCAGTATGGCGGGTAAATGAGTGATAGATTTTTTTTCAGCGATAGGCCTATACGTCACCCTCGTTTTCATTTGTTGCACAAAAAGGTAGGCTAGGACATATAATACCGTATTACCTTACGGCTAAAGTAAAATTGTTGGAATTCATAGGTTTTTTCTGACACATTTCCGCCGATGAATAACAAAACATGCAACAAGAAATAGCGTACTACAATACTTAGATCTATATATTTTATGTCTTCAACTTTTTTTTAGCTACATAAAGCTGTTTTTAGGCCTATTCATCAATTGTCATCAATAAAATATGCTAGGCCCACAATTCAAATTCGGTGTAAAAGAATAATACAACATGGTTGTTTTCCCTTTATATTGTTATCCATCAATACGATCGGAATACGACGTAAACAAATAATCATAACGGTAAAATATTATCATCAGCAGCAACCTGTAGTGAGTGTTGTTCTTCGCTAGAAATGGTACAATATTCCGAACCATCATCGTCACCATTGTTGCTCGCTTGTCTAATTGACTCGTCCAACCTCACGAGTTTTTTCCGGTTTCCTCCCACTGCTAAAGACACCTACGTTCAAGCGAATAATTGAAATAAAATTAACCCATGTGTTAGTCTCGAAATGTTAGTCCCAAAATGACCTAGTTTGTGTCGAGTGGACGTTAAACCCCATTTCTCTCTTTCTAGTCTCGAAATGACCTAGTTTGTCTCAAGTGAACGGTATACCCCATTTCACTCTCTTTCTCTCCAATTGGCTCATACTGATAGGGAAGAACATTCGGGTGGAATCAAAGTCACTTTCTGTGGATGTCATATTGAAATCATCTTCAATAGAAGGCTTGATCTCGCCTTAACTACATACATCTTATCAAGCCCTTCACGTAATACCCTGCATATTTCGCCATTAAGTTCGATTGGCACAAGCCCAGCTTGGGAACCTATCAGATTCATCGGTCGTCGTGAATACCAAGTCTCGTGCTTTTAGCTAAAATGCCTACATGTGACAATCGAGTTGCAAAGTTCAAAGATCGATCAATATCAAGGTTGCTGGTTTTCCACGAGTTTCTCAATTTAAAAAACCTTGTTTGTTTATAGTGTGTTATGTGCCACGAACTCTGATTGGACAATGCTAATTAGTCACATGTAAAAACAACGGGTGCAAAGTTCGGGAGTTTCTCAGTATTGAAGCAACGGTTAGATGTTGTAAAAGTCGCGAATGTCACGTGATTTAGCTGTAGCTCATTAATTGTCGAGTGTTCCGTAATTGCGGGAATCCAAAAGTGTTTTTAAACGTTAGTTGTTATCTATAATTCTGAAATGCGTTACACATTGAACTCCGGATTGAGATTTGACAACTGGTTCGCAGTTGTACATGTGTCATACGTACACTAGATTTCATTACTCGAAACACTTACAACGATCCGAATTCTAAAATAATGTGAGTCATGGTGAGAATATTGTTGTAAGATGGAGTATGATAAATAAACTGTACACTGTAGAATCAAAGATAGTCTCTATCACCAGAAAAATATTCTACGAATATTAGTCTGGATGCGTTGTCAACATTTGAAAATAACAGGCCATTGCATTGGTAGGGTGCCCCACCATAAATAAATATCTCTAAATAGCTCGACAATTACCCCACAATATTTATATTGTATACCAAGCCTTAAATCAGTTTCGCACATTTATAGTCACTAAATAAACGATTATGCTATGACCATTTAACCATCCATAAACAATATACTGAAAGATGGTAACGAGTCTCAGTCATAACATCCGGGTACGTGCCCGTGTGTTGCAATTAGTCTCGCTTAACCAGTGTAACGACCATTCTCCGTCTGATTGACAAACAAGCTTACTTTGTTTTAACGAAATATGACAGAAAGTTAAATGAAACTACTGCTAGTATCATGTTCCCGTCTAACCCGAATGTTTCAGAGATATCACTTGTACTAAACCAAAAGATTTCGCTCCTAAAGTTATAGTTAATGATAAATCAATTTAAAAAAATAAAACGAACGTAATTTCTAAAGCTGTTGTAATAACCAAACAGCTAAATATTATTGCTATTCAGAATCGTCAGCAATTGATTTTCTACGGCTGTAATAGTTGATAGATATGTAGAGAATTTCACGCGGGAAAATTTTCGGTACATGGGGCACCCTACCATTGGCTAGATTATTTGGTCTTTTACATTTAATATCATAAACAAATTCTAAACTGAACTAGTCCTAAACCAAGATTTCGACGCCCATGAAATTAATTTAAGAATGTCATTCCAGAAAATCTATTTGATTGCATTACCAGTTCAATATCCAACACACTTAATTTTTTAATGCCAAATTTCCCTCTTCGTGGGCCATGTTTATGTTTTTTAATTATTTCGTCGTCACGATTCATGTTTGTTTATGCAGGAATTGTGGGATTTATTGTGGTAAGGGGCGTAACTCTTACTTGACTTGGCGAAAAATACTGGATAATAAACCAAATAAAAAACAAACCCGGTTACGCATGTGCAATGGAACTTTTCGTCAAAGACTAAGGGGGTTCTGGATGACCGAGACTAAATCAAAGAGTGAATAATTGTACACGTACTCTTTCGGTTATCCCTCTTCAAAATTTCGATCAGATATGTGGCCTCTTTACTGGAATACAGTTTTTAAATACCATAGCATGTCCCAAAACCAGGCATGACACAATTTAACATTGATATCAATGAAAAATTAATTACCGGTACTCTAAACACGAGTTTAATGAGAGTTATATATAATACATCTTTAATATATACCGCTAAATAGTAAAATACAACTACATAAAGATCCAGTTTCAGTAGCAATCAGTGGAGTTTACGGTAGCTTAAAAATGATGCTTTCCCGTACACAAACTGTATGTGATTTGATGCCATGCCTATAATTTGAACCAGAAACATATTCAACTCAAAATGTGCTTCAAGTCACTATCAAAATATTTTTATTGAAAGAAAACTACTCGCCACAAGAATAGAATCAAAGTTTAAGTATCCTTGCTTGTCACGTGACTTGAATTTGAGAGGCCTGGCTTATCATGCAGAGCCAATTCGAAGTTTAAGTCTCGATGGTTTTTTTAACAGTCCTTAGCCATTCGATGAACACATACGAAGCTGTGATTACGTCACTTGAGCAGATGTTAGCATAATATTAATTTCTGGCAATGGAGTATTGTTGTCGAATATCTTCTCAAAACAGATCACGTCATTAAATTTATGTGGAAAGAAAAGACAACCAATCTCACTAGAAAAGTACTGGATTCCATGAAAAACACCAACGTTACGCGCAAAGGAAGGGTGTCACTAACTGATAGAGGTGTAATTGACTATATAGAGTGTATGGTGGTCATAATCGCCTGCCGACTATGGAGCTTGGACGCCATTTTACAACCGGGAAGATTTAGCCAACGTCGCCATATAATATCAGTATGCCAAAGAGTTGTTGTTTTGGTTATTTCAATGTCGGACAAAATGCGGGTGGATTATCATTTCATTAGTAATATATGTTATAAGTGAAATAGTATTAGATTAGTATAGTCATGATAATAGTGTAAATAATTTAATAAACACGGCGTCCGAACACTCGATACTTTTATCATATATACTTAATTAGCGTGGAAATTGCGTATTATATCTGCATACACATCTTGTATTGTACGGAAAATATCTTTGGAGTATAAATCGGCTTATTGGAGTGGCATTTTTAAGTTACAGACATGCACTAACTGGCCATTAGTAGCTTCTTATCTGTTAGTTTTACTCCCCGGATTTGATTAATTAGGCTTAAAACAGTAACAGTAAATACCAAAAATAATTATTGAAAACGGAGTGTATCAAATAGATGTATAAAAGTGAAAGTTTCTTGCAATATTGGCTTATGCTTCATTTTCTTCATCAGATTCCCGCTTCAAAACTCCCAACTAGTTTTTAAAAAAAAAATGGTTAAAAACTTCATTACTTCATTCGCAGTTAAATTTTGTGAAAAAAGGGCCTGATATGTTTTAATCGATGCTCCTGCAAAAATCTCATTACGTTAATCTTATTTTGTTCTAAAATTCAATATACCTCTCTATATTTAATTTAAAGACACCATGAAATTGAAAACCATGGCATATAGGCCTAAGGCCTTACTTGTTATGTTGATGTCCTCAGTTGCAGCATAGATAATACCGTATTATCTATGGTTGCAGCATACGATTACATCATGTGTACCTACTTCAAGAATACACATGATGGCAAATGGCCGCCATTTAAAATACTACGCCCGCCTCTTAGAGACGATAACTTAACTCGCTATAAATTGTAAAAAAATTTACTTCGGCTAGAATTAAAAAACACCTAAGATTAACATTTGCTAAAAATTTCTACAAAACAACCTAAATTTATGGAAATGGGGCCAAATCAAATCAGGCAAATTACATCAAATAGTCCATGTTAAACGTATAGCAAAAATTTTAAACTAACGCGAGCACGCGCGTTTCTAGACAACGCCATAGCGGGTCATAGCAACCAGTGAGTATAAATTGGAAATCCCCAATGACGTAGATATTATAAATTGGAAAGCCGAGTCTGTCTTAAAATAAGTAGTACCGTCAGTAAACAAGATGGAAGCCATCTGCTATCGTGTTTGATCATGGAGTAGGCAAGCACAGGTGTGTCGTATGTGGTTGCAGTAGTGCTATGGGGAAATGAACAACGTCTGACGTCACCCACGGAAAAATTCAAAACGAGGCTGCAGATATGCATATATTTCCCATCCAATAATATTCTCTTGGTTGATGACAGAAGCAGATTATTTATTTATTTTTAAAATTTATGTTATTTCTTTATTTATCATCAGGGTGACGTCATAGTTCTCAATCAAGTAGTCCTTTCAAATCGTCCAACAAATTGATCTATCCAAAATAAAGTTTTATGAGAACTACGAGGAGTCATGTTTCAAAACTTATGGATCTGGACATTTTCGAGGACGACCACTTTGCTCAATTAATAAAAAAAGCATGATTTCTTCGTCAGTTCTACCCTATATCATATGCATCACCTTCATTATGATAGAGTTATTCTAAATAATAAACCCCCAAAAAGATACCAGTTTACCAAAACGATTTTGTTTTTAGTAAGACCTTTCAATCAGTATTTTTTTGGTTGACATTGTGGAATTAGCACTGTATTTTTAATGGGCCTCTGCGCCAGGCTATTTCCCGTTGTTTACAACGCGTTCACCCGGGCACTTCCGTCATTAATTACCACAACGTTAAACCAATGGGGGTCACGTGACCACAATACACTCTAGTCAATATTATATACACACATCCACCTTGGCCTTTAAAAGATCACTATTGAATTGAATTGGTCAATAATTCGTGTGTGTAAAGGTCTAAGACTCTAGATAATATTATGTTAAAGCTTTACACCCTTTAATCATAGATCGGAAACATTTTAAATTTTTGTTCAAAGCATTAAATAATGGACGCGTTACATAGTATGTGTCGTCTTCAATTTTGAATATTTTGGCGAGATGTAGGAATTAACGATAATGAAATCAAATTTATACTTTCTAATAGTTTCAACAATAAAAGTATTTTGTATATCCACAGCAAAGACAACAAATCTGGCACTAAGTGATACCTGGAAACCAAAAGAATACCGATTAAACAGACTAAATCCTCCTTAAATTTTGTTTTGTTTGTTTTGGAATTGTGACCAAAAATTCCTTGATCAACCAAATCAGGATCGTAACATGAATGACATTTCATTACCAAATCGGATTCTAGAATAAGACTTTCAGTGACCCTGATAATGGTAAATCAGCGCATGCGTGTTATAGTCCAATTGGTTCTCCATGTACGAGTACGACCTTGACCATTCTCTACACAAATCTCGCTATCCAGCATTATTAGGCTCTGTCGTCATCTTGCGCACTGCGCCCGTTGACCTAGAGGTCGTTGGTCACGTGATTAACTACGTGATGAAAATGACATCTATCAGAAAAAATCCTGGCGTTATAAACATTTAATGAGTTTTAGTCAGTTTTAGCTGAAAATGTCACCAATTACTACCCCTCCCTAAAAAACTAATTTGCACGCTTCGTCGTGTGTAAATGTATTAGGCCTTAGAATCGCGTTATAAAGTTAAACAGATCCCCGTGTTTATATTCAAATATTAGCACGGTGACATGCGCAGTTCGTAGTAACGACCCTTTAACCCCATAATCTTTCGCGAAAGAGTTCCCTGTATATTTGTAAATACTTTATTATTTTATGACCCCATTTCTATTTTAGTATAGTAATTCGAAATAATTTATATTTGTCATTTATTTGGTTTCCATTGTATTGTTTATCATTGTCCATCGATACCAAGAATCTTAACAGAGGTTAACGTAAATTGCAAGGGAAGACAACTCGGTTTGAGAGATTGGACCTTAACAATTTCGAGGTGAAACTGAATGTAACAATGAGGGGTGTTGTCGAGCATCGCCTAACAATGCACCAATTGCACTTCGAGACGAGGATCGCGTTCCAATTATGACAAATGTACAAAAAAAAAGCAATCCTGTACCGTTACCGCTCCGTACACACTGTGTAATTATAATAATACTAATGGTATTTGTATCGCACAACTATTCAATCCACTAGGGAATGCACTAGGTGTTAGGGAGTGTTAATGATGGTGTCTAAATAACCACGTTTTCACTTTGGATTTAAAACGATTATATACAGCATATTTCCTTCTGCATATACGGTAAGTACCAGTGGGCCTTCTAAAGGCACTGCACTACACACTGGTGAGATTTATAAACACTCGCGATAACCTATTTACATCTTTATTTTTGCTATTTTAAAAGACGTTCTTATTGCAGGGGCGATTCCGTGTTCAGATAGGTATGTAATAGCTAATGTATTATGTTGCTAAGGATTAAAGTTCAATAAAGCCATACACATATGTAAAAGAATTGACTACACATAATATTCTATCTTAATTTCTGTACACCATCCGTGTTATTTAAGTACATTTTATATAAAACAGTAGTGTTTAATTTCTATGCACCTTCCCTGTTATAAGTTACTAGATTATATTTTTGTTGCAGTTTTGTCTTCTGTACTTGTATAGGCTTTGTATGGTGATGGGGTAAAACTGACCAAATCTTTGGCGGCGCGCAACTTCTATCATTCATGACGTCATCGAACAAACAGGAAACGTTGCATCACGTCTATTTTTAGTCTCAAAGGTACACCATGTGAATAGATCTGTATGTGACGTCATACACCCTTTCCTCAAATGGATTCGTCCTTACATTTATAAAAAGAAACACCATTTGTCTCTCATCAGAATGGCTGACGGTGCGCCAATCATACGCCTCGAAGAAAACCACAACGCGAACAACTTCGTGTTTCTCAGGTTAATACTTTTTCAGTGATTACCCTGACGGTATCTTCAAGTGTGTTTTTTCTTGTGTTTGTTTCTTTGATTTCTTTTGTAACCATAAAAAGTTTTGTTCAATAAAATGCTGTGTCAGCAACATATTACGTGTCTGTATTTTTTGTGACGTCATGTGACGTCATGCTATTCTGGTTGGTTGGAAAATGATGTCGCCCCAACACATTAGACTCGTCCCGACTCCAGCCATAAATAGGAGTGTCAAAGCCAAAAGAAGTCACAAACACCATGGATCGTAAAGATTTCAGATATTGCGCCACTTGTGGAGGGTATCACCCCATGTTTAGGGGTAATCGGCCCGATGCCGATTACTTGATTTGTTTTTGGTGCGGGACCGAAATTGGCAACACCTGTCATAGGCGGTCAAAGCATTTGGTGAAATGCACCAAGAAGCCCAATCGGTGGGAGCAGCCGAAGTGCTCCTGTTAACCCTCTCATTGAGAGGACCAACGGCCCTTTTCAGGGCCAACTTAATCAATGTAAAAGAGTTGTTTCCCCTTCTTCTTCTTCTTCGTCTTCTCTCTCTCTCTCTCTCTCTTTTCCCGCGCGCGCCCCTCTTCGTACGTCATGCACGTGCAAGGGGTCACGCACGTGCAAGGGGGTCACGCACGTGCAAGGGGTCACGCAGGGGGTCACGCACGTGTCAGGGGTCACGCACGTGCAAGGGGTCATCCAGTGCAAGGTCACGTGCACGCACATGCACGCAATGCGCATGCGCGCACGTGCGTTGCCAGACAAGCCCTCTAACTACTTACGTATAAATGAAGGTGTGAAATATTTAAAGCTGAGCTCCGATTACAAAACTACAGAAATGATCAAATAAAAAAAATTACTGCCAAACATAATCGCCATACTTGTTTTCAATTTGCAGAAGAAGTATGGCCGCTGTACGGTGTACGAAAACAGAGGCAGGCCACGCCCACATCCAGTATACACTTTGGCCACCACACTGTCCACATCCGGCTAGCAATATTTCAACTACCAATTACCAGCTACTGACTGGGCGGTTTTTCTCTATAAATTGACTGAAAATATTATCGCTACACAATTATTATGTCTGATCAGGTACATATTATTTTACAAATTAGAAGAAATAAGTAAAGTCCGGTGTACCTTTGCTCTAAAAATGAAAGAAAACTACTCCAAACAACAACAAATCTTTGTTGTTGACATAACATCAAGGGACATAACCACCTATGTCCCTTGATCGTCATAAATAACAACAAGATGAAAAGTATTTTGAAGTGAAGACATACTTCTTCGATGGAGAGAACAGTTGTTTTATTGCTGCTTTGGATATATTTTGGAACGATAATACTGAACTTTATAATACTAGAAATCATTTGGTGTTTCTAACATGTTGTGCAAAACCTTTCAAGATATAAGAATAAACATGGTTGGATGATGTCGGTAGATTTGTTGATTGTTTGGGGTAAGACAATTTTTCCCATACTTTTAGAGCAAAAATATACCGTAGGTTACTTATTTCGTACAATTAGTAAAATAATATGTACCTGATCAGACATAATAATTGTGTAGCAATAATATTTTCAGTAAACTTATAGAGAAAAAACCGCTCACTCAGTAGGTAATTGGTAGTTGAAATATTGCCAGCCGGATGTGGACAGTGTGGTGGCCAAAGTGTATACTGGATGTGGGCGTGGCCTGCCTCTGTTTTCATACACCGTACAGCGGCCATACTTCTTCTGCAAATTGATAACAAGTATGGCGATTATGTTTGGCAGTAATTTTTTTTATTTGATCATTTCTGTAGTTTTGTAATCGGAGTTCAGCTTTAATACAGCAGAAATTAATGAAGTCATACGATGCCTTTGCGAAAAAGAGCCCACTTGAACTTTCTATTGAACAGATAGTTCATTCTACTGAACATGCATTATATGGGCCTGAAATGTTAATTAAATTATTAATTCGACATAATTAACTGACCCAAGCCATAGTAAACTCTCGATGTCATCTTTAGCTTTCGATATTTAGTGAATATGAATACATTTTGTGATGGATAATTCAACGTAAGTATAGATCATAGAGACTTCAATCTGATTAAAATACAGATTATTTTTTCGTTTCGTATTTTTATACTTTCGATGGCCTACACCACATGATTATCTGAGCGGTTGTAGCGATATTTCCCGTCATAGGTCATACGAGTGAGTTTTAACCTACGACGTCAGACATTTGATTAACCAATTAACATTGATGTTTTTAGTGGATTACCAAAGCACGCCTAAAGCTCGCCGTAACAGACCATTTCATTGGCTAATCCCCCACCCTATCCAGAATACGTCAATGATAACAACTCTTCCATATCCTAGTGTAGTAAAGACAAGCAAAACGAAAGTTTGAACTATAAAAAACGAAACGAAATAGGGTCTCGGATTGTCGAGACTTTCTATTGGTACACGAATCGTGTACCATAATACGTTTCAGCGCCATTGTAACGAGTCTATATAGACATATTCTTCAAGTCATGTCAAACGGTGACGCTATATTCTTCTCCAAAGAGCATGTGCAATAGACTGAAATAAGTAGTAGACGGGAATAGAGTTTGCCATTCGATTGAGACTTCTGGCATATTTCGCCCAACATAACTGATTTGAAATTAAAGTAAACACGGGAACGGTTGAATGTAACTCGGTGTATATACATTCAGATTACATTATTATATGCGTTGCGATCCATTTGTGTCAATTTCTAGCTCCGAAATATAGCGACTTGGTTCCTTTAAATAAACATTTGAAATGTATTTTGCCTTATCGGGGTTGTTTCAGGACTATTAATTGGTATATCAATAGACAGATATGGGGTACGTCTAACCATCTTTGTTGGTTCACTTATGTCCTGTTGCGGATTTCTGGGTGCCATATTTTGTCCAAGTACAACTACTTTATTACTCAGCGTAGCTATTTTACCAGGTAAGTTCAGGCGATAAGGTAATGCGGTGTCTTCTGGTGTGTATATAAACCACATAAGGTATTCAAATTGCTAGGATGTGTTGGCGATGGTCGCCAGGGCTGTATCTGATATAGACTCTTCCGTTCCAGCCTATATTTTTAACCTTTGATATTACAAAAAGTACAATAGAAAATGTGAATGTTTAACAAAATGAACTACCAGCAGTACACACACAGCTCAGGTTTGGATATAAATGATTTCTGTTATATTTTAAGGATTTGGATTAAGCGGAGCCCAGTTAGGAAGTATTGTTGCTGTTTCTATGGCGTGCAAGAGATCGGTCAGTGTCGCTATTGGGTTGATCACTGCCGGTGGAGGATGTGGTAGCAGCATTTTACCTTACTTTTTCCAATTCCTTATTGACAAGTATGGATGGAGGGGCGCTTTCTTTGTCATAGCTGGTCTCTCATTGCAGCCTATGGTGTTCGGATTTTTGATGACGACATTTATGGATCAGGTGACAGCTAGTCGTGGTCATCGTGATGAAAAGGAAGTGGTTACCGTTAAAGAAAAAATGAAGCAGATGTGTAGACCCGAATTTATTACAACTGCATTATGTGCACTTACCGCCTTTTCCGCGGCAAATGGTTTTCTTTTTATAATCGTTGACTATGCCAACACCAAAAACCAAAATGGTGTCTTTTTTCTATTCTTACTGACAATTATCAGCACATGTGGTCGACTTGCATTCGGGTTTCTGAATTTGTTGTCATTTGTAAATAGTAGAATCTTATTGACGATTGCTGCAATTTTGTCTGGGGGATCTCTGATTTGTCTTGGCTTTGTCACACAATACGCTAGAATTCTTGGTATTCTTGTCGTCCTTGGCTTCAATTATGGTGGACAGATTGGTATATATGGCGTTGCTATCCTGGATTTGGTGGGTCCCAAAACCTTTTCACTTGCCCTTGGTTTGTGTTCTACTTTGAATGGTACAGCAAGTGCCATTGGTGGTGTGATTTATGGTAAGTCTTGGATACATCATATCATATTTGTACACCACAGTTTACTCATCGAATACCCTCGAATATTCATCTCAGAGAGAAAGGAAGGAAAATAATCAGCCCCATTTGCCTTATTAAACTCCTGATGAGCATTTCATACATTTTAGACTTTTGGAGATCATCATACTAAGCTAAATTTTGAGAGCAACGTCTACATTAGTCTGTGCGGCTGTCAAACCCTTTTTGTGAACCATTGTGGGCATGCCATACAACCATTGAACAAGGCATAAAACGCAACCTGTACGTAATGAAAGAAAGGCGATGTTGGGAGAGAGAACCACCAACACCTTTCTGAAATCAAAGCGAAAGTCAATAACTTATCTGGGGCGCATTTTATTTTATTTTGGTTTTTTTTTTGGGGGGGGGGGCTTTTTTACTTATACTGCATATACGACAATCCGTATGTTGGTGTAGAATTCCGATAGGGCACTTTTTCTTTTGAGCCGAGCCGAAATCGAAAAGTCGATTTACCGTTCTCATTGACGGGGTGTTTTTTTTTAAATAAATGTTTGGAACCCTATATTGTGTGTGACTGCAATTAATGATTCGTGGCCGCACATGGAAAACGATCGCTAGAAACCATACGGTTGTTTTTGACGGAACGGAACATGTCAGTTTATTTCAATTCTTCTTGTCTGTTCTTCCAGGAATTGATTTAAGTCACTGATATAAACCTTGATAATATTATTAACATCTTTAAATTGCAGGTTTGTTGTTTGATATGAGTGGTTCGTATAGTCAACCCTGTATTGTAATGGGTACAGTATGCTGTGTTTTTGGAATACTTCCCATATTGGGTTTGTTTTATAGTAAAATCAAAACAAATTGTAAATCAGCGATTACTAGTGATTAATAATATAGCAGATTACATATATATTTAGTGAATAAAACCAGTTATGTCAATGTAAAAGCATCTTATTGAAACCTTTACCCATGCCCTATTTGCAACTGAAGATCTTTCTCACTCGGTTGTCGATAACAGAAAAGAAAATACTGACTTATATTTCCTAAATTCCATGCTATCCGTAAATAGTTTTTCAGACAAAATATGGTGGAAGTGTCTTTCCATTTTAAAAGTTTAGGTTAAAAGCACACAGGAGTGGATCCAGGGAGTTTTGCAGGAGGGTGTTTGTCAGCTTTCTGTTAACGAAATTTGACGGTTGAAATGCATGATGCCATCATCGTCTCCAAATTACGTAGGCATACATACACAAAGAGCGTTTTAAAGTGGTAAGTCCAACACCCCGGTTGACATCAATTTTTATTAGGAATTAATAAGATGACACTGTGATTCCATTTCATTGATGCAAAGCATTTATTTTGATATTAGATATGTCCATATCATTATCTCGCGTTTTGAATGCCAATCCCATCCCGTCATGTGTTGATAACGGATAAGATACATGACCGTGACACTTGTCTCATAAATGTGTTGTTTTACAAATTTTTTGTATGTAGCTGGGCGGCCGGTGGACCCCGAAATCCCCCTCTTGGCCAATCTATTAATTACAACTTCAGTCATCCCTACTGTATTAAAAGAGCATTCATATCCACCCTTTCAGGTAGAGCAATTAATATTTGTGAAGCGTAATTCCTGCAAGAAGAATTGGACGATTTACGCCATGTGTATTGTAACCGACTGACATGGTAATGTTTGACTAAGTTGTAGTGCGTAACATTATTCCATCAGTATATCTTCGGAATTTTCGTTTTTCTTACAGTAGTCTTAGTTTTACTACGGCAAACCAGTTCCGCAAGGGGCCCAGCTGGTCCAGCCGCATAGGGCCCATCAGAGCTTTGATCCGCCTCTGGCCCAGCTTAACCGGAGCGGGGCCCTGGGCCTGACTAGAATCGAGGGACCCCTAAATCCTAGCTTATGTCGCCCTACGACGCGACAAAACTGACGGCGACTCAAAATCGGCGACTGGCTTACGATCAAGTGAAACTGATCAGTCGTGAATACTTGGACGACCTGAGCGCTCTTACGACTGGTGTATAAGTCGGACGCCAACCAGTCGCCGTCCAGTTGTCTCCAGTTTCTCTGGGTCGCACATGTTCTACTTTTACGACTGGAGACAACTGATTGTCCCTAGTCGCGAGCGACATAAGCTCCTCTACGACTGGCTCGAGTTGGCGTAGCCAACAGGATAAATACGTGGATAAATTCAGTCGTAGCGACATAAGCTTCCAGTTGCCGTAAGTCGCCGTTAGTTTTCTCGTGTCGTAGGGCGACACAAGCTAGGTTTAATGCGACGAAAAGATTATTTCATACCTGTTTGAATTGCACGCATACGTAACACACAATAATTTATACGGTCTGTAATACAAGAAAAATTACGTAATGTCAGTTCTGAATGGCAAACAATGCGCGGAAATGACATGTAACGACGGGGAACTGTTATAACTTGTGACATCACCGCTGGAAGCCTAGACCGATCATTGAGTTGAACTGCACAGAGAAGGTTGTGGGATAGTCCAGTCTCCGCTCTCGCGCGCCTAGATCTATTACCGTGAAACTTTCATCTGAAATTGTTTCTCTTTTTGCCATGAACCGCGGGTCCCTAGGCCTGGGTCCCTTACTCCTTTATATTCACATCAAGGTCCTTCATTGGCCGAGAAAGTTCATCTCGATTTTCCAGCGTGGTTTCCCATTCTTCTACACCTAACCTGGGCTAATAGAAAACGGGCATACGCCATACTGTGTGCTTATATCGAATTCCAACAGCCAAGGAATCTTTTACGTGCACGCCAATGTGTACATGGGACCTCAGTTTTTCGTCCTACCAGAACGACTAGACAGCTGTCCTTGTCCAGGCCGGAAAATCGAGATGAACACCCGCTTTCCATGCCAGGGAGCCAGCGCCTTTCCCACTACGCCACGTGATCACCGACTAAAATCAAGGTTAGCCTAGAATTACATGTAACTGATAAAAAGAGTAACAGAGTAACACCACTTATTAATAATATATATTGACAGTATCAATAAGGCTGTTGTTATTTATTTATTTCGCTATTGGACAGCTTTACATCTAGGCCTATAAGGTCCCTTGGAGAAACGCGCTCTGACGTCACACCTAACCCATGCCATGCGGTTACGGTTGGGGCAAGAAAAGAATGCACGAAAACATAATAAACAGGACATATTCAAGCATGGAAGCTATTCAGCATATTCCTTGCTATCTAATGTCTTTCTCACACAATTTATAGACAATGGTTTTTAATATTTACCTGTGAAAAGAATGAGAAAAGATATTAGCTTCAGATTTATTACTGTCCACATGGCGGATTAAAGTGAAGAACAATTTTTAGCCAATGGAATTCTCTATATAAAATATCCAACTGTATAACCCATCAGAAAAGGTTTTACGTTATGTCAGTTATGCTATTCATAATTTGAGGCAGACCACCATTAAATTTCACCATCTCGGTACCCACAAATTGTAGTTCGTCTATTTATAGCAATTCTCTCTGTGTCTCTTTTTTCCCCCTTTGCATGCACATTTTTGATGATTTTTTGGGCCAGAATGGAGGAAGAGGGTTTGAATGAGAATTTTCCGCCAGGTTTTGGTAAATATTCATGATTTTGAGTCGGAAGGATAATGGTGTTATCAGAGAGAGAGAAATGGGGTTTAACGTCCACTTGACACAAGCTAGGTCATTTTGGGACTAACATATGGTTTCAATTTTATTTCAATAATTCGCTTGCTTTAGCAGTGGGGGGAAACCGGAGTGCCCGGAGGAAACCCACAAGGTTGAGAAGGCGCCCCTATCTCCATGCCACATACGCTCACACCTGGGATCGAAACCACAGCCGCAAGCCAGAGGTGACCGGTCAGCTAGAGGTCGAAGCGCGGCACTCTAGACCACTAGGCCATCCCAACCCCCCTGGTGTTATCAGGTTGGCTACGGTGATATGTACGGCGACTAGTGACATGTTTATAGTATGCCTCTTCAAGTTCGTGTATCTCACCCTCATAAACATTTTAGTGCAAAGACATGACCATGTGTTCCTCTGTCTGTAGTGAAAAGCAACGAAAACTTGGGGAAAAGTTGGAGGTGGTCTGCTTCCAATTGAATAAAACATAGCTGCCTCCCTTTGACCATGTCAACAATGAATCCTAAGAATTAAAGGACGATATTAATGAATTTAAAGGGACACATAATATTGATATGAACTTGAAAAAGATAATTAACATCCTTTTAGTTTTTAACATTAGTCTACAAACTTCTGTAATCCTTATAGTAATAAGGAAAACAAAGGAAATACTCAGAACGTTGTTCAAAATTAAATTTCTTCCATCCTTTTGTGATGATGGTTTGTTATTGAAAAGGAATTCAGTATCATTTAAAAGGTTAAAAGATAACAAATCTTACGCACTGAATTAAATATACTGGTATTTAAATGCACATAATATAGCATGAATGAATTCCAGTTATTTAGCTGGCACGGGTGACGTTGCTGCTAATGGGCGCATTATTGCGATGGCATACGTGCATCTGTGTCAAAAACCGACTCTTTTGCCCAAAGACAAATTGATTAAATATATATCAATGGTCTTAAAAAAAGCATGCCATTTAAACATGATATTTTGTGATAACAATCGGTTATCCCATTCATAAAAAAAAATAATATTACCACACGGTTGAAGCACATGAAGAATATTAATATATGAAATGTCCATGACTGAAATGAACTTAAAGAGACATTTCACATAGTTTAGTAATACTGATTATGTAATGGCGATTCCCATCACGAACAAATCATCAATCGTGGAGGGGACCGGGGGCCCCTTCGACGATTGATAGGTTGTTTGGATTGAAGTTGCTGTATTCACGGACTGGAATCGCAGATAAATGAGTTTGCGACCGGCAAAGTTTCCAAAATTGTCTTGGGGCTCCGTGCTGAGTAAGCTCCGCTCCTTCGGCTCTCTGTACCCTGTCATTCGTGTTGAATACATTTTATTTACTGCTGATCACTTTGCCGAAATCGATCGGTGCTAATATGGTTTGTGACCCCCGCCACCCGATCCACCCACTCCTGAATTCTTACCAACCTGTCGCACCCATTTTGGGTAAGGACAATGGCATTGGACACTATTACCACTTTTATATTGTGCACCCCTTTGAAAAGTCCCGCATAAACCAATTACTGCATCTCTATACATAACAAACCTTCTGACGAACCTTTATTGGTGAAATGAAACCACGAAAATGTCAATTTAATTATTATTACATGTATACACCCATTAACAAAACAATTCAAGGTAATATATTTAAATGTATGTCACGACAGATAAAAGTAGCATTGTGAAATTTATAAAGGGTTGGAGGACCTTGCTGCAAAACCTGGAGTTCTGAAGCTTAAAAGTATTTTATTACTTGGGGAAAAATGCCCAAATGATGATATCTGTGAATTAATGTATATCACAGACACTGATATTGATTACTATGGATATGGTTTTAAACAAGATTCTGTAAAAAGAAACAGCTGGGAGCGGGTTCTACGGCTATGAATAATTCACTTTTAAAGATTTATAGATTTGAGGATAGAAAAAATAGTGAAGAAATGATTTCAAATCAGGTGGTAAAATCGAAATAAAAAAACAATAATTTATTTAAATAGGAACACTGTTGGATAATCGATTTTGAAGTTAAAATGGCAAATCCGAAATGTGTTTTTGAATTTAAGAAAAAAGCTAAATTTACACCATCAAATCTTAAAAACTTTTTAAGTCCAGAAAATGTCAAAAGCACAGAAGATAAAATTGAGAATGGAATTGGAATTGATGGAATTCTTATTGATGGAAATAGTAATCACCACAGTGGAAGCCATGAGTTACACGAATTTCCTCCCATTGATTTGGGTTCAGATGGAATTCCTACCAGTAAACTAAGCTTCATGGAAATTCAACCCGAAGAAGCTACAATTGAACTAGTTCTACAAACTCTGGATGGTATAAACGATGTTGAAAGTGCTGCCAATAAGGTTAAAATGGAGAATGTTCAAACGAAAGATAATGTCACAGATTCAAATTGTGTTGAAATGGAAATAGTACCAATGGATGACGATGTAATGAATGAATTTATTAGCAATAAAAACAACAGTAATGTCTTTTTATTATGTGGTGATAAAAATGAAAGGTTTCCTACCATTATAGGGGAGGATCTTTCGTATAATAATACTAAAACTGATGAAAGTCCTACCAGCGTTGAGGATAACGCAAATGATGTTGAAATTATTGGGAATCGCACTGGTAACGTAACTAACGAAGAATCTGCCAATCAAACCAATGAAGCTTTCAAAAATGACGCCGAAACAAACATAGAAAGTGGAGATGTTAAACAACAAAATACTGGATGGATTGAGTCTAATCAATCTGGAAACCTATCAAATGAAGTATTTCAGAATATCCACTCAAGGAGTTTAACGTTACTAATACAACCGTCGGATACAACAAATACAGGAGTATTAAATAGCGGCTACCGTGATGACGAAGATGAAAACTGTGCTCCAGTTGTTGGTGCTGTTACTGAGGATACCGACGACTCATTTTCCACTGGCCGGATTAGTTATACCGGGGTGGAAAATTCGGAACAGGCTGATGAAAATCCTTTTAATAAGAAAAGTCAAAGGAAGAATAAGCGGGTATCAGTAATGAATGAAAATGGAGATCAATCAGGGACGGACAATTCAGGTTTTATTTCGGACGACGATAGCATAGATACGGTGATTGATATTTCGTGAGTACTTGTGTTTGCATTAAAATATTTTATATAAGTTTTTATGTGCATTGCACCATAATTATATAGTATACAAATGTTTAATAAGATCATGATTATGTTTCACATTAAGCGTATGATACAACATATACTTCTACTCCCAGAAACCACATGGAGTAACATTGGTCTAAGGTTGAAATTTCATTTTTTATAGCAAATTACCGAGGAGAAGCATTAGATTCAGCATTTACTCCGCCTTCAACTTCCCTAGTGAACCAAAATGGCAGAGAAAGTTGGGTGCGTGTATTGTTGTCTTCTGTGGATTCTGGAATTGCTTTTTCTCTATGGGAATAGCGTTCGCAATGGGAACATTTCTACCCGAATGGCTGGATGAATTTAACGAAGGGCGAGCTAAGACTGCTATGATTCAGTCAGTTCTTGTAGGCGTAACGTTCGGTGCAGGTGAGTAATAAACTCTTGATGGTGTGTAACATCGGGCCTGTCTGGTCAAATATAGTGGTTGGTATTTAGCAATCGTTAACGTCCGGTCATATACCGATTGAGCACAACTATATATAGCTCCTCCTTTACAATGTTCTAACACTAATATATATGAGATCAATTGTATATCCAGTTCTATAGACTCACCAGTTAGTCTGTTCATAGGGGGATTGGATGGCCGAATGGTTAGCACGTGCGTGCTGTATCATAAAGCCTGTCATTGAGCCAACTGGCGTGGTTTCAAATCCCCGGCTGTACGTGACAAGGAGTGGGGTCGCCTGTCCAACCTCGTGGGTTTTCTCTGGGTCCTCCGGTTTCCTCCAACTGCTTATTAAGACCCGTACGCGCAAACGAATTATTGAAATAAAATTAAACCATATGTTAGTCCCGAAATGACCTTGTTTGTGTCGCGGTGTACGTTAACCCCCATTTCTCTCGCTCTCTCTGGTCTGCTCCTAACAAACAGATGTGACATTGAATAAACACTTGAAATATGTTAGGTCCATTAACAGAATTTCATTTTTATTAAATCTAGACTTAAGACTTTAATAGCTGATGGAGGGGGCGGGGTAGGGATGGCCTAGTGGTCTAGAGTGCCGCGCTTCGACCTCTAGCTGGCCGGTCACCTCTGGCTTGCGGCTGTGGTTTCGATCCCTGGTGTGAGCGTATGTGGCATGGAGATAGGGGCGCCTTCTCAACCTCGTGGGTTTCCTCCGGGCACTTCGGTTTCCTCCCACTGCTAAAGACCCCTACGCGCAAGCGAATTATTGAAATAAAATTAAAACCATATGTTAGTCACGAAATGACCTGGTCTGTGTCGAGTGAACGTTAAACCCCATTTCTCTCTCTCTCTCTCTAATAGTTGATGGATTTTGTCGGTGTTGTTTCAGGACTGTTGATTGGTATATCAATAGACAGATATGGGGTACGTCTAACCATCTTTGTTGGTTCACTGATGTCCTGTTGTGGATTTCTGGGTGCCATATTCTGTCAAAGTACAATCACTTTATTACTCAGCGTAGCTATTTTACCAGGTAAGTCCCGGCGATAAGAGTACATGTATATGGTATTCTGATGGGTATGTAAACCACATCATGTACATTTTGTACCATCTTCCTTAAGCAACCTCCGCGAGTTCTATAACATATGTACATGTACGTTGTTAAGGCGAGATCAAGCCTTCTATCGAAGATGGTTTTGTATGGACTTTTTGTGACTTAAGTTTTAAAATTGCTGTGATAATTATAAGGCTGCAGTCTCAGTGACGGTCGCAAAGATTGGATGTGCTATAGTTTCGATCATTCCAGCCTAAATTTTCCCGCTTCGCTTCAACCCCTACAGCAGTGGTTCTCAAATTGTTCGCTATGGCGCACTGGTACGCCCTGTCGCATTCCAGACAAATCGGGGTCCAGATAAAAACAAATATGTATAATTACAATGCCATAGGCTTTTACCATGATTACTGATATACCGTAACAGGATATGTACGTATTACAAACATGTAGCTTTAGGTATGTTTCATTTTATATTTTTGGTCGCACCTTTTCCTTTGTATAAAATTTGACTTAATTATAACATGTGGGGCGCCTACAATTATTTATAGGATTTCAAGTGCGCCCCGATTTAAAAAAGTTTGAGAACCACTGCTCGACAGTTTTGACAGATTGGTAATGAATGTATATGCAGTGTAATAGATCCGAAGACGATCGACATCTTTGATTTGAAACACACAGAATTCGTTGTTAACGACAACTGTATGCCATTGCATGGACTGCATAGCCTTTTCGAAAAAATAAAAATCAGCCAGTTAGTTGTCATTTACGCATGCTATTTTGCCCTGGTCAATTTAACCATACATATGACCAAATGAACACTAAAAGTACAATCGAAAATGAAACACCAGCATTACGCACATACATCAGTACATGTAGCTATCTGGGTTCGTGGAATAAATGATTTTTCTTATATTTTAAGGATTGGGATTAAGTGGAGCCCAGATGGGAAGTATTGTAGTTGTATCAATGGCGTGCAAAAGATCGGTCAGTGTCGCTATGGTGTTGATCACTGCCGGTGGAGGATGCGGCAGCAGCATTTTACCTTACCTTTTTCAATTCCTTATCGACAAGTATGGATGGAGAGGCGCCTTCTTTGTCATAGCTGGTCTCTCATTGCAGCCTATGGTGTTCGGATTTTTGATGACGGCATTTATGGATCTGGTGACAGCTAGTCGTGGTCATCGTGTTGAAAAGGAAGTGGTAACCGTTAAAGAAAGAATGAATCTGATGTGTCGATCTGAATTTATTACAGTTGCATTATGCGCACTTACCGCCTTTTCCGCGGCAAATGGTTTTCTTTTTATAATCGCTGACTATGCCAACAACAAAAACCAAAATGGCGTCTTTTTTATATTCCTAATGACAATTATCAGCACGTGCGGGCGACTTGCATTCGGGTTTCTGAATTTGTTGTCGTTTGTAAATAGTCGAATCTTACTAGCGATTGGTGCGATTCTGTCTGGGGGATCCCTGATTTGTCTTGGCTTTGTGACGCAATACGCGAGAATTCTTGGTATTCTTGTCGTCCTTGGCTTCAATTATGGTGGACAGACTGGTATATATGGCGTTGCTATCCTGGATCTGGTGGGTCCCAAGACCTTTTCACTTGCCCTTGGTTTGTGCTCTACTTTGAATGGTGCAGCATGTGCCATTGGTGGTGTTATTTATGGTAAGTCTCCTATTACATTAATTCCTATATAGTCTTCTCGCAGCGGAAAGTTAGATGAATGTATACATTATGGAAAGGAATCCGTCCCATTTGCGCTATTCGTTCGTTTTTCTGGAATTGAAGGTCCACTACCACCGTATGTGGTATCGTAGACAAAACTCCTGGTTGGGCGTTTCATACATTTAAGATTCGAAAAGGACCTTTCAGCTGAAATATTGGAAACCATCATACTGAGATAAATTTTGAGAGCCCCTTCTACATGAGACTGTGTAGGCTTCAACCCGTTTTAGTGGACCAATGTAAGCATGTCATGCAACCACTGAACAAGCCATAAACGCAACCAAGTAATGAAGGATAGACAATTTTGGGGGATAAAACCGTCAAAGCCGTTTTGAAAATGAAAGCGAAAGTCAATAGCTCCTCTGTAGAGCGACTTCCGTGGTATTTTATTTTCAATTACGGTCGTCAAATCTTTTTGGGGCTGTTTTTTCTTGGCCTGCCTACACTGCCTATTCGGTAATCCTCCTCTAGTGTGGGATTCCGATTGGACGCACTTTTTCTTTACTGTTGTCCTTGACGGGGTATACTTTATGCAAGAGCAAATTTTGTCTATTGCAAGTCTTTAATTAGACCCTTATCTACACGATAAGCTCAAAAGAAACTCTGTAGACCTACGGAAAGCTTAGGTACAGTGTGGATTTAAACAATCGTCCATTTAAAATTAAATCTATAAATGGCCGACCAAACTAACGTTTACCGTTAGTCGCTTATATGACTACCGGAAACTGGTGATTAAAGGTTTTCCAGGCGAGGCTACCATAGATATTGAGCATGTTACTTGATAATAGAGAATATGTGGATGGAGTTATCGTGTGTCAATCAGGGGGGGTTGGGATGGCTTAGTGGTCTAGAGTGCAGCGCTTCGGCCTCTAGCTGACCGTTCACCTCTGGCTTGCGGCAATGGTTTCGACCCCTGGTGTGAGCGTATGTGGCATGGAGATAGGGGCGCCTTCTCAACCTCGTGGGTTTCCTCCGGTTTCCTCCCACTGCTAAAGACCCCTACGCGCAAGCGAATTATTGAAATAAAATTAAAACCATGTTAGTCCCAAAGTGACCTGGTTTGTGTCGAGTGGACGTTAAACTCCATTTCTCTCTCTCTCTCGTTTGTCGATCAAACGATCGCCAATTCTCATAGACGGTGCAGACAGAATTTATGCCTATTTCTAGTCCAAACTTATAAGTGACAATTCAGAACAAAGTAATGTTCAACTTTCTCTTTTTTTTATCATCTATTTTTGAATGTATATAGCATGACCGCACCTGGAAGACGATCGCTAGAAACCATACGGTTGTTTTTGACGGAACGGAACATGTCTGCTCTACCTTGAATTGATTTACGTCACTGATATAAACCATGATATCATTATTAACATCTTTAAATTTGATTGCAGGTTTGTTGTTTGATATGAGTGGTTCGTATAGTCAACCCTGTATTATAATGGGTACAGTATGCTGTGTTTTTGGAGTACTTCCCATAGTGGGTTTGTTCTGTAGTAAAATCAAAACAAATTGTAAATCAACGATTAGTAGTGATTAATAACATAACAGATCACATATATATTTTAGTGAATAAAACTGGGTATTTCAGTGTAAAAGCATCTTATTGAAACCTTTACCCTTGCCCTATTTGCAACTGAAGATCTTTGTCACCCGGTTGTCATTCCATGCTATCCGTAAATAGTTTTTTAGACAATATATGGTGGAAGTGTCTCACATTTTAAAAGTTTACGTTAAAAGCACACATGGGCCCTCAGTCCTGCAGCACCACTGAAAAAGGGGAACCAGACCGGAAATTCCCTATGAGCTTTCTTGGCCAACGCAGGAATCCGGAATGGGACCTCCAGGTTAGCGAGCCTACGTGGTACCAACTGAGCTAACGTGGCTCCTATAGATTTATAAATGAATTCAAGAAGACGGTCAAACTCAGGCTGTGGTAATAAGAGTATTTTAATTCAAGATATACAGATAAGTAAATAAAGTAAAGTACATATATGTTAATGTATTACATGAAATATATATCAATATCAACCTTAAATTGATCAAATTAGTAAATAAATACCACAACTATAAAATAGGCTACATCTATACTGGCTTTATAGAAACAATTTCATCACTAACCCACACGAATAGTAAAATTATCCCGAATTTAAAAAAAAAACCCAATCAATCTTTAATCACAATAATTACCTATATGAATACATGTATCAATGTAAGCAAGCAAGGTTATATAAAACACTCGAATAATAGTCTTAGATTCCGAACGGATAACGTCATTTCATTGGGTATAATAAAAATACTATTTCGGTTGGCAAATAATGTTAGACGTTTTTTATTAAGAAGAGAGAGTGAAGGGAGTGGGGTGGGTAACGTCCATTCGTCATTTCGGGACTAACATAATATGATTCAATTATATTTCAATAGTTCGCTTGAAATAAGCTTTAAGGATACAGTAAGCTGTTGAAGGCTTACAATGTTTTTACACTATGATTCGTGTAATGTGGACTGAGACACAATATTGGTCTCTTTAAGGCACTTTAATCCTTTTCACACAACAAACAACGTCACTCTTTAGTTTTATGGAAGTTTGTGATATTTTGCCAGCAATTAACATACGATTTCGATGTTGTTATGTATGTAAGATAAATAAAAGTACAAAAAGGCTGACTTGATGTACATTAATTGTTAACTTGAAAATGGTACCTCTACGTATCTGGGAACATCTCTATAATATTCATATATACCCTGTGTATCTATTGTTATACAAGCAAATTTTGTATCCTTGGCAGTTAATATATTAATTAGGCCCACTCTACATTAGTAAATCTGTTATACAAACAAATCAAAATGCCCGCATGCACTAGATGAACCAAAGCGCAAACATAACTCCTAAGACCTTTGGGTCAAAGGGCTAAAAGCTCCCCCACCATCATCTCGATTACAAACCAATATATTTTGTAAATTAATAGAAAAGAATACTGTTAGTAAAGTTCCAATCACCATGTATTTTTTTTAAATATTAATCTTATTATAATTACGCCTTTCTTTCCTTTTGTTGCCCCCTCCCACCTTGATAGCTACCAGTAAAATTTAATGATAACATCCATGCCATTGATGACAGGGTGAGGTGCGAGTGGTGAAGGGTGGCGTATTTAAAAGTTGAGACCAATGATGTAAGAGAGAGGCAGCGAAAGGAGATTACATCCCATTTTATCAGATTTCATTGACATAGTCTTAAGACTTATTGTCCCTTCATCGTCTTAATATAACTTGTTCGTGCCGGATGTTCGTCAGCAGGTCGATTAATGGGAGTCCAGACTGGTTCACCGACAAAATATCGCTTGGCTTTTATATAGTTCTGAAATATAAAGGTTTACGAATTAAGGTAATTTCTGTTTTATTTGGACATCGGAAGGCGGAAGAATTAACCCAGGGTTAACCGGGGTGTTGGGTTGACGATGGGTTTAAAGCGTGCGCGTTTTATATCATAAGGTCTATCATTGAGTTAAGTAGAGTGGTTCTCCGGTATCCTTCTTCCACTACTAAAGACCCCTGCGCAATATTAAAGAGTAATTATCGGGGTTTTGTATATACGTCAAGCTTTAGTCATATGCGGTATGTGACCCACGGAGGTCTCGTGTTCGAAATGAAATGGGGTTTAACGTCCTACTGTTCTTCTCCGATGGGGCTCATCAAAACACAAATGTGTACACGGTACCTTTTATGAACTTTCTCGCCCAACACCAGGAGCGAACCCGCGACCTCCAAGCATCTTACCCACTTATCCACGTTTACTCCTGCATGATTTCTCCCCTTGTCAGTGGTGTGGGATTGAGGATGGGGCGTAAACCCGAGGTCCCGTGTACACATTAGCGTGCAGGTAAAAGATCCCTTGACAGTTGGAATTCGATGTAAGAGTAGGCCGTCGCGCTGCTCTCTGGGCAAAATTTCCCTGATAACAGACTGTATTACGTGGCCCGTCTTCATTATCCCAGTCGGAGCAGAGCAGTAGGACGTTAAACAACATTTCATTTCATTTCATAATGCAATATATCATACCTTATTATCCAGTGTAAACCTATGGTATATACCAGCAGGCAGGGTTATCATGTCGTTTTTCTCTACTTTAATACGAATCCATTTCTCATCAGAGTCTCGAACATCAAAGTAGCCGCTACCATCCAGGACATATCTTATTTCTTCATCTGAATGCAGATGCTCCGTAAAGAAAATCTTCAGCTGTAAAGATGGAGTAATAACAGGTATAAAACTCAGTTTTTCTCAAAGTAAAAAGAGGAAAACTTCTTAATAAAGTAGTAGCAATGGGTGGAAGTCATTTGTCTACGATCTTGCCTCGGGTGGAAGTGGGCGTAAATCCCAAGGAACGAACGAACGTGGAAGTCACTGGAAGAATCTCTGGAACCGTGCAGTTCAGCGTGGATCTCAGTGATACGGTTGGGGCAAACAGAAGGCAATCCTTCGAAAACAATTCCAGAATAAAATCCACTACATGTAGCTGTGTGTTAGCAATGAGATGTTATTTTGGTATAAAAGAGAAACTGACAACACACATTAATTGATCGTCTATTCATGACAATTTATAAATAGTTATACTGGAATACTGGGGATTCAGCGAATTGAGAATTTCCATCTTGGATCAATGGTGACTTTTTTGTAGGATAGCCATCTTAAGCCACACATTGCAACACGCCAACACGTGACCAAAATGGGGATCCCCATCCCCATCCAAGCCCATCCACGGAATATCGCTACTCCCGCTCTCCTACATGTGACAGTTATGTCGACTGAAATTTCGGAGGATAAAAAATAATCAAATCGACTTCGGGTAGGCTATATTTTGAATTCAATAGAATTCTAACAAGCTTTAGTGCTCTGGAGTCTTGGTTGGTAAAAAGTAGACTGACTGCAAGACTATTAATAAAAGTAGCAGAAATCTAAATCAGAGGGGAGCTTTCCATGTTGATTGACAACGGCATGAGCTCAAAACAAACTTATGCACTGAACTCAAACACAGGTGTAGAATCACTCACCTTCTCGTGATAATTCGGTAAGGCTTGTTCTGTTATCGTAATTTCATCTTCATACGAATAACCTCGTTCTTTACGAATCTGTTTTAACTCCTCGTTGGTTTCGTAGGAGTCGGATTCAATCTGAACAACAGGGAAAAAACAATGTCAATAGGAATTACAAATTCAAAAAAAGGTTTTGATGTAACGACAAAAACATAACAAAAACAAACGCGCCCACAGCAACCAAGTCGTCTAAATTTACTTTTCCTACAACTTTGTGAATAAGTGTACGAGAGAGCTAAGTGTAAATAATGCAAATGGTGGCTTTTCGTGGTATTTCCGTCAAGTCTTGCATTTGGAAAGAAATAATTTAGAGGACGTGGTCTTTAGTCAATTTACTGAACATCGAATAGGATTTACTCCAACGGTCACAGCTAGTTTTACTTGGTACCTGCGAGACTTAAAGCGACAATTTCATATTTTTAAGTTATATTTTTAAAATGTATTAAAATAAAGCCTTAAAATAGATGGTATCTATAAACAGTCCTACCTTCTTAAAGAATAATCCTATAATTCACTATTGCCAGCTGAGAAATTGGCAAAAATATCATTTTCATCTTTAAATTCAAACTCAAACGTTTGAAGATACATAGCTATTCCGTGGGTTTATTTTTAGAAAAACAAGGGAGGTAATTGTGTTATTATTTCCGGTGTGAATGAATTTTAAGTGTGGGAAATAATTCCCATGATCGTATAATAGTGAGTTGACAACCTATTGAGCAAAAGACATATAATGTATTATATTTTGACATTCTTAGAAAATATGAAATTCTCGCTTTAAAAATCGCCTGTCCGTGACAAGTAGACAGGCGAAGATTTCGAGTGTCTTCTTACAACCTGATATCACTGCCCTGTCAGGTTTGTGTTCTTTGTTTTTAGTGTTACACTATGAACGCACTATTTATAGTTTTATTTCAAGGACTACTTGACAAGGTTCAGTGAACTTTTATCAATAAAAATAACTGCACACACAGTGGCCTACTTATCTGACTTGTGTCATTCTATATTCTAGGTTACAAATGACGAAGAAAGATAACATACAGAGTATAAAACGGACTATTTCTGTGCACGTAGTCCGAAATGGCTGCCCTCATCCGCGGCCCAAGGACATAAAGCATATTCTTATAATTATGCTTAAAGTTGGCTCAAACTATAATAATATATGAAAATAAATTAATACACCAACTAAACTGTGGTGTTTACATTTTTATGTTTACTTTATTATATTTTGTAATCATGCAAGTAAGCCTGCCTCTTATAGCTTTTACTATGTGACTAAATAGTGCATAGGGTTGTTGTCTCTGATTCGGAGCTTTTCACACCCATTCCCAATAGGCCTACGTTCAAGTTCGTATATTTATAGTAAATTTGAAGGCGGAATGATTAACCTAAACCTTTCTACAATCTTCCGACTCAGTTCTGACAGGACGCACAGGACACCACGACGCGATTGGTTAAACAAGTAGAACAGTAATTTAGCGGTCTTTGAGCTCGGAACATTCGGTTCGTGAAACTGATGACTAACGGAACTTTTAATAGTCCTTAAATGTCCATAAAGAGGCAATTTTGGAGTTATCGGTCCGATACATAAAAGAAAACATTTAAAATGTACATATATACATGTGTGTAAGGAATGCCACAGCTGCTGTTAAAAAATCCATAAATGATTTCAAATTAATTTTAAGATGAAGCCGGCTGTGGTGAGCTGAGGTGATTTATCTATCCCGATGTCCCAATGTCGTCGTTTGACTAAATACTAGTAATTATTTTCAAGCCACCGGACATTTGATTGACATTAGGCTATTATGACTTATCTCAGACTGCTGAATTTTTATTGTGACATAAATAACCATATCTTACATTATATAGTGATATCTGTAAATTATAGTAGTGATATCTGTAAATTATAGTAGCAGTAGGGCATGTTAAGAATCGTGGTCGAATTTACCCCCCCCCCCTCCAATTATCCAAGATTGAGGTCAGATAGCCTATGTTATTTTGGAAAGTCCACAAGGGAGCTCTCTCAGATGTGGATAAAACAAACTAAAAAGTTTTGGCCTGAACGGCTATCCATATATTTGTTATTTTTTTTTCACTTGATATGATAAAAACGTACCTCCCAATACATGACGCCAGTTCTTTTCTTTAATTCGGCTAAGTCAACATATTGTGGTGGGTCAGTTTTATGTTCCAATCTTTGGTCAGTCCCATCATCGTTCATAATCCATGCTTGAACCATTTTAAGGGTAAGCTTCTCGTATCGAACAAACACGCAAAATTTAGTTTGGCCTTGACCCCGACATGCACTTGACTAGCGGTGGAAAGGTTACCGTATCTTGCCGTCTATTTTAACGCATGCGCTTTAGAAAATCTAACACTTCAATCAAATTTTGGAATAAAGAATGAAACGAAATACGATCTATTTATTGTGGTGCAGATGCATTTTTGTGATTTCAAACTTATTGTTACAACAAATTACAATCTCAACAATAACCAGGGCAGTGCTAGATGAATGATAAAACGTTTTTGAAGTAGTTGTCTTCTGGTCTTTTCAAACTTATCAATAAAAGAAATTACAATTATATAAACCTAAAACATGACAGTGTCAACATTGTCGATGGAATGACATACGAGGCTCGTTCAGGTACAAATATGAAATGAAATGAATTGAGGTTTAACCTTCTACTGTTCTGTTCTGGCTGGGTTAATAAAGATGGGCATACACCTTACAGGTGCTATGAGGGAAATTATGCCCGGGTATCGGCGTTATGGCCTATTCCAATATAGAATTCCAACTGTCAATGGATCTCAAGCCCTTTATAGCTAACGGGGGGTCGGGACAACGGGGTAGCTGCCCCCTGGAAATATTGGACACGCCACCAAAGGCGCCCTTTCCATATCAGTATGATGGGACTGGTTTGGCGCCAACGACACGAGAAAATTTTCTGGTGGGGGTGGGGGCTAGACTCTTCTCCATGTATTTATTTTAAAAAGGATTACTATTGTAAAGTGACACTTGCTTCATTTCATCCTATAGCACACGTTGGATTTACCAACACATTGGCCATTTTATAGGGTTTACCAACCGAATGATAATGCTCAATAACTGTTGATTATTGTACAGGCCCAATCGGCGTCCTCAGAAGCCTTTACTTCCGTAACAATTTTGGGCTTGCTACGGGCCTAGATCTGTACACGGGTCCTCGGTTTTTCTTCCCATCCGAACAACTAGACAACTATCCTCCCCAGGCCCTATTTCGTGCACCACTGACAAGGGGGAACCCGGTGAACTTTCTCGGCAAATCGAACACGCGACCCCGAGGCTAACTAGTGAGTCAGGTCTTACCAACTTAACCACCGTGATCGGACGACAACAACGCTGAAACCACTACAGAATGGCTAGGATCTATTTGTTAATGCCAACTCAATTTTCTTCAAGGTCGCGTTTCGGTGATCTAAAGGGACTATCCCGATTTGAACAGAGACTCAATTATAAGAGTCTGAGTACGTATGACATTTAAGGCCAAAACATAGACGAATTGTGTATTTATCCTGTCCCAAAATTTCAGCTCAAAAGATTAAGTCCTTTGGGCGTCAAAACTGCTTATTCGGATCGGTAACCTTTTAAGATTTCGGGTCAATTTTTTCATTGGGTGACCTGATAATCGGTCCCCGTTCCTTTAGATGTAAATACAGTGAATGATCTATTTGCTGTAATTGATAACGAAAGAAATTATACCTACACATTATTTTTATTTAAATAAGTCTGGTTTTATCCAGACACTGTAAAATACAGCTCGGTACACCGGTCTTCATTTCCAGATGAAGACTTACGCAATTTAAGTTTTTCGAAAATGTATCACATATATCGAGTTAGCTCAGCTTAAACTAGAGGGTTTTAATGGATTTTAACACAAAGCCGTTTTATTTTCGAAAACATTACCGGGATTTCCCTTTAAACTGAAACCACTCCGATTCGCACCATGGCTGATCTGGACCAAAAGTCAAAGCTGATTCGGACCACATTCTAGGCTGATTCGGACCACAATAAGGCCGATTCGGACCACACCATAAAAAAAATACTAGAAACGGAAATTTTGATATTGAATTAAATTTAAAGGGGTTTTATCCAGGCTACAGCATGACGATAATATGTGCTTTTATGTTTGTTAGTTATGTTTATATTCCATTTGTGATGTCACAGGGATTGTATCAACAGGAATTATCTCATTAATCTTAAAATATTATACGCAAGTATTTCATACATATTTATTTTAATTTATAAACTTCATAATTTGTTTCCGAATCCAATATATATTGTGTTTGTAATTATATGTTATAGAAATACTGTTTAAACAAATTTATGTTAATTTCAATAAGTCATATACAAAAATAAAACCAACCCAGCAATACAGTAGCATAACGGAAATCTGTTATTATGAATAACTGATGTATAGAAAAGCAATCAAAATATTTATCTTACCTTGTTAAGAAAATAAACATAAAACAGATTTATAGACTCGATTTTATCACAAGTAAACAGGTAGCGGAATTCGTTTGATTGGGTCTGATTGTTTATTGGATTACTAGGCTAAAGCTAGTCATTAAAAATACATTATGGGAGATTAGATAAAGAGCTGGCAGTTCTCACTATAATAGTTAAAAAATTAGCTAATGTAACGGGGGTTTTCTGAAAATTTCAGTCAAATTAACCCACTGCGAACCGAGAATTTAGCTATTGAATTTGCGACCATCATTACTAAAGTCGGCACGATAACAAAAACCATAGTCTCGATTATACATTTCATGACTAAATCATGAATGAAAGTTGAGCAGCAAATCGGATCTTAACCCAGTAAATATAGCAAGCAGGCGATGACATCGAGAGTTGATTATGGTCTGGATGATTTAGATAACATTTTGATTTAAATGTTATTACTATTTTAAGAAATTGTTTCGTCTCGCTCAGGAGTCATTTACAAATATTGAATGTATTAATCCCCATATAAACCACATTTATTCCATCTGTTGGGATATACAATAATTATTTGTGCTACTGAGTTTCCATACATCATATAAAGTGTCAGAAGGTACAATAAGCATGCATATTATAGCCTATATAAACGACCCAACACAAATTTGCGACCTATTCGCCTGTTGACCTATTCAACCGATGCATCTGGCAACCTGTTCGTTTGCAACCTATTCCCAAATAAAGATAACAATCGCGCAAACTCATCTATTTTTATCAACCAATGAAATCCAACTTTACATGTATTAAGTGAAAGTAGAATATATAATTTTTTATCCATCCCCTTAGCTCAGAATTGATGTGTGATTTTACAATATATTACAAAATTCTGGGCATCCAACTAAATATGTTTCGAAAGGTAATTGAATAAGCTTTCCTAATATTATTAGTAAAAGTTGGCACAATCATATTAAAGAGGTGGTCTCCCAACCTGAACATAGCCAATTTTTCAAAATTCTAAATGTAAAGATAGACCGTTTTTTGTTTTTTTTTTAAGTCCAAATTCGGATCATCGTACAAAATTCTGGGGGTCACAATTATTATCTGATTTAAAAAAAAACGTTTGATTATATCAACATTATACCGTATAAGGAAGGTCGAATTTGTATTTCCTGAGAATCAAACTAAAACTGTTGAACATAATGGTCGCCGCGCTTGTACATGAATAGTGTAAAAATATGGTATATCAAGGTTGTGGACCCTGTACAGGTCAAAATTTTTATTCGATTGTGTTGAAACTTGACATGCATGTTTAAAACCCAACGATCTTGGTACCTGTCGATATTTGCGCATATCGAATTGCAACTTCACGAATTATGGCCCTTGGTTGTAGGAAAAAATACTTTCTTTTTAGCTTGTTCTCTATCCATCTCTCGAAAATGTGGGCGTATCCTGCCTGGCAGCCGCTGGTTGTGATACGTATCCAATTAAATGGGACGTTCTTTTCAAGGATGTCCGCGAGGGGGGGGGGGGTCACGGAATGACATCCAATTGTCTTTTTAGGAGACATCGCCCCTCACTTCTTCTTCAGTCTTATTTGAATGATTGAATGTTGTGACAAAGTGCTCTATAACTTTCATCGTATTGAACGATCATTTAGGTGCAGTTTTTGTATCAAATATGTCATTTACAAGCTACATATTATAACCTGTGTACAAGCTTCACATGACTTTAAATAATACATGTATACCCAACAGTCAGTTAATGCAATATACGATCATGACTCTTTTCCCCTAATTGTTGAGCTATATAACCAAGATTTTACGGACAATAAGAGAGAGAAGAGGGGCAGGGGACGGGCGGAGAAGAGAGCTGCAGATACCGGAATATGGAATCTCACCTGAGTTCAGCCGCATCCGTGGCAGAAGGGCGGAATGGTTGTCTTTATGTACCATGTTAATGTTTTCGTTTATATTCCTATTTTAATGAAGTTCCTGTTTAATTTATGTAGCTGTTCTTTTCCTGTTCGGGTGTAATTAAACTCTATGTTTGAAAATCATCTTTTACCACTAAAGGTAGTATTACATAATTAGTTATTGTACATCGATCGGGAAGATCCCCGGGTATGTTATCAGTTATGGTGATTACGCATCGATGACGGGGGAACAGCTGGGAACAGATATTTATGTATGATTCAGATTCATAATAATAATAATATGATTCTTATATAACACTAAACTCCAAACAATAAAGTCTGCACAATGCGCACACAGAGTCAATTCTAAGTTACCTTCGAGTTAGTTTTCAATATTTAGAAAACAGGAACGTTTTTAATTTAGATTTAAATATTGAAAATGTTGGAGCAAATTTTAAAGCTAACGGGAGAGCATTCCACTTCAAAGCCGCTGAAACGTCAAATGATTTAAAATCAATTTTTTTCCGTTCAACTTTGATACTGAAATATGCTGCAATGCGTTCACATTCCTGGGCGTCTGGGCATACATCAAAATAAATAATTGTTGTATTTATGGTATGAGGAATAAATATGCAAAGTTCCAATACATTATTTAACATGCATTACGCAAGAGGTAAATCAGCCTATTACAAGTCTTTCTTTAGGTCTGAAATGTTATCTAAATTATTAATTAGACATTAATTAACTTATCCAGGCCATAATAAACTGTCGATGTCCAGGCTAGCCTTCGATGTTGGCTAGATTTGAATCCCATAGGCTGGTGAACGCTCATTGATAATTAATGGATAATCGAGGCTACACTGTAACAAAAATATCGGTGAAAAAACGGAAAAAATATCGGTGAAAAAACGGAAAAAATTCCGGAAACAAAAATTACCAGGAAAATTTTATCCGTATTTGTTTTTCCTGTAATTTACAGAAATTCCCTCAATTAACATAAATTCCATTTTCAAATCAATATTTCATGGAATGTGCGAAATAGCTTTATTTAACGTCCGTTTCCGCCGAAGTGCTAGCGATATATTTACGTAACCGCTTCCGCTAATATTTATTAGAATACCCTCATCGAGAAAAGGCCGTATCTATCAACTAATAATGGTCAGTGTTAGGACCGGTTAGAGGCTTTCAGATGTAAGTTTGCGGTATTATCAATTTGCAGATATGTTAACTCTGTCATAGAAGGGAATAAAATATTCTATCCCCAAATTTCACGGAAGTTTCCCGTTTAATACTGAATATTCCACAGAATTACATAAAACACGTAATTTTTAAGAAATAATTCACTCTTTTAAAACAATTTCTCAAAATAATCTATCAATTAACAGGAAAATGTGTTAAACTACAGAATTCGGCGACATAAAAAACGGAAATTTTTTACAGCGTATGCTGTTTATCTTACTGATTTTAGTTATGATGATCGAAGCCAGGCGGCTCATAGTGGGTCAGTTTGACTGACATTTTCAGCAAATTACCTTCATGCTATCGAGTTTTTAACTTTAACTATTATAGTGAGAACTGCCAATTCTTTATCTAATCTCCCATAATGTATCTTTAATTTGACAATATCTATTTGAGCTATAATCATAATATAACCAATTCAATTTGGCATGTTAGGAATTCTATGATCAAATGAATGACGATATACACTGATTATTTAGTATACTAGTAACAACCCATAGCTATATTCATGTTTAAAAACATGTAAGTAAAATTATGAATAAATCAGAAATATATTGTTATAACGTCCAACACTTTAAGAGTTCAATTGTTTTAGGCGTGTCATGTGGGAACGATCAATTCTGTGCTGATCATTATGGTTTGTACGATTATAAATGTGTAAATGGCACGTGCCGGGGTAAGTAAGATATATTTAGTTATTAGGCTACTAAATTTCATTGATTGCTGATCGGGAGTTATCTGGTAAAATTACGAAGGTTCATTTTAGATGATTTGTCAGATTTTGTATTTTGAACCTGATTATATTACTTTTATATTATGAAAGATAATCTGAAACATAATTGTATATTGTACATTATATTTATTATAGATGTAGATCTTTGTGCTGGGATGAAGGATGGTATCAAATGCAACGACGGTTTAGGCGATTGTTCGAGTGATGTTTGTCTCAGTAAGTATGATTTATGGGCCTGTCACACTATAACGTTTTAGACAACTTATTCCGACGTATGAAATAATTATCCAACACGCTGGCATACGCTGAAGTTGAATTCAAAAATCAAGAGGACGCACTTTTTGGACGCATATATAACGTACTTCTAACGCGCTGAACGAATACATAACCTATGTTTAACGTATGAGTTACTTATTATCCAACGTAAACATAACTTATACAAGTATATGACAGCGTGTGCCCAACGAATTTTTAGCGTTCTTGACTGATGAAGAACTGATGTACAACGTTAGTCTACCTTAGGCCTAGTTCAGCTCTGAACGTAGGTCTCATTACACTCGCCATTACTACGTTCAGATCCCGTGCCATTCAACCAATGTCGAAACTATAATCTGTCCCAGTCAATTTTACTGGGCAACTTTTCACGGCTAAACGGTCGCGTGTCAGTCCCCGTGAACGCCTGAACAATGTAAATGAACATTTTAGTGAGAAAATAAGACCTTGCTTACCTAGCTAAAACCAGTATGACCAACACAACACGCTTTTAAAAAATACGTCTCCGTCTGCTAGACGACTTGGCCGATGCCATTGATAGGGTAACGCACAAATTTACGAACTCAGCAATATAAGATGAAACGAAATTTTGGTAAGCCTGGGTGGGAAAATTAAAATCTTTGAAAAGCCGAAAATCTTCAGCCATTTATTGCTTTCTTTATTTCAATTACAATAATTTACAATTATTTTTTTTCAAAAATCCCAATTTTTCTCCCCAGGCTTACCAAAATTTCGTTTCATCTTATATGGCCGAGTTCGTAAATTTGTGTGTTACCCTATCAATGGCATCGTCCAAGTCGTCTAGCAGACGGAGACGTATTTTTTAAAAGCCTGTTGTGTCGGTCATATTGGTTTTAGCTAGGTAAGCAATGTCTTATTTTGTCACTAAGATGTTCATTTACATTGTTCAGGCGTTCACGGGGACTGACACGCGACCGTTTAGCCGTGAAAAGTTGCCCAGTAAAATTGACTGGGACAGATTATAGTTTCGACATTACCTTAGGCCTAACTTATCCATAACGTGTTGGGACTTATTTTGACGACAACGTGAGGTCAAATATATACGCTGGGGCTCGCTAGACCAACAAGACATTATAGGGCTGTCACACATTGACCTATAGCATCAGCGTATGCCGACGTATGAGAAATTTAGCGAGCACGCTGGTGTACGTCGAATACGTTATGTGTACGTTTTTAACAAGTTACGAGCATGCTGAAAAACGATGGTATAAGTTGCTGTACGCTGAACGCGGCCCAAAATTTTGTGCATGCATAAAATTTTCAGCGGATGCCGACGTATTGCTTACACGTTAGGCGTATGTTACAGGTGCGCGACGGGTAAGATATGCACGCGTTCAGGCACGTTTCATATAAGTTACTCATAAGTTACTTCTGACGTCCTGAGCGTGTTTGAAACGTGTGTAGAGATGCGCATGTGCAGAAGTCTACAATCATGGCGGACCCTCCACTTTTATATCTGACGTCACGTGGTCGTCGAATTATGTCCCAAAACGTTCTGCACGAGTTCCGCGTAAGTCAAGAACGCTAAACATTCGCTGGGCACACGCTTCCATATGCTTGTATAAGTTATGTTTACGTTGGAGTTATACGTTATGAATAAGTTACTCATACGTTAAACATAGGTTATATATTCGTTCAGCGCGTTAGAAGAACGTTATATATGCGTCCAAAACGAGCGTCCTCTTGATTTTTAAATTCAGCTTCAGCGTATGCCAGCTTGTTGGATAATCATTTCATACGTTCAGTAAGTTCGAAGGGCGCCAGAAGTACGTTGCCTATAGGTTAGAAATAGGTTACGCGTACGCTGCTCAATTGCCCTGCTGGTAGCCAACGTATGTCAACTTATAAGTAACTTACATGTAACGTGCGTGAACGCGTGCATACCTTACCCGTCGCGTACTTCTAACTTACGAGTAACGTGTAAGCAATACGTCGGAATACGCTTAAAATTTTGTGCATGCAACTTATACCATCGTATTTCAGCATGCTCGTAACTTGTTAAAAACGTACACCAGCGTGTTTGCTAAATTTCCCATACTTCGGCATACGCTGATGCTATACGTCAATGTGTGACAGGCCCATACATTATAAGACAGCGAGTAATTTATACAAACCCGATGTATTTATTTCGTATTTACTATTTCTAGAAAATCTGTAAATCTTAACTCATTTCTATTGGCTTGTGATGAGTTCACCACCTGGACTTCACCAATTTGTCGGTAGATAGTTTTGTATTGGGCACGGATTTCGGACTAGGACATTTTTGGGGGGTGATAATACAGGTCTAGACCGACCATAAACAATTGTCGGCATTTCTATTGCAGCAACTGTCCGCACTTATGCTATCTTGCCTTGACTATATTACTTATTTTCATAGCACCATGTAATAGTTCCAAGGAGTGTAATGACTACCCGTGTATCCAAGGATACTGTGCAGGTAAATATTCATTATTCTAATGTTTTGCGTGTTTTTTTCCCCCAGTCAATATTGTTATTAATCGTCTATCTTGGTGTACTATGGGTTTACACTGTCTTTTTACAAAACATTCATTTAAAAAATATATGTAGCTGAGCAGGGTCGGGTTTGACAAGCCCCCCACCCCCTGGATCCGCTCCTGGGCTTTGCCATGGAACCAGTTTCCTAAAGGCTTATGACGGCTTATTTATTTATCATTACTCTATAAACCATGTTTTGTATTTTTAAGAATTGAAATGTGGAGAATCAATTTGTGAGTCGACAGAATAATCCACTGAATGATGAAAAACCATTGATGAATTGAATAACCACTTCTTTAAAATAATTGTATGCTATTTTTAGTTTTTTAAATTATAAATTATAACTCTAAGCTGGCTGTATATTTATCTAAACCAATAACTACAATATATTCATCCGTACTTTATAAAAACCAGATAAGCCAAAAAGTACAAGATATTAAAATGTTACCCAGTTTGAAACATATAAACAGATTGTTCCTTCTTTGTTGTTTATTTTGTTTACTTCTTGTTGCTGTGTTTGTCAGGCGTCCGTGTCGTAAGCGAACAGCAAAGTAAACAGTTCGTTTTTTTTTTAACGATTTTAGCCTTAAAACATCTCGTGAAGGTTTTTTTTTTTTTAGAGTGACACGATTTGCCCAAATCCATCAAAAGCTATCCTTCAAGATACATAAAGATGCATAAATCAACCCGCGATACATCACTATATTATTTCGTATTCTTACAGTTCCTGGGTACCAAATGTGATTTTTGGTTAAAATTGGACCTTTACGGTCGTTCAATATATTATGACGGTAAGGGAAGGAAAGGACATAACTCATGTAATATTTTATAGGGAACATTATGTTTTTAGAGAGAGAGAGAGAGAGAGAGAGAGAGAGAGAGAGAGAGAGAGAGAGAGAGAGAGAATGGGATTTAACGTCCACTCGACACAACCTAGGTAATTTCGGGACTAACATATGGTTTAATTTTATTTCAATAATTCGCTTACGCGTACGGGTCTTTAGCAGTGGGAGAAAACCGGAGGACCCTGAGAAAACCCACGAGGTTGGACAGGCGACCCTAGTCCTTGTCACGTACAACCGGGGATTCGAAACCACGCCAGTTGCCTCAATGACAGGCTTTATGATACAGCGCGCGCGTGCTAACTATTCAGCCCCCCCCCCCCATATTGGGTAAAAGATGTGCTTGGTGGTGGTTGTCTATACTGAGCTTACACATGCACCACATTCATTTTTTGCTGTTTATCCAGCGTTCAAGACGCTGTCGAGGATGTAGCGTGTTTTCGATCCCTGCATTGGCCGAGAAAGTTCAGCAGGACTTTCCGTCGTGGTTTCCCCTTACCAGTAGTGCAGGACGGAGTGACTGACAAGAACAGTTGTCTAGTTGTTCGGATGGGACGAAAAACTGAGGTCCCGTGTACACCCTGACGTGCATGTAAATGTTCCGTTGGCAGTTGGAATTCGATATAATAATAGTAGGCCGTATAGTGACGCTGCCTGGGCAATATTTCCCTCATAGCACACTGCAAGGCGTATGCCGGTATTCATTAGCCAAGTCAGAGCAGAACAATAGGACATAAAACCCCATTTCATTTTATTTCATTACATTTCCAGTTTACAACCGTGTGTTGTGCAAGTCTATTATTGATGATTCTGTTAGCAATGAGCTGTTTTTGGTCTAGCAAGGCCGGATTCGTCTTCACTATTTTGTCATAGATATATGTTTTTATAAATGTCGTGTTCGCTGTAGCGAACTACCGGTGACATGCATCCAGCAATGGCGGAAAATACGATGCCTATTTTGCATCCTGGGTCCCAATAGTGCCGCTAAGTCTCGCCACGATTTCTTTAGTAATCTACTTCCGGTGACATGCACCCAGCAATGGCGGAAAATACGATGCCTCGTAAGGCATTGAATGTCAATCAATGAAGCGTTCGCGACACCAATTACTTCTATTTTACAAAAGAAAAATAACAGATATTTTAGTTTGTTTATCAAGGTATGTAAATCAATTATTTAAACATATCTTAATAAAATATTTCATATTAATCTCGAAATAGTAGGCCCTAAGCCTTAGTTTCACAGTTTTAGGCTTTTGCGATAGGTATCACGTATAGCGGTCTGAGTTATAGTAAGGCTATTTGTGTTTTAAAATAAAAAAATAAAAAATCTAAAAATCTCGAGTACGTACGTTCACGTATCACGGCCAAAATTGGCTATGTTCAGGTTGCAAACGCACCCCTATAGTTAGTTACTATAATGTAACGATAACTATAGCTGGTTATCGTTACAAGTGGTACAGTCTAAGACCGTTGACGCAAGTTCAAATAGGTTAAAACGCACAATTGTCATTACAGTTTGTATTAAAATAAGTAATGCTATCATACATAATGAAGTCTTAACAACTAAAAGAGTTAGCGAACAGTTTTTCTTTGTGGTAATGCGTTTTACATTTTCTTAGCGGTGTTTCTTGTAATGTGCAGGCAGCCATGACACAGGCCAGTTGAAATCTCGCCAAATAGCGCGACACCTTAACTCCGCCCATCGCTTTCCATAAAAGGCAATGCCTACTATCGCTGACCAGCTTAAATACTATAAGAGTATCTCGGAGCTCCCTGAAATGTCAATGACAGGAAATCACGTCTCTTTGAAATCGAAACTTAATTAATTCATTAAACCCCATTTTATTCATTCATTCATTCATTAATTTATATTTGTTAACTTTTGACGAAAAATTCTTACCTCATCTAAAACTAATGGGATCATGACAAATGTCAAAGATTTGCCAAATCCAGTTGGCAAGACGCCCATTACATCCTTGTTTTGGACTATAAATTTATGATCAGTTTTTGTTCGGGTTTGAGCGAAAAATTTAAGCCCATCCTCCCCAACACGCGGTCTATTATTGTTTAAGACATTTTTCCCACGCTAAGGTCATTAGCATATAATTATGGTCATATGCCATATATGGAAAGGGGCGTATGATCACGTGAGTTGGATTGCGCATGCTCTATTTGACTGGGCGGCCATTATAATTTCAGAACTTGAGAAATTTCACGAAGGGTATGGATGTCATCATAATATATAATTATGCGGTAAGGCTTCACCTTTATTTCAATGTGGAATTGATTTATTATATGTTAAGCTATGTGCAGTACAGTTTTGGGTTAGTGTCTGTGTAAATTAAGGGAGCTATAGACCAGTAAACTTTTTGTAGTCATTTGACTACAAAACTTGCGCAAAGGAACTCTGTAGGAAAAGCCACTACTGTGCCTGAAGTATGACGGAAGGCATCAGTAGTGGAACCATTTCTACCCTATAGTATGATTGTGCCAACTTTTATCAATAATATTTGGAAAGCTTCTTAAATAACCTTACAGAATATATATAACTGGCTGCTTAGAATTTTGTATGATGGTCCGAATTTTGACTCGGAATATTACTGTTCTTTTACTTTAAAATATTGAAAAATTTGCAACGTTTAGAATGAGAGCGCACCCCTTTAATATATATGTGCCAACTTTTACTAATAATATTTAGAAAGCTTGTTTAATTACCTTTCAGAATATATATATATATATATATAGGCCTGGCTGGATGCTGAGAATTTTGTACGATAATCCTAATTTTGTCTTCGAAAAAAATATAGGTCTATCTTTACATTAAGAATATGGAAAAATATGCTATGTTCGGGTTGAGAGCGCGCGCCTTTAATATGATTGTGCCAACTTTTATTGATAATATTTGGAAAGCTTATTCAATAACCTTTAGAATAAATATAACTAAATGCTCAGAATTTTGTACGATGGTCTGAAATTTGATTCGAAATATTACCGTTCTTTCACTTTAAAATATTGAAAAATTTGCGACGTTTAGGATGAGCGCGCACAACTTCAATATTATTGTGTCAACTTTTACAAAAAATATTTAGAAAATTTATTCAATTCTGAGCTAAAGGAATGGATAAAAGAAATAATATATTCTACTTTCATTTGATACATGTAACGTTGGATTTTTTTGGTTGATAAAAATAGATGAGTTTGGGCGAGTGTTGTCTTTATTCTGAATCGGTTGCCAACGAACACTTGCCAGCTGGATCGGTCGAATAGGTCGCGAAGCGAATAGAACGCCAGTTTGTGTTCGGCATATAAACGTGAGCCAGAATAAATTTATTTTCTTTTCATTCCAACGTTGCTTTGTTGAAACTATCACGCGAACAAATGAAATAAGAATGTCACGGATTATTTTACTGTAACAAATAGCCATGTTGATGAAATCACTTGTCCTCGCTAAACTCATATAGTTTGCTTTATTTTGTGCAAAATAATTTTTTGTTTATTAAAATATTTCGTTTCGGTTCTTTTTATCTCAAATTGTGATCTATCCCAAGTAAGACTTGATCTTTAGGTCTTCGTAGAATAAACCAGCAATAAAAAAGACTGGATAAACCCAAATCAAAATAATGGCTGCCAAAAGTGACGTTTCAACAGTTTCCGGAGATAAAATATATGCAAACAAGGTTAAAGATGAAGCTGATTGGACTAGTTTTGCGCAAGAAGTAAAAGATAACAATGGGCCACACCCAGGATACGATTACAACCAAATCCAACCCCATCTAAGATACAGGAACGCCAGGGAGTATGCCCAAGCTCTCCAGCCATGGCTGCACAATTATCGACGTCTATCCCAGATGAATGCAATTTGTTCAATGATGCCGATGTATAATATGTCTTGTATGGGAAGTGGTAATGCAGGATTCAATGGTTGGGATAGTTCTGTATTAAGATCTACTGGTACAACTAATGCCACCTACAATAACACTCAACCCGCAACGCCATCCAACAATGCGCATTCCAATAATACATCACCCCCAGGCAAGTGTATTTTACATATGGCCTGTCATCTGTTTTGTCTAGGACAATTTTAAAATACTACTCATTCAGCAAAAATTGAACACAACAATGTTTCTTAAAGCGATAATTTCATATTTTCAAAGAAAGTCAAAACATAATTATTTCTATGTACTTTGATCAATAACTCACGATCATAGGCATTATTCCCCATAACTCATTACCACAGGAAATGATAACACAATTACCTCCCTTGTTTTCTATTCCCCCCCCCCCCATGCAATAGCTATCTTCAACCGTTTGAATTTGAAGTTGAAAATGACATTTTTGCCAATTTCGCAACCGGCAATAGGATATAGGATTAATAGGATTATTGTTTACTTTGTAGGACTGTTTATAGATACCATCTATTTTAAGGCCATATTTTAATAAATTTTAAAAATATAACTTAAAAATATGAAATTGCAGCTTAAAAAAAGTTCACACTGTATGTTCACAAAAATAATAATACTGCCCTGTTTAAAAATATGTACTGTTGTTTATGAGTTATTGTCCTTTATATAATCTAAAATCCTAGCTGATATGAATCATTACAGCTTTAATTGTTAAAAAAAAAAAAATATTTGTATACACCTACATTGAAATGAGGGACTCACCTCATACAATGCAGTCACCTTTATCTATCCATCATAAATACAATCATAGCTTTTTCAAAAAGACTTTTTATTTGCATATTACAATGTACATGTATAGTATAGTCAATCATATAATTGCCATGTATACAAAGATTATTTGACCTGATGTCATGATTAAATTAGGAAGAAACAACTTGAGATGATAATACCATAAATCTTATTTTCATTTATAAGTGTGATTTCAGGTTTCACAAGATGACCTATCCTATATGAACATGTAATTTAAATGGACGTTGTCATTAAACATCTGTTTTATTATTTCAGTAAATGGAGTTGTATATCGTGTACCAACATTCTGGAGAAGAGTAGCAGCAGAGTTGATAGATTTCACTCTCTTATTTTATATCAAACTCCTTGTTACACTGTTTGTTATGAAAAGATGGGGCCATATGTAAGTTGTTTTCTAGCCCTTTTTTCCAGACCAGACCATCATTGTGTATGTCTACATGTGTCTGTGACCTTATCGACTTGAATCGGTTTTCTTATCCCACGAGCCACCTATATTCACAGTTAACCTGACTTTTTCTACTACAAGATTGCACCTAATATATATCTTTGTTTATTTAAAGTGATAATTTCATATTTTCTAAGAGAGTCAAAACATATTTATTTCTATGTCTTTTGCTCAATAGGTTGTCAACTCACTATTATACAATCATAGGCATTTTTTCCACACTTAAACCTCTTTCACATCGGAAATAATAACACAATTACCTCCCTTGTTTTCCCATCCCCCTCATGCAATAGCTGTCTTCAAACGTTTGAATTTGAAGTTGAAAATGATATTTTTGCCAATTTCTCAACTGGCAACAGTGAATTATAGGATTAATAGGATTATTCTTTAACAAGGTAGGCCTGTTTATAGATACCATCTATTTTAACGCTTTATTTTAATATATTTTAAAAATATAACTAAAAAATATGAAATTGCCGTTTTAAGTAAAGACTTTATGCACAACGTGATCCTGTTTTATTTATACAGGTATCTCTAGTTTTCGAGCTAGCTCTGGTCTTCAAATAAGATTATTTCTACACGTTATGAATACAATAGAACCTGTGTATATTTATACCATTAAATAAACTTATCAAATATATAAAATTCATTTCAATCTGATGGATAATGATAGTAAAATAGTGCGTTCGGTTCATGAGGTGGCACAAGTTACGTTAGCTGATTTGAACTTTTGTCCACGGTGAAATATTTATTGAAAATTCCCAACAAAAATACAAGATATGTTTTTAGCGCTGGAAATGCTCCTGGTGATGGCAGAGAAAGTTCCTCTGGTTTTCCCCTTGTCAGTGGTGCAGGATAGAGGGTCTGACAAGGATAGTTGATAGTCCTTTATTGTTGTGTGGCAAACATGAATGAACCCTTGACGGTTGGAAATCGAAATAAAAGTAACTTATTGTGTCATTGTCCGGGGAAAATTTCCTTCCCTCATAGCACACTGTATGGTGTTGAAGCAACGTTGGTTCAGGAAGAAAAGTAGGATGTTAAACCCCATTTGATTTTGCTTTGACAAGGGCTGGCTATTTTTTTGTAGATATTTCTGGTTTGCTGAGTACCGAACTTCATTTCAGTTTCAGAAACTCATTTTGATTTAAGTCAAGATAATGCTTATTCGTTTGCTTCCATGATTTTAAACTTTAGTATAATGAGGATAAATCCATAACATAATCCTACAAATGTTATGATTGATTATTCTGTGTGACTTGTTTTGAATTTAACAATCTATTGAATAAATTTATGAATGCTTATTATGTTTTTGTTTTGTATCTTTTTTCAGGTATGATTCAATAGATTATCAGGAATTATTTACCATGGAGGAAATGGATTACGATAAAGCCTTCGCTATAACCTCAGAGGTCATTGCCATGGAAATTATCAACAGATTGTTGATAACAATATTTGAGGTATATTGTACATATACTACTTAGTATCAAAAATCAAGTTATTAAAACTTCCTTCTTTTAGGTTGGTTTTAAATCAATGGGATCTTTATCAAAATGTCAAGCAGAGAGAGTTTTTGAGAAGCCCCTGTTAGTCCGTCCGTCCATCCACAATTGTTTGTGAACAGTCTACAGGTCACAATTTTTATCCGATTTCAATGAAACTTAAAATATAGGTTTGTCACCCTAAGATCTTGGTTCCTTTCGATATTGGCATGTATCGGACCGTAACTTCATGGGTTATGGCCCCTGATTGTACGAAAAATCACGTTTTTTAGCTTTTGAACAGTGTAGAGGTCACAATTTTGAACCGATTTTGATGAAACTTGACATGTATTTTTATAACCCAAAGATCTTGGTCCCTGTCGATATTTGCGCCCATCGGATCGTAACTTCCTGAATTATGGCCCCTGATTGTCCGAAAAATCGCCCTTTGTAGCTTGTGGTCCCTCTGGAGGTCAAAATTGTTATCCGATTTAAAAAAACATTTGATTATGTCACTGTTTCATGGTTATGAAGGTTGAGTTCGAATTTCGTGAAAATCGGACCAAAATTGACGGACAAAATGGCCGCTGTTTGTACGCGAATGGTGTGAAAATATGTTATATCAAGGTTGTGGACCTTATAGAGGTCACAATTTTGAACCGATTTTGATGAAACTTGACATGTATGTTTATAACCCAAAGATCTTGGTTCCTGTCGATATTTGCGCCCATATCGGATCGTAACTTCCTGAATCATGGCCTCTGATTGTCCGAAAAATCGCCCTTTTTAGTTTGTGGTCCCTCTGGAGGTCACAATTATTATCTGATTTAAAAAAACGTTTGATTATATCACAGTTACACCGTAGTGTAAGTTTGAATTATGATTTTCTGATGATTACTTAAAATGCAACAACTCTTGTTGACTGCCTGGACGATTTGGCTGCTGTGTGGGCGTATGTTTCGTTGCCTGGCAACCTATTTTTTTTGATGGGAGAGAATATTTAGTTATCTTTTTGATTACGTACTCTAGCTTTAAACATTTTAAAATACTGGGTAGGGTGAGGTCTAGTGGTCTAATGTGCGTTTTTGAAATCACAAGGTCTGTCATTGAATCAAGTGGCGTGGGTCCTCTGGTTTCCACCAACTGCAAAAGACCCCTATGCATAAGGGAATAGTCTATTTCTCTCTCTTTAAAATACAGATTACGCTATCACGCATGTACATGTACATTTCTTTTAAAATGTTGTCTGTCATGTTCTCTTTGCTGGCCCGTCTTCACTAGCCTTTTTGGTGCTCAAAAATAGGATATTAAACCCCATTTAGTTCATTCATTGTTTATCCTGATCAATATATGAAACATCCTATTTTCATATAAGCTTTAGTGTTCTAAATCACCCTTTAGTGTATTAAGTATGATTAAATTTACAGCAACAACAGGTTTTTTAACGCCATTATTTTTTCAGACATTATGTTTACGGCATGGTATAGGAACAGTGGGAGGAGCTACACCTGGTAAAAGACTTCTGGGATTAAAATTAATATCGGGGGAACAGATTGTAGACCAAGGGAACGGAACAGTTCTTGTTTCACCTGCAACTGATGTCGGTTGGCTTTGGTAAGTTGTAGATGACATCTTGTCTTGTATGCTATCAAGAGTCCTCAGCATTTTTATACGCCCACATTGAAATGTGGTCATATATTGTCGTCGCCCCCGTCCGTCCGTCTGATAATTATTGCCAGAGTTTTGGCCCTTTATCACAACAAAAAATCCTGTGGATGCTCTAGAGGCCAAAGTTAATATCCGATTGACTTTAAATTTACACATACTGTTAAAGATCATGAGACGAAGAAGCCTACTGATTTTCAGAGATTTCAAATAATTACTTCCAGAGTTATCTCCCTTGATCACTTTAAAAAATCTTGTGACGCTATAGATGCCAAACTTATCATCCGATTGACTTCAGATTGATACACAGAGTTTAAGGTGTTGAAACGAACAAGTATTTTGATTTTCAATGAATTTTGATAACTGAACAGCTAAATCCATGATGTTAAATGTTTCCTATACTAATTGTTAGCGTGGGGCAAAACTTTATAAAAAGCAAACAAATTCTAATGATTTTCAGATAATTACATAATGGGTTGTTACTCTTAATCAGATTTTAGTGTATTACAAATGTTTCATTACCAAAAAAAGTAAAAATATGTGACAACCCTTGTTGACTGCCCGGACGATTTAGCTGCTGTGGGCGTATGTTTCGTTGCCTGGCAACCTATCTTTCTTAATATATTACTTTACATACCACAAACACATACAGGGAAAGTTTTGTACATTTGATCGCATCACATTTAATGTGGACATGTATTTCTGTCACCTGTGCCCGTTGTCAGTTGGTCCACCTAACTTTTCATTTAAAGCTTGTCAACAAAAATACAGGTTTTATAGAAATAAATTTTCTATTACTCTTTGATCATAAATAGGAAACAATTTTTTTGCAGACTTACAGGGTAGATTTTGACATGTTATATTGTTATGCTGGTGAACAGGACAAAGTTTCAAATGGATTTTTAAGACTTAATCTTGGTGTGATATTTTTTATCACAGTTCTTGTTTACATTATAATTTATAAAACCTTCTGAACGCAATAGATGGAAGTGTTCTCAAGACAAAGTTTAAAACCTTTTTTGTGCGGCTGTTGGATGGCTGAATGGTTAGTGCATGTGTGTTGAGTCAGCTGGCATGGTTTTGAATCCCTGGTAGTACGTGACAAGGAGTAGAGTCCCCTGTCCAACTTTGTGGGTTTTCTCAGGATCTTCCGATTTCCTCCCATTGCTAAAGACCCCTACAAGCAAGCAAATTATTGAAATAAAATGAAACTAAATGTTAGTCCCGAAATGACCTTGTTTGTGTTGAGTGGCTGTTAAATCCCATTTCTCTCTTTCTCACTTAAAACCTTTTATTAAAACCCTGTCCTGTTAAATGATTTTAGTACGGAAAATTTTTGCTGCCATAAGTGTAATTTTCTTTTACATATACATGTACTTACATGTAACCCTTTCATTTTTAAAAAAATATTTTTTTTTATTTTTTCAGTGCATTTGTTCGATCATCCATAAAGAATTTCACAATCGCCTTTTTCCTGCCAGCTTGCCTCACCCTCTTTTTTCATAGTCATAATCGCACAGTGTATGATGTCATCACTAAAACTATTGTTGTACAGAATGTGGAACCCGAACACAGATAGACCCTCAATGTACTGGACATCAACAGATATGGACTCTTTTATCCACCCTTACATGTATATATAATGAAAATGGACCCTTTTATATTTAAATTAAAATATATATATGCAAAGCTAATTTAAAGAAGGTATAATCATTATTTTTCTGATTATAGTATATTTAAATTCATATATACATTTTCTATGGGTATTCAAAATACTTTGGACAATTACCAAATGCCAGATTTGATATTTACAGTGATTCCACTATGGTACTAGTTGATTTTGTGTGGAAGGCTCCTAGCAACCTTTATTCTAGTGAGTCATATATTTTGAAGATAAATATAAACGAGTGAGCAATCTTCATAATGCATATCTTATTATATTGAATATGAACTCAAATTTACTAACTGTCATTGTGCTTGGTAACGATAAGAGAATACTTGTCGAAATGTCATGCTTTTAGAATAAAACCAGTGATTGTTTCCAATAAAAATTGTTTTATGTTGATGTGTCTCCCAATGCCACTTTAAGATTTCCTATCACTAATAAAATGTTGTCATGAAAATACAAGTTATTGCATGCATGAATTTTTAAATAACAATCTAATTGAAACACTTCAAAACTTCATTTTACTTGTCTCTACTACCCTATATTGTCGTCGCTCCTGTCATCCTATGTGCGTCCATTCACATAGGTTTGTCTCCACAAGATCTTGGTTCCTTCCGATATTTTTCTCTTATCGGACCATAACTTCTGGGATTATGGCCCGTGATCATTCAAAAAATCACGTTTTTAGCTCTTGTCCACTCTAGAGGTTACAATTTTTGTCTAATTTTGATGAAACTTAAAATATATGTTTATATTGCAAAGATATGGGTTCCTTTCGATATTTGTGTATATCAGACCATAACTTCCTGGAATATGGCCCTTGATTGTCTGTAAAAACATATGTTTTTAGTTTGTAGATACTCTGGCGGTCTCAATTTTTATCTGATTTCAAATTTCACCTTCAATTTTGGTAAATTGAGCAAAACTGCCCGACACAATGGCCTCTTCACAGAAGCAAATTGTGTGAAAGTATGTGATACATAGGTTGTGGACCCTCTAGTGGTCACAACTTTTGTCTGATTTTGATGAAACTTAAAATAATTATGTTTATATTCCAAAGATCTCAGTCCCTATCAATATGCCAACTTTAACTTCCAAAATAATTGTCCCTGATTGTACGAAAAATCAAGTTTTTGTTTTAACTTGTTCTCTATCAATCTCGAGCAAAATGTAGACTTATCTTGCCTGTCAACTGCTGGTTTCCAGATAATATTTAGCATTTAGCATTATCCAAATTTTAATATATATTTTTAAGTGTTTTTAAAAATGAAAACTATAAATTTTACCTGTATTATAATGTGTTTTAAGGTTAAATTCTTTGAAATTTTAATTGACTGACAATCAGGTTTTCCATATGGTTAATTTCACTGTCACACCTGTCAAATAGGACTGAATTGAGAGCCCTGCTATTATATCAAACCAATCATTTTTTTTTATTATGAACTTATAATATTTTTTTCATAATAATACAAACAGCAATCTGGAAATTACAGATGATTAACAAGAAAAACCAATTAGAAAAGCATACAAGAAACAATACAAATTGACATATTTCTGAGATAACATCAAAAATTTAATTGGAATAGTCAGAAGAATTACCAGAAGTTGTTATTTTGTCTTTCTTTTTTTTTTAAAAGATTTTCAAATTTAGACGTGTTATAAATAAATGTTGCATTATTGTTACCAAATCTGTTTTTATTTTTTTGTACATTAAAGCTGAACACCGGTTACAAAAATACCGATTAAAGTGCACATAAAATGGTCCTGAAAATTTTTGTATGTGAGCAGTCCATTGTGATTTATCCACTTTACGGAAAATTCACATCAATCCGACTAAACCTAATTCAGCTATCTTCACTCAAAGTCGTAAAAATAGACCTCCCGTAAAAACGACTTTGCCAATTATGCCAATGTTAACTTTTTTTTATTTAATTATTTCAGTATTTTTGTAACCAAAGTTCAGCTTTAAGAGTCTTAAAATTCCCAAAATGTGACGAAAAAACATTGCATTGCAAGTGAAAGAAAACAGGGAAGAATCTATATAACAGTGCAATCCAGTTTGGATCTCAGTGATACATACGACCGAGGAAGAACTGGAACCGATCCTTGTAAATAATCCATAATATAAGTCCCTGGACAATAAACTTGACAAGAATGTGTTGTGATGAAAGATTTAATCCAGTAGGCGTTTCGGGCGATATGCCTTTCATCTGCAGGCAAGAAGGATATATGACATGAAAAGAATTGACTGTCACTAGAGAAGAGAAAACGAACAAATTAGAAAACGTACAGAATGATTTAAAAAAAAAAAACAATGTACAGGCCTCGTTTTTGGTCCTTTTCAATTTTTCACGTTTTCTCTTATCTAGTGACATCAATTCTTTTCAATTTTTCACGTTTTCTCTTATCTAGTGACATCAATTCTTGTTTTGAATTGTCAGATATCCTCTCACAGTCTCATAGAACAACTTTTCCTGTTGAAAATGAGTGGTCTTTCCCTTTAACATCATAATGACTTGGCCCGCTTTGATTTCCAGCCCCTCATTGATTACTGCAGTTCCCTGCACATGAAGGAAGTTCCTTGAAGAAATTTGGGAAACTGGTCCACAGTTTAGGTGAATAAAAACAAAACCTACTTGATATATTTAAATTAAAAGATTTATTATGATTAAAGTTTTGTTTTGTTAAAGCATGAAGTAACAACAGATAATTAAAATAATTAACATTTAAAAATGGAATAAAAATATGAAAACGATGGTGGTTGTAGTGAGAAAGGATTATGATGCTTTGCCTAGATCTATTTTTTTTTGTATAGCTCGAGCTGAATGATATATCATTGAATCTATTAAACCAGCAACTGAAATAAAATAAAAATATACACTGGTTTATCACACTAAAGAGTCTTTTGCATAAGGCAGAGTGGAACACTCAATATTTCTGAACAGAGATATAACCACTGCTGGTATTTTTGTGTTGTTAAGTCATTTTGATGCTAAAACCCCCTAGAGCACCACATGCATGGGCAGTTAAAATTTGCCAGAAATGAAATGAAATCGGATTTTACATCCTACTTCTCTGCTCCGGCTGGGCTAATGAAGATGGCCATCCACCTTTCAGAGTGCTATAACGGAAATTTTGCCGCGATAGTAGCACTATGGCCCCCTTTTTTCGAATTCTAACTCTCAAGTGTTCTTTACGTGCACACCAATTTGTACACAGGACCAATCTTTTTATTCCCATACAAATAACTAATATTGTCCCTTGCCAGGCCTTCCAACCTGAAACACTTAAAGGGGGAACCAGGAACCTCCAGTTATTTTACTTCCTGAGCCACCGCAGCTTCCAAAATTTGACAGAGCAGAGCTACTTTGATTTACTGTAGTATTATGTACAATTTTCTTGTCTTCATAGTATGTTTTAATTTGCCCAACCTACCCAAGTATTATTTGGGGAAAAAGGGGCATTACAAGGAAATTTCAAGCTTCTCACCTGTAAAAACACCTCCTATTATTGCACAAACACCCGTTAAAAAATGCATAAAAGACCTGAAAGAAAGGGAGATAACACTTTAGTTGACAATTATTGTTCCTGAAACACAAATCCTGTTAATTAACCAATTCTTTGCTGTGTTCAACTGGGATTTACATCTCTCTCCTTTACTTTTGCCATCACCAGCCAGGATATACCACATGCAGCTTCCATTTTTAGAGGATAGTGTTTTAGAGGGTCTGATCTCAAAATTTCACCTACACTAAGAGGATAGTACGGGTCAATAAATTTAAAGCTATTTCAAACTATTTTTATGAAGTCATCCCCTCAGAAATAGTTTTTAAGATCTATTATAATTTGATTATCAAGCGTATAGTATGATGGAAGGTGATGATTGTCAATTAAATTTTTTCAAATGATCGTATGATAGATTAGCCATGTATATGATCATAAAATAACAAGAGTATGATTATCACGATCATCTGTCAAAAATGTTTAAATAAATAACAATGTTTAAAATGTGAAAGCATACCTCGGAGGCACATGGACTGATCCAAAATCATAACTGATAAATTAACATAAATTGCATGTATATGATGCATTATGATCAATTTATTAGTATGCATGGCTGGCTTACCTTTGTTTTTCTGTATATTTTACCATCATAGGAGATAGCTCATACATAAAAAATATTCCAGGGAGACCACTCTCTCCCATACCACTTGATATAATTTTAGAATGTTTTGTTACTGAAAACTGATTGGTATATACTGTCTGGAAAGAAAAAGAAAAGAAGAAAATGAATTGAAATAGGGCTTACCGTCCAACTGTTCTGCTTCAACTCGGCTAATGAAGACAGGCATATACAGAAGGCTATGACAGAAATTTTGCCCGAACAGCAGTGCCACAGCCTACTCTTACATCAAATATCTTGCCAAGGGATCAGAAACAGAAATGCAATAAAATGGGGTTTTAATATCCTACTGTCACTAGAGTAGGGACCAGGTATCATCATCAACATTCATCAAATAACGCTCAGTTTGTGCTACTGTTTAGTTTAAGAACACTGCTTAGTTTTGACATCGGTCATCTAGTTTATGACCATTTAGTTTAGTTTTGATATTGGTCATCCAGTTTATGACCATTTTTAGTTTCATAAACTAGACAACCGATGTCAAACTAAACGGTACCACAAAATGGGCCTTAATTGATGAATCTTGATGGTATTTAACACTTTCTGGATGTCAATCTATTAACTGAATATGTGTATTAGATTATAGATGGTAAGCTCAGTTTCTTTCCTTTTTTCATCAAATCTGAATGATACCCGTTCCCCAGTGGTTCTGATTTTTTTTTATATATTTCATGTGTATAAGGACAGTTAGTATCAGTAAAATGCTACTCCGATCACACATCCTAACTAAGGTAAATTGAAATGGGGTTTAACATCCTACTGTTCTGCTCCGACTGGGCTTATGAAGATGTACATACGCCATTCAGTGTGCTATGAGGGAAATTTTGCCAGGACAACGGCACCATGCCATTCTATTATGTCTAATTCCCACTGCCAGGGTATCTTTTATGGCACGGCAATTCATAGGCCTACACGAGACCTCAGTTTTTTTTTGTCCCATCCAAATGACTAGAGAGCTGTCCTTGTCAGGCCCACCCGTCCTGTACCACTGACAAGGGGGAAACCACGCAAGAAAATCAAGATAAATTTTCCCGGCCAATGCAGGGATCGAACACAAGACTTGCGAGCCAGTGTCTTACCCACTTATAGACACAGTGGCTCCCTTTACTAAAGTAAATAGGGCCAGTTATTTAATTATCACAAAGTATGAAAAATACAGAAATTTCCTTACCATTCCTTTTAAATCTGTATATGTTGTTGGGACTATTTTTATAAAATACTGATACATCATTTGGGCTGCAAAAACCAAAAAGAATAAAATTCTAACATGAAAAACGAAAGTAGAATAGAAACAGGAAGTAAAATAAAAGTAGACAGGACATCTTCTACTCCGGAATTGTGGGATATCAAGCATGGCTGACAAAATTGCATGAACGAAGGACACTGACGGAATTTTATGTTAGTCTGTGTGAAAAAAGCATTACAAGGTCAGTATATGTTCAAATAATCAAATTAAAACAAAAGCCAGTAGCCTGATGTAGTAAACGTCTAAATGACATTAAATATATGCTAAGAATTATGCGTGAAAATCCTCAAGTTAGGACCCACGACTGGCCCTGGGGACAGCCCATGGCTTTTCTTTTCTTTTTTTTATACGTGTACTGTGTAGGCCTACGCCCACATTGTCGGTCTGGAGTCTAAAGTCAATATCCGACTGACTTTAAATTTATACACAGTGTTTAAGGCCATGAGACAAAGGAGCCCTTTGATTTGTAGCGATTTCCGACAATGATTGCCAGAGTCATGGCTCTTGATCACCTTGATTGAAAATTCTTGTGGGCGCGCCAAAGGTAATAATATCCTACATGTAGTTACTCTAAATTTATATACAGTGTTAGATGGAGCTAAATCGGTAATATTTGGGACCTAGAAATTTACCCACAATGCATATAATAAAGTAATCTGATTGTACAAGATTATGAACTGATTTACATTCAATTGTTTCCGCTTTGACTTTAATTACAAATCAGTTACGTCTAGTGAAATACGACAAGTCTCAAGTCAAGTCTCAACCGAATAAAAATTTCAGTGTCTGGTTATTCCAGTCTATTGCACATTCTCTCCAGATAAGTCATGGTATCGCCGTTTGACAGGAGTTGGCAATTATTTATGGCACTAGGCTCTGTATAACATGTATTTTTATGGGTGTTTGCCAGACAGATATTTTGTGAAGGCCTGGGGTTAATATTGGGTCGTATGGCGGTTCCAAGAAAATAAAACAGATTCTTTGGAGAGCTTTCGGCGTACTAGCAGCCAGTAGTTTTCTAGGATTTCACGATCAGCAGATGCTTAAAAGGTTTTGATGAAAGTGAAAGTCTCTGTAATATTGTACATGTATGTATGTTTCAGTGAAAAGAAATTAAAATGCCTGCTCCCCCACCATCTGCATATAACAGAGGAGGAGGTCCCTCCTGTTTTGATCGTGTTAAAATGGGCTTCACCATGGGTTTTTGTGTTGGATTGGCTTCTGGAGCTTTATTTGGTGGTTTCTCTGCTTTGAGGTAAGATAAGACTGTTGTTATTGTGGTAAATAATCCATTTCATTTTCTGGTATTTAGCTTTAGTTGCTTCTGTTGGCCAAAAAAATGCCTGCAGATGGTGTGACCAATAACCCCAACTTGTCCTGCATATTTTTGGAAGGGCTATAAATGTCAGAAAACCGGAATAATTTTTTCAGTATGACCTAACACAGTATGGTATATTTATAGGTATGGTATACGAGGTCGGGAGTTGATACAAACAGTAGGTAAAACTATGATACAGGGTGGTGGAACATTTGGCACATTTATGGCAATCGGTACTGGAATCAGATGCTGAAGGTCTACAATGGATATGATGTGTTTGGACATTAAAAACTTTAATGAATTCTCTTTTCACAAAGTCGAATTAAATACAATGAGGACATCAGCGACTCAAAAAGTCAGTTCTTGAAACTGGACTTTCATTAAACAAGACTATGATTGATCAATAATAAGAAGTGATCCTCTTTATAAAGGTTTGGATGAATTTGTTGTGTAACAAGATTTTGTGAGGGTTGATTGACAAATTTTATTGTCAAAAAGAATAATAACTACATCTTAATTATCTATTTATAATTCATTTATGAAATTGTTATTTTGATAGAAAAGACCATAATGGCTCTAAGTAAAACAGTCTTGCGTTCAACATATTCTACATTTATTCCTGAATAACTACATGTACCTGTATTTACATGTAGCAGTGTTCAATGAATACATTGCAAGTGTATGTTTATCCCTATAAACTGTTTATTAATGAAATACTATTCTAAATCTTGGCATTGTTTAATGCAAGATCAGTTGTAGGCATTTATTAATAATAAAATTTATTTAGTTTCACAAATTGTCCTAGTTTGTTAAAAAATCGTATAAAAAATGCTCACATTTATTGTCAAGGGTACAGGAATTTGACTTTTGAACAGTCGAGATTGGAATGAGTAAAATGGATTGTAACCAAATGAAACTGACCCTTTACATAACATCTTATTCTTTGTACACAAAGATCTTGAATGAAGCTACATGTACCTGTCATGTATTCACATTTTTGTCCCCCGCCTTTCGAAGAAAGTTGGGGGACTATTAAAATGGGTTCGTCCGTCACACTTTTTGGGACACAATAACTCTCTGCCTAATTGAGCTAGAATGTTCAAACTTGGTGTATGTGTTTATAAGGTCAATGCCTTGATGGAGTTCAAAGATGAGCATTTTCCGCTTAGGGTAAGCAGAGGTTAGCAATTTGATTGGTTGATGCTTTGGGACACGATAACTTAGTTCTAATTAAGTGAGAGTGATGAAACTTGGTGTGTAGTTTCATTACAGTAATACCTTGACTAAGTTCAATAATGAGCATTTTCTGCTCAGGGTAAGCAGAGCGATACGCAATTTGGAACACAATAACTCTCCTTCTAATTGAGTTAAAATGTTGTTCAAACTTGGTGTATATGCTTATTAGGTCAATGCCTTGATGGAGTTCGAAGATGAGCATTTTACGCTTAGGGTAAGCAGAGATGAGCAATTTGATTGGTTGATGCTTTGGGAAACGATAACTTTAGTTCTAATTAAGTGAGAGTGATGAAACTTGGTGTATAGTTTCATTACAGTAATGCCTTGACAAAGATCGATAATGAGCATTTTCAGCTCAGGGTAAGCAGAGCGATAAACAATTTGATTTGCCGAGACTTTGAAACACAATAACTCTCCTTCTAATTGAGTTAAAATGTTCAAAATTGGTGTGTATGCTTATTAGGTCAATGCCTTGATCGAAGGAGGGCATTTTCTGCTCGGTGTAGGCAGAGATAAGCAATTTGATTGGTTGATACTTTGGGACAAGATAACTTAGGTTCATCTTGATTGATGATTTTTATGCCAATACAATGACTGCATTCTCATTCAGTAATGGATTCGACAGTAACAGTGTATAGAAACGATTGACTCAGACACGAGGGCCCTTTCCCTTGGCCAGAGGGGCCATTTTGTCTGCCTTTAGGGTCCCCCTAACTAGGGTACATTTTCATTTTTCTTGTCGGTTTTAGCATTTTTCTTTATAAAACACTTTTGGATGACACTTCATGTACAGTTTGATTGCTCGATACGTTTGAAAAAAATAAATGTGCGATTAGTTAATATGTGTCATCTATTTATTTTGGGATTTCGGCGGGGGACATCAGCCTCACTGTTGGCTTGTTGACTACATAATTACAAACTATCTTCTTTGATTGGCATTTAGTAATTGAACATATTAACACAAAGTACAGTTTTATGGATACACAAATACTGGGTTTAATGCAAGATCAGATAACGAGCTGGATGTTCTTTTCATAACAGTCAAAAATTAGATAATGTAAAGAAACTACTTTTGCAAAATTCACCCAATTATTTTGTATTGGCTTTTCCCCAATACTAACTGTAAATGAAAATTGAGGAATAATTGAACTCTTCAGGCTGAATACAAGAAATATAACTGTTTTATATCACGATACTGACGTGGATCAAAATAAGGAACAAAACAATTTAAGAGTATTTGTGTACCAATGGATAATGTGTGACATGGATAATCAAGAGTGACAGGTTACTTAACGAAGCGACAAAAAAACATAAAAGAATTGCTATTCAGTGTCTTGCGATTCAATGCATAAATTTTGAGAAGGTGAATCGTCATACATCGATAAACAGAAACGATAAATAATTTTTAACCACAGTTTATAACTACCTTGTTCTGCATCAAGCTTGAGACCATCTAGAGGATTAACTATGCCTGGATAATCTTGACCAAATGATAAATGATTTATACGATGAGATAAATTAAACTGAAAATAAAACCCCAAACATATAATATCATAAAATTAATTGTATGTTTCTCAGGCACAACCAACCCTTCAGAAATATCTATTTGGTCCAAACAGGAGTCAGTACAGCACCAAATGCTCTCCAAAACCCCAGAACAGTTCAACCTTTCACAGCAACACTTGAACCAGCCATGGGTATCTCTCAGAAATAAGAGAGAGAGAGAAATGGGGTTTAACGTCCACTCAACACAAACTAGGTCATTTCAGGAATAACATGGTTTAATTTTATTTCAATAATTCGCTTGTGCGTAGGGGTCTTTAGCAGTGGGAGGAAACCGGAGGACTTGGAGAAAATCCACGAGGCTGGACAGGCAACCCTTCTCCTTGTCACGTACAACCGGGGATTCAAAACCACGCCAGTTGACTCAATCACAGGCTTTATGATACTGCACGCACGTGCTAACCTTTCGGCCATCCAACCCCCCTCTCAGAAATAAACCAATGGACAAGTGGTATCAGTGTTACAGGAAAGATAAGCTTAAGAAACATGTACATGTAATCTATTACATGGAATTAACTAAAAAGTCATCCAGCAAACCAGATCATAATCCACTAAAGATCACAGGCTAGCTATGCCATCGAGAGTTGATTATGGTCTGGATAAGTTAATTAATGTCTAATTAATAATTTAGACAACATTTCAGGCCTAAAGAAAGACCTGCAATAGGCAGATTTAACTCTTGCATAATGCATGTTTAACTAAGCATTCATATAATATATTTAGTATAATACCAAATTCAAGTTTTGATGTATCATATAAACAATGTTATAGAGAATTTGGTTTATAAATTTGTAATAATACGATAAATTTCTATTTGAAGTCAAAGATACTAACTTACTTTTTGTCCCCCAAAAGCTTGTAAATCATGAACTGAAATGAATATAATATACCAAGGATATAAATGTATGCATTATATTAAAGATACATTATGGGAGATTTTTACAGGGAGTTAGCCATTCTTGCTATAACAGTTCAAAAATAGATGCTGAAACAAGAATATATTGAAAATTTCAGTCAAATTACTTTATCCTGAACAAAGTTGTTACCACTATAATTTTTTACTAGAAATAGGAGCTAAATTCATCGACACCCTTTTCCCATTATGGCCGATTGTTGATTGACAGGCGTTAACTCCACCTATATAGTCTTGATTATCAAGTAATGTTTACAATGACTAGTACCGATAGCGTATTCGGTTTGAGACAGGACTGCAATTCAATTCGTATACATTTATTTTTTACTATAAATTAGAATTAAGACTTTTAATATATAGATAAGAAGAGAAAGTCTGCGATAGGATATTAAAGTTTGAAAGGAATGGGCCAAATCAACGAGGCAGTATTGTAAATAAATTATAATAAATAGCCGACTTCTTGCGTTGCCTGCGTGTACTCTTTTGTACTTCAGGTAGGCCTAAGCGACTCCCTAAGCAGACGAAGTGAAAACAGTCCGGAAGTATGATGACGTCAACGTCACGGAGAAGCCCCGCCCACGACGCCATAGTGATTAAATCAGTCAACGAAATCCTGTTTTAATCCGAGCCCAATCCAAGCCATCCGTGTGTCTACAGAGTTCAAATTAGGCTTGTTGTTTAAATAAAGATCTAATTTATAATTTCTATGACTTCTGAGGCCCAAAGGAAGACCGACAAAAGTCTGTTTTTGCTCTCCCATAATGTATGTTTAACAAGAACAGTAAAACAGTAACACAGCCTTTAATTTTATCCAGAAATGCTATGAAATGGTATTCAGTATCCTACTGTTCTGCTCAGACTGGGCTAATGAAGGTGGGTTTAATTTATTCAATAACATTACTGTTACACCAGCACTTCATTATGTAACAAGTGTTGATATGTGTATTAATGTTTAAGGCATTTCCACTTTGGAGGGCTTGACCAATAGGTAAAATATGGAAATATATTCAGCAAATATGCCAATCCACTTTAAAGGGCGTATGGCTCTACTCTTTGGAACCTGATATTGGTGTAAAAGGTCCTATTATAGAATATACGAATAGTGCTTGGTGAAATAAGCAAACTCTCCAAATTGAATTACACGTTTTTATTATTATTTTGTCGATTGTGAATCAATCAATACTGTGAATCAATCAATACTAATTACTTTTGCATTGTCTTGTAGTGTAGGATTTTATAAGGTTCATAGTGTCTTAAATATTGAATATTAACCCCATATTTTTACAGCAAGATAACATCATCAATATTGAATGAATTAGGAGTTTAACACCTTCAGCTAGGACAGAGCCTGTATTTGTGATAATTAGTTGACTTTCAGATTCTTATTCAATATTAGTTGACTTTCAGATTATTATTTTATATTAATTAATTCTTTTAAAATCTGCCTGTTGACACAAAGACAACCATAATAAACCTACCATGTACATGATGTTGTTGAAAACTTTTTCCAGGAGCAAAATGAAAGTTGCCAGCAACCTGAAATTATTTTTAGATAAGTTATCATTTTCTACAAGAATATGCGATCAAAAGTAGAGATAGAAATCATGCCAGTTCATGAAAATCTTTCTATGATTCTGTCTGCAATAACTGGATTGAAAAGGAATTATGGGCCAGACACTTCAAACAAACAACTTCTATAGTGCATTGTAAGTTAAATAATGAAAAGGACAAACAAAACAAGAGATTGTGTCTGGGGGTTAGCCGAAACCAATTAACAGCACGGTACAGTGAAACAGGTTTCACAGCAAGGAAGGCAACCCATTAAACGAAAAGCTAGCATTTCCAAATTATTATATCAATCTAACATCGATCGCAATCAACTGTGTGTTTACAAGAGATTTCAGTTTAGTACAGATCTGTTCAATTTGTAGAAATGAGGCAATCCAAAAACACATATCTCAAAACAAAGAAACAAATCAATTGTGTTACAGTATTTAAAAAAAATATAGAAACTTAAGAATATCCCTAAGATTTGATAGAGAATAAATTTTTAAAAAACCTATGCTACTATAGAATCTTACCTTATTTACTTCTAAATAACCATAAACTTTACAGCCTTCATCTTTTTGTGCCTTCATCTTTTCGGTCCAACCTTCACGATTACATTGTTCTATAGATTCTGGATTATTAAACGCCCAACCTTTCTTTCTATATGCTTCTCTTACATTTTCACATGTATTACAACATCTGTAATAATAATAAAAATCAAATAATTTCCCTGTACACAGTTTTACTCAGTTGACGTTTACAGCAACTACATGTGTCAATCAAATTATTTATTACTCTGCTTTACTTGCAATTGAGCAGGAAAAGATAGGAGGGGTTAAGGTTTTGTTTGATTAGATCTAATTCCACACAAACACTGCTGTAATGAAAGCAGATGTCTGTTCCAAATTATGACTGGTCAATAGTCTGATTAACAAACAATACCTAACTGTGTAACAATATCATTTGAGTTTAAACAGAGCTCCAGATATGTTTAGGGAAGACCCCAGTTTAAAGGAAGGACTGTCATGTTGCTGTACATGGAAGAGATTTGATTGAACAGGAAGAATAGCCACACACCCTCAAAAGCTCAAATATCAGAAGCCAATCCAGCAAGGACCAGAGAAGCATTTCTAGGGCCATTGAATCTGGAATATGGTTATCAAATTGGTAAAATACTGGATACATGTATCATCACAAGGAGGAAATAAAGCCTAGCTTATGTCGCCCTACGACGTGATAAAACTGAGGGCGACTAACGGCAACTGACAGCTTATGTCGCTATGACTGAATTTATCCACGACTGGACGCAATCACGAGCGACCAGTTGATCATAGTCGTAAGCGCGCTCATGTCGCCCGGCGTGAGTTGAAGAATCAGAGTCACATGACAATTACACGTGATAACCTTCAAAATGGCCTCATTCCACTTGTTACCTCCCCCTGGTACCATGTGACTAAATAACCAAATCCTAATGGCTACTACAAGTGTCATATTTACCTGACTGTTATTTAAAGTTTGGCATAAAATTTACATCGGACCAAAGACAGAGAATGAATTAAGGTAGTTAAGACAGCAAGAGAAACATCCATGTTTTAAAGAAACCTTACAACAAGTCCTATGTAAAGGTTATTTGAGTTACTTTTCACAATGAAGATGTACCCAGTAATTCATTTGAAGATCCTTACTTTAATTCTTCTGTTTCAGCCCCATAACAACTTTCACATCTAGCTGGATCTAAAGGTTTAGTTACTACCTACAATTGAACAAAATTTATTTAGCTATTATCAAAGTTGACTAGCTTAAACTGTGTGATGTGATGATACATTTTGACAAAATAGAATCTATATTTCAATTAAAGATACATTATGCAATAGCAAAATCTGCCTATTGGGTCATTCCATGTCAAGTGGGTCAATTTTCAGAAATTTGGGAAAGTGACCCCCTTGAAAAAATCTGGAAAAAATATATGTTATTGTACATCTAAAATCTAGAAACTGTCCAAAATATGTGGTCTGTAGCATGAAAATTGACTGAGATACGGGTATTTAAGTTTCATGAGTTACCAATAAGTATTCGAAACAAAATATATATCACTAATTTACTTGAGTTTCAGATATCTTGATTTTACCTTTATAGTGAAGATATACCGCTCAAATTTGGTAGTCTTGGAGAACTTTGTGTGTAGATTTGTGTGTAGGGTTCGCATGCTACTTGGCCACGAAAATGACAAAAAATTGGTGCAGTTGTATATTGTCTGGATTTTGAAGTGCTCCAGGTGCTACAAAGTAATAGACATAGACCCAAATATTGGTATATCCAGAGATTGCCAGTAGTACAATTGAAAACGCACCAGTCTTGAATAGATTCCCAGAAAATTGACCGCGAAAATGGTTTCAGACACAAATTTTCGAAAATTGTCTCATATTTTCGAGCCGATATAACCCGGTAGATGAGCACCTAAAAATCTGATTATAGTTTGTAAATATAGTTTGTGCTTATGTTTTCAACATATGTAAAAGCCATTCGTGTCCCGGGCCGTTTTGATATTTTTTCAATTTTTTGAAAATCCGTGATTTGGGTCATTCCATGTCAATTATCACCCAACAAGGTAAACAGTACCCGATTCGATTTTGCCGAATTTTATTTTATATGTCTTTTAGGGCTGAAAAAGCGTATATTCCTAATTTTAACTTTGTCAGACTAACAGTTCCTAAGATACCGTCCACCAAATTTTGGAGATTTTCAGCTAAAATGGGTTTCATCGACATTATTCAAATCACCATAACCCAGTAACCAATAGGTTAAAATTGCTGGAATAAGTGTTTTTGGAATGGGAAAGATAATGACGTGCTGTTTGAATCATAGATATCCTTCTTTAGGAAAGTCTGCTGAAGGTTACTATGTATCCTCAGAGCTTATCCGTGAAGACAGTCCTGCTTTAAGTGTAAAGACCCTGATTTTCAGTCTCGCGTGTGAATATTTAATTTGATTTTACATGCTTATAAAAGATATTATACCTCCAGTTGTTTAACAGTGTGTAGAAAACATGTTGAGCTAAACTTTACATGCAAGTTCATCCCAAGGTCACATGGTCTATAAGGTCAAATTAAAATTCAAAAGGTCTTCACTCTTTTAAAACACACCCGGATGTCAAAAATAAGTGTAGATTTAGAATTCTTGTGGAATTCCCATCCCTGGAAGACATATTCCAGCAATTTTGACCAATGAGTTACTGGGTATGGTCATTTGAATAATGGCAGCCACGCCCACTTTTGCCGAAATCCCCCAAATTTGGTGGACCGTATCTCAGGAACTGTTGGTCGGATCAAGCTAAAATTGGGAATATTAGCTTTTCAGCCCAAATAAATGTCTAAACCAAATTTCACCAAAATTGAATGGTGATTCGCTTTAAGTCATTGGGTGATAATTGACAAGGAATGGCTCATAACACAGATTTTGAAAAAATCTTAAAAATATTGAGATGACATGGGACAAGAATGGTTTTAACATATGTTAGAGACATTAGTACAAACTATAATTCCACCAAGTTTCAGATTTTTAGGTGCCCATCAAACAGGGTTCATTTGGCTCCAAAATACGATTGTTGACATAGATTAACACAAAACACAGATTTTCAAAAAATCGAAAAAATATCAAAATGGCCCGGGACAAGAATGGCTTTTACATATTTTGAAAACATAAGCACAAACTATATTTACAAACTATAATCAGATTTTTAGGTGCTCATCTACCGGGTTATATCGGCTCGAAAATATGAGACAATTTTCGAAAATTTGTGTCTGAAACCATATTCGCTATCAATTTTTGGGGAATCAATTCAAGACTGATGCGTTTCAATGCGTTTCTTATGTAGTACTACTGGCAATCTCTGGATATACCAATATTTGGATCTATATCTATTACTTTGTAGCACCTGGAGCTCTACAAAATCCAGACAATATACAATTGCACTAAATTTTTGTCAGTTTTCATGGCTAAGTAGCATGCGAACCCTACAACTCACCGGTAATCTGATTGCAGATTCATAATCTACACACAACGTTCTCCAGTCATTGTATTGGCATAAAAATCATCAATCAAGGTGAACCTAAATTATCTTGTCCCAAAATATCAACCGATCAAATTGCTTATCTCTGCCTACCCTAAGCAGAAAATGCTCATCTTCAAATTCCATCAAGGCATCGACCTAATAAGCATACACACCAATTTTGAACATTTTAACCCAATTAGAAGGAGAGTTATTGTGTTCCAAAGTCTCGGCAAATCAAATTGCTTATCGCTCTGCTTACCCTGAGCAGAAAATGCTCATTATTGAACTTAGTCAAGGTATTACTGTAATGAAACTATACACCAAGTTTCATCACTCTCACTTAATTAGAACTAAAGTTATCGTGCCCCAAAGCATCAACCAATCAAATTGCTTATCTCTGCTTACCCTAAGCAGAAAATGCTCATCTTTGAACTCCATCAAGGCATTGACCTAATAAGCATATACACCAAATTTGAACATTTTAACTCAATTAGAAGGAGAATTATTGTGTTCCAAAGTCTCCACCAATCAAATTGCTTCGCTCTGCTTACCCTAAGCAGAAAATGCTCATTATCGAACTTAGTCAAGGTATTACTGTAATGAAACTATACACCAAGTTTCATCACTCTCACTTAATTAGAACTAAAGTTATCGTGTCCCAAGGCATCAACCAATCAAATTACTTATCTCTGCTTACCCTAAGTGGCAAATGCTCGTCTTTGAACTCTATCAAGGCATTGACCTAATAAACACATACACCAAGTTTGAACATTCTAGCTCAATTAGGAAGAGAGTTATTGTGTCCCAAAAAGTGTGTATCGTGTCCCAAAGCATCAACCAATCAAATTGCTTATCTCTGCTTACCCTAAGCAGAAAATGCTCATCTTCGAACTCCTTCAAGGCATTGACCTAATAAGCATATACACCAAATTTGAACATTTTAACTCAATTAGAAGGAGAATTATTGTGTTCCAAAGTCTCCACCAATCAAATTGCTTCGCTCTGCTTACCCTGAGCAGAAAATGCTCATTATCGAACTTAGTCAAGGTATTACTGTAATGAAACTATACACCAAGTTTCATCACTCTCACTTAATTAGAACTAAAGTTATCGTGTCCCAAGGCATCAACCAATCAAATTGCTTATCTCTGCTTACCCTAAGCGGAAAATGCTCATCTTCGAACTCCATCAATGCATTGACCTAATAAACACATATACCAAGTTTGAACATTCTAGCTCAATTAGGAAGAGAGTTATTGTGTCCCAAAAAGTGTGACGGACAGACGGACAGACAGACAGACGGACGAACCCATTTTAATAGTCCCCCAACTTTCTTCGAAAGGCGGGGGACAAAAAGTTTTAAAACTTTACCTCAACAAGTTTTTGAGAGGGGTCTCCTAAATCTGAAATATAAAAGAGATGATTAAAGATACATTATGGGAGATTAGATAACGATGTGGCAGTTTTCACTATAATAGTTAAAAACTAAATAATGTAAAAGCAATTTGCTGAAAATTTCAGTCAAATTGATCCACTATGAACTGAGAATTGAGCGAATGAAAGTTCCATCTAGCCTTGATCATCATTACTAAAGTCGGTACGACAAAAATCATAGTCTCGATTATCCACTTATGTTAATCATTACATTGTAAATCACGAAGGAAAGTTATGCAGCAAATAGGATCATAATCCAACAATTCACTAGCTAACGAGAGTTGATTATAGTCTGGATACGTTAATTAATGTTTAATTAATAATTTATATAATATAACCTTTCAGGCTCAAAGAAAGACCAGCAATAGGCAGATTTAGCTCTTGCATAATGCATATTTAATAAACTAAAGAATAATAGTCAGATAAAATGATTCTTAAAGGGAATGTAGCATTTAAATGAAATGAAATGAAGTTTGATGATAACAAAATTAAGTTCTAAATGAAATGGGTGTAACATCCTACTGTTCTGCTCCGATTGGGCTAATGAAGGCATGTGATACGCCATACAGAGTGATACAGTGTACTATGAGGGAAATTGCTATTAATTTAATAAAGTATTAATAGAGGTGACGATGATTTTAGCAAATATTTCAGATTTGTTTATAAAATCAACTGACATACATGTACCACATGTGCTAGTACTAGTGCCACCAGTGATATCATGAAAGCAATCTTTTATTTAGAGTGGTATTTAAATGGAGGTGTTTAGAAAATATATTCTAGTACCTTACCAATATATCATCATTATCTAGTATTAGTAACAGAAGTTAGAAAATGATTGAAAATCTCCAAAAACAATTAAAATAATATGCCCACCTGGTTTTTCTGGCGTTTCTGAAATTGCTACACCATTATTATCTATTCTTTGTTTTAACAAATGATGATCAACATCAATCTGTTGTTCTCCGGATACATCCATAGCATCTATACTTAAATCTAGAGATGAGAAAATAAATCTATACTTAAATCTAGAGATGAGAAAATAAATCTATACTTAAATTTGGAGATGATGGAATCAAATCGATACTTAAAATCTACAGATGCAAAAACAAATCTATACCCGAAGGAGGTAAACCGATGTCATTCATGTCAAACTAAAATATTGAATACGGGTGTTCAGCAATGTTCTTTTGACTAGTGATAAGGAAAGCTCTATATATTAATTTCAAAAGATTAAGCTGTACGTAGATAGATATGTTAAGTTTTGCTTTTTCAACTTAAACTTTGGCCACAAAAACAGCTATAAACGTATCTCAACATTGTCAGCACTTGTTCTATCCTAAATCAAGCATCAAATTAAATGAAAACATTCAGCAAGTTTTTTTATACTTACAAGCACATGGCATTTTAGGAAATGTTGCGTCTATGTTTATTTTTAACTTCTGACCACGTGTGGTGTCAACAAATAATTCAGGATGGATTTCTTTTGTTAAATAATAATTCATCTCAGATACAAACAATATTACCATAATTAAGCCACTAATAATAGTCACTGAAAAAATGTAAAACCTGGATTTTATATATATATATGTATATACAAAAAAATTGGGAAACAGCTCTCAGGTGAGATATATGTAGTTTGTTTTCTTTATTTATATGTATATATATATATATATATATATATATATATACATGTATATATTAAAGTAGATAAAGTATAAGTACTTCTTTTTTTACGGTAGATAAATGCATAAATAAATAAAAAATACGTCCAGGTAAAAAATTCTCCACTTTACTTCATTCTATATATATATATATATAAAATCTGTGCAACTCAGTATTCAAAAAACATCACTGTATAATTGATTGATTGACAATTCATTGGGATACCAGTCAAACCATTGTACTTCAGAGATAAAAAGGACATTAATCAAATGCTTTGGAAATCTTGAATTTTTTAATAGCGAGCAAGCGAGAGAGAGGTTTAACCTCCACTCGATACAAACTGGGTCATATTGGGACTAACATATAGTTCAATTTTATTTCAATAATTTGTTTTCACATAGGGGTCATTATTGGTGGGAGGAAACTGCAGGCTGGACAGGCGACCCCACTCCCCTGTCATGCACAAACGGGGTATGGAAAGGATGCCAGTTGACTCAATGACAGACCTTATCATACTGCACAAGCTAACCATTCGGCCATCCAACCCCACAATTTTTTAACAGGTCTTAATGTATCAATAGCCTGTAGTGTGACATATTATGCAAATATTTAAATTTGATTAAACATGCATTATGCAAGAGCTAAATCTGCCTATTGCAGGTCTTTCTTTAGGCCTGAAATGTTTTCTAAAGTATTAATTAGACATTAATTAACTGATCCAGGCCTTAATCATCTCTCGATGGCATCAGATTTCTCCGATATTAAACAGATTGGAATGGTTCAGCGATCCTTCTATTTAATCAAATATGGTGGACCGTGACGTAGCTTTGATCAACCAGTACCGTAGTTGAAATTATTGCACATGTCTGTCAAACCTTCAAAGGCTAATATTTTCGCTTGTAATAGAGTAATTTGAATGAAATTTTCAAATTATTCATTTTACATTAGCTACTTTCGAACTATTATAGCAAGAATGGCTAGTTCTTTATCTAAATCTTACATAATGTATCTTTAATGAAAATCTGATAAAAACACAGATCTTAGATCTTACTTTGTTTCGGTTTTTATATGGTAGTTAAAATTTCAGTTAAGATTAATATAGATATTATATACATACACTGGCTGAAGGTAAGGATTCAAAAACAAGCCAAAGGCTTATATTAATTCGTCTCCTTATTTAATAAATATACTACAAATACGTACAACTGTGATATATGTACACTTCACATACAAAATACATTTAACAATACGGTGTTTTGTATTCACTATTAATCGTGCATGCAAGTAATGTAATAGTTGGTGTCACTTACAGTGCCTTACCATTTCATAATACGCTTGAGTCGTATGATGTTTTGCTTATGTCAGATATTTATCGATGGTTATTGGAGTCTCTTAGATAAATGCATAAATTCATGGACTGTATTAAATATGTGCGTATTCATTTGCAAGGTATAATTCCTATCACCGTTGGTGAGTGTTTGTAAATTAATAAAAATATCTGGTAATGTATTTATATACCTATTTAAATTGTAAGTAAACAACTGTATGATGTAGGACATTGCTTCAATCTTTGATGCATACTGGTACAATTTAATGACATAACTTCTATAAGCTCTATAGTACGGTATGTTTAATGTTCTTCCGAAGAAAGATTTAAAGGAGCTAGATCGCTAATATTTGGGATCTAGAAATTGACACAAATGGGTCTCAACGCATATAAATAATGTAATATGAATAAGAATTTATATCAACTGATTTACATTCAAATTCAACCATTTCCGCCTTTACTCTAATTTTCAATCAGTTATATTTGGCAAAATAGAGCCGATGCCTGAAGTCTCAATCGAATGTCTAGGGTCTGGTGATTCCAGTCTACATAGTATTTATTGCGTATGCTCTCCAGATGTCACCGTCTAGCCTCGTTCTTCAAGTCCCTTGTTAAAAATGGACCTAAAACGCATTTTGGTACACGATTCGTGCACCACTGGTAATTTTTTTTATGTTTTCTTAAATATTGTATATCAGAAGCCCATCTTTTCCCGGCAAGATCACAACATCAATGTTGATTTAAATTGAAAAATAATTTGTGTTTTCGTTGTCGAAGATTTTCGACGAGATTGAGTTAGAGACTTAGCTACTTTAAAAATACATTTTCTTGGTGGAGAGTGACAATGCATCTTCATGAAGTTGGTGTAAAATACCAATTTACCAACCAGACTTCCATATTGGGTCATTTATTATTTTATTTAGTTTAAAATGAAAGATCCAAACCCTAGCTCAAACTCTAACTACATGTCCTCATGTCATGTACTGATGTAGTGACCAAAGGCGTTTTTACGAGAAAACAAATCGGTTTCGATTACCTATCTCGATTTGTACATGACGTAGGTCTCGGGTTTGGTATTCAAATCGGTTCTCATAAACGCGACGACTTAACTCGCAAGATGGCTGAAGAGAGAAGAATTGGGAAAAATGTGTTAAAAAATCAATTTTCTTTATTCTGGTCTTTGGGAAAACACCCAAAAATAAAAACGATAATTGTACCATTTGACTGTTCCCAGTTGCCACAAATTCATATTAGAAATGTCTATGATATACATATTTTAACGTGAAATTCGGAAGAAAATGATCTAACGTCAGGCACGTCGTGTGGCTTGTTGTGGACGCCATCTTGGAAATCGAATCGCCAATCCGCCAGGTGAGCAAGTTGGAAGATTTGCATAATCGATTTGGCAAATCGTCGTGGTAAATACGAAAATTAGGTGAAACCGATTAGTCTTATTTTTGCCGTAAATGCGTTTTAAAAGGATTTGCAAATCGATTAGCCATAATCGGTTTCTCGTAAAAAGGCCTCAAACTTCTAACCCTGGAATTAATGGTAAATTTATTTCATAATCATAGTCGTCATAGAATTAATTAATTAATAATATAATGTGGAATATGGTGAAATTCAAATGAACCATTTTAAAAGGATGCCCTGTGGCACCAAGTTTTAAATTACACAGGGCTGTCAAATTTTTGGCATTTTTATTGATACAATTTATTGAAGATTTCGCCGCTCTCATCTTTTGACTTTTTTTTAACTAGGCCTTCATAGGCCTAGATCTACTAAAATGTAATAAGTAATAATAATAGTTTTAAATTTTAAATTCATTACCTGCAGCTCCCCCAAAGGTTTTCACTCTGAAATCTTCTAATGTTTTTGGATAAGCGTCAAATTGACGAATCCTCTCAAATAATTCTTTAGCAGACATTCTGGAGATCACTAAGATCCAGATCTTTTCTTACGAGATAATTATTGGTGTAAATTCATAGACGAATCAAATTCTTCTGCGTGTCGCCATTAATGTACATCAACTTCCGTAAAGCTTTCTGCACAGGCGTATCATACCATTTCTAACTTTATGTTGAAGAGCTCCTTTGTTGGTAAACAAAATGAAAGAAGACACGTGGTTTTGGTTTTTGTTTCGCAATATTCATTACGTACTTTAGGGTTTCCCATTTACTTATATTAACAGTAGTGCAGGATAACAAAGGATTAGCTTATGTACATTAAGGAGCTAAACCTAACTTAATATGGAAAATTAAAGCACGAATTACAAATGTACGCTATTAAAAGGCCATATATATCGATCAATAATGATGTTATTATCGTACCGCGAAAATATGGGATCCCAACATCCAATTATTTAAGACATAATAAACATTTTTAAATAGTACATATGTCGATCGTGTATTCTATAGTTTCGGAAGCCATACATTTTTTGCAACACAGAAAACATCTTACGACACAGAGTGGAGATTTAAGTAATGGTTGATTGCAATTAACGACAAAATAATATTAATAATAATAGTAATAATAATAATAATAATAATAAAAAAAAACAAACCGTGAAGGATGGAGTAAGCAGCAAGCTCAAACGTTCAATTTAGACTGTTCACGTATTTACTTAACTTAAAGGAGCTAAATCGCTAACATTTGGTGGGGAGTTGGGATGGTCTATTGGTCTAGAGTGCCGCGCTTCGACCTCTAGCTGGCTAGTACCTCTGGCTTGCGGCTATGGTTTCGATCCCTGGTGTTAGCGTATGTGGCATGGAGATAGGGGTGCCTTCTCAACCTTTGGGTTTCCTCCGGGCACTCCTTTTTTCTCCCACTGCTAAAGACAAGACACCTACGCGCAAAATTGAAACTATATGTTAGTCCCAAAATGACCTAGTTTGTGTCGAGTGGACGTTAAACCCCATCTCTCTCTCTCTCTCTCTCTCTCTCTCTCTCTCTCTCTCCCTCTCTCTCTCTCTCTCTGTTATACATGCTTTAAGTCATGATAAGCTACTATTGTGGCAATACGCAAGCGCAAATTTATAGCATCTGGTTATTCCAGTCTACATACGCCGTTTGATTTGGTGCAATGTGATTAGCCTCGTCCCTCGAGTCTCTTGTTAAAACTGGGGCTGAACGCATTATGGTACACGATTCGTGTACCAATGGTAAAATGTTTATTTTGTCTTAAATATTGGATATCAGAAGCCCATCTTTTCCCGGCAAGATTACAGCATCAATGTTGATTTAAATTGACAAATAATTCGTGTTTTCAATGTTGAAGATTTTTGATGATATTGAGTTAGAGACTTAGCTACTTTAAATGATTAGAATTTACACTTATATTCAAGTCATAAGTTTATATATTTCGGATCCATTTTCCAAAGTTGTACTATATCGAGCAACACCACGGGCAAATATATGATAATCTAAAGCACAGGCATTACCCCACCCCCCTTTATGAATTCTTTGCCCCCTAAATTCTAGGAATAGACCCAAAGATCACCAAATTTCAGTTGATAGTTACACAATTATGACCATTTTAAGACATTTCGGTGGCCACCTTTGACGCCATCTTGAAAAAAAAAACCCAACACTTTTTCGGGGTCCTACTTTGGAAACGTTTAGTATGTTGTAAAGTATAATACACCCTACCCGAATCAGTTGAGAAACCTTTTGTAGCATTTTTTTGTGGGGGGTTGGTAAACTATATTTTGACCTGACTATATGGATTTACCCATGGTATAGTGGAGTAGATCAACGGAATGAATACAATGGGGATACCGAGGATGAAATGGAACAGAACCGAATGAATCACATTTCATTTCATTTCGATAGTCCTCAGTCGTCAGGAGAAGGTATTAGTAGTAAATGACTTTCAGGATACCGCCCCACCTGGCCACAGTGGCTTAGCCGTGGAATATATATTGGGGGTGGGGGTCCGCAAATGAATATGACAATCTGTGAGGCCGGTGGCACGAGGCACCCCCATAATTTTTCTTAAAGTTTCAGTCTTCTGTAAACATTGTTTTAGTGTTTTGACATATTTTACGGGGTTAAACTAAAACTACAATACTATATACATATACGCATTGACAAGAAAGTTATATAGATATTTAAAATATTTTGTACATTTTGTGTATTATAAATTGATTTCAAAAAGTAAACATAAGTGTTTGTGTTTTAATTTGTACATTGTTTAACACAAACCTTGTAAGACATCAACTTTTTTTATACGTCCACAATTGTTTGTGAACAGTCTACAGGTCACAATTTTTATCTGATTTCAACGAAACTTAAAATAGATTTATCACCCTAAGATCTCGGTTCCTTTCGATATTGACATGTATCATACTGTAACTTCATGGGTTATGGCCACTGATTGTACGAAACTTAAAATATAGATTTATCACCCTAAGATCTCGGTTCCTTTCGATATTGGCATGCATCATACTGTAACTTCATGGGTTATGGCCACTGATTGTACGAAAAATCACGTTTTTTAGCTTGTGAACAGTGTAGAGGTCACAATTTTGAACCGATTTAGATAAAACTTGAAATGCATGTTTATAACCCACAGATCTTGGTTCCTTTCGATATTTGCGCCTATCGGATCTTAACTTCCTGAATTATGGCCCCTGATTGTCCGAAAAATCGCCCTTTTTAGCTGGTGGTCCCTCTGGAGGTCAAAATTGTTATCCGATTTAAAAAACCGTTAGATTATATCACCGTTACATGGTTATGGAGGTTGAATTCAAATTTCGTGAAAATCGGACCAAAATTGACGGACAAAATGGCCGCCGTTTACGCGAATAGTGTGAAAATATGTTATGTCAAATTTGTGGACCTTATAGAGGTCACAATTTTGAACCAATTTTGATGAAACTTGACATGTATGTTTATAACCCAACGATCTTTTATCCTTTCGGTATTTGCGCCCATCGGATCGAAACTTCCAGAATTATGTCCCCTGATTGTCCGAAAAATCGCTTTTGTTAGCTTGTGGTCCCTCTGGAGGTCAAAATTATATTCCGATTAAAAAAAACGTTTGATTATATCAGCGTTACATGGTAATGAAGAGACAAGTTGAATTTGTGAAAATCGAACCAGAATGGACGGACAAAATGGCCGCCGTTTGTACACGAATAGTGTGAAAATATGTTATATCAAGGCTGTGGACCCTATAGAGGTCACAATTTTGAACCGATTTTGATGAAACTTGACATGTATGTTTATAACCCAAAGATCTTGGTTCCTTTCGATATTTGCACCCATCGGATCGTAACTTCCTGAATTATGTCCCCTGATTGTCCGAAAAATTGCTTTTGTTAGCTTGTGCTCCCTCTGGAGGTCAAAATTATTATCCGATTTTTAAAAGCGTTTGATTATATCACCGTTACATGGTAATGAAGAGAGAATTTGAATTTCGTGAAAATCTGACCAGAATTGACGGACAAAATGGCCGCCGTTTGTACACGAATAGTGTGAAAATATGTTATATCAAGGTTGTTGACCCTATATAGAGGTCACAATTTTGTACCGATTTTGATGAAACTTGACATGTATGTTTATAACCCAAAGATCTTGGTTCCTTTCGATATTTGCACCCATCGGATCGTAACTTCCTGAATTATGGCTAAAATGGCTGCAGTTTGTACGCGAATAGTGTGAAAATATGTTATATCTAGGTTGTGGGCCCTATAGAGGTCACAATTTTGAACTGATTTTGATGAAACTTCAAATACATGTTTATAACCTAAAGATCTTGGTTCCATTGCATATTTGCACATATCGGATCGTAACGTCCTGAATTATGGCCCCTGATTGTACAAAAAATCACCCTTTTTAGCTTGTGGTCCCTCTGGAGGTCACAATTATTATCTGATTTCAAAAAAAGTTTGATTATATCACAGTTACACCGTAGTTATGGGTGAGTTTGAATTATTTTTTCTGGTGATTACTCTTGTTGACTGCCCGGACGATTTAGCTGCTGTGTGGGCGTATGTTTTGTTGCCTGGCATCCTATTTTTTAAAATATATATTACACTAAATATGTAATTTAAAGGAGCTAAATCGCTAACATTTGGGACCTAGAAATTGACAAAAGTGGGTCGCAACGTATATAATACTGTAATATGAATGTATATGAACTGATTTACATTCAATGGTTTACGGTTTTACTCTAATTTCAAATCAGTTATGTTCCGCAAAACAAGCCAGCAGTCTCCATCGAATGCGAATTTCTAGTGTCTGGTTATTCCAGTCAATATACGCCGTTTGATTCGGTGCAATGTGTCTAGCTTCGTTCCCCGAGTCTCTTGCTAGAACTGGGACTGAAACGCATTATGGTACACAATTAGTTTCTAACCCTTTACGTTGCCTAGAACAGACAGATTTGTATGAGTTACTGGTATTTCATTCCATAAACAGAATCGGGTTGATAACGGACAAAAGTCTCTTGCTAGAACTGGGACTGAAACGCATTATGGTACACAATTAGTTTCTAACCCTTTACGTTGCCTAGAACAGACAGATTTGTATGAGTTACTGGTATTTTATTCCATAAACAGAATCGGGTTGATAACGGACAAGAACGAATTGAAAATCATATAACCCCACAGACATCATTTTTCCCCTTGGTGCACCCGTTAAGTAGGATGCTATAATTCAGTGGTCTTCGTTTTACACATTGGAAAACAATATAACTTCATAGTTGTGCTCAGTTTTAGTACGTCGCGCTTGCGTATTGCCACAATAGTAGCTTATCATGACTTAAAGCATGTATAACAGAGAGAGAGAGAGAGAGATAAGAGAGAGAGAGACAGAGAGAGAGAGATGGGTTTAACGTCCACGCAACACAAACTTGGTCAATTCGGGACTAACATATGGTTTTAATTTTTATTTCAATAATTCGGTTGCGCGTAGGGGTCTTTAGCAGTGGAAGGAAACCGGAGTGCCCGGAGGAAACCGCACAAGGTTGCGAAGGGCCCTATCTCCATGCCACATACGTTCACACCAGGGATCGAAACCACAGCCGCAAGCCAGAGGTGACCGGCCAGCTAGAGGTTGAAGCGCGGCACTCTAGACCACTAGCCCCCCCCCCCCCCCCGTGCATTTCTATTATTCAGTATGGTCGTAATATGAATAAATTAAAGGGGTAATAACCCAACATGGATGATGGTATATTGTGTAATACAAAGGACCAATGTGACCTGGACCCTGTTTCTCGAAATCGTAACTAAAGATAAAATCCAAAATTTTAGTAGATACTTTGATTTTGATTGGCTTAGCACTAAAATCAATCTAATATCATCCAATCAAATTACTAAAATTTAGATTTTATCTTTGTTAAAACAAGAGACGGTCCCGAATAGAAGAAATAACGGCTGATACGTTCCACCAACCCTAGTAATAAAGTATAATAGCCGTCTAAGATTCATTTCCAAGAAAATGCTAAAGTCACCTTTTAAGTTTTCTGCCCAAGGGTGATTTTCATACAATACTCACCATTTAATGTCTAGTACAATATACAATATAATTTAACATATCATATTCATTGTTAGCAGCAAAGGATATCATTCATTTTGACAAGAACTGTACATAACCTTTGATAAAAATGAAAGATTTGATTCAAATAACCCTAAGTCATTATCTGTTCTATTCTTGAGGAATCGCCGATTTCCTCAGAGACAATTATTAAAAGAAAATAGGCCATTTAATCAGAAATATAAAAAAAAAACGACGGACAAACCAAATATTTACGTGCCAATCATTTCCACCGTTATGACCTTGCTCCACTCTTATTTAATTAAATAGAAATATTGTATCAAAGTCTCCAAATTTATAAAATTCGCCGGTAATGACGTTTCCTCCGCTGCAGACACTTCCTCCGCTTAAATCTCTGAACTCACTCCTGAGTTCATACACATACATTGTAGGTACTATACATAGAGGGTAAACCGATATTAGTAATCTATGTATGATAATATTATAAATATATGGATTTGGATGTGGGGTTGTGTGGGAAAGAGCAGTCACATTTAAGTTCTGACATTGTGACAAGTGACACGGTTTCCATTCCACATTTGTATGTAACAAGCAGTTGGGTCGCCCGTCAGACCTCGTCCTCCTGTTTTCCTGCTAGAGATCCCGACGTGCAAGCGAATTATTGTTAATGTTATTTCCCAGATGACCTATTTATGCTGCGTGATGAATAATTAATATCAAGTTTACACTACCCTGTCACAATGATTCCGAATCTGTAAAACTTAAAACATCTAAGAGGGCAGTAGTGGGGGGGGGGGGTGATTCATCGAGAATGTGTGCTTGCCTCTTGGAATGTTACCGGAACAGAAGATGTGAATCATCAAATTTGCGGCTCCAATAATCGTGAAAGCTCCGGGGTACCGTCGCCGGTAATCAGCATCATCGCGTAAGGCGGCAGTTATGCTTTGTTCTCCCTTGGTAATTTTTGAAGGCGTCGGGTACTGGTATCCAGTGCCCAGAAGAAGCTTTGGTGTTTCACAGTTCTCTTGAGGACTCAATCTGGTTCCACGTGGCACGCGACGCGCTTAAAGCTTCGCTGGGACTCCGGGGTGCTCATCGGTAGTACATTTCCGCGGCCAAAAATGCCCAGTGGAACCTAAGCGTAAGGCTGTATGGGGGGGGGGGCAAACAAGGGTTTGAGTATAGACAAAGTGATGGCAAAAATATACGCATTCCATTTAGATTATCTTTTATTATTTGTATTGAGTGTTTAATTTCTTTATGGCATAGAATATCATACATAATAATACATATTGTTACATACAAATCTGTTCGTTGTTTAACACAAGTGTATTTCCTAAAAATACTCAGTTTACAATAAATTGGTGAAATCTGGCGTACCCTTTCTCTCCAATACAACGATAACATGGAACCAGTCAAGTTACACAAGAAACGTATTAAGCATTACAACGATTAAAGAATATACATTATGCCCAAAGGAGTTGTCCTCACAGGCTTTAAAAAGCTGGCTACTTTCGTGACTAGAAACAGGCACAACATGGCAACATGGACACAATGCAATTATTAAATATATAAATGAATATTTAAACACTTTAACGACAAGAGATGGATGGAATAGAAACCATACATGACATTACATATATAAAATACAGAATATAGGACATTCTATTACCTCAATCTACGTAGAATTAGACATGAAACTATGAGTTGCTGCAAGTTTAGAAAGATACATGTAGTTAATAGTGTAAACATTAACAATACCTTAAATACATTTTGTTATTTCTGAAAAGGCCGTATCAATGGTCTTTTAAGTGTATTAGTTACAGACTACAACACTGATATACGAGCATTGGCTGCATGTTGTAGTATTTAAATATTTACCATTTTTCTATTATAAATTAGCTTCTATGCGTGTTACAGCCTTGGTATTGTCTGCATTTCTTCTAGCACCTTGTATGTCTACAAGTTGTCGTAACAAACTTACGCCTTCTTTCTGTTCACCTATTATTGCTTGCAATTTCAGTAACACTTGTTTTTCGAAACCTACAAATACAGTTTTTAGTTAGATAAATCTACAAACTTAATTCGTTCAAATGTTACAAATAAAAGCTCTAAATTGACATTTTAATTTCGGGTATGCATTAAAATGTCACTGTTCCTTCAATCTCAAACCGAACTGCAATAGTCCGGGTTAAAATTGAAGGAGGTGCCACCTGGAGAGGTAGAAATTTTCATGTGGTTTTTCTAGACCAGACTTTTATGCTGAACAAGAATATATGAGGTAAACAGGCCATATCCTGAATCCTTTTCCGATAGGGCGCCTTTTCAAAATGACCGCCAAAATCTCATATATATATATATACATATAATTGAAATTAAAGATGGCAAAATAAAACTACATTTTTATGCTAACGTTTTCACCGCGATAGCGGCTCATCAGGCGTTTTATTATATAGTGACTATATGGGTTAAGTAAGTAAAAATGATGCATGTTTGAACACTTTTTGCATTAGTTATTATTAGAGGTATCCCCAAACACGTTGCGACTGTATTCCAGACTCTTGAAAATAAAAAAGTGAGGACGCTCTTCATATGCCACCAAAAAACTTGAATAAACTGTATATATTCCAATGAGCAGTTATTAGGCCACGCAATGGTCACATTTTGCATTAGTTGTTCACTGAAAATTGTGGGTGCTCTTCAAAATCCATTCTAAATTAATAATAATAATATGTCCATTTATATGGCGCCAAATCCACAAATCGTGCTCATAGAGCATACAACAACTATACAAAAGCCTTTTGGCTCCATGTATTTGTGTCATTACGCTTTAAATAAGCATTACAAAGCGTAATATGTTTATATGTCCAGATAGTAAGTTAAAATTTGTTACGTTGTTTCTATATAACCACTGCAAAGATGTTTGACATCTCATTCTTGAGGGAGCTTAACGGGTAAGGTTTATACCGAATTGTCCTTAGAATGTATTCTGACAAATCACTCACAATGCTATAGCATTAATTTTCCAAGTCGCTCAAATCTCTGCATGCTGAATTGTCCTCGTACTCACAATTAGTGCAAAATGTGATCATTGCGTGGCCTAATAAATTCTAATTAATAGATATATACAGTTAATCTACGTTTTTTGGCGGCCATGTGAAAAGCGCCCTCACTTTTTATCATTTTCAAGGGTCTGGAATACAAACGAAGCTTATTCGAGAATAACTCAGGCGCCAGCCTCCTCGCGAAAAAAATCAAAGTAGTTGAAAAAATAAAACGGGAGAAAAATGCTAAAACCGATGAGAAAAATGAAAATGTACCCTAGTTAGGGGGCCCTAAAGGCAGACAGAAGGGCCCCATGTCTGACAAAAGGGCCCCTCTGACAATGGGAAAGGGCCCCCGATTCCGATTCAATCGTTTTCTGTTAATGTCGAATCTACTACTGGATAAGAATGCAGTAATTGCATTGGCATGAAAATCATCAATCTAGAAGCACCCCCCCCCCCCGCGAAAGAGGGCCTCCGCCATGATAAGCCTTAAAACGCCCCTGTATAGTCACTATATATATGAGATTTTGGCGGTCATTTTGAAAAAGCGCCCTAACGGAAAAGGTTTCAGGATATGGCCTGTTTACCTCATATATTCTTGTTCAGCATAAAAGTCTGTTTACCTCATATATTCTTGTTCAGCATAAAAGTCTGGTCTAGAAAAACCACATGAGAATTTCTACCTCTCCAGGCGGCATCTCCCTCAATTTTTCACCCGGACTACAAGAACAATCTACCCAAAGCCCCTTTTCCAAATTTCCTTGCTAAATTAAAAAAACCCTCAATTATAATCTTGCACCATAGAAGGTAATTGATACTACATTCATTTTCTCAGTGAAAGGGATAATACTTATTTTAAAAAAAGCAAAAAGATCCATCTTAAATTCGATGACAATGTAAATCTTACTTTTTGTGATGGTGGTTGGTTTCACGGACCTGAGCAGGGATCCTGAAAATACAAAATGAGATTGGGGTAGCATCTTGCCTTTCTTCATCAACCGGTGCAGTGTGCTATGATGGAAATTTTGCACTGACAGCGGCTTACTACTATAATGTAGAGGGTATACAAGAAAAATAAATTTTACGATTTTGTTACAAAACAGGCTTTATTCTGAAATTTGTTTTTGAAAATTGTTGACAATTGGTTAAATCAATCAAGCCTTTCAGAAGAATAAGCAAAAATTCAATAACGTTGTCCAATTAAGGTGCCTCTTTTGAGCTTAGAAACTTCGGTTGAACATCTCAGAAAAACACCACCATGGCAACATATTTCTCAAAAACAACAAGTGACTTTTAATGCGATGGGGTCTGTGAACTAAAATTTGGATTGTATAGGGCATGTGTGCGCAAGTTGCTAAACTGCTGCGTGCACACGCACTCAAGTTACGGAGAACACCAATCGAGTGAATTTCTTCCAGATCCGCATAACTTAAAAGAACTAACATAGAACAATATTTACTTCATAATAAAATTAATCTAAGGAATTTACAAACCCGATTCAATACATGTCTTTCCATCTGACGCAACTTTAAACTTGTTTTGGCATACACAGCTGTAATGTCGACCATTGTTGGATACAGGGGAGGGGAGACAGAAATGAGAACAGCCACCATTATCGGTACCACATTTACTCTCGACTGTAATAAAAACATATATAATTGGCGCCAAACCAGAAAATGAAAGTTTATGGATCGCTGAACAACCTTCAAACTGACGACTTTTGCTATTTATTTCCATATTCAGTTTTGAGTACTCCATCTTTAAGTATGGACATGTAAGTTTCAAATAGTTTTTCATTGGTTGAAATATCAGTAGACCGAGTATAACGACTTGATCGAACGAAATATGAATCGTTTCAAAAATAAATATTGTCGTTACATTGTACAAAATTTTCTATCGATCTACTGATAATTCATTCGACGTCTTATATTGTTATTTGCAAAAACAACATTCTCACGATAAAAATAGAATTTAAATAAAGAATTTAAGATTCATATAAATAACTGATACAGTAATAGTTTTACACAGACGACCAACATTGTTAATATCAACTTTAGGAACTCATATTTACATTAGGAACAATAACTCATATCATGTATTCACATCATACAGGTGTATACCTACAATTCTTAAACAAGAAGAATCCCAAAATACCCTGCACCTTTTTCTCGTGGACCTCGCAGTTTAGGTAGTAAGCCGCTGGTGGCTCACTAATCGAAAAGGTCCCTGGGGATTTAAAGGGACAATAACATTCTTGCTGGCTTGGTAGCTCCAGAAAATAAATAATACCCCTATTCTAAGTACTAGATGTTTAAGTGTCCTACCTGTCGTGTAAATTATCCATTACAACCTATTTTACTTGTCCAGAGGGTTCGAAAATATTTTAAAATCCAAGTCACATTTGAAAACCTTACGTTAGATTTTTCAAATCAATTGGTTGAATTTTTCCAATTTTTTAAAATAGGTGTGTTAAGATGAAATTTATATCATTATTTAATTGGAATATTCTAAAATAATACGATTTGTTGACCAGAATGAAGATTGGGACATATTATTCAGTTACAACAAGAGTGTTATTGGGGCTTTAACATTCTGGTCATTGGTGCAGAATGACGAATGCGGCAAGGAACCGTAAGTCGTTTGGATTAGACGGAAACTTGATGTCCCGTCTAAACGTCACTATACACGCAAAAGAATCACTGGAAGTTGGAATCCGAAGTGAGTAAACCGAAACGAAACGACGTTGTTTAGGAAAAATTCACATGTCCGCCATCGGTTGGTGCAAAACAATTAGCACGTTAAACTAGTTCTCTAAACCCCGAAAAGAATGTTCTACTGGTAGCTGATGACAGAAAAAACAAAACGTTTTCAAAATCGCAAAAAAACATTTGTAAAGCCTTATCTTTAGATAAATGAAACATAATAATAAGAATATTGGATACTTACATATAGGTTGTCTTGATTCGTGGAGCATCTTGACATCCAATGGCATCACTGTATCATAATAAACATCTACAGGTTCCCCTACACCAAATTTACTCATTGTTCTAACGGATCTAGTTCGCGAATCCGTCCAATATAGAGAATCCTATAATGACCAATGTTACGTTTTAATGATATTTATTTACGAGATGTATTCATGCATATTCACAAATAATATTGAATATGAGATACAATTCATTTTAATAAAAAAAAAAATGTTGGGCCATTCAGGGATGCATCAACATTCCTGGTCATGTGTCACGATGGTATAACTTATTCAGTACATGTTCTCTATGTCCCTACTACAGTCCAGAGAACTCTTGTCTACCATATGCTCAGGAGTTTTAACATTCAAAAGTGGCTAAAATGTATCTAGAGTTACACTCCATTTCGCAAATAACTATAATGTATACCTCACCTCAAAGACTGTAATACCACACGGATGCGGTTGATGGTTAAATGGTAATTTCGATTTATGGACTGTTCGACGATCTCTACCATAAAAATCAACACTATCGATTGAGCCAAGCTCACCGTCAGTCCAATATAAACGTTGACCAATGTAATCTATGCATAGTAAAAATACACATCTTAAGATATAACGGCGAAAATAATTCTTAAAAATGGCCTATTCTGAAATTGGACACAAGGGAATGGTCTGGTCGTTTATGTTTTATACTCACCTATTGTAATGCCATTTGGCCATATGATATCCGTTTGCACAATAATTTCACGCATGGAACCATCCATACCACATTTTTCTATTTTAGGTTTTTCGCCCAAATCAGTCCAGTACATGTACCTGGTATTCAATGAAATCAAAGGAATTAATTGAAACCCTAAAAGTTTGCTAGATTGTCTACTTTAAAGATGCATCAAACGAAAAAAAATACTGTAGATATTTCAAAGCTTTCTCACACTGGTTTCTTTTATTAGATATATACATTTTGTCACTATTGGTAAAAATATATAATTGACACTGTTTACTTACGACCAACCTAAATTATTGTTTTTAGGGTAACGTCCCCTTGTTTAAATTTATTAATATGTAACTTCGCATGCGTTCTCAGTATGAAGCTTACTCGCTCACCCAACTACATGTACACTCTTCTAAACAACTCCAATCAGACATTTTTGAACATGGATTGAAGCATTCGGGAGTGAATTTTAGGTGGAGGGACTTTACTGTAACCTTTTGGTGGAGACAATCGCCTACATACGCTGTTTCAGTTTAACTATACACACCGATACAATGAAAACTTTAAGCAAATAAATACCTACCCACTATTTGGTTCAACAACAATATCGTTTGGTCTATCTAAACCCTGGGTGGCTAAACCCCGTGTCATTTGACCATCAAGTGAGGAAACTGCAATTATTTTTAAATCATCAGAAGTCCAATATAAATGTTGGTGGATCCAATCAACTGCAATGCCATTTCTGGTCATATTCCCGGCAATAGCAACCACATTACTAGTGTCATTAAAAGCAGCACTGAAAAACATGTTTATTATAAATAAACTATTAATCTAAGGGTAGCTATAATGTAACAAAATGTATATTCTCGTCAGTGCTACAGTTCGTGTATACGTTAATAGCATAAATTACTCAGCTATTTACTTTGTGATTACAAGGATACCGCTTGTTCATCAAATAAAGACTTACTTAAACGATATCATGACAACTTATTTGCAAGTCCTTGTGTCTCAGAAATACTACACACTGTGAACTAATAAATTCCCATACAAAACATATAAAATATATTTGAATAATAGCTAAATACCTTAGAATCTGGCCTGGCTTTCCTTCAATCCAATAAACCCTATTACCACGGACATCAAGATCAAGGGAAGCAACATATTCTCCTTTAATAATCTCTATTAACAGCTCAGAATTTGTACCATTGTCAATGGAGACTTTTCTAATATCCCTAGAAGAAGCTAACAGGAGTTCAGGAATACTTCCATCAGCGCGACAGTTTTTGTCATCAACAAGTGAATAACCCTCTATACAATGACATTTGTAACCCCCTTCGTTGTTCGTACATAGTTGGGAACACCACCCCGCCAACTTGCATTCATCTATATCCTGGCAATCTGTCGTGGAATTTGGAGCAAATTTAAAACCATTATGACATTCACATCTATGAATTCCGGGTCTTACATCCACACATTTCTGATTGCAACCACCATTTTTAGTAGCACATGGTTTGTCTGCAAATAAATAAATCATAAAAATAAATAAATACAACCCGGTGATTATAAAACCCAGAAACATTTGGACAGATTATTTCTTCCATTTTCTTTAATATTATTCAAAAACAAAACTGTTGATTAGTTTATTGTATTTCATATGTGGGGAAAATATCTTATCTATGTCTGATTTGCCTAAATTGACGGCCTCTGGGTGTCATCATCTTCGACTTTCCTAAACTTTGTTTAAAACTAACTTTCATCTTCGTCTAGTCGTCGGATGCGGAATGGAGAGGGGTCCATAAATGGAATAGAATGGGGCATTATTCTACTAAATAGGGCACTGCATTCTAGGCAAGATTTTTTTTACAATTCTACACTTGCAATTTGCATACCTAATGCACGATACAGTATACCCCGCTAAAATTTTGAACTCTTACGGCTAGCCCCCGGATCCATTCACTCTTTTTGGATTGTTTGTTTGTGGTCTCTGGGTATGATGTCCTGTCCATATATTTGTTACTGTGTAAATTGTATGTGGTGCAGTCCCCCTGCATTTACTATTTCAGTAGATTAGATACAGCTACTGGGAGTTTATGTCAATAGCATAATACCTAAAAGGCGAATAAAACTAAACTCACCGCAGTGTTTTTCATCGGTGCCATCAGTGCAATCAGTCTCCCCATCACATTTCCATGCGCCCACGATACACATGTTGTTGTCACATTGAAATTCACCCTTACCACATACACTATCTTTATTGTGAAAATATATGACATAGGTTTAAACATATTTACAATCTGGCCACCAGAAAGTTTAAATAGCTGTAATAACTTTTTAACAAACGAAATAGTTTGGGGTTGCCCTATTATTAGCAGTATATTGGCAGCCCATGTCCTTCGGAGTACTGCAGATAGATAGACTTACCACACTGTGTATCGCAACCACGGGGAATGAACCAATACACGCATACTGAGAGTCGAAATATTCCTGTGGGTGCCTGGAACCACGGGTGTACATTTTGTTCAGGTTATCTTTTTAACACACTTCGCACCTTTTGATGGTGGGGACTGATCCTTACCAACAGATAATGTAAGTCATAGTAATCGTTGCAAGTTAAAACAAAATCTTACCGCAGTTCTTTTCATCCGAGCCATCCTTGCAATCATCATCCCCGTCACACTTCCATTTATCGGCGATACAGTGGTTGTCATCACATTGAAATTGACCTGCTATACATACTCTCGCTGTATTACCTAAACAAAGTCTAATCTTTACTTATTATCATTTATATCTCAATAGTTCAGCCCTTGCTCATCCAGATCAACGGCCAGCAATGTCCTAATCAATCAATTAACAAGTTAAACTTAAACTTACTACAGTTCTTCTCATCAAATCCATCAACACACTCATCCGCACCATCACACCTAAATGTACCATTTATACACCTGTTGTCACATTGAAATTCATCCACCTTACATACACGCGTCAAGTTGCCTAAAAAAAGAAACCCACAATTTGTAATATTATGAGTCTGAAAGACACGTCAAACCAGATTCATGTTTCAGTAGCAACTATTTCAACAGAATTAATGTTTACTTCCGACCATTAACTTCAGTGTCTTAATTCAATCAAAAACTCACCACAATTCTTTTCATCAGAGCCATCATAGCAATCAATTTCTTCGTCACATCTCCATCGGTCAGGAATACATTTAGTGTTGTCACACTGGAATAGCCCCATCTTACATGTAATCACTGTAATAAAACAAACCTCGAATTTGTGTCATCAATTATACCGGGCTAATGTGATATCTGACATGAGTTTAAACCTATATGCGAGACCTGTGTGTGTGGAGGTGGGGGGAATGGTTAGTGTGTGCGGGCTGTATCATACGGCCTGCCATTGAGTCAACTCACGTGGTTTCGATTCACCGTTTGTACGTGGCAAGGAGTAGGGTCTCCTGTCCAACCTCGTGGGTTTTCTCTGGGTACTTCGGTTTCTTCCACTGCTAAAGACTCTTACGCACAAGCGAATAATTGAAATAAAATTAAAACCATATGTTTGTCCCGAAATGACCTAGTTTGTGTCGAGTGGAAGTTAAACCCCTCTCTCTCAAACCACCTGACCGACAGGTAAGTTTTTCAACTCTAGTAGAATGCGTTGTGATTAATTCATATATCTGTAATTTAACGCGATTCCCACCTGTTTCTGACCATTTTATAGTTGTGAAGTTTAACCTTAATTGTTTTGGGGATGGAATCACTAAATAGCTCTACAGTGTAACACGTTTTCTAGACCAGGAACTGCACCCTAAACGGCTCCCCATCCTGGTGTCATTGCTTTTCTTCGAAAAAAAGGCCTACCACTCCACCAATTGAAGCGCGATCGTGTCGATTGAGGGACTTCGATAATAACACGTCACGATTTCCAGATGGCGGCGATGACGTTATAGTCGGTTTCTCGTCCATTGTGCGCCCCCTACATGCACAGGCACTTGAAGGGATTAAAATAAAACTTCTTACTACTTCTTGACTATATAATATCATTCAAGGTATTACAGACGACATCTTTGTTGTGACTTTTTTATGATATATTGTCTGCTGTCATCTCGCAATACTCATTAGTTCTAACACTTCATGTCATTTCTATTGCCAACGAGACTTTATTTGATCATTATTCACATTCAGATGTAATTAAATTGGTCCTTTTACAGCGTTATTAATAACAAATCAAACTTAAAAAGCTATCACTTATCGATATTCAACTTGGCGAGCCCGGTAGTAACCCGAAATAAGGTCAAAAGAAGTCTGTATCACCCAGTCCCTTTATAAACCTATCATTACTCGATATGTGCATAGGAACTTACGAAGCGAGGCCGCTATTGAGCGAGACTTGATCACCCAGTTCCTATGTTTATAAAGGGACTGGGTGATACAGACTTCTTTTGACCTTATTTCGGGTTACTTCCGGGCTCGCCAAGTTGAATATCGATAAGTGATAGCTTTTTAAGTTTGATTTGTTATTAATAACGCTGTAAAAGGACCAATTCAATTACATCTGAATGTGAATAATGATCAAATAAAGTCTCGATGGCAATAAAAATGACACGAAGTGTTAGAACTAGTGAATATTGCGAGATGACAGCAGACAATATATCATAAAAAAGTCACAACAAAGATGTCGTCTGTAATACCTTGAATGATATTATATATATAGTCAAGCAGTAGTAAGAAGTTTTATATTAATCCCTTCAAGTGCCTGTGCCTACATGTTGTTTGAAGGCTATAGTTTTATATGAGTTTAGTAATAGAGCACGTTTCACTGATTCCTGGTGACATTCTAAAAGAAGGATCATTTCCATGATCCATTACCTCGATCTGGTATTGCAATATGTTAAACTACAAACACAACAACGGTTAACAGTTAAATAATTAACAGAAAAAGACAATTAAAACAAAATCTCACCGCAATTCTTTTCATCAGAACCATCACCACAATCATCGTCCCCATCACAGTTCCAGGAATCACGGATACACTTGTTGTTGTCACATTGAAATTGGACAGCCGGACATGCATTCTCTGTATTGTCAAAATAAAACAAAGGCAAAATTTCTGCCAGGAACACAATTAGTTACAATTTGTCATGATGCGGGTCTTGGATAATGGTATGGAACTCTTGCTTGGCCGGGCGCCAGATCCCCCTACCGTCTTGTTCTCAGTTGTCCCCCAGCCTGCAACACGCCGACAACAAGCCGGAAATACGAATTTTGAGCGACATAATAGCGTGTATAGGTTACAAAGAATCAGTACGCACTAAATCAGACTATTTAAGGTCGACCAATAATCTAACAACCTCTGTAGTGACTACTCTTTAATAAGAATAAAATTGTGATATTAAACAGATTTACCTGTATCTCCAATACACGTCATCAGATAAAATAAACATAACAACAATCCACTGTTTGCCATTTGTCGGTATTTCAATATAATATGCTATCTGAAACCAAACACACTTAAGAGAGAGACCGGAAAACAAAAAAACAAAAACAAAAACAAAAAAAAATCACACGGATGTCTGTGTTGTGTTGATTGTGTCAAAATTAAATCCGCGTTTAATTTCTATTAATACAGATTTATCTTGACTTTATTTAGTACAAATTTAATAACGACCTTAATTGGATCTCTCGCTTTGATAAGTAGAGATAACGCTCTTGCTTGTGCTTTAATAATTTGACCATTCTTATTGTTTCGATCTACAGCGGAAATCAAGTTTAGTGCCATGAAATCAATGCATATGAAAAATGAGGTCATAGGAAGGCCACATATTTTGGAGTATTCACCCGATATAGGTCACATACGATTACATTAATTAGCCTCTTTATACTCATTTATAGCATTATATTTGGCCACAGATCACTATAATTATTTCACCATTGACTCTAATGTTAATTCTCGTCTCTTAGACCGGCTGTAACTTTTTCCCAAATATTCGTTGGGTAGAACGCTTTCTGCCACAGATGGAGCAACATGTGGCAAACTCTTGCCCAAAAGTATGTATGAGGTTCACCATGAAAAACTTGAGATACACAAGCTGGAAGTAGAGACAACTAAACAAGCAACTTTCGCCCCCCCCCCTTTCAACGTAACCAACCTCACAACTCCTGTATCCTTCCGCCTCAAAATTATGAATATTCACCAAAACCTGGCAGAAAATGTATTTTCAAACCCTTTTCTTCGATTCTACACCAAAAAGTCAACAAAAATCGCCATGCAAAAGGGGGAAAAAGGGAAAGGCGACGTACTTCGCGTCGCTTTTTTCTCACTATAGCTTAACATTGAAAAAGGCGATGCGCGACGCACGACGCGAAGTTTGCGTCGCGCGACGCACGACGTGGCCGAAATAGAACACCATAATAGTATCCTATCACCCAAACTGGTATAAATACTCCACGTTTAGATCTTAATCTGTGTTAACCGGGTAAAATGATGTTTTATTCTGAATTCCACGACGCCGTGTCTTTAAAATATGGTATGAATGTTCCCTTTTATACCGTTGATACACAACTAAATTATACCTTTATGCCACTTGGTGTGATATTTGACATCTATTTGGGTATGAGGTAATGCTATTTTAATTTTAATAATGGCAGTAAAAATAGCTACAATTAAATTTAATAAATGATAAATTGTAATCCAGATGTCTGTGGTCAGTTCAAACCCGTTAAATGTTCGGTCTGTCATTGAACCCATACATATACTTGACAAGGAGTAATGTTGTATGCCTCTTGAGTTTTCTTCGGGTCTATGGTTTCTTCCCACAGCTAAAGACCCCTACTCGCAAGACTATTATTGAAGTAAGATTTAACCATATGTTAGCCCTGAAAGAACCCTGTTTGTTATGCCCCCCCCCCCCCTACCCCCCCCCCCCCCTCTCGCTCGTCTCAAATCTTTCATACGCAAACGTGCAAGACATACGTAATTAAATCAACACATATCTTTCTAAATAAATAATAGTAATTATACTTACTGGGTCACCACCAACACAAAAATATGACCAGCACGACAGGTTACATGTTAACCAACAATAGACGAACAGTTTGCGCGAGTGAATGTTTTAATACCCGCCTTGTGGCGGATGCAAAATCCTGATATAATCAAGGATGCAAGATCACGTTACCGTTACCAATCACTTCATCCTAGGTTATATTGCGAAATAATCGATTTTTTTTAATAAAAGGGACAGGGTTTATTTATAATTTGTATACATGTATATTATTATGTAATTCAAATTAATTTTTAAATATTTATATGCAAAAATGTTTGATTTTATTTTAAATTTTATTTACTCTGATGTTATTTTTATTTATGCGTATAATATTTTATGTAAAGGAATCACCATGTTTGACGCAATATAGCTCGGTTGTTGTAGAAGCACCATTAAAAACTACATTTTGTTCATTCATTCCTACACAATGCGTTCAAATTTAGTCCCGATTAATTTGTCTCAAAACCTCTGTATTGGTTAGTTTGAAACTATAAGTATTTGCCAGAATTTTTCTGTTTTTTAAATTTCTTTACATAGATGTCAATTTCATTATCGAACAGGAAACCGTCACTAAATGGTGTGTTATTTGTAAATCATTTCGGTTGTCTGAGATGGTTTTAAACCAGGCCAGTCCAGTAGTCACTTTTCTTTTATAACAGATGAGACATTAAAGAATGTTAATAATTATAGGGGTTTTGCCCATTCACTATTATACCCCTTCTACGCATGTAAAACAGGAAATTGAAATAAGGTAATGTAATAAACGAAATAAAAAGGCGCCCTTTCTCAAACTAAATACACTTTATATCTAGATTTATTGCTTACTCAATGTCCAAATAGCCAATTAGAATCTTCTATCGGCAATGTACATATGTTGGAGCTATTGCTTATGTATGCTGATAACGTCAACTTTGTAGCTCCATAAACAAATTTTGATCATAATGTTGTCCATGAATTAATTGTTTTTAAATAATACATTTCAAACTCTTACATGTGTTATTGTAATTTAATATCTGTATATATCTCGCTTTATCATATTGTTAATGACATGTGATGATATCCAATGTTTATATGTAGAACAATCGGTCTCCGTTTATCATATTGTTAATGACATCTGATAAAGATGATATCTAATTCCATTGATGTTTATATGTAGTACATAGGGTTTGTTTAAATCTGATATTGAACACCTCACGTAGACGTAGACGTTTTGTTTTGTGTGACGGGTTGACAGAACTCAGCCACGGGCAAAAGAATGACACGGATTAACATGGAAATGGGGGGGGGTAGGGGTTACAAGCCTGAGATTTAATGACAACAATTATTTTTGTAATTACTAGTAAATAAGTAATTCTTTATAGCTGAAAGTTACATAACTTGTAGCAAATACAATGAATAAATAAATGAATATGCGATGTAAAGGTATAGTCTTTAGAGGCTAAAGTTTTTGTAATATTTGTGTTGCTGTTATGGGGACTTTTGGTTGTATAAACAATGCATGATCCTTAGCATTATTGTGAGGAATTGAGACAATTCGGTAACGGGATTTTTAGTAATAAAGCCTGGGGTTGCTATCGCTTTTGTTACTTTGCTCTTGGGACGGGGGGGGGGGGCTAATATATTATTTACATTTTTTAATTCGATGGAAAACATTGGGAAAGTGAGTGTATTAACCCTTTTGATTTTATCCAGTTCCCAATCCATCTATTCTAAAATGTGGGAGTATCTTAAAAATGGAAACCACTTTTAGAGTACTGTATACCTTTGTGTTATTAGAAACATGTTAGGTTTTATTAATTATTTGCCATATCGTTATTGGTCGTTATTTATATTTATGTATACCTTCCCCAGAACTATTCATTACAGCGGCTTCATTCTGATTTGTTGTTTTAATTTGGAGAAGGTTTGATATGACACGTATGTTGTTTCCTCTGGGAACATTTTGATAATTCAGGAAGGGTGGGATGAAGGTGGTAGATGCTAGAAAGTTGCAGATTGGATCCGCACAGCGGGATTTGTATCCAGTTAAAGGGACATTACGGGAGATCAGAATAGATATGCAATTGACAGTTCTCGCTATATTTGTTAACAATAGTAGAGCGGGCTTTGTTTCCAGGTAAAGGGGTATTATGGGAGATCAGATGGCGTAAATAGAATATGCTGAAATTTTCAGTCAAATTGCTCAATTCTGAACCGAGATATTAGCGAGAGTTGAATATGGTCTGGATAAGTTAATTAATGTCTAACTGATAATTTAGATAATATTTCAGGCCTAAAGAAAGACCTGCAATAGCCAGATTTAGCTCTTGCATAATGTATGTTTACTCTGCTATATGCCACTAAAGGAAGGGTGTCAAAAAGAGTTGTGTCTCGTCCTCTTTAATTTGGGTCAAATGGATGCAGATTACATTTGGGGATATGTTATTTTGGTTATTGATGTCGAAGGCTCACTTCGTTTAATCCAATCTGTGATAGAACATATAATTTTTGATTGTGAAAAGTAACGACATCAAATTAAACCAATCAAATAGATACTTTATGTAATCGTAAAATTACATTTAAAGGGAAAACATGGCCGCTGTAAAATAAATACAAAATGTATAACACATTATTATTTAAAATTTATTTATTTCAACCAGGAATGTAAAGTATTTAATAATGCATATATTGAAAATAATACAATGATTTTATATATTGTATAGTATGATTCATGTTAAGATAATGATACAATGATTGTATATATTGTATATAGTATGATTAATGTTACAAAAAGGGTCATACAAGAAATTCACATCAAATTACCATTATAACTATGTATGAACAATATAATACTTATATCTATAGATATACATTGCAGTACAAAGTCTAAAGTAATGGTTCATAAATATGTTAATAATGAAATCAAAACTGCAATTTATCCTAAAAACATACTACAGTAGAAAACAAAGAATTAACCAGCTTATAAAAGCCTTTTGGGGCACAGTGGCGACTCAGTGAGTAAGACGTTGGATCTCTAACCAGCATGTACGAGTGTTGGCCAAGAAAGTTCCATGTTTTCAGGCGGGGTTATACTTGTCATAGAGGGCATAGGAGGGGACAAAAATACGTCGGTTCCGTGTACACATTGGCGTGCAAATTAAAGAATCTTGGCAGTTGGAATTCCGCATGAAAGTAGGCCGTAACTTCGCCCTTCCTGATAGCACACTGTATGAAGTATGGCCATCTTCATTAGCCCAGTCGGAGCAAAACAGTATAACGTATAACATCATTTCATATTATATAATAAGTACTATAATATCTATTATTCATCACTGATTCACAAATATTGTGGCTAAGCTTCTAACTAAATAATATAATTTGGAATTGATCGATCATATCTATAATTTTTCCCAGGTTCACAAAGATTGAGGCGTAAGCTTCAAACTAAATAATTTAATTCAAAATGGATCTATCCAAAAAGGTGGCTATAAGTTACGGTACACGTAGGCTATTAAACATTTAGTAGATGATTTTTTCTTGCGACATGTTTCTAGTTGTTTAATAATGATACAGTAACGCTTCCATTATACACATGATCGATATTGAGAAAAGAGTCATTCGAGAAATGCACATAAAATTAAATTCATACATAGACATCAATATAATTATATATTTAAAAATATAATTCTTAGCTATTTTCTCAGTACAATAACATATCACTTCAATATTTGGAGACATAATACTGTAACGTGACATTTTATTATACATACAATGAAATATCATATCAGTCTTTGAAGACAGTATAATACTGTCCGTATGTAGATGTATGTATACCAAAGAAACACAGTTAAAATAATCCTAAAGCACTGGCCCGAGAAATTATCATATTCTCTTGATGAATTGTATTAATTCTACACACGAAATACTACGAGGAGTATTCACAGTCATCGACCTAACCCGTTCTGAGATTAAAGTTTTAAAACATATGACACACGCATAGCATTTAGTAATGTCAGAGGTGATCCCAAATTTCGACAATTAGGTAAATTGAAGTTTATATTCAATAAGTTTCAGAATAGAATTTAATTAAACACATCCATCGTCTTGATGGTTACAAATTCATTTGGTAATTGCTAGGATTGTCGAACAGAAAATAAAATTTGTATTAGGAATTTTCAATCTATTATGCGACGAAATAGAGAAACAAGTTTGAGTTTATTTTAGGTCAGTTTTATATAGCTTCAAAATCAACTTGCACATTCTGTTTCAAATTCATAGTTGAAAGACATACACGTATTTACTCACGCAACGTTGATATTTGGCTTCAAAAGTTGCCCAATACCTAAATGCAACTATAAAGAAAATACGCAACATCCTGACGCAAAATGAAACTGAAAAATCTACAAAAAACAGTAACAAAGGGTTTTTATACCGTTCAAACATGTTGTTTAATTTATATAAAGTTGTTTCCTTAGCTTAATTTACAAATTTCGGTATAGAAAACAAAATCTGTTTCGGTACTGACCAAAATTTGACCAAAAGTTTTTCGTTACGGTCCAATTTCTGTTTTGATATCATAATGAACAAATTAAATTGCAAATAGTAAAAGATGGCACCGAATATGATTTCCTTGCACATAGAGCAAACGTGTGAACAAAGTTTAAAATGCAGCCGATTTCACACACACACACACACCCACACCCACACACACCGATCGGCCACACCACCAGAGCCGGTGGCGCACATCAAAGATGTGTTAAAACTACGCAAAGAGAAAGTACGAAACATTATATAAAACTCCCCATACCCTTGTTGAAGTGCATAAGGAGGTTAGATCGTGCAGCGTGGAAGTCACAAAATAATCCTCAAAATATCCTATGTTGACACATAGCCAGAAGCTTTCATCAATTGTTGTTGAAGGGAATACGAATGAAGGCTAAGTTTGAACAAAGTTTAGTAAGTGTGATGTAGATGTGGTAAAACACAAGTCGCCTTCTTCAAACATGATGGAAGGGATGCACAAAATCAATACTTTTAAGCCTGTATTGTCACTTCCATCGCAAGTGTGTCAAAAGGCATAATAAAGTCTGAATATGGGTCGTTTAGTTACATTTTATGCGAGTCTAATTTGGATATTTAATATGGCATTTTAAATATCCCAACTGTCATTTTTTTTTGAACGTTTAAAGTGTTATTATGGAAGTGTAACACGGCTTCACTTTTCAAGGTTGTCATTTAAAAACCGTCTAAACCTCAGTATTTGTTGCTAAAACCTATGACATCAGATCTTTAAAAATCAACTATGAAGTGCAATTATCAAAATCATCCTTAAAAAAGTCTTTATACGGCCGAAATATTGTTATCTTGGCACCTTTAGATATCAGAAAATTCAATTTTTCCATCTGTTGAAAATCTGTTTCAAAACATAGAAATAATAGGATATTTTCAGCGTTACGTGCATCTGAAATAGTGAAAGGATGCATATTTGAGCCAATATATAAAGTATGCATGTCTAACCCCATCTCGTTTATTAAAAATGTCAGAGTTTCTAGCGTCCCGTGTTTACAACAAAGAACTAATAATTTATATGTATTAGAACCTTGTATATACAATGTAACACCTTTGGATAAAAAGAACTTTAGTTTTTCTACCGGATTAATTCTAGACATAATACAGTAAACTGTAGGAGGTAACCCGGAACTATCTTTCTTATTTACATCCAATTTCATTTCATTAACTAAATATTTTACTGTCGCAAGGGTACCCAATCTACAACTGATATGTAGTATAGTCCTGCCATCATTGTCTACTACATCTAATTTACATCCCTTTAATGATAAAAACTTCAGTTTATCGACAGGATTTATTTCGGATAAAGCACAATGTGCTACAGGTGTCAAACAATTTATATCTTTTTTATTTCCATCTAATCCGATTTCATTCACTAAATATTTTACCGTCTCGGTTGTACCTTGTCTACAACTATGGTGTAGTAAACTACGGTTATTGTTATCTACTACATCTAATTTACCTCCCTTAGATGATAAAAACTTCAGTTTATCGACAGGATTTATTTCGGATAAAGCACAATGTGCTACAGGTGTCAAACCATTTATATCTTTTTTATTTCCATCTAATCCGATGTCACTCACTAAAAATTTTACCGTTTCGGTGATACCTTCTCTACAACTATGATGTAGTAAACTACAGTTCTTGTTATCTACTACATCAAATTTACACCCCTTAGATGATAAAAACTTCAGTTTGTCGACAGGATTTATGTTAGATATAGCACAAAATGCTACATGTGTCGCACCATTTATATCTTTTTTATTTCCATCTAATCCGATTTCACTCACTAAAAATTTTACCGTTTCGGTGATACCTTCTCTACAACTATAATGTAGTAAACTACAGTTCTTGTTATCTACTACATCTAATTTACACCCCTTAGATGATAAAAACTTCAGTTTATCGACAGGATTTAGTTTGGATACAACACAGTGGGCTACAGGTGTCAAACCATTTATATCTTTCTGATTTACATCTAATCCGATTTCATTCACTAAATATTTTACCGTCTCGGTTGTACCTTGGCTACAACTACGGTGCAGTAAACTACTGTTATTGTTATCTACTACATCTAATTTACCCCCCTTTAATGATAAAAACTTCAGTTTGTCGACAGGATTTATTTCGGATAAAGCACAGTGTGCAACAGGTGTCAAACCATTTATATCTTTCTGATTTACATCTAATCCGATTTCATTCACTAAATATTTTACCGTCTCGGTTGTACCTTGGCTACAACTATGGTGTAGTAAACTAAGGTTATCGTTATCTACTACATCTAATTCACCTCCCTTAGATGATAAAAACTTCAGTTTATCGACAGGATTTAGTTTGGATACAACACAGTGGGCTACAGGTGTCAAACCATTTATATCTTTCTGATTTACATCTAATCCGATTTCATTCACTATAAATTTTACCATCTCGGTGGTACCTTCTCTACAACTATGGTGTAGTAAACTAAGGTTATTGTTATCTACTACATCTAATTTACCTCCCTTTGATGATAAAAACTTCAGTTTATCGACAGGATTTATCTTACATATAGCACAATACATTACAGGTGTGCAATCACCTATATTCTTGTGATTTACATCCAATCCGATTTCATCAACTAAATATTTTACCGTCTCGGTTATACCTTCTCCACAACTATTATGTAGTAAACTACTGTTATGGTTATTTACTACATCTAGCTTACACCCGTTTAATGATAAAAACTTCAGTTTATCGATAGGATTTATTTCGGATAAAGCACAATGTGCAACAGGTGTCGCACCATTTATATCTTTTTTATTTCCATCTAATGCGATTTCATCAACTAAATATTTTACCGTTTCGGTGATACCTTCTCTACAACTATGATGTAGTAAACTACAGTTCTTGTTATCTACTACATCTAATTTACACCCCTTAGATGATAAAAACTTCAGTTTATCGACAGGATTTATTTCGGATAAAGCACAGTGTGCAACAGGTGTCAAACCATTTATATCTTTCTGATTTACATCTAATCCGATTTCATTTACTAAATATTTCACCGTCTCGGTTGTACCTTGGCTACAACTATGGTGTACTAAACTACGGTTATTGTTATCTACTACACCTAATTTACCCCCCTTTAATGATAAAAACTTCAGTTTATCGACAGGATTTATTTCGGATAAAGCACAATGTGCTACAGGTGTCAAACAATTTATATCTTTTTTATTTCCATCTAATCCGATTTCATTCACTAAATATTTTACCGTCTCGGTTGTACCTTGTCTACAACTATGGTGTAGTAAACTACGGTTATTGTTATCTACTACATCTAATTTACACCCCTTAGATGATAAAAACTTCAGTTTGTCGACAGGATTTATTTCGGATAAAGAACAATATGCTACAGGTGTCAAACCATTTATATCTTTTTTATTTCCATCTAATCCGATTTCATTCACTAAAAATTTTACCGTCTCAGTGGTGCCTTCTCTACAACTATGGTATAGTAAACTAAGGTTATCATCATCTACTACATCTAGTTTATCCCCCTTTAATGATAAAAACTTCATTTTTTCGACAGGATTTATCTTTGATATACAACAATATGTTGCAGCTGTTTGACCATACATGTCCGTATAATTTATATCTAATCCTATTTCATCAATCAAATACTTAACAATCTCAACGGTGCCTGTTACACAACTCTTGTGGAGTAAACTTGAAAACTGTTCAGCAGGGTCAGTTACATGAAAATCGACATCTGCAGAACGCAATGCCTTTAAGTTTTCAAGTGACCCACAGCAGCTGAATAAGATCATTTTATCGATTTTTAAATGTCTACGTTTTACTTCATCGAGGATAGATATGAATAATGTATTATCTAACAACAAGGATGCTGCGTACATTATTGACAGAATAATTTCGTCTGCCATATCAACCATTATATATTTTATATTTAATAGACTCTGAATGCAATTTCTGTTCACATAAAATACTGCCTCTTGTAATGGTGTCCGCCCGCGTTGATCGCTAGAATTGATTGGAGAACCAGCTTCAATTAATTGGTTAAGGATACCTGAAACATCGATGTCATTCCTCCCATCATCAACGGTGCAAAGTACGTGCGCAGGTGATCTGCCATTATTATCCAGAGCAAGGGCAGAGGCGCCCCTCGAAATCAAGACTGAGACGTTTAGTTCTCTGCCTTGATGAACAGCAAGATGAAGCGGGGTACTACCATCGCCATCTTTTGCATTTACGTCAAATCCTTTTTCTATCAGAAAATCAATAATTTCAACAACATCATGATTAGAATCACAAGCATTGTGAAGAATTGTTCTGGATTTGTTATCAAGAGACTTGGGATCAAATGCTGTAAAACTAGCTACATGTTGAACAACATCAAATCTACCAGAATAAACAGCCTGGTGTGGCAAGGTAACAATGTCTCCATAGTTATGTTGCCGCAAAAAATTTAGTTTTTCAATGGGTTCAATCATCGAAATAGCAGCAAGACCCATTACATCCCAGTTCATATTAGTTTTTTCATTATTATGTTCTTTAAAATTCCCGAGTACAGTTGAAAGGCACACAAGATCACCATAAAGGGAAATGTAATGGACAAAATTTCCACATTCATCAATACCTTGTATTTGTCCTAAACTGATAGTCTCAATGTCAGACAGCAAAACTTGTACTTCATCCATAGTAAGAAATTCGGACAAAAATTTATTATCAAGAAAAGCAGGGTGGAGAAAAATACCAGTGTTTTTCATTTTTAATTCTTTCAAACAACGCAATGAAAAGTAATTGTAATATTTCTTATGGACAATGATAAACTGGTTTTCTGGTTGACCTGACGTTTTGGTTAATGAAATTAGCAATTCAAGAGAGCAATATTCTAGAGCCATTTCCATACATTTCTCCGAAAAATGATATAAAAATGGTGCCTCTACAAAGTCTCTCAATGAGAACGTTTTTTTGTAGTTTCTTTCAACAAATTGGATGAATGTTTCAGAAAGCTCACGGACGTTCTCTTTGGCAAAATTAAGATTAAAATCATTGTAAACATTTTCAATAATTTTGTTCACGAGCTGTCGGACGCCTTTTGGACAGTCCAGTTTTAAATCTTCTTCCCTAACAGAATGCAGACAAAAAACCATTAGTAATGTGGAATATATGTCTTTGTTTTCTTTCCAAAATGTTTTTAATTCAGCAAGCAGGAAATCGTGCGAGCTTACTAAATTAATCGGCAAACTTTCATTTTTAAGTTTACCACACACACTTGAAATAGCAGGAAATCCAAAACAACCCTTGATTTTGGAGATAATTGTGTCAGAAGAAATTTTATAAAAATCTAAAAATTGTCTTTTCTCTTCCTCGGTCAAAGAGAAATCACCTTTATGGAGAAATATTTGTGTAGTGTTTTCAGAAAATAACCTATATCTATCTAACTGATATTTTGAAGAATTATAAATGTAATCTCTCATAATATATACAAAAGCTAACTGACCCTTTTCTTTTCGGATTCGAAAGTTTTCAAATTTCTTGGGCCATTTGTCTGTACGATCCTTTAATGTGTTAAATTTACCGTACATATCGTCGATGATAAGTAAATACTTATCATCATTAAAGGACGCGTGATTTAAATCATCCAGTTCATCAATCATTAATGGTGTATACTGCTGGTTGTCCTGAATAAACTGGTAGGCAATCATCATGGAAAGACTAGTCTTACCATCACCAGCTGCTCCTATTATACCCAAAACAGAATGGTTCTTCAATATCTTCAAACCTTCTTCAAATGCACGGGTCTTCACAAAATTTTCACCGTTCACACAATGAAGGATGTTTATGGTGTTATCTGAACAAAGATGAAGAAGAGTACTATCTTAAAAGTTTACAAAAGAATCACTTCATATACAAACAGAAAGCTGTAAGACAAAACAATCAACAGGCGGCCATTGCAAGCTATAAACAACACAAGTAAATAGAGACGTGGAAACGGAATTTTACAGATCATTTTGTAGATCCTTTGCCTTTAGTCAATCAAACTCGTTTCTTTGGATGCTCGTTTTCTATTGTTAAGCGTACCCTGAAGTGAAATTTTTCCATCATAACAGGGAACTTGAGGCCATGAAATAGGTAACGAATAAAATATAAGACAACTTCAGGTTTATTTAAAGTTTCTTAGTATTTGATACAGTATATTAGACATACCTTTCATTGTTCTCAATCGTGGACTATCTTCATTTTTCTTGTCTGAAATAGATCCAAAGAACGGGTTACACATAATGTGGCTGTATTGTGATTTTGGGCATGACGATAGACTAGCTCTGAAAACAGTTAACCTTCCTCCACCTAAGACATTCGTTTGTCCAAAGCAGTCATTGTTGTTCACCCAACATTGCAATTCAACGTTTCTCAGATGAAACATACATATCAGAGAATGGAGACACCATGTCATTATTGTAATCGCCAATGTCAGTGCATCCTCGGTATCCCCAGTGGTTTCATGCCGTTCTACTCCACTAAACCCTGGGTTAATCTATGGGGGAAGACACATTTTCAAATTACCCGCCCTTGCTGATTGTGTTATTTTTATCGACCAATCCCATACATCGTTAATTGTGTAGGAGGTTGGCAACGGGAAGTAACTCTCATCGGCTGGGGTAAGGAGTTAGCCTCAATGAGAGAAGCTCAAATTATTCTAATTGCGTATTTATTAAAAACAAATTATATTAAACATACATTATGCAAGAGCTAAATCTGATTATTGCAAGTCTTTATTTAGGCTTTAGATGTCATAGAAATTATAAATTAGATCTTTATTTACACAACAAGCACAAACTCAGCTCTGTAGACCCACGGATGGCTTGGAGTCAGGTAGGCCTACCAGTTACAGTACACGAGGGCACACAGGCTAACAAGAAGTCGGCTATAATTATGTAGGCCTACAAATGCTACCTCATTGATTTGATCCATTCCCTTTAAACTTTAAAATCCTATTACAGACTTTCTCTTCTTACCTATGTATTAAAAGTCTTTTTTTTTAATTTGTAGTAAAAAGTAAATTATGTAAGTGTAGTTAACGCCTGTCAATCAAACTATCGACCATTTCCGTAAAAGGTGAACATACAATTAACTCCCATTTCTAGTCAAAATTACAATGGTAATAACTTTGTTCAGAATAAAGTAATTTGACTGAAATTTCCAATATATTCTTCTTTCATCATATATTTTTGAACTGTTATAGTAAGAATGGCCAACCATTTATACAAATCTCCCATTATGTACCTTTAATGAAGATCGGACATTTATATCTATGTAGGGTCATGAGTTCTATTGAGAATCGTTCGTTCGTTCGTTCTTTTCAATCGTTTACGTCTATGTTTTATCATAGATAAGATAATGGGAATTAAATTGCCAAGTATAAGTTCAATAATAATAAACATAACAGAATGAAACATTCCAGACAAAGAATGAATAGTAATAATATTAAGATGTTATACATATTTGAAATCAGCGAATCATATACACATTTTGATAAGACAATTATAACTGAGTTAGAAATACATACATTGTTTACATAAATCACTCAGTAAATGGGCATGAATATGGTTATCTACCCTTATAAAATCGAAGGCGAAACGACTGGTTTGTAAACTGTCTTTTTATTGGTTTGTAGACCTCATGTACAATCTAGGCCAAGGCAGATACTTTGAAATCGTGGAAACCCAAGGTATAGTGGAGTAGAACGGAATGAGAACACTGAGGATACCGTGGATGATGTCAGTAAGGCGGGTCACAATCCTCAGATCCGTGACCATTTCTCGGGGAACAAGGTTTGACGATGGTTTCTGATAGAAGGGACCCTAGTGAATATATTTGTAGTTTGCTACCTCTGAAATTTACGGGCTAACCCCAGGAGAGCCAAAAATCCAAGATGGCGACCAAAAATGGTCTGCAATTGACCTTGACCAACACTACTGGCGAAATGACCCGTGTAATATATCATTTTATGGGTATTGCTGGTCATTCATTTTCCGATTCATTTCGCAAATGGTTGATCCAATGTGGCCGCCAAAATCCAAAATGGCGACAGAAATTGGCTCGAAAAGTAATCTGCCATAGAATTATATATTACACGGGTCATTTCGGCAATAATGTTTGTCAAGTTCAATTTTAGACCATTTTTGGTCGCCATTTTAGTTTTCAGAGGTAGCAAACTACACATATCTTCACTAGGGTCCCTTCTATCAGAAACCATCGTCAAACCTTGTTCCCCGAGAAATGGTCACGCATCTGGGGGTTGTGACCCGACTAAGTGATGCTTGTGAAAATTGTTAAAACGTAACGCCGTCTGATTCCACAGAATATTCGACACTAACAGTAGGAGTAGTACTTGAAGCTGTGCACGGTTCAACGACTAAAGGGTGATGATTAAGTGTCGGTGGTGACAGTGTAATCCTGCAGATGTTGCAAAATTATGTTGAACCGTGTTTGTTGTAAATGATAGACTAGTCTCAGTATGGTGGACGTGATGACACAAAACCTTAGATCGATGGCTCTACAAAAAAACCTTAGATCGCTAGATAAGCATCATGTGTAATGAGTTTATAAGTTTAACGATATTCAACATGGCGTCCTAAATTTTCTCAAAAAAGGGGATAATTTTTACTCACCTAACTGTCTGTATGTCCTTATATTTCCTTGTATTGACGGGATACCGCTGGGCTGGAAAATGCCCTAGAAAATAATAATATCAGTTCTTTTTATCAGAACAGTGGAACTGTTATTAAAACACGTTTTGCTTAAAAATGAACGGCACTATGCCTACTCTTATATTAAACTCCAACTGTCAAGGGATCTTTTACGTGCACGCCAATGTGTACACGTGACCTCGGTTTTTCGTCCCATTCAAACGACAAGACATCAGTCCTGCATCCCTGACAAGGAGGATACAACGCCGGAAAATCTGAATGAACTTTCTAGGCCAATGCAGGTTATATCGAACACCCAACCTCCAGGCTAGCGAGCTAGTGTCTTATCCACTTTGCGACTGTAACCCCATTTTGATTAAAGGACCATTTCGATTTTAACCGAGTCTCAGAAATAAAAGTCTGTGTATGGTGTAATACCGTATCTCAAAATTTCAGTTCACACTATTGAGTCGTTTGGATGTGAACGTCTGGACACGTAATCAGGTCAATTTTTTTGTTGTGTGACCTAACAATCTATTGCCGTTACGTTAGAAGTGTATACAGTGCATGACACCGTATAATACCGCTTTGGACACCGGTCTCAATTGCTAGATAGGTTTTTTGAAAACGTTTTTTTTCTGAACAATATTTTTTCCAAGAAACTGGATTGGAAAACAGGTAAAACCCTATAGACCCCCTCTCTATAAAGTACTAACAAACATGGCCCTGATTCACGAAATCTTAACTAAAGATAAAATCCAAATTTTAGTACTTTGATTGGCTAAGCACTAAAATCAATCTAATGTCATCCAATCGAATAACTAAAATTTGGATTTTATCTTAGTTAAAATTTCGTGAATAAGGCCCCATAAATATGTATTGAAAATTAAGGTAAAGTAAAGTTAAGTACGTAGAGGAACAATTAAATTATAAGATGGCTATATACACGATAATAATATGTACAAACCACAATCAAAATGTTTATATTTCATACATTTCCATACGACATTTTCAAAATCTTTGGGAGATGTCGAGGAAGTTATGTTCTCCAGAATTGTTTCTGTCATCATGCAGTTCCGAATAATAAATTTTGAGTATTTTGATAAAGTAGCCGGTCCTGCATCTGAACGTAAGGGATGAATTAAAAGAAAATGTTCAGAGTCTTCATTGACCACAATCCCATGTAGGGCTGCCAGAAATATACCGGAGAAAACGATGTCCGCGTAAATCACTACAATTTGATATTTCCTGCTGTCAGAGTAGTATGATGAAAACGTATCACTTATATTGACTTATTTGCTTGTTCCTATGCTAGAGGATTTTAAGTGCTTTTAACACAAACTTAAACAGTTTTATTCTCCAAAATAAAATAAACCCAATACAGTACGTCTCTATCCATCCATGGTTTGAATCTAATAGGATCTAATTGTCCCGAACTCTTCACCCAAACGACTCCCGCACAAGCCATGCAAGAAAATGTTGAGAATCCCCACTTGCTTCAGAATAAAGAAGTATAAAGTTTAACTTACAGTCTCTTTCTTCAAATATCCATACAAATGTCGATCAGATGTTGTCGAATGCTCCTCGACCCTCTTTAACCCTATAAAGACAAGTTATAAGTTAGCTCGATTCCGTTAAATATTATTTTCGAAAGAATGCCCGCATGGGAGTTACTTAACGGGGGCATGCACAGGAAATGTAATTTTAATTACAATTGACAATTTTTCGAACAAATCCATGCTGAACAAAGGACTGACTGCGCTGTCAATAGTTCGCGTGTTAGTCTGGTTATTCTATGGCGACATTTTCTTTTGAAAATTGTATATACCTTTCATTCGTTATATTATCTGTATTGTTTTTATTAACCTGTTTTAAATTGCATTTTTAAAAGTTAACGCTTGACTATAAAATTAAAACTAACCTGGTTCCAGTCGGAATAAAGCATTATAATTTTTGTTGTCGTCGAGAGCTTTTATAAAATTATCATACGCCATGCTCCCACAGTTTAACAAGATATCCAACAGTTTGGCTGATGCGTCGGTTTTACCACCATCGTCTCGCCGCTCTTCCCTCTTTATTTTCTCCAGATCATCATCATCGAAGACCTGGTGTTTAAATAATGAACGGGCAAGACCCATGGGATCACATTTAATGTCCTCTACAAGCTCAGTATAATTAGACTGAATCTTGTCATAATGTTCATCTGGAAGTCTGCCTTTTCTACGCGGCATTTTGTTTGAGTTTATTTTGATTGCACTAATTAACTGTCATCTCATCCGTTATCGTAAAATAATCGTGTGTGACCATTTCTTTCCTTTTTTATGTTTCATTTTACACCTAGAAAACAAAACAATTATAGATAAAGCAAAACACAGAACATCATTATTTATTGCTAATAAATGTCATCGATCAAATCTTTAAATATAACAACAAAGTATATATTTGTAAAACTGGTAGCTGAAAACGTTTTATTAATATAATATTATTCTGATGGTCGCATAATAATTTTATAAACTAAGTTGTTATCAATATTCATATTCCAACTAATCTTTATAATGTTGCCAGTGTTGGCGAAATGTTACAACAAATTTTATACAATCGTTAGTATGAAACTTATATAGAGATAATCTTGGTCGGGATATTATTAACATTCTCGTAAATAACCGCCAACAATACTAAACTCTATCTCACATACCATTAATTTTCTGTTAACGCGAATTGTACGTATTCAAAGGTGACCTGGAATGTAAAGACTACAACAACTTCTGAGACGAAACTCGAAAATTCGACAGTACGGCAGCAAGCCAAAATGATAGGTTGCTAATATGGCGGTGTATTAATTTCCTAATTTCTAATTTTCGAGTAACATTTTTGCTTGGTATGTGTGTTGGCGTCTTCTTTGAATAAATACAAAAATTTGATTAAGTCGAAAGCCGGCATCACGCTATACAAGCCAAAATGAGGGGGCGCTAATTAAGTGGTGTGTTTATTTCTTAATCAATCTAATAAAAATACAGATTTATATTTCGTTTCGTTTTTTATACTTTCGATGACCTACACTACATGTAGATCTAACAAGTTATAGTAGGAGTTCACGTCAGGTGTCAAGTAAGCAACATTTGACCCTATAATATCAGTCATTCGATTAACCAATCGGAATCGATGTTGCAAGTGACATTCTTTTGCTTTGTTCTATCGCTGGCTAATGTCTACCCACAGTTCCCCGCAAAAAGGTCAAGCACTCGATTCGAAAGACCCTTTGATTGGCTGACCGCTCATTTCAAGCAGAACACGAGTTAAATAACAACTCTTCCAGATCCTAGTGTAGTAAAGACAAGAAAAACGAAATTTTGTAGTATAAAAACGAAACGAAATAGGATCTGTGTTTTAATCGGATTTTTTCTAATTTCCCATTTTTGTGTCGATTTTGCTTGGTGTGCGCGCTGTCGCATTACATTTTGTCCAAACTTCGACTTTTCGACTTTCGCATTCTGATGGGGCGAAACGAAGAAATTACAAAGTTTGTGGACTCCTCAGATGAAACTTAACATGTAACCAAAAGATCTTAGAGTTCGATTCAGGTGCGCTCCAGACCTCAACTTCTTGGCAAACTTTTACGCAAAATTTGATTTATGTATAAAGTTTGTGGCATCTCTAGCGCCCCAAGTTGTTGATTCAATTCTGGTGAAAATGAACATTTATGTTGAGGACAAAGGGATTTTAGAGGAGTTCTGTTTTGTGAATTGCACAAAATTTGTATACCGGCCCTCTGTAGCCTACCATTTTATCCGGCTTAAATGAAACTTGAAATATATTTTAAAGATCAATAAAAAAAAGGACAATTTGGCGTGATATTGTCGCAAAATATGATCAACCGTTGCCCGAAAGTGTAAAATCTTGCCAATTGTGATATACATGTATGTGTCCAACGAGATTGAACAATCAATAATTTTAACTTGACGTTTTATAGCAGTCTTTATAATTCATTAATGAAAAGGGTGAACCATACCATGAACATACAAAACCATTCATTCCCCCCCCCCCCCAACAAAAAAAAAAAAATTGTGTATGCACCACGTATTATCCAGCAAAAAGTATAGTCGGTCGCAAAACCAGTGCAGTCATTCGCAAAATAGAGTAGTCGGTATCGAAATACGTACACACTGTATGCGTCACGCTAATCACGCAAAACTTTACTATAACATAGTCGGTCGCAAAATCAGTGCAGTCGGTCGCAAAATAGGAGCAGTCGGTATCAAAATAAGTGCTCAATGTATACGTCACGCTACTCACACAAAACTTTAGTATGAAATAATCTAGTCAACTTATCATGTTTGAAAAGATGTTGTGTTTCACTCTCATTCATTCTGTTGTGAGTATGTTGGTCTAACAACAAAATTTCACCCAAGGAGAAAAATAGTCGGTCACAAAATAAGTGCAGTCACTGCAGTCGGTCTCAAAAACAATGCCAGAATAGATCCCAAATACTAAGTAGTTGCGTGAATCCGTGTACCTAAATTGCATAGGTCACACAAAACTATATTATAAAATAACCATGTCTGCTTGTCACCCTTATTCTGTTGTGAGTATGTTCTATGAAATGTTTTCTACCATGACAAAAAATGGTCGGTCTCAAAAAAGTACTCACCGCAGTCGGTCTCCGACTAAATAAATTAATGGGATAAACAAACAATCACAAAACAGGCGAAATTGATAGAGAGGCCTCAAGATTCTGTCCCATGTCTTATCCTCTCGTTAACGAGAATTTGGTTCCATTTGCCATGACATTGATTCAAATTTTCAAGTCCAGTCCCAAAAATTTAAAAGCTCTATTACATTTTTTCGCGCCTTCGGTGTGATTCCATTATAACATCATTCTTCTTTTCGGCTACGATTCCATTTTAAAACGATTCTTCTACTCCTCCATTGTCTTATACTGTCTCAGCACTATCATATTTATGATTATAGTGGAACTGCCCAGTTTGTAGTACCACTGGTGTGTGGGGCGTGGGGCGTCTGATTATATAGATGTTATGTCAACTCTAGAAAACTCACACGTGGTGCTCGGCTCCGGATTGCGTCACTCCCACTGTCAATTTATGTGGTGTTGTGATGTAATAGAGCTAATTATTTTTTCATGCTGGTCGGCATCGGATGGGCTAATTAAGACTGGCCTACCTCATACTGTGTGCTTAGAGGACGATTTAGTCCCGACAATGTGTATAAGGGACCTTGGTTGTTCGTCCTATCCGCACGACTATACGTTCTCTCTAGTCAGGTTCTCCGTCATGCACCACTCATAAGGGTGAAACATGCGGGACCCGGTGAGCTCTATCAGCCACAACAAGATAGAACACGGGATCTCGAGGTTAGCCAGTGTAACACTATTAGCATAGAACAGAAGATCAGTTCCGTAAAAATAGGATTTATTTACAGCGTTAACAAAATAGAAAACAATAGCCTAAATACAATACGAACATAAATCAAACAGCACTTTAAATATACGAGGAACGTAAACAAGAATATAAACAACGTTCATTGCTACTTTAAAACAACTATTTCGGCCTCGGTCAAGGCTGCGGCTGATCTGGGATGATACACGTTATGGCGTACTTTTTCTTACTCACCGTATATAGTCACCGAGCCATCGTCTCCCCGGCTCATTTATTTGTCGCATCTACTGCTTGGTAGTGTGGAGCGAATGCATAAAGCTGAAGATGAGATGACACAAAATCAACTTACTTTTATAACTTCGCCTTTTCGCTTCGCCTGTTCAGGTTTACATTTTTGCGGTGTAGTTCGGCAGATACATCTCAAATTATAAATACATTCTTATTTGAACATACAGTATGATTGTAATGGTATAGTCAAATCAAATCACAAGGCGGGTCAGCATTTCACAAACGTTAATACCTCTATTTACATAGCTGATTCAAGATTGAAAATGATAACCAAAACTTTACACCGAGTCTATATATGACTGTTAAACGTGACGATCGGTTACACAACAATGGCAACTGTTTATAGATGACAACACCGTCGCATTAATAATTATGCCTTTATGTGTACTACGTTATGTTAGTTTTTATTGGCTATAATATTAAAGAAGGATATGTAGGAGTTTTAAATCGTGAAGTTCTTTAAGATATAAACCTGTTTGAATCGGGGAAAAACCAACAAGTTTTAACAAATAGACTATCAGTGGGCTATGATTTATTAGAAATAGACATGCGGGTCATGATATAACACTGGATATAAGGCTGGGCAAATGAGTTTTCCTGGGAAATATAAACTGTTCTGACAGATTGTCTTAAATCCATGTATAGTACATTTATTTGCATTGGTTGCAAAGGGTGATTCCCCGAAAGATTTTCAACGCATGGATGTTTCATTGACTAATTGCTCATCCCGAACTAGAAGTTGATGATCAATTAAATAAACTCTATTCGTCAAAAATTCCAAGACGAGATCAAGTCAGCCTGCTAACGATAAACAAACATATATCTTTCGGCATTACATGGACATAGAAAACTTAATTAAAAATTAGTGTCTACGCATCAGTCTGGTTTTACAAAAAATATATATAATATACATGTACAGCTTAAATATAAGTAACCAAGAAAATGGGGAAGGGCTTAGTCTTGTATTCTTTGATTTTTCTGAGGGGTTTGATAAAATCTTATTTATATATAAATAGTTTGTTAACTGGTCAAAATAAAATGTCTAATAAGTAAACAGCTCTCAGGCATAGGAAACTTCACATGTCAGAAAATAACCGTTTTAAGGGAAGGGTGGCTCACAAAAAATACTATCAAATTAACGACTCATTTCATTAACGTGCACTATTTGTAAGATCATTATTGTTACATAATGACGGATGTTACGCATGTCATCTTGACACGTGAAAGCGGAACTGATTTTAATATCAACTTGTCTGCTATCGACACCCCTGGTGGTCCTGATGACATTCATTAGTCATTTCCATAATATAAACTTATTGTTGGCTGTTTTATTTAATTTGCGTTGCCATATAAGCAAACTGTACTGAATGTTAAATCTGATATGATGCAATGGCCAGTTGTGTAATTAGATCCTTTGTCTCAAAGGGTTTATAAACCAAGAATGGAAGCGATATGGGGACGAGACTAGGCGAGGGTGTCTAGAAGTTAACTTAGGACCAGGCAGGTCTTGAGTTAGGACCGAACAGCGGCCATGTAATGTATTTGAGAGTTGGCATCCAAGGGTGTCACGCCAAGATAAGACCATGGCACCCTCAATACATGCTAATTACGGAGTCTTAAGTTTTGTACACGGTGTATTTGAAGATGAATAAAAAATATTATAAGATATTAAACCAGTGTTGTCGTCAAGAACCTGGGTATAAAGAAACAAAAGTATAACATTATCTTAAAACACTTAAAGATACATTATGTAACATTTGTATAAAGAACTGATATTTCGCGCTATTTAAAAACTACATAATTAATTATAAGGGAATATCTTGCAAATTTCAGTCAAATTATTTCATTCTGAGCGATACGAGGGCTGTTTGAAGAAAAGTGGAGTCTTGGTTGTCATTGCTACCCCTGTTTAAATCAAATCATTAAACGCCGATCGTGTTTAAATCCGTTGAAAATAAGGGGCATCCGATGGCGAAGAGAGTTGATTATGGTCTTGGCAAGTTAATAGATGTCTTATTCATAACCTATATGACATTTATGGCCTAAAAAGGCCTACAATATGTAGATTGAGCTCTTACATAATGCATCTTTAAAGAATATAAAGTATTTTCTAAACATCAGTCGGGATTTCCAAAAAACAGATTCTACAGTGAGTGAACTTCTTGTGATATAAGGTTACTTAGATGATTGGAAAGAGCTTACGTCTCGTATTCTTTGATATTTCTAAAGTGTTTGATGACTGTCTGGCACACGGGACTGATACACGAGTCTAAATAATATATGATATACAACTAATTATCAGGTCGTAAACAGTATGCTGTGCTTGAAGGCTTGCGCTTACCATATTTGTTAGTTGAATCCCAGTGTCCCAAGGATCAATACTAGACCCTTTTCTATTTCGAATTTACATAAATGATATTTTTAGATTATCTAAATAATAATGCACGATACCTCATTATTTGCTTATAAATTGTAACGCCTTGAAACTACCAATTGAATGAATATTAATTTAATATCCACGTGGGCAAATAAATGACAAATAAAATTCAACGCACGTTTACAATTTACAAAGAATTGGCAAACAAATTGTTGAGAACAATATAACGGTGATATTGTAAACAGTGTTAAGCCTGAGCGGCCCGCCTATTGTAGGATGTAACCGTCATAAATAGTAATTTCAACCAGTTATTATACACTGTAAGCATAATATGAACCTTTTGATTTTAAGTTTAAAGACAATCCAATCCAAACAGTCTGAAGAGTTTCCTTTGCCCTGTACCAGTAAATACGGCAATCATTCAGTTCTATTTCGATCGTCGGCAAAGTCCAGTTCCATTATCCCGGGAAAATATTGTCATTGTCTAAGAAAATCTAAAATAGTGTTCGAATATTTGTATAAATTAATATGACCTTTATAAATTCTATATTCACCATTTTAAGCAATAGGAATAACCACATTATTGTGAAAGTTGAATCTCGCATAAGAATGTCACTTCAAAAATTTGGGTACATATTAGCGTGAGAAATTTGACATTGATAACGAAGAAGCAAATGGCGCATCGGGTCTTTAAAGAATAACACTTGCAAAATTTACGAATATACTATTTGTTCACTGTCTTTTGAATTTCGGGGATCACGTGGCTAAGTGGGTAAGACGCTGGCTCGCTAGCCTAGAGGTCGGATGATCGATCACTGCATTGGCCGAGAAAGTTCATCTAGATTTTCCGGCGTGGTTTCTCCTTGTCAGTGATGCAGGACGGAGGGCCTGACAAGGACAGTTGTCTAGTCGTTCGGATGGGACGCAAAACAAGGGTAGGGGATCCACCGTGTACACATTTACGTGCACGTAAAAGATCCCTTGGTATTTGAAATTCGATATAAGAGTAGGCCGCAGTAGCGCCGCTGCCCGGGCAAACTTTCCGCCATAGCACAATGTATAGCACATGGCCGCCTTCATTAGCCCAGGTTAGGAGCAGAAAGTAGGATGTTAAACCTCATTTCATTTCATTTCATTTCGTTTCAATTTCAAGGATAACTGGTTAAAAATATTCCAAATATAATTTGAACAAATCAATAGTCAGGCATCTTAAATATAACAAATACAAATCATACAATATTACGGGTTAAAGCGGGAATTTCATATTTTCTAAGAAAGTAAAAACATAATTATTTCTATGTCTTTTGCTCAAAAGGTTGTCAACTAACTATTTTACGATCATGGGCATTATTTCACAGGCATAAAAATCAGTGACACAGGAAATAATAACACAATTACCTCCTTTGTTTTTCCATTCACCACCATGTGGCGCCCCTATCTCCACGCCACATACGCTCACACCAGGGATCGAAACCACAGCCACAAGCCAGAAGTGATCAGCAAGCTAGAGGTCGAAGCGCGGCACACTAGACCAAAAGGCCATCCCAACCCCCTTTATTAACAAACGGTCAACAGGGTTCGTCCTCTCACAACCAAAACGACTAGCATCGTTAAAACTGTAGCCTCTCACAAAAATCGTTTAAAACTAGCCTATATTCATCCAGTGGTTTTATTCCGTTTTACTCCACTAACCCATGGGTTTATGTAAGGGGGGGGGCGGTGTTTTAAAGTTAACCGTCCTTGATGATTGTACTATTTTTGTCGACCAATCCCATAAATCGTTAATTGGAAAGGAAGTTGGCAAAGGGGGTATCTCTCATCGGACAATGTTAGGAGTTAGCCTAAATAAGAGAAGTCTCAAGTCGAAGTTAAATAATAATAAATATAACAGAATGAAACATTTCAGACAAAGAACGAATAGTGTAACACTATCTTAGGGATACCAGAGATCAGTTTAATAAATATAGGATATATTTATATCGGATCAGAATATCAAAAAGTTGCATAGATACAACATGATCTAAACTACATCGGGAACTAGACAACAACAGGAATATATCAGGATGGTACATAGCTATATTAAATCCACCATTCCGTCACTCTGCCAAGGCAGCGGCTGAACTCGGGTGAGTCCATAAGCTGGTCTCTGATTTTCTCTCCTCTCCGCTCGTCTCTAGTCGTCTATCCAACTGTCAGCAAACCTCCCACTATATACCCTCGGACAATAGATAAGACCCATGATCAAACATGCGAATGTGTCTTTGGCCTCATGTTTAAGCCTCGGCTTAACAATAAAAATTTGTATACTTGAAACCGGTATCCTGATGGGATTATTTGCAATGTATAATATTGTGTTTAGGAGGTAATTCCTGAATGAATGGAGGTAGATATTTATAGTCCCCATCACATCTGCCCCCCCCCCCACACCGCCTCTAACTCTTTGGGTAGACGGTACAAAAATTATCATTCATTTTCATATAGTTGGCCAAATCAATTGCCCGAAATCTAATATATCACTAATTTTACCTTTCTTTTAATTGAATTTGTACTAAATGCACTATGGATAAAAGCGTTTTATCTGGAGTCTTTTTCGGGCATCGATCATTATTTGTGAATGCAGCTACATGTACAACAGTCTGACTGGATGGCTGGAATTCAAGTCTGCATAGAATGGGATTTTGGTTGCAACCCAATTGGAATCTTTGAAGTTGCTTAATTCACGGGCTAGAATAGCAGAAAAACGAATTTGCGGCGGTTAAATTTTCAAAATTTTCGGGAACGCGAGTCCCCCATACCCCGAGACGATTGACTATTTGTATGGGATTTCGGTTTCTGGTACGTCACCTAAGGTAGGCTATATTACATCACACTGAATTGGCTGTATTCACGCGCTGGAATAGCAGGAAAACGCGTTTCGGCGGTTAAATTTTCATCGAGCTCGTAATCTATGCATCACGGGATTATCTGATATTTACTAAAGTTATCTTGGTAAGAGGACACCGGTGAAAGGTGAAACACCCTTCATAAAGGACTTCTGGTTATTAAAAGATTAAAAGTCACGTCATAATCCAAATGTATAAATAATGAATGTATTTATTGTTGACGTGTAGCACCATGCAGTGCTATGTAGTGGACAATACACGGGATAACTCCCCAAATCCAACGTGTGACGCAAACTCTCTTCTGCTACATATTTCAGAACAGCCCTTGATCGTCTAGTATTTGTAATTGTTCATTGACTTTTCAAATGTCCTTTTCACATTGCGTATACAATTTAACTCGTGGTCTTTATTATTATTGGTATACTTATTCAACAAAGGCGTTACTCAAATATCTATTTTACATTTACACATGTGACGGCAAACCAGTGAGGTGTTACAATAGATATAGACACGTATCACGATTCGCGCCAGGAAAACGCGTTTGCGACCGTAAAACTTTCCAAATGTTCTCTCTTTTTTTTTGGGGGGGGGGGGGTCATACGGTAAGCTAATGTAGATGGACATACGTCATGCAGTGTGCTAAGAGTTGGAATTCGAAAACAAGTAGGCCATAGCGCCACTGTCCGGTCACAATTTCCCTTATAGCACACTGTATGGCGTAGGATCATCTTCATTATCTTGGTTGGTGCAGAAACGTAGCACTTTGGTTAAAGCGATAATTTCATATTTTCAAAGAAAGTCAAAACATAATTTTTTCTATGTCGTTTGCTCAATAGGTTGTCAGCTCACTATTATACGATCATAAGCATTATTTCCCACTCTCATACATCACTACCACCGGAAATAATAACATAATTACCTCCCTTGTTTTTCTATCCCCCATGCAATAGCTATCTTCAAACGTTTGAATTTGACGTTGAAAATGACATTTTTGCCAATTTCTCAACCAGCAATAGTGAAATATAGGATTACTAAGATTATTCTTTAACAAGGTAGGACTGTTTATAGATACCATCTATTTTAAGGCTTTATTAAATTTAAAAAATATAACTTAAAAATATGAAAATGCAGCTTTAAACCTCATTTAATTTCCCTCGACGCTGACGTGTACACGGGACCTTAATTGTTTTTCATGCCATCCCAGCGAAAAACAAAAGCTAAATCAGTAAATTGGTCATTTGTTCTTTTTCTTAATGGTTCTTAATGCATATATAATGTTACGTTCGATAAATAGCCTCTCTATGTCTTTGTTATTTTCACAACTATTTCCCCCAAGGTGTTTAGGCTACTTTCTGTTTCAGAATGATCAGTATTAATCTACTACTGTCTATAGATATAGGCCTACATGAACAATCACTCACTATGATATTGATAATGAGTGGATAACTATTATACTCTCTATATACTCACCGTGTTAATTAGCTGAAACAGTTTAATTCCTAATTACAACCCAAAACAGACAATCTTCTACTAAACAATTCCCTTCCGCATTTACGTTTGAGAGAGAGGGACACACCTGTATCATGTGACGCCTTATATGCGTCATCGAAGAGCAAAATGAATGCATTCGGTGTGCATTGTTATTCATAAAAAAATATAGGTGTCATTCAGTATTTGTTAACTATGACGTCAAACCAGATTTCGTTTCATTTCATTCCGAGTAAAACTTAAATTCCAATATAAATACGTTGTTATGCGATATATATTGACAATTTATAAATATATATACAACTTTTATTTCGGATTATCCATATTTTTCATTTTCCCCCAAAGCGATGTTCACGATCAGTGCAATGGATTTTCCCTCGGTGTACCGAGTGTTATGCAATATATTAACATATATACGTCATTGGGAAAACCTGTTTCTATTAAAATAATTGTGACACAATTAATGCAGTGGTTCATTTTATTGCAGTTGTCTCCCATTAACCGTAATGACTGTCACGATCAATGACATCGCAAAATATTCAACAAATTGCCACCGGTAATGAATAGTCTCTCAGTGCTCAACAAATCGCCATCAGTAACGTAGCCCGGTGGCTTAAGCGTGAGTTTGTCTAGATCAGTTCTTGCATTTTCCATCCCTTTTAGAAACTGTCCTGTAGATATGTTGAGTGGTAGAAAGTAATGTTTTACTAATCTACCAGATATCAACATCACAACATTTCCCGCCAAGTTTAGGCATTGACCCCTCTCACCCATTTTCCTTCAAACGCACATCTTCCCTGCAAAGCAAACCAGTTGTCCAATGCCATCCTTTATACCATGTAAGAGATTGTAATCAGTTCCGTAATATAGGAAAATAAATAAAGCAGGGACATAAGCACACGTCCGCCAAAGCAGCGACTGAAATCGGGTGAGCACATAAGCTCATCCCAGTTTATTGTATTCATTTATATATTTATTTTATTTTATCTTCATATCATTTTTTTTATTTTTGCACCAAACCCCCCAAGACTTATTAGACGAAACCAATCTTTTATAACTACAGATAAGCCTACTCGTTTCTCTCCTTTCTTATTCCAGGTGCTTGATTCTTCCTTCAGAGAAACACTAACAAACGAATGAATAACAAGAAGGACAGAAAGAACAACCATACAGAAGGAGAAGACCAAACTAATGGAAGGAAGAAAGGACCTGGCCATATACTCACCAGCAAGCCTCGAGGAAGAGTTACACCTCACTGCCATTGGTCAAAGAGACCAGACCATCGCCCGTATGTAAATAATTTTCTTTACATTCGGGTAAATCATTATTTTAAAGATAGGTTGCCAGGCAACGAAACATACGCCCACAGCAGCTAAATCGTCCGGGGAGTCAACAAGGGTTGTCACATATTTTTACGTTTTTTGGTAATGAAACATTTTTAATACACTAAAATCTGATTAAGAGTAACAACTCATTATGTAATTATCTGAAAATCATTAGAATTTGTTTGCTTTTTATAAAGTTGTGCCAGACCCTAACAATTAGTATCAAAATTCATTGAAAATCAGAATACTTGTTCGTTTCAACACCTTAAACTCTGTGTATAAATTTAAAGTCAATCGGATATTAACCCTGTGTATCAATCTGAAGTCAATCGGATGATAAGTTCGGCATCTATAGCGTCACAAGGTTTTTTGAAGTGATCAAGGGAGATAACTTTGGAAGTAATTATTTGAAATTGCTGACAATCAGTAGGCTTCTTCATCTCATGACCTTAAACAGTGTGTGTAAATTTAAAGTCAATCGGATATTAACTTTGGCCTCTAGAGCGTCCACAGGATTTTTTGATGTGATCAAGGGCCATAACTCTGGCAATAATTATCAGAGATCGCTGAAAATCAATAGGCTTCTTCGTCTCATGACCTTAAACACGGTGTATAAATTTAAAGTCAATCAGATATTAGCTTTGGCCTCTAAAGCATCCACAAGATTTTTTGAAGTGATCAAGGGCCACAACTCTGGCACTAATTATCAGAAATCGCTTAAAATCAATAGGCTTCTTCGTCTTATGACCTTAAACACTGTGTATAAATTCAAAGTCAATCGGATATTAACTTTGGCTTTTAGAGCATCCACGAGATTTTTTGAAGTGATCAAGGGCCATAACTCTGGCACTAATTATCGGAAATCGCTGAAAATCAATAGGCTTCTTCGTCTTTTGACCTTAAATACTGTGTATAAATTTAAAGCCAATCGGATATTAACTTTGGCCTCTAGAGCGTCCACAATATTTTTTGAAGTGATCAAGTTATTATCGGAAATCGCTGAAAAACAATAGGCTTCTTCGTCTCATGACCTTAAACACTGTGTATAAATTTAAAGTCAATCGGATATTAACTTTAGCCTCTAGAGCGTCCACAAGCAATTGTGGACGCCGGATCGACGGACGGACGGGGGCGACGACAATATACGACCACATTTCAATGTGGGCGTATAAAAAAGTCAATTTGTACAAGGGGAATACTTTGAATTTTCCACCTCCACACGTTTCAATGTGTGCACTTAAAGTTACTGTGCGATTTATGAAGGTTCATTCGAAGGTTTAGTTGACCTTCTGTTTTACCAATGTATTTCCCTTTTAGACCACGGTATACAATGAGATAAATTACATTTTTTGTTTTGCATGTCATGCTTTGTTTCACATGAAAATCATTGGATTCATTTATTTTAATGGAGCTTCCCTCGACTATCACTTTACAAGTTAAATATCTTTCATCACCACATTTGGAAACAATAGGTTTTTTGGATTTTCTGAATAAAATTTTGAGGAAGTGAGAATTCGTCTCAAGTTCAGGGGAGGTTTTAGACTGTTGATCACATTTGTTTTGTGAACAAATTAAAGTCCCAACAAACGCGACCTTATGGTATGCAAATATTGGAGAACGTTTCTTCAGGTCATTTTTAATTTATGAAGAATTACGTACGTAGAACAATAGACGCAAGCAACGTCAAGACGTTACTATAAATATATCAAATACAACATAATAAAACTATTTACATATTTCTACATTTAGTAAATAATCAGAATTATTAGCACAACCGCAATGCTGCACTACTTTGTTTCACGGTAAATGCTGAAAAAATAAAAGTTATGCCGACACAAACTATATATATATATATATGCATATCTTGGTGTACTTGTCAAATGTTCTGTTCTTTGTTTGTTTCCACGTTTCTTTTGTCAAGTGTATAGTAACCCAATTTATAAACCATAACGGTAAATCTCTTTGATCTTTTGTGTATATTCTTGTGACAGCACTGCGTCTTTAAAACAACTTATTGATGACAACACCTGTGTTACTTCTAATAATACTTTTATTCTGCTTCCTACATATTAGGTACAAACATCGTAATGCAAACGACCCCAGAACTAACTTTGTATTGAGGGAGTTGTGTCTTAGCTTGGCTTAGCACGAGTGTGCTAACTCCAGACGCTGTCGCCTCGACTCATCTCATTGAGACCTGCCTAGTATCCCTGAGGTACATTCTAGGCCCCCGCCTAGCCTGGCCTCCTGGACCTAACTGACTGCTGTTTCCTTTCTGGGTTTATATCCCCACCCAAACAAAGGAATCTTATTAGGCATCTGGCTAATGTATCATGCATAATATCAGGTTTAACATTCAGTACAGTTTATCAGACAAAGAAAGTTAGATAAGACATGCCAACAACAAGTTAAAGTTACATAATGACATAAGGAATGCTACCAAGATCTCCAGCCGAGTGTCGATAGCAACAGGTTGATGTTACAATCACTTCCGCGTATTTTAATATGGCAGGACGCTTCTATGACATTTGTCATTATGTAACACTCTATACCCGGAATAACTTGCGATATGAAAGTCGGGGCGGGGCGACTTTGGTTGTGTACAGAGGAATTCGAGGTTATTCTTCTGAAAGTGTTTCTTTAACCTGTAATGGGTTATTGTTTCTGGCTAGGTTTTTTTCCATAGGGAAACATGAAACTATAAGGTTTTTCTTACGTACAAGTAAACATAGACGGTTTATGAGCAAGATAAAGTCATTAACTTCAGTTTTGCTGGGGAAGAAAGACTTGCAGTAAAAAACCCTCGACAGAAAAGCTCGTCATGCCGGCCTCAGCTTTTCTTTTTCTCATGTTATTTTCTTCAGTCTTTCTTTCCTCAGCATAACCCCAGTCTCGTGTTTTATCCTACATTCTTAGTACTAACAACATCCTATAATGTACGTCCTGTACCACTGCCTGTCCGTCTGTACCTATCATTTTTGCACATTGGTTAAAAGCCCCTGTTAAATAAATGATCACATGCCCTGGTCTGTTAATTGTATATGGTTCATCATTTCCCTTTCTTCATTTATGTACACGTATAAGCATTCAACTGTTCAATCTTTTGGCTAACCACTCGTTAAATGTTCATATTATCTGTGTAATTGTCTGCTAGGCGGAAGCGTATTTTAAATATAGATAGTTCACACTCAGAAGTGCAATTGGCTAAAGTGTTTATATAGATACTGGCTTCAACTACATACGATTATGATATGGTCAATTGATGTGCTCTTTCAAGGAATTAAAGTTACATTTGTATTGTGCTTTATTTTGTAAGGAGGATGTTGATAAGTAGTTGAAACACGTAACTGTTTGAAGTTTAGAACATTACTTAACACGAAGCTTCTAGATCACTTTCAGATCATTTGTCTTGATTATCATATCACATCCCGCTATATTTATATTAGCATAATGATATTGTATTTCTCCACAATCTCAGTTTATTTGACAGTCTATTAACTCTTCTTTCATTTTTATATTACTGAAATATGAGTTTTTTTCTCAGGGTATAGAGAGGCGCTGGTGACTGTTTATATCTGCCTCCGTCTAAATCAGCATTGGCTAGTCCAACCTCATTGTTGACCACTGTTAATAAACCCAATATATCTAAACTGAAATAAAAATATACAGATTAATTAGTGGAACGAGAGAGAGAGAGAAATGGGGTTTAACGACCACTCGACACAAACTAGGTCATTTTGGGACTAACATATGGTTTCATTTTATTTCAATAATTTGCTTGCGCGTAGGGGTCTTTAGCAGTGGGAGGAAACCCGAGTGCCCGGAGGAAACCCACGAGGTTGAGAAGGCGCCTCTATCTCCATGCCACATACGCTCACACGAGGGCTCGAAACCACAGCCGCAAGCCAGAGGTGACCGGCCAGCTAGAGGTCGAAGCGCGGCACTCTAGACCACTAGGCCATCCCAACCCCCTAGTGGAACGATATGTGAATTATGCACCGTGAATAATTAGCTCTAATATGTCCATAATTTAATGAAGCACAAGTAGAAACATGTTGTTCATAAAAAATTTTATTTAGATGAAACACACTGATTTCCCTTCAAATTAAATTTAGACCTTGCATTCAATTTTTGTGTGTGGGTTTTTCACATTTACAGAACATCTTATTTCTTATGCATGCCAATATCAAAAGGAACCGAAATCATTGGGATATAAACCTTTCAAGTTTTGTCAAAATCAGATAACAATTGTGACCCGTAGAGAGTCCACAAACAAATGTGAACGGACGAACATAGCTGACGAAACAATACGTCCAACGGAAAAGGTGGGCGTATAAAATGGAAATGACGGATCCCTACGTTAACAATAACCGTTAAAAGTAATCATTATTATAAAGCATGTTACTCTGTGCATCACTTAGATCAAGATTTATTGATGACCCCTTCAAAAAGAGGTTTTTCATCATCCAAATAATAAATAACTTACTGTGAAGCATATTTATTGAGGGTTTCACATAATTTAGTAATATACCATGACCCCGCAGTTGTTTCACGATAAGACAAAAAGCCTGGTATAGTGGCCATGCCAAGTAGAAAATCAGCTTCATTAGGGATAACTTCTCCTCCTGTTGGTGTATTTTCATCAATATTATTTTCGGGCACTGTATCACTTTTAAAAGCAAATCCTAAAAATAAAAAAGTACATATGGTAGCGCCAGTCAATGATTACAAACTATCAGACGAAGACGGAAGAATTCTTCACACAGTTTTAATAAGACACAACGTTAACTAAATACAATGGCGGGACTCGCCTACAATAACAATGAGCACGTGACATAGTAGTGGCTCAGACCACAGTTAATTAATACATAACATACTGGCGCAACTTCTCTTTTGCTTTTATAAATGTACGAACTAAAATGAAATCTAAATTAAAGTTGTTTTTGTTTTTTCTTTTTTTTTTTTTTTAACAAAATTCACAATTGTACTATTCAATGTTCACTAGTCTGTAACATAGTCTTGCAAATACGTAGGTGGATGACGAGTACGGGTTGATCTACGCGGTTCCACAGCTGTTACATCAGCTTCATTCAAAGAAACGGCTATATCACTTTCTGGAGGTTGTTCCAGTGGTAAAGTAAGTACAGGAGGTGCAATTGGAGGAGCTGGAGGGATTGGTTGAGTCGGATACGTCTCAACGGCAGTATTTGGATCCTCATCAGTACATGTGTCGGTATATCGTTTATTTCCCAAGGATATATCCGGGGACTTATAAAAGGGAACTTTATAACACTCGTTAAGTTTTACTTTGTAAGACATTGACCGTAGTTGTGATCCAGAAAATTTGCGGATAAAACACCAGGAGTCCATGACCTCAATCACCAAATAACGATCTCGTGAGCAAGTTTTGTTACGATCGGAGCGAACATACACAAGGTCTCCAACTTTAATGGATGGAGTGTCAGCGACATGTTTATTATAGTTTTTACTATTTGCACTATGAGAGTGGTTATTTAATCGTTGATTTTGTTGTTCAGAGATTATGTCACGATCGATAATCGGAATTTGCTCATTAGAATACTGGTTGCGATGAGTCCATATTTCACGCGCAGAGAGACCACGATTCCGTATGCGAGAATTTAATCTGGCAATGGATAATGCCAGACATAATTGAGATATCGGGCCACCATGGGGTTCTTGTTTTAAAAGCTCATCTTCTAGCTCGGCGATGGCTTTTTCGGCAACGGGATTCTTGTTAATATTTTTCACTCTCCCGATTTCGACACACAAATGAAGCTGGTTTAACACATCGTCATTCCGTAATGCAGCAAACCCAGAAGCAGGGTCAACGCGTATAAGTGCTGGAGGGCCATCAAGTGGGCGAAGCTCAAGAGAGAGACGGATTAGCCCATCACGAAGGGTTGAACGTTGCTCATTATCTATAAAACATGCTGTGGTATAAGATGATGCGGTCTCGCGAAGGACTAAGATTAACTGTTTACAACGTTTAAGCACATCAGCTGCAAACGAAACTCCGATAACATCAGGGGGGTCCTCCGATGACTGTTCCATGAGAGCGCTAGGTAATTTCTGTAATGATGCGCAAGTGTGACATGTACTTGAGACATTATCAAGGGTTTTGTCAATATCCAAGGCGAAGAAGTAGCGTTTGACAACCTGTTTAAGCTGGTGTTTACTAGGATGACTAAGTTTAAGATGGAGGGCAACTAATAAGCCATCCAATACCTCTCTGGGAACGACAATAAGTTCACGTGGTGATGCTAGCGCTTGTGTTTGTTGGACAACTAATAGACCATCCTTAGCAATAGTTACAGTGTTCAAGTAACGTTTAACGTCCCGAACATTAGTCATTTTGCGCGAGGGACGAGTTCCTTGTTTCAAATGACTGTGTACACGACGTAAGTCGGGGCATTCCGCTTGAGTTTGAATCCATGCAGATCTGGTAGTAAAAGGTAATCGATGTGCACCGGATGTTATATCTTGAACAGATAGAGCTCTAACAACCGAATCTTCAGTTAAGGAGATAAAGCTACATATTTGACAGTTGTCTGCTGTGCATGGTAGTGCATTACGACTGGCAAAGTCGGATGGAACATTGGCTGAACCAGCCAAATGTTTAAGGTTAACCTGGAATCGGCTAACAGTCGACAAAAAGGATGTTACGCGTGGGCTGGCAGAAAATTCACCACGGCAAAGTTTTTCAAAGGCTTGAACACACGGTTTACTGTCAGTAAGAACGGAAGCTATCTGATGAGATTGAATAATATATGGACTGTAATGTTTAACCGACGCTGCTATACATAAAGCTTCGATTTCACAGGGAAGCCATGTTACTTGGTGCTTTCGGAGCTTTGCACTGAAGTAACCAGCTAAAAAGAGTTTACTATGACGGGAAACATAAAGTGTTGCACCGATGCCATGTTTTGAAACTGACCCATCTGTGACAATCCAGAGTTGATCCTTCGCACGCGGAAGCACAATCGATCTACATGTGTGCAGAGCGTCCTGGGCTTTCTTGTACAGGCAGAGTAACTCGTCTGTCCAATTTACTCGATCCTTTGATTGTAGACCTGCGATGGAATCTTCCAGTTTGGAAAGGAGTTGGGAACAGTTTGGTATTACACGACTCAACACCTTATAGGCTCCAAGGAATGACCTAAGTCCATGGACTGTTTCTGGGCGAGAATAGGCTGCAAGAGTTGATATGCGATGTTGACTGGCAGAAATTGAGCCGTTAGTCCAAATCCATCCCAAAATGGTAGTTGTCTTAGGGCAAATGACAGTTTTTGTGGCAGACAAGCACAGGTTGTTACTACTCAAAGCCACCAAGGTTCGCTTAAAGTTGTTAAGGAGTTCTGGTATAGAATTAGCACCAATGTAAAGGTCATCTGCCAGTTTAGTTACAACTCCTTCCTGAAGTAAATCGCTAAGGACACGGCACATTAGTTCCTCAAGTGCCGTTTCAGATCCAGGCATACCCATAGCTGACCTAGTATATACTCTTACTCCTTTAAAAGGTGTCGCCACTCCACAGTATTTCATAGAAGACTTAGCAAGTGGTATTTGATAAAAAGCGTTGCTGAGATCGGTTACAATGATATACTGCCAACTTGCTATAGTACGTAAGGTTGAGTCCACGTCAGGCATAAGTGAGGGCTGAGGTTTGCTGTAACGACCTACATCGGCAAAGGCCGTTACTAAGCGATATCCACCATTTGATTTCTTCACTAAAAATGAAGGATTAAGGTACTCTACAGTTATGCCAATATCCTCTGGTGGACAAAACACTCCCTCTAACTCAAGATCGTCAAATTTTTGTTGGAGTTCTACTAATTTGTCCCTGCTATACTGGGGTACACGACCTTTTCTCTGAGGAGGCTGCACTGGTCCCATATTGACGGTAGCTTCAAATGGACCACTAAATCCATTGTAGCATGCAATATGTTTATCGAACACTTGGTTGTAGTCGTGAAGAAGAAAACGAAAAGTAGTTTCGTCAGCCGTATTTAATAGATTATCGGGATTCAAGTTGACAGAATCCGTGTTAACAACCTTAGCTGGTAATCTGTCACCTGTCGGTACTGTACACACATCAATATTTACAGGCAATACTGGTTGAGGTGGTAAGATTGTATCACATTTGGCGAGGAAACGAACTTGACAGAAGTGTTCGTTGCGAGTAAGAGTATGTGGCTGTGTAGTGTCATTTACCAAGCGAAGTTTGCCTGCAACTGCTGGAATTATTGACGGTTGAGGCCATATTTGGCAATCCTTTAAATTGCGTGCACTTGGTGAGTCAGATCGTCCCTCTATAGCAAGAGTGTCCTCTGTGTTAAGTTCTAAGGGGAGATTGAGTTCAATGAATTCTCCTGGCCAAACGACCGTGGAAATAGGTGGTGCGCGAAGTATATATGCCTGAGTACGTCGGACCGTATGGATACCGGTAGGGCTATCTGACGAACCATAACATATAACGTCAGTACCTTGAATTGTAACTTCTGATTTAGCAGGCCTAACGGAAATATCATTTTTCGACATAAAAGGGGTTCCAGCCAAAACATCCACATCTAAGTTTTCCACAACAAGGGCATCTAGTAAAAGGCTAACGTTCTGGCGTATTAACGTAATGTGGATTTCACCAACAACAGTAAGAGGGGTCGTACCATCAGCTTGTACGGCTTTCTGAGTAGAACGCTGAATAGGTGCTCCAATGTAATGAGCCAATGACGCTTTGATTAAGTTAGTTTCTGCTCCTGTATCTATAGTCAATGTTAGGCAATGATGATAATAAAAAACATTGAGGTATGGAGATTGATTGGTACAGACACGATTAGTGTGAACAGCCGAAGTCGTTGTGATTTCGTCAGGTGGTGCTGTGTAATTTACGTCCTCAGAAAGCTCTTCGTCAAGGGAAGGTAAAATAAGACGGGCTTTCGATAAAAAGCTTCTGTCGTCAGCAGGTAAGAAAGGACAGGCACTTAAAAAATGATCAAACTTTTGACGACCAGATTGTTTACAAATTGGGCAGGACTTGGGTGTGCGACCAGGAAATCTGGTGTAGCGCCGCTGAATGTCTTTGGTGGCAGAGCGAAGGACTTTAGCATCGGCAGCTGTTTGGACCTCCTCAAGAAGTGAATCTAGAGCTTGAGATATTTCGGGTTTGATACTGGCAAGAGTACGTGACCGCAACTCCGTTCCATACCGTTGTTTGATAAGGGCTGGGAGATCTTGGTGAATAAGACGAAGCCAAGTCAAAACTACTAAATTCTCTAAAGATGGAGATAGTTCTTCATCGTGGTCGAACGGCATACCATGGTGCGTGATGCTGCCGTTTGCAGTTAAAAGATTGTCTTCTATAAATGAAACTAACCGTTGGTACAAGTCTTCCGGTCGTTCATCAGTTGTCAAGTGGATAGCGTTAAAGTCCAAAAAATGTGCTCCAGTAGATTGAAATCCGTAATGCAGGCGTATGGCTTGCCAAATAGAGTTTATGGAAGTAGAATTTCGAACAATTGTGTTTCGCGATATTACAGGACAATAGTTGGCTATCTGTCCTAACATTAAATCTAGTTGGGTAACTTTTTGTTGTGAAGTTCTGCGTGGAGCAGGGGCATCGTCTGCATCGCTAGTAAATCCTCGGAGAGGAGTAGCTTGTGATTTCTTGGTCCATACAACACCATCCAAAAGAAAAGAAGCAAAGTTTGGGTCAAGGGACAAAGAATATTGTAAATTTTGTCGCCAAGCCTCAAAGGACGTTATTGTTTCATGCTTTGTGAGACTCCACTGTTTCGGAGCCCTTATATTTGTAGCCATCCTAAAAAAAATTCAGGAAAAATTTTTTTTTTTTGTGTGTGTCGATCAAACTGCGTGAAGTTACCTTTACCAACTATAGAGTAAGTTGTATCGTCCGGATCCTGTTTGATCAAATAATCGTAATTATCGACAGTTTAAACGAATGTTTTTATCTTCGTATGTGGGCCTTAGTTCAGATCCCACTCCAGCCACCACGCCAGTCAATGATTACAAACTATCAGACGAAGACGGAAGAATTCTTCACACAGTTTTAATAAGACACAACGTTAACTAAATACAATGGCGGGACTCGCCTACAATAACAATGAGCACGTGACATAGTAGTGGCTCAGACCACAGTTAATTAATACATAACATACTGGCGTAGGTAAGAATAAGAAACAGTTTCAATTTGCAATTCTGATGAAATCTTCTGTGTTAGCTAAGTGGTTATGAAACAAATAACACAAGGTACAATTTTGTGGATAACATTTCAATGAAGATACTCTCGTCTTTATTTTATACAATCACAAATTTTTCAGAAATTTAGAGATAACTCCAAAATTTCCGACAGAGTAATTCTGAATTTCAATAAGTGTCTGTCAACTGACCCATCAAATGGACAATTGGTTAACAGATCAATAGACGAAGGTGACAACAACATACGTCCATATTAAATATGGGCATATATGAAATGTAATAAAATGGGGTTTAACGTCCTACTGTTCTACTCAGAACTGTGATAATGAAAAGGGACATACGCCATACAGTGTGGTAAGAGGACATTTTGCCCGGACAACAGCACTACGGCCTACTCATGTATATCGAATTCCCGCTGTCAATGGATCGTTAAACGTGCACACCAATGTGTACACAGAGACCTCGGGTTTTCGTCCCATCCGAACGACTGGACAGCTGTACTTGTCAGGCCCTCTGCCCTGCATCACTGACAAGTGGGAACTAGGCCGGAAAATCTGAATGAAATTTCTTTTCTCGGCCAATGCAGGGATCGAACACCAGACCTACAGGCTAGCAAGCCAGCGTCTTACCCACTTGACTACCGTGACCCCCCTTGCCCCTGGGCATATAAAATAACTGGTTTACCTTGTTGACTCTCGTGTCCCTGGCATGCTTGGATAAAAAAAAGCTTTGGTTTACCACACAAACTAGGACAAGTTTGAGGTCGGAGTGGACGTGTCAGATCTCTTATAGCAACGAGATTACCATCCGATCCATAGACATTATCTCTAGTGCCATGTGATAAAATAACAACAGCAAAACAATCATAGTTTGTATGATCTTCATTCAAGGCAAAATGGTTAATTTTACGTGCCATTTCTCCTGCTGGAAGGTTATCATAGCATTCCACTTTAAATGAAAGTTTATCAAAAGTTTCTATCAAACGGTCTGAAAGAGAAAGACATTTATAAACGAAAGCTCAAATAGGTTTAACAGCTCATCTTTAAGTTACTTTTGACTATCAATAATTCATCTGTCAATGAGAAAATTCTAAAACCTGAAACCAGATATTCCATCACAATGTTAACCAGCGGTTGCCAGGCAAGCTACGCCAACATTGGACAGCGATGGACAGAGAACAAGCTAAAAAAGGGTACTTTTTGTACAACATACCTTTCAGGTTTCATCAAAATTGGACAACAATAGTGACCTCTTGCGTGTCCACAAGTTAAAAACATGATTTTTCGTACACTCAGGGGCCATAATGCATGAAGTTACTGTCCAATACATGACAATATCAAAAAGATCCGCGATCATTTGGTGATAAACCTATATCTTTTAGTTTCGTCTGAAACGGATACAAATTTCCGAAAGCTAAAAACATGCTTTTTCGTGCAATCAGAGGCCATAATCAAGGATGTTGCATGAAAATGTGGGCACATAAAAATTCTTATCGAAATCCATTAGGCAGTTTTAGTGAAGAATATTATACTTCTTACCTCTATCTATGCTAGATCCTTCACGATCTTCCATTTTTCTGGAACCATTATCCATAGTATCATGTTCAAACTTTTCATTGTTGATTATAATACAAAAACCTTAAACATATGAACCAAATTACATTAAAGTGATATTACGACTTCCATTATTAAACCTAAAAATAAAATAGTATTATTTTTATACCTTAGCATGTTAAAAATAACCTTATACAGTACTCAACTGATCATTGAAAATCCAAACACTAACCTAATTAGACCAAAGCATCTTATATGTGTACACTAAATGTCCTAAAATACTGGATTATAAGATGTGTGTAAAATGTTTCATTTTTCAATTGAATGACCAAAATTTAACTAAAGAGTCGAATCACGGCAAGCATAAAATCAGTTTTCATGAATTGGCCAAAATTTGTAAATTGCAATCTTTAGAAAATCTTAACACATTGAACCTACTGAATACAGGTTAACAAAAACAAAATATAAAGAATCATATGGGAATAAATTCCAGTAATTTGAAACATTATATGGTTAGTTAGAACTTACAAAACTCATATAACTTTGTTACTTTAGCTGGAAAGGTCGCCTACAGAGCTGAGAGGAAAGTTTGCCTTGTCATTTACATTGTATGAAAAGCAAAGGAAAAGTTGGGGTTGCACCAGTAACACAAATTTTAGTCTCAAAATGATGGAAGTATTGTGTTGATGAGACATTAAATCATATTCCATTCCATTCTGTTGCAAGAAAAATGTAGAACTACACGGACACTAACAAAGATAGAGAGGAGAACATTTTCCTTGAAACACAATAAAATGTGATTATATTGATCTAGAGTTATCTTACCTCTAGGTTTTCGATCCATTCTGTAACAAGGTTGCTGTATTGATAGATTCTGTATTGCTTCAACATCCCGCATCACTGTTTATATAGAAAAATATCTACATAAAATCAACATAGCATTTAGTCTGATTTATGATAGATTATTCTGCTTCATCAACTTATTGTCACTTTAATTTTCGCCATGTGAGTGTTGACCATGAAATATACCTGTGGACTTTTCCCGTCAGATGCAGGCTTCTGAATCCAGACCATTCTTTACAATAATCGAAAACAGAAATAAATAGTAATTTGATGACTACTTCTCATTTAGATTGCAATCTTCTCAAAGTTTCATTATATTTAAATTTTTTCAGTCCAGACATAAAGTTCAAAGTTCAAGGAGTAATGTACTCTACAGACCTGTATCTGGGTGATTATCTTCATTTGGTGCTGGCGGTTCAACAATGCGAGCTTCACCTACAATAAATACTCAACTTTCATGTATACGGAAAATATATTGTATAGTTTACATAAAAACCCAATTGATTTTTTTTCTTTTTCTCATCAACTATTTACAAAAAATATTTGGGTGAGACGGGAGTCTGTAGTATAACCATCCAAGGCACACAAATGCGATAAAAAGAAAAAAAAAAGCAACCTTCTTATGCATTCGAAAAATTAACAAAGTGATTCTTAAGGCAAATACATGTATTCCCATATGGCGGTATATTTTTGCCAAACTTCTAATATGTTATCGTCTAATTTCTTACTTCTGTTCATGTAATTTCTAACCTCCATTCATGTAATTTCTAACTTTCATTCATGGATTTTCTAATTTAATACAATGTATAACCCAACTTCTTTGTTTGTTCAGTGTAAATTTTAATTCTGTTCCAGCTTGTTTCTAATATTTTAACGAAAAATGTCTTCTTAATAGATGCTTTACATGTTTAGCATCAACATCAACGAATTTAGAATTTATACATTTCTGCCTAGCAACCATCATTATGAAGACGTTTGGTGTCGCCACTGCGTGCTCAATTGGGTGATTGCGCACCTGATCGGGACCATTATTTGGAATAAACGACCCATTCTTCGTTTTGTTGAAGGTTGGAAGGCGTGCTGAGAGAAAGAGAGAGAGAGAGACAGGTCACTTAGTATTAAACTCAGTATCTGTGTAGGCCTATCCATAACATTTATACCCTGTGTTAATATAGACCAACTGCATATAATTATTAATTATTGGCTCAACCGTAAAAAAAAAAAAAATCAAATAAAATTCTCCAAATCCCGTTTAGCTTATATTTGAAATAGAAAATGATATGAAATGAAAGGGGGTTTAACGACCTACTGTTCTGCTCCGAACCGGGCTAATGGAGACGGACATACGCCATACAGTGTGCTTTAGGGAAATACTGCCCAGAGAGCGGATCTACGACCTGGACTTATATCGAAGTCTAACGGTCACGGGATCTTTTACGTACACGCCAACATGTACACGGAACCTCGGGTTTACATCCCATCGGAACGACAAGACACTAATAAGGGAGAACCACGCCAGAAAATCTGGATGAACTTTTTCGACCAATGCAGGGATCGAACTCTCGACCCACAGCCTAGCGAGCCTGCGTCTTACCCACTTAGCCAAGGTATTCGAAATAGTATTTGCAAACCATACATTTATATCACGTTCAATGTTGTTTAGAGGGTAGGATTGCCGAATGGTTAGCACGTGCACGCTGTAACATAAGGTCTGTCATTGAATAAACTGGCGTGGTTTCGATTTCCCGTTTTTACGTGACATGGAGTTGGGTCGCCTTTCCAACCTCGTGAGTTTTCTCCGGGTCCTCCGGTTTCCTCCCACTGCTAAACACTCCTACGCGCAAGCGAATTATTGAAATACAATTGAACGGTGTTAATACCGAAATGACCTGGTTGGTGTCGAGTGGATTTTAAACCCCATGTCCCCATCTCTCTCTCCCGATGTTGTTTTCAATTTTAACACTCAGGCAAGCCACTCAACCTGACGAAGAGCGAATCGTTTGTATCAATAGAATGGTCCCGATCAGGTGCTCAATCGCCAAACTGAGCACATGGTGGCGACACCAAATGACATCATAATGAAGATTGCCAGGTAGAAGTATCATAATTCTAAATTTGTTTGCCGTTCATGCTTAACATGTAATACAACAATGAAGTAGCCTTTTTTCGCCTCAATAATAGAAATAAGATGAAACAGAATTGATATTTACACTGAACAAATAAAGAAGTTGAATTATACATTGTTTTAATTTAGAAATTACATGAATGGAAGTTAGAAATTTCATGGATGGACGTTAGAAATTACATGAATAGAAGTAAGAAATTAGACGATAGCATGTTAGAATTTTGACACTAATATACCGCCACATTCCCATGTTGTTTTTATATTCCTACCTGAAGTTACAGGTATATTTTTATGTTTTTCTTGATTTTCAACACCAGCAATGTGTATCTCCTCCTTTCCAACTAGAAACATAAATAAAACAAATTAAAAATCAGATTTTAAAAATCCAATTGTGGATTTTGGGTTCTATATGCATCTGAATTTCATGAAATAGATCCAAATAATTTAAATAGAGAGCCATGATAAATGCTATGTTTGTTGTCGAGTCCAAACTTTGTCTGACCATAATTAATACATAATCTGAGTTGTAAATATAATATACAGCTCAGAGATGAATGAGCATATTTTGTATAATTATAGTTGAATGAGCATGTTTTGTATAATTTGAGTTGTATGAGCGTAACTTGTTGAAAAATGTAAGTAATTATACATGTAAAAGCATGCGTAAGTATTTCAGAGTCGTGTGAGCCGAGTTTTTTTTTTTTTTAGTTTGAGTTGGACATATCCAGTGTTACATCTAAAATTATTATAAAATTTGAAGAGAATGATTTGGACATAACCAGGGCTGTATGAGGAGATATATTATCACAATTTTGGTATTATCAGGATTGTAAACCTAACTAGCCAACAGCGAGGCTCCTCTCCGAAATCACAAAATAAATAGATGACACATATTGATTAATTGCACATTATCCATTTCAAAAGTATTGAATAATCAAACTGATTATATATACTTAGTCTAAGCATGAAATGGTCATGATTAAACTCAGTCCAGGTTTTGAAGTACCTGGTAATGAAACTATACACTATATACATTTCATCACTCTCCATCAGTTAGAATCAAAGTTATCTTGTTCCAAAGCTTCGACCAATGAAATTGCTTAGCTGCTTCGCTTTCGTGAAGTCAAGAGAGAGGGAGAAATGGGGTTTAACGTCCACTCGACACAAACTAGGTCATTTCGGGACTAACATATGGTTTAATTTTTTTTCAATAACTCGCTTGCGCGTAGGGGCCTTTAGCAGTGCGAGGAAACCGGATGACCCGGAGAAAACCCACGAGGTTGGACAGGCGACCCTACTAATCACGTACAACCGGGGATTCGAAATCACACCAAGTGACTCAATGACAAATGACAGGTTTTATGATACAGCACGCAAGTGCTAACCATTCGACTACGCCTCCCCCCCCCCCCCCACCGTGCAGTCAAAAGTCTTGACCAATCAAATTAGTTATCTCAACTTAGCTGAAAGTGCTTATTATCGAACTTAGTCAAGGTAGATATAATGAAACTATACACCAAACTAAAGTTATCGTGTCCCAAAGCATTAACCAATCAAATTGCTAATATCTGCTTAACCTAAGCCGAAAATGCTCATCTTCGAACCCAATCAAGGCATTCACCTAATGAACGCCTACACTAATATCGAACTTAGTTTCATTTCTTAATTAGAACTAAAGTTATTGTATCCCAAAGCATCAACCAATCAAATGGCCTATCTCTGCTTACCCTAAGCAGAAAATGCTCATCTTCGAATTCCGTCAAGACAAGTTTGAAAATTCTAGCTCGATTTGAAGCAGAGTTATTGTGTCCAAAAGTGAAAGACAGACAGACGGATAGACCCATTTTAATATATTGCCATTTTAATATTCCCCTGCTTTCCCCGAAAGAGGTGGACACAAAAGGATACTGGACTCTAATATCATAGTAAATGATATTAAATCTGGCATGTATTATAAGTTCTTGCATTAAACAATATTTTACCTTCACAGGGGCGGATCCAGGAGTTTTTGTAGGAGGGGGTTTGTCAGATACAATGTATCTTTGGGGGATTGGGTGGTGGACCTCGCCCCCTCCCTGGACCCGCCCCTGCTTCATTTGCTGAATGTTATTTTTCACCTTCACTGTACTCACTTCCAGTACTTGGGATCGGTTGTGGTTCCGTCTCAGGGGATCTGTGCAGAACTTCAGAGAGTTTATTGGAAAGTTCGTTCATACCACATGCATCGAATATTCGTATAAATTCATCTATTATTTCATTCTTAGGTTTCCCACTAGTGCTGGAACTAAGCCAATTAAGGAATATGGTAAGAATAGCAATTTCTGGTCGTGACTGATGTTGTTGAAATATAAGGTTAATCTTTTCATTTTCTAATCCAAATCCATCTCCAAGCTTCGTTATTTTCTCTTTATCATTTTGAAGTTGATATGAAAGTTGGACGAGTAAGGGATTAGGTATAATGCTATCTGAAAAATACAGATTATGCTTTAAGACTTTTAATTCAGATGATTCGTTTCTCATACTCCTGAACTTGACATGTTACTCTGCCAGAAACACGACTAAAGGATTAAACTGGATATTACCTAGTTTTGTGACGGTTATGTCCCTGTTTTGCATGTTTTGCAAGTAGAATTTTTTTTAAATTTTCAACAATCAGCTGGTGTCTCCCTTTTCAGGTCCGACCCATGTGACCCCGGAGCCCCAACCGCTGCTAACGAGTTAAAGGGCCATAATGTCCGACATGTTTGATTGTATTATCATCTAATCACCTCACAACATGATTTCAGTGTATTATCACCCTAGAATAAATACTACGGGATCTATAGGAGATTATTTGATGTAGCGACCGTCGAGGAGGCCATCTTGAATTTCTCAAAACGCCCAAGTGTGACCGAGGACACGCTAGGCTTCTAAAATCAATGCAAAAAAAACCCCCAAACATTGTATACAATTTTCACGTTCACTCGAAATATTGGGTTTTGCGACCGGACTATATAGCTGCAAAGTGCAACATTAAATTACCACTCTGACCCACCTGTGTTCAAAGTACAATCACGGTGAAAAATACACAGTACGAATTCCAAAAGAACTACTGCTGAAGCTAGGGATATGCGCCACCTTGCAATGTTCACGTTTAAAGTAGCCAAGTCTCTTATTCAATATCATCCAAAGTTTTCCACATTGAAAACACGAATTGATGTTTGATCTTACCGTGGGCTTCTGGTATCCAATATTTAAGAGAAAAAAACCCTTTATCGTGTACCATAATTTTTCAGGGACTCTAAGAACGAGGCTAGACATATTCCAGGAATCATATCAAACGTTGACGCCAATTTCTTATCTGGAGAGCATGCGCAATAGACTGGTATAACCAGACGCTAGAGATTGCCATTCCATCAAGACTTCTGGCGTATTTCGCCGTACATAACTGATTTGAAATTAGAGTAAAAACGGAAAGGATTACATATAAATCAGTTTATACATTCAGATCATATCAATCGTAACGACCTATTTGTTTATTTCTAGCTACTACACATTCGGCCATATTCTCTATACACTTCACTGATTGCTCTATTTTTTCCAGGTCTTAAGCCTCCATATTTATTTCACATATTGGAAAAAAGTATGGCGACTGGAAGGCGTTAACTTTTTTTAATTTAATTATTTCGGTATTTTTGTAACCGGATTATAACGAAGGGGCAAGCTCGAAAGGGTTAAATCTCAGTTTGGAAATATTGAGTGGAAGACTGTTGACTAATTTTAAAATAATTTAGTTTAAACAGTTGCCTGATAAACAAACTGATAATTGATTTTATCGACAAACGTAATATATTGAACGAAGGCAAATTTTCATATCCCCAGACACAAATTGTAATTGAAATGGTTAATCTTTGTCAAGCATAATTTGTGCAGTGTGTGTATATGTGTGTGTACATGTATGTGTGTCTGTGGGTCGTTACTGGATTTTCTTCAAACTTTGTATACTTATTCCTTATACACTAAGAATGATCACTATTGTTTTTGGTCCATGCCTGACCCCCAGGGACAGCGCCACACCCATTTCTTGTATTTGTTTGTTTGTTGTCTAGAGGCTGCATTTCTTAACGTATCATCTGTGTGTCGCCTACGGGCCAGAATTCCTAATCGGTCATCTTGAAACTTTACTTACTTATTCCTTATACCCCTTGGATCATCCCTATTGTTTTGAGTGAATGTCCGATCCCCTGGGACAGAGCCACGCCCATTTCTTGTAGTTGTTACTCATTTTTCTTTTTGTGTGTCTGTGTGTCACCTACAGGTCACAATTCTTAATCGATCGTCTTGAAAACTTTATTATACTTATTCCTTATAGTTTTACCCTAAGGCTGACCTTTGTATATTCCTTATAGCCTAAGGACGACAACTGCATGGCCGCAATTCTGAATGAATCATCTATCTTGCTACTTGGTATATGTATTCCTTTTAGTCTGAGGGAGACAACTATTGATATTGGTGAATGTCCCGACCCTCAGGGGCAGAGCCACGCCCACTTTTGCCTTTATCGCCCGTAAGCCCCAATTCTGAATGGATTATCTTGGTATACTTATTCCTTATACTCTAAGGACGTCAACTATTGATGTTGATGCACGAGCCCCAACGCAAAACAAACCCAACGCCTAGCCTTCTTTGTCTCTTGAGATATTACAGCCATTTCATATTTCATTCTCTTCATTTTATTTTACGTTCTCTTCAAGTACCATATCAATCAAAGCAGGAATGTGGACGTATATTGCAGCGTTAGCGATACTCTCGTTCTCAGTTTGTTTTTGTTTCTTTTTTTGAAGGCGATAAATACCTTATATTCATCACTATCTGTATTCTTTTCATTAAGATTATTTTTATTAATTGTATTGTTTACAGATAAATATAATTATAAAATTAAATCTTACCTGTTTCTAGTCGGAATAAAGCATTAAAATATTTGTTGTCGCCGAGAGCTTTTATAAACTTTTCATACGCCATGCTGCCACAGTTTAACAAGATATCCAACAGTTTAGCTGCTGCGTCGGTTTTACCACCATTGTCTCGCCGCTCTTCCCTCTTTATTTTCTCCAGATCATCGTCATCAAAGACCTGATATCGAAATAATGAACGAGCAAGACCCATGGGATCATATTTAATGTCCGCTACAAGCACAGTATAATTAGACACAATCTTGTCATATTGTTCATCTGGAAGTTTGCCTTTTCTATACGGCATTTTGTTTGAGAAATCTGTAAAAAAAAGTTGAAGATAATTCCTGTTCTCACAACTTAAAATTCTTGGACAAAACGTGCTAGTTTTTTGCAGATGTTACGTATTTTCACGCTTTTATTAAACATTGGGATTGGGTGGCCAAATGGTTAATGTAACAAGCAATGAGTACGGTCGCCTGTCCAAACTACGTTGGACTTTCCTCCGACTTCCACCAACTGCTAAAGACTTCTACGAGCTTATGAATTATTGAAATAAAATTGAACTAAATGTTAGTCCCGAAATGACCAAGTTTAACCTCATCCTAATCTGTAATATTAACTTGGCTTTTAATTGTTCATGTGAAGTGAATCCAAAATAGTATTACTCTAGTGTTTTCCTAATCTCAGCTCATGGACGTTTTACTATTTTTTTTAACACGGGGCTTGATAAATTATTATATAAATGTGTTTATTAAAGTTGTTTTTTATAAGAATATAGAGATGTACAACATCTTAAACTAAATGGGAGATTCTTCCATAAAACAGGTGCTTGATAACTAAAAGTGAGCTGACCATAAGATACTAGTTAACAAGTTTGGGGCTTTAAAAGTAGTTTATCTGATGTACGTAATGTTTGGCCAGGTGCATACAGTTCTACTTTTTATAATTTATCTATATGGTTTAAAAGTAAACCAACTAAAACTGAATTAAAGTTATCTAATCGGGGAGTGACAAAAGAATTAACAAGTGAATTAGTAGCCTCCACAGTTACAAATTTACGTATTTTACCAATATTTCTAATATTGAAATAGCACAATTTATAAATTTATTATTTACTTGAGCTCTCAGAAGCATACGACTATCAAAGATTATGTCAATATTACGAATTACAACAGGGGAGTTATCATGTGAAAATTTACTTAATTGATTCTCTGAAGCTAATAACAAATATTCGGTTATACCATCATTCATTTTTTAGAAAGTTCTTTGACATCCATTTTCTAATTTCACTAGAACAATTGAAAGTGGATGGACAATTAGGTGTAAATGAAATATATACATTAATATCGATAGGCATACAAATGAACGCTGAGGCCACATTTTCTGAAAATTTCACCTAATGATGGCGTATAGAGGGTAAATAAAATCGGACCAAGAACAGAACCCCGAGTAACCCCAGATGACAAATACAGATTCAGACGACGATTACAATTAAGTAAAATACAGTGTTTCTACCCACAAGAAAGCTTTCTAAAAGATTTAATGCAGAACCACAAATACCGAATTTAAATTGAAGTCTACGTAGAAGAATGGAAGTTTGATATTTGTACATATATATATATTTTTGTCTTTATTCCATATTGTGTATATTATATCTCCCTTCGTTGTACTATGGTTGGCATTCTTTGCTTGATAAAGACTGGAGAACCCTCGTTACGTGTATGTTTGAATTTGTTTCAGGTCTGGAAACAGTTGAATGAAAATAAGAGGATGCTTGATTCACAGTTCTGGAATTAAATTCTCTCAATCCCAAAACTGGTGGCAATCGTTTTAAAAGTACGTTAACAAAGCATGCGATCTGACAAATCCGACATTGTACTATACATATATCTGTAAATATACATTTAATTTTAAAAGTGTAATATAACTCAACAATGAAAGTGATCCAAGTTGAAAGTGGCTAATCTTAAAGCTGAATTCCGGTTACAAAAATACCGAAATAATTTAATAATAAAAAAAGTTAACGCCCCCAAGCCGCCATACTTGTTTCGAATTGGACATGGAGGCTTATGACTTGGAAAGGTTAGGCGATCTCACTTCCAGTTTGTTTCTTGTCAGCCAGCTGTACACATTCGGCCGTATTCTCTATACACTTCACTGATTGCTCTATTTTTTCCAGGTCTTAAGCCTCCATATTTATTTCACATATTGGAAAAAAACTTTTTTTAATTTAATTATTTCGGTATTTTTGTAACCGGATTATAACGAAGGGGCACGCTCGAAAGGGTTAAATCTCAGTTTGGAAATATTGAGTGGAAGGCTGTTGACTAATTTTAAAATAATTTAGCTTAAACAGTTTCCTGATAAACAAACTGATAATTGATTTTATCGACAAACGTAATATATTGAACGAAGGCAAATTTTCATATCCCCAGACACAAATTGTAATTGAAATGGTTAATCTTTGTCAAGCATAATTTGTGCAGTGTGTGTAGGTGTGTGTGTACATGTATGTGTGTCTGTGGGTCGTTACTGGATTTTCTTCAAACTTTGTATACTTATTCCTTATACACTAAGAATGATCACTATTGTTTTTGGTCCATGTCTGACCCCCAGGGACAGCGCCACACCCATTTCTTGTATTTGTTTGTTTGTTGTCTAGAGGCTGCATTTCTTAACGTATCATCTGTGTGTCGCCTACGGGCCAGAATTCCTAATCGGTCATCTTGAAACTTTACTTACTTATTCCTTATACCCCTTGGATCATCCCTATTGTTTTGAGTGAATGTCCGATCCCCTGGGACAGAGCCACGCCCATTTCTTGTAGTTGTTACTCATTTTTCTTTTTGTGTGTCTGTGTGTCACCTACAGGTCACAATTCTTAATCGATCGTCTTGAAAACTTTATTATACTTATTCCTTATAGTTTTACCCTAAGGCTGACCTTTGTATATTCCTTATAGCCTAAGGACGACAACTGCATGTCCCGACCCCAGGGACAAGCTACGCTCAATTTTTGCGTTTGTCTTATACAGGCCGCAATTCTGAATGAATCATCTATCTTGCTACTTGGTATATGTATTCCTTTTAGTCTGAGGGAGACAACTATTGATATTGGTGAATGTCCCGACCCTCAGGGGCAGAGCCACGCCCACTTTTGCCTTTATCGCCCGTAAGCCCCAATTCTGAATGGATTATCTTGGTATACTTATTCCTTATACTCTAAGGACGTCAACTATTGATGTTGATGCACGAGCCCCAACGCAAAACAAACCCAACGCCTAGCCTTCATTGTCTCTTGAGATATTACAGCCATTTCATATTTCATTCTCTTCATTTTATTTTACATTCTCTTCAAGTACCATATCAATCAAAGCAGGAATGTGGACGTATATTGCAGCGTTAGCGATACTCTCGTTCTCAGTTTGTTTTTGTTTCTTTTTTTGAAGGCGATAAATACCTTATATTCATCACTATCTGTATTCTTTTCATTAAGATTATTTTTATTAATTGTATTGTTTACAGATAAATATAATTATAAAATTAAATCTTACCTGGTTCTAGTAGGAATAAAGCATTAAAATATTTGTTGTCGTCGAGAGCTTTTATAAACTTTTCATACGCCATGCTGCCACAGTTTAACAAGATATCCAACAGTTTAGCTGCTGCGTCGGTTTTACCACCATCGTCTCGCCGCTCTTCCCTCTTTATTTTCTGCAGATCATCATCATCGAAGACCTGGTATTTAAATAATGAACGAGCAAGACCCATGGGATTATATTTGATGTCCGCTACAAGCTCAGTATAATTAGACTGAATCTTGTCATATTGTTCATCTGGAAGTTTGCCTTTTCTATACGGCATTTTGTTTGAGAAATCTGTAAAAAAAAGTTGAAGATAATTCCTGTTCTCACAACTTAAAATTCTTGGACAAAACGTGCTAGTTTTTTGCAGATGTTACGTATTTTCACGCTTTTATTAAACATTGGGATTGGGTGGCCAAATGGTTAATGTAACAAGCAATGAGTACGGTCGCCTGTCCAAACTACGTTGGACTTTCCTCCGACTTCCGCCAACTGCTAAAGACTTCTACGAGCTTATGAATTATTGAAATAAAATTGAACTAAATGTTAGTCCCGAAATGACCAAGTTTAACCTCATCCTAATCTGTAATATTAACTTGGCTTTTAATTGTTCAAGTGAAGTGAATCCAAAATAGTATTACTCTAGTGTTTTCCTAATCTCAACTCATGGACGTTTTCTTATTTCCTATGCTTGTATTCCATATCATGTGTTATTTTCATCCAGTTACTTCATGCCACTTAAACAGTTTATTCGTCATCATTATGGAGATGCGACAGTCAATCTCATCAACCAGATTAGTGTAAATATATCAAGGTGTGTAACATTTATTATTATTGTTTATTATTATTATTATTACAGCATATTTAATTTATAGTGCACCCTTTCTTATAACATGTTCAGGGACACTTTACAAAGTGACAATGTAATCATAGATAAACAACAAGATTATGGACATGATGATTACATAAATGTGTTTATTAAAGTTGTTGTTTTATAAGAATATAGAGATGTACAACATCTTAAACTAAATGGGAGATTGTTCCATAAAACAGGTGCTTGATAACTAAAATTGAGCTGACCGTAAGATACAAGTTAACAGTTTTGGGCTTTAAAAGTAGTTATCTGATGTACGTAATGTTTGGCCAGGTGCATAAAGTTCTAAATGATCTGAGAGGTAAACCGGAGCTAAATTATTTAAACATTTAAAATCAATTTGATATTTAACAGGTAACCAGTGTAAATTATATAAAACAGGAGTATTCTGTAATTTTTACAATTTATGTACATGTATAAACTTTAAAGGTAAACCAACTAAACGTGAATTAAAGGTATCTAATCGAGAAGTGACAAGAGAATTAACAAAATATTTCTGAAATAGCACAATTTACAAATATTATTTACTTGAGCTCCCAGAAGCATAAAACTATCAACGATTGTGTCAATATTACGAATTACAACAGGGGAGTTATCATGTGAAAATCTACTTAATTGATGCCTTGTGCCTAATAACAAATATTCGGTTTTACCATCTTTCATTTTTTAGAAAGTTCTTTGACATCCATTTTCTAATTTCACTAGAGGGTAAATAAAATCGGACCAAGAACAGAACCCGGAGGAACCCCAGATGACAAAACAGATTCAGGCGATGATTTACAATTAAATAAAATTTTCTACCCACAAGATAGATTTCTAAAAGATTTAATGCAGAACCACAAATACCGAATTTAAATTGAAGTCTACGTAGAAGAATGGATATAGAGATAGTTGCTTGGTACCGACAGGATTCAGTCTCCTTCCGACCACTTTGATGGTTTCCAAACGAGTATCCCTCTTTGTATATAGGTGTTTGTTTTGTTCCATATGGTGTATATTATTTTTTCCTTTGCTGTACTATGGTTGGCATTCTTTGCTGTTTGATAAAGAGGGGAGAACACTCGTTATGTTTGAATTTGTTTCGGGTTTGGAAACAAATCCATTGTACTATGGTTGGCATTCTTTGCTTGATAAAGACTGGAGAACCCTCGTTACATAAATGTTTAAATTTGTTTCAGGTCTGGAAACAGTTGAATGAAAATAAGAGGATGCTTGATTCACAGTTCTGGAATTGAGTTCTCTCAATCCCATTAATTGGGACAATCGAGTGAAAAGGAGTATTTCGGGCTTCAACGCATGTGCCGACTGGAAAAAAAAAATATTTTAACCAATCATGACAGCTGAAACATATTTTTTGCTTAAAATACGCCACGATTCAACTCACTCCACCTCAGCTGTCCTGACTGGCAGAGTGACAGGACTGAATTCTGCGTCACTCGATTGCAATTCTGTCAATTCGGGACGTTCTGGACTGTGAATCGAGCAATCCCAATATGTTACCATCTCCCTTTTTAGCTTAACATTTTGGGGGTGCTTGATTCACAGTCCAGAACGTCCAGAATGGACACAATTGCAATTGAGTGACGCGGAATTCAGTCCGGTCACATTTCTGTCTGAGCGAAATCGTGACGAATATGTTCCAGCTGTCATGGTTGGTTAAGATATTTATTTATCCAGTCGACGCTTGCGTTGAAGCCCGAAATACGGCTTTTCACCCGATTGTCACTATTTTTGGGATAGAATGAATTCAATTCTGGAACGTTCAATCGAGTACCATCAATATTTCAGGTCAATAGTTATCATTTATCCCAACACTGATTTATTTGACGTCACCCAATGCATGCGTTAATTATGTCTGTCTTTATTAGCCGGTTAGTTGAATTCCGATTTCCAGTAGCCTTTTCTTAAAAATAGACTAAACTGACATTACGAGATTAATAAACATTAATTAGAGCTACATTGTTACATATATTGCGACATATAGATATAATTGGAATAATGATAATATTGTGAACGGCCCGGGTCACATAATTTTAATATTCTAACCATCATTCACAAAAACAATTCTCATTCAAATTCTTTTCAAAGCATGAGAAATACAGGTACGGTCCACCCGTTTATTTTATTGTAAGCAAATTTAAGCATTTGGATGGCGCTCCATATTAGAACTCCAAGAAAAAACCCCCAGTAAATTAAACACTAAAGAACATCATTAATTCATATCCAATGTCTTGGAAAGAAGAGCCCTCTTATTTATAAAGAAAATAGGTTGCCAGGCAACGAAACATACGCCCACACAGCAGCCAAATCGTCCGGGCAGTCAACAAGAGTTGTTGCATTTTAAGTAATCATCAGAAAATCATAATTCAAACTCACCCATAACTACAGTGTAACTGTGATATAATCAAACGTTTTTTTAAATCAGATAATAATTGTGACCTCCAGAGGGACCACACGCTAAAAAGGGTGATTTTTCGTACAATCAGGGGCCATGATTCAGGAAGTTACGATCCGATATGGGCAAATATGCAATGGAATCAAGATCATTAGGTTATAAACATGTATTTCAAGTTTCATCAAAATCAGTTCAAAATTGTGACCTCTATAGGGTCCACAACCTTGATATAACATATTTTTACACAATTCGCGTACAGACGGCGGCCATTTTATCCGTCAACTCTGGTCCGATTTTCACAAAATTCAAATTCTCTCTTCATTACCATGAAACCGTGATATAATCAAACGTTTTTTTAAATCGGATAATAATTTTGAACTCCAGAGGGACCACAAGCTAACAAAAGCGATTTTTCGGACAATCAGGGGACATAATTCAGGAAGTTATGATTCGATGGGCGTAAATATCGAAAGGAACCAAGATCTTTGGGTTATAAACATGCATGTCACGTTTCATCAAAATCGGTTCAAAATTGTGACATCTATAAGGTCCACAACCTTGATATAACATATTTTCACACCATTCGCGTACAAACGGCGGCCATTTTGTCCGTCAATTTTGGTCTGATTTTCACGAAATTCGAACTCAACCTTCATAACCATGGAACGGTGATATAATCAAACGTTTTTTAAATCGGATAACAATTTTGACCTCCAGAGGAACCACAAGCTAAAAAGGGCGATTTTTTGGACAATCAGGGGCCATAATTCAGGAAGTTACGATCCGATGGGCGCAAATATCGACGAGAACCAAGATCTTTGGGTTATAAACATACATGTCAATTTTACTCAAAATCGGTTCAAAATTGTGACCTCTATAAGGTCCACAACCTTGATATAACATATTTTCACACAATTCGCGTACAAACGGCGGCCATTTTGTCCGTCAATTTTGGTCCAATTTTCACGAAATTCGAACTCAACCTTCATAACCATGGAATGGTGATATAATCAAACGGTTTTTTGAATCGGATAACAATTTTGACCTCCAGAGGGACCACAAGCTAAAAAGGACGATTTTTCGGACAATCAGGGGCCATAATTCAGGAAGTTACGATCCGATGGGTGCAAATATCGAAAGGGACCAAGATCTTTGAGTTATAAACATACATGTCAAGTTTCATCAAAATCGGTTCAAGATTGTAACCTCTATAAGGTCTACAACCTTGATATAACATATTTTCACACCATTCGCGTACAAACGGCGGCCATTTTGTCTGTCAATTTTGGTCCGATTTTCACGAAATTCGAACTCAACCTTCATAACCATGGACCGGTGATATAATCAAACGTTTTTTTAAATCGGATAACAATTTTGACCTCCAGAGGGACCACAAGCTAAAAAGGGCGATTTTTCGGACAATCAGGGGCCATAATTCAGGAAGTTACGATCTGATGCGCGCAAATATCGAAAGGAACCAAGATCTTTGGGTTATAAACATACATGTCAAGTTTCATCAAAATCGGTTCAAAATTGTGACCTCTATAAGGTCCACAACCTTGATATAACATATTTTCACACTATTCGCGTACAAACGGCGGCCATTTTGTCCGTCAATTTTGGTCCGATTTTCACGAAATTCGAACTCAACCTTCATAACCAAGGGACGGTGATATAATCAAACGGTTTTTTAAATCGGATAACAATTTTGACCTCCAGAGGGACCACAAGCTAAAAAGTGCGATTTTTCGGACAATCAGGGGCCATAATTCAGGAAGTTACGATCCGATTGGCGCTAATATCGAAAGGAACCAAGATCTTTGGGTTATAAACATGCATTTAAAGTTTCATCCAAATCGGTTCAAAATTGTGACCTCTACACTGTTCACAAGCTAGAAAACGTGATTTTTCGTACAATCAGGGGCCATAACCCATGAAGTTGCGGTCCGATACATGCCAATATCGAAAGGAATCGAGATCTTAGGGTGATAAACCTATATCTTAAGTTTCATTGAAATCGGATAAAAATTGTGACCTGTAGACTGTTCACAAACAATTGTGGACGGACGGACGTCCGGACGGACGGGCGAACAGGGACGACGACAATATACGTCCACATGAAAATGTGGGCGTATAAAAATATGCTCGTGTACAATGGTTTAATATGGCCCATTTCTTGGTTTTAGAAGGCCTAAAGGCCTATAATACTAGGCAAACCATGGGTAGTATTTACGCATACTTTGGGGGGTTATGATGATTTGTAAAAAGATAAATAAATAATCGCAAATGTGTTTATATTGAAAAATGTTATAGAATAGGCCTGTTTGAAATTAAATTTTAATATAAATTTATTATTATTTCTTAATGAAGTCTTGCGTTAATAAAACAACAAAAATAATTAGCATTTTAGGAGCCAAAGCTATTTTATCTTAGGGAAAAAATCATTTAATTGAGTAAATATCATTTTCAAAGTATCATTGAAAGGGTGGGTCTATGGGAATGACATGCCAAATTTAGGCATCGGAACATTGGCTATTTGGTGTATTAATTTCAAAGTTGATAAATACTTTTAAAATGCGACGAAAAATTACAACCTAGATTAGCCGTTTGAGTCACATATATCATAATGCTTGTGACAATTGTCCATAAAACTACAAATCCATGCGATTTAGTTTATCGATAAACATTATTTCCATTGAAGCCTGCGAGTAAATCAAATTCCCATGTCACGAATCAAATGTCAAGTTCAAGGCCAACCCACTGATACTTTTCAAATCGCATATTACGCAGTAAAGTCATTTATTTCATCTCTCTTCGAATGTTTAACCGCGTGCAAATATTGCTCCAACGGATGAAACTCTCCCCATTGATATTGCAACCATTAATTCAACCTGCCAACAGTTTTCAGTTTCGACCCACAGCGGAAATGTGCACTGCGCGGGCGCAAGCAATTTTAACTAAAATCTTTGAAAACACATTTTAAGTTACAATCAATCTTCGTGAAACGCATTAAATTTAAAATTTCATTTTGATTTTAGTTAAAATCTATTTTAGTGATTTTAGCTTAAGTTTTTGTGAAACAGGGCCCAGATGAATACACTCATAATTGATTTTATCGACAAACGTAATATATTGAAAGAGGGCAGATTGTCACGTCCCCAGACGCAAACTGTAATTGAATTGGTTAATCTTTGAAGGCGTTAAATACCTTATATTCATCATATTATCTGTATTCTTTTCATTAAGATTATTTTTAATTGTATTGTTTACAGATAAAAATAATTATAAAATTAAATCTTATCTGGTTCTAGTCGGAATAAAGCATTAAAATATTTTTTGTCGTCGAGAGCTTTTGTAAAGTTATCATACGCCATGCTGCCACAGTTTAACAAGATATCCAACAGTTTGGCTGATGCGTCGGTTTTACCACCATCGTCTTGCCGCTCTTCCCTCTTTATTTTCTCCAGATCATCATCATCGAAGACCTGGTGTTTAAATAATGAACGAGCAAGACCCATGGGATCATATTTAATGTCTGCTACAAGCTCAGTATAATTAGACTGAATCTTGTCATATTGTTCATCTGGAAGTCTGCCTTTTCTATACGGCATTTTGTTTGAGTTTATTTTGATTGCACTAATTAACTGTCATCTCATCCGTTATCGTAGAATAATCGTGTGTGACCATTTCTTGCTTTTTTATGTTTCATTTATTTTACACCTAGAAAACAAAACTATTAAAGATAAAGCAAAACTCAGAACATCATTTTTGATTGCTAATAAATGCCATCGAACAATTCTTTGAATAATACCATAAAGTACATTTGTAAATATGGCTAAAAACGTTGATTTATCGCATTTTTGACTAAGAATAAGACATTGGGCCCTGTTTCACAAAAACTCAAATCTCCTTAAAATCGTCTTAAACTAAAATTTCATCCTAAAGATGAGTTTCACAAAACGATTTTAAGCATTTTAGTTAAAATCCACTAAAATAATATTTTAAGTTAAAATTTAATCTTCACTTAAAGGAGCTAAATCGCAAATGTTTGGGGCCTAGAAATTAACACAAATGGGTCGCAAGCCATATAATAGTTTAATATAAATTTACATTCAATCGTTTCCGTTTTTACTATAATATCAAATCAGTTGTGTTTGGCGAAGTACACCAGAAGTCTCAATTGAATCACAATATATATATAGCGTCTGGTTATTTCAGTCTAGATAGTATTTATTGCGTATGCTCACTGTTTGAGATGTAATGTGGAGTATACCTAGACTTGTTCTTTGGGTCCCTAGTTGAAAATGAGTCTGAAACTGCTAATCAATGGTAAAAAGATTATTTCGTCTTAAATATTGGATATCGGAAGCCCATCTTTTCCTGGTAAGACCACACCACAATGATGATTTAAATTGACAAATAATTTGTGTTTTCAACGTCGAAGACTTTCGATGATATTGGGTTAGAGACTTAGCTACTTTAAAATAGTGGCGTTTCACAAACCCATTTTAAGGACAATTTTAACTAAAATCAATTTTAACTTGGGATAGCCGTCACCCTGTCCTAACTTAAAATCAAGACATTAACAAACATAGATTAGAGCTACATTGTTATATTATATTGCGACATATAGATATAATTGGAATAATGATAATATTGTGAACGGCCCGGGTCACATCATTTTAATATTCCAACCATCATTCTCAAAAACAATTCTCATTCAAATCCTTTTCACCCGTTTATTTTATTGCAAGTCAATTTAAGCATTTGGATGGCGCTCCATATTATTAGAACTCCCAAGAAAAAAAAAACACCCAAAACCCCAGTAAACTAAACACTAAAAGAAAATAATTTATTCATATCCATATCATGTCTTGGAAAGAAGAGCTCTCTTATCTATAAAGAAAATATGTTCGTGTACAATGGTTTAATATGGCCCATTTCTTGGTTTTAGAAGGCCTTTTGAGGGTTATGATGATATGTAAATACTAAAGAGATAAATCAATAATCTCAAATGTGTTAATTGAAAAATGTTATAGGCCTAGGCCAAATTTTAATATAAATTTATTATTATTTCTTAATGAAGTTTTACGTAATAAAACAAAAATAATTGGCATTTTAAGAGCCAAAGCTATTTTATCTTTGGGGAAAAAATCATTTAATTGAGTAAGTATCATTTTCAAAGTATCATTGAAAGGGTGGGTCTATGAGAATGACACGTCAAATCTAGGCATCGGAACATTGGCTATTTGGTGTATTAATTTCAAAGTTGATCAATACTTTTAAGAGACGAAAAATTACAACCTAGATTAGCCGTTTGAGTCACAAATATAATATGTTTGTGACAATTCTCCATAAAACTACAAATCCATGCGATTTAGTTTATCGATACACATTATTTCCATGCATTGAAGCCTGCGAGTAATTCAAATTCCAATGTCAAATGTGCACTGCGTGGGCTCAGGCGATTTTAACTAAAATCTATCAAAATCGCATTTTAAGTTACAATCAATCTTCGTGAAAACGCATAAAATTTAAAATTTCATTTTGATTTTAGTTAAAATCTATTTTAGTGATTTTAGCTTAAGTTTTTGTGAAACAGGGCCCAGGTATCTCAAGCGTACAAAGAGCCCCTGGCAAAAGCCAGCAGAGTAATATTGTTGTGGATCTAAGGAGGAACGAGGAGGCGACCGACTCGACCTGAAGGAGTCAATCTGCCATGTATTGAACTTCCTTTAAACACATGGAAGGATTCTGCGTCCTATCTGGATGGGAAAAGTCTCTTATGGAACTCAACACTTACGTATCAAAATTGTGACCTCTATAGGGTCCACAACCTTGATATACCAGATGTTTACACTATTTGCGTACGAGGGGCGGTCATTTTGTCCGACAGTTTTGGTCCGATTTTCACGAAATTCAAACTCAACCAATACTATGGAGTAACGGTGATATAGTCCAAACTGTTTGTAAATCAGACAAATAATTGTGACCTCTGAGGGTACACAACCTTGATATACCAGATATTTAATAAAATATTTGCGTACTAGGGGCGCCCATTTTGTCCAACAGTTTGGGTCCGATGTTCATGAAATTCAAACTCAACCAACATTACGGTGTAACGGTGGTATAGTGAAAACTGTTTGTAAATCAGATAATAATTGTGGCCTCTAGAGGGTCCACAACCTTGATATACCAGATGTTTTCACTATATGCGTGCGAGGGCCACCATTTTGTCCGACAGTTTTGGTCCGATTTTCACGAAATTCAAACTCAACCAACATTACGGCGTAATTCGATGATATTCGAACTTTTTTGTAAATCAGATAATAACAAGTAATTAACATAATTTTTCGTACAACCATGGGCCATATAATTCAGGAAGTTATCCGATATGCGCAAATATCGAAAGCAATTAAAGCAACCATAAACATGCATTTTCATCAAAATTGTGACCTTTACATGGTCCACAATCTTGATATTCCATGTTTTTATACTATTCGCGTACAAGCAATTTTGGCCCGATTTGCGTCAATATTGAAAGGAATCGAGATCTTAGGGAGATAAACCTAAGTTTCATTGAAAACGGATAAAAATTGTAAACCCATAGAGTGCCCACAAACGTGGACGGACGGACGTGCAGTGGCGACGACAAAATACGTCCACATGAAACTGCACTGTAAAACTTTTTCCGTAAAATTTACGGACAAATGGCTGGCAGCTAGGTTGCCAATCATTGTACGTAAAAATTACGACACACCGTAAATATATTTTTACGAACATGTCGTTAAAATTACGTACATTGATTGGCAACCTAGCTGCCAGCCATTTGATCGTAAATTTTACGGAAGATATTTTACAGTCGTAAAAAACTATGGTATGATAAGCATCAAAAAAATTAAAGATTTAAAACAGAATTTAATTATTCAAAACAATATATGATACAATTCCTCAAAATTCTTCTACAAGATAGTTTAAAAGAACATAAAAGATACAATTCCTCATAATGCCTATACATGATAGTTTAAGATATAATAAAGGATCACTTTACTGGAAATTGGAGATTACTGTTAATAAGTAAAGCTTTAAAAAAGCAAACTGTCAACCACAAATCCATATTTTTAACATACATGTATTTGTTATTACAATATGGAGAATGTTTATAGATTGAACATATTTTTTGGCTATCAAGCAGTTTGGAGGTATATTTCAACAAAGACATGGCTCTTTACATAATTCATCATTAATAATAATGTACATGTGTACATGGAATAATGAAGGGTTCAAGAAAAGAATCTGTTGCCCCAATTAACAAGGGAAATAACTCTCCAAATTTTTTATCAAGTTCTCTCAAGACAGGAAAACATAAATTTCCATCAAGTAAAAAATTTATGTGAAAATTTCTAGGGATGTATGATGTATCTCAAATAATAGGTAGCAACAAAATACAAATTTCTAAAGGAAAGTTCATATGAAAATTTAAAAATAATGAAATCATCCATTCAAATTCTTGTACATGTAACATTTACATTATAATATTTAAGTGAAATTTTTATAGTATAACAAATAGAAAATCAGTGTGTTACAATAGCATTACCCTAAAATCTTAGTGAGAATGGCATAAATTGATTCAATGTCTTTGGTAAAAATTAAGATGGAAATTGATTACTGACAAAGCTAATGTACTAGTCCCAAAATGAAATCTGTAGATGAGAGTTGAACATTTTTAATGTTAATACAACAGGGTCAGAACATTCAATGAATGGAGGACAATTTTGGATGGACAAACTAAATGACCAACAGAATTTTCCATGAAGTAAACAGATCTTATCAAAAGTGCAATCAAGTTTAATTAAGAAAATTCATTAAAAAGATTTCTTGCAGTGTGTTTGAAGCCTCATTTACAAAGTATCACTCATAAAAATGTTGTGGCTTGGTCCCTTATCACTATGTGCAGGTGTATAAAAACTACCGGTAACCATAAATATTATTCCATTCCATCCTAGGTTGCAACAATAAGTATCACAGTATTTCTTCTTGGTCGGTTTCCAGCTTCCTAAGAAATGTCAAAAAAAACAATGGCGACACGCTGTAACATTATTAAATTAGCCAGTGCTTTTCCATCTGACATTTTTGATTCAGAATGTTCCCATCTGTGATCTGTGGTTTGCCGAAGGGGGTGTACTTTCAGCAGAGCATGTGTTTCATTGTCGAAAGCCATCCTTTCTCCTTGTCACATGAACTAAAGGTGAGCCGTCTGCATGATAGTTGAGCGGAGAGTTAAAAAGTCTTTCAGCATTTAAAGCACCTTGTACTGCAATGTGGCATCTATACCGTGGTATACCATCACACAGTACTGGTATGTTGTAGCAACCGTACTCAATCCATTCAAAGTTGAACATTTCACTTTTTGCTGCGTCTTTGTTAACTTTTTCCTGATTTCTGTGGGTTTATTTCAAAAATGTACCTACAAAACAAATATTCTCAATCAGCTTTTTTCATATCATATCCATCAATAATAATGTTAAAAAATTTCAAACACAGCCCAGAAATAGATAATGAGGCCTGATGCTGACATCTGCACAACACGAACTAGAACATTTTTGGACTGAAATGAAATGGATTTAACGTCTACTGGGCTAATGAAGATGGGCATATGCCATACAGTGTGCTATAATGGAAATTTTGCCCTGGCAACAGTGTAACATCCGAATGACTAGACAAGCACTTCGTCCTGGCTCCTGCATCACTGACAAGCGGAAACCACGCCAAAAAATCAGGATGAACTTTCTCTGCCAATGCAGGGATCGAACACCCGACCTCCAGGCTAGTGAGCCAGCGTCTTACCCACTTTGCAACGTGATCCCCCCCCTTTATAATATACATGTATGTTGAATTTATTTCAATAATTTGCTTTAACTGTAATAGGTCTTTTACAAGCAGTGGGTGGAAAACGAAAGACCCCCAAAAAACGAACAATGTTGTTAGTCAGGCGATCTTACTCCTTGTCACATACAACTAGTGTGGGATTGAAACCATGTCACTTGTCTCAATGACAGACATTCTGACCAAAGGCATATTGGACCACGGTCCACGGTTAGACCATTCGTCCAATCACCCCCTCAAAACTCGAGGTCCAAGTAGAGAACAGGAAGTGATGGATTTACCGACAATGCGCCCATTTCCCAAGAGGTTTTTTATCTCCAGTTTCTTCTTAGTACCAGTATTTATCATTTTAGTTTACCTTTGAAAAAGTTCCATTATAGAGTCTAACCCAGACTGGTACCGGATAATTAGGCTACCGTACACTTGATTGTTGACAGACATGGTTTGGTTGGATTGTTCGTACTTGGTTTTATTTTATTTACTCAAAGATGCAAGTTGTGCCTAAAATTAGTAAAATATAAAATTAAAGATCTTACTATCTACTATTATATCTAGTCAATAAATTCTTATATTTATTTAGATAGATAGACTTTCACTTTGACAAAGCAGACTTTAATGTCCAGAAATGTTATCGGGTACCCCTTCATTATCTTATAAGTTAGGGCTAGTACTACTAGTAGTGGCTATAGATAGTAGTATCATACTATAGGCATGATAAGGTAGCCTATACTATAGGCCTAGTAGTAGGGCATTAGGCCTATAGACTCGTTCATATTTCAAGCAATGAGTTGAATAAGCTGTCATATCACAGGAGCAGTCCCAACTAGGCCTAGAGTATAAATGAATGCTCCAAAAACAATGCGATGATTAAACCTAGATTGTGGATGTCGATCTTGGTTGGACGTACCCGGTAGGGCTAATAAAAATGGCGCTAATAAAAAAGTTGAAAGTTGTCTAGGTTAGTAGTTTCTATTTCAAGAATCAGTTTCATTTTTACGAATGCCAAAAAATTAATCTGTGTCAAACCAAGATGTGTGGATGTGTGTCTACTATGTAAACACTACTTACCTAAAAACTGCAATGTTTGATATTTATATATTAACTATTGTCTGTGCTGGAGAAATTCCTCTTCGACTTCCCCGCTAATTAACGGTCTTCGCAGTAATGGCGCCCAGGACGACCGATGACGTCACTCTAATTTAATCACCCGTATGTCATATTTACAGACGAAATTCTGTATTTTTCAAATTTTTACGGAATGGTGTCTGTTATCGGAATAACAGACCTGCGCTGTAGGCATTTTACAGAAACACGTCTGTAAAAATTACAGAAAAGGCTTACAGTGTGTGGGCGTATGAAATGAAATAATTGTAATTAGATTACCTATAAGCAAGCCAAATCGGCAAATTGATCAATTGTTCTTTTCTAATAGTAAGTGCAGGAGGGCTGCACCACACACAATTCTACACAAAAACAAATATATGGACAAGACATCATACTCAAAGACCACAAAAATAAACAAATCAAAGAGAGTGAATGGATCCGGGGGCTAGCCGTAAGCGTCCACTGCGCTGTACAGTCCCGGGCCTGTGGTGACACAGACTTCACTCATATTTGAAAACAACTGGGAATGCAACCCAAAGAAATAATTATATAGTGTCAGCATGAGTCATGATCTATTATATGTTGCAAGAATTACGAATGCAAGCATATTGTTGTATAAATTCCGCTACACAAGTAACCACATAGTTAAATGTATCAGAAGTAGGCCTAGTTCAAAACTAAATCAATAAAAGGATTGAAGTATATTAAATGCATTTAGGACATACATTGCAACCGTCACAGAAACAAAAACAAAACTGAATACAAAGAAGCAAAAGAATAGACTATCTAGGGAGACAGCCGTCTGCTGACTGAGTGGTGTGACGTGAATCTGCCGTAATAGTTGTTATGACGTCGTGGTTTAGAAGGTGCAATTTCCCGATAAAAGGGCGATAATCTAGATAAAAAAAAAAACAAACAAAAAAAAAAAAAACGTTAAAATATAAAAAAAAATATTAGTTTTAAAGACCATGCAATTGTACAAACCATAGTATATTTATTATATAATGTCCTACGTAAGAAATGCAAAACAGGAATGCTAAAGAAATAGTAAGTTATTAGTGTATTAATAAAGGCCTAAAAATAAGGGCGATAATCCAGATAGGACTAGACATTTAGAAGCAATTTATATAGAATCATTATCCAATATGTAGTCAGTAATATCGTTATAAGAAATGTAAAACTTATTATGTTGAAGAAATGGAAGTTTTGAAATTTCTTTCAAAATGCGTAATTGTGTACCATCTTTGGCCGTGCACTTAAAATTAAGAGTTTTTATTCGGGAAAGAAATAGTTCTTTATTGTTGCATATTTTTAAAAATCGTAATGCCTGTGAATAGAAAACATTGTATAGTGTCGTATCTGGTATGTTACTATGAGCTGACGGGTATTTTACTACTTCAAAACCAAATTTGTCCGTTTTATCGAATATACCGACATTAAATTTGTTATTAATTATATTGATGTTCAAGTCAAGGACAGATGCATTTATAGTGCCCGAATTTTCTTTATTTAATATAAGTTCAGGAGGATATATTTCATCTTTGTATTTATTGAAATTACCATTATCATTGATTGGTGTTATGTCATCAATGTAACGGAAGGTATAATTTAGACTTTTTGCTACCTTGTAATCTGTTTTTCTTTTATGGTCTTGAAAGTCGAATTCGTATTTATATAAATGTGCATTTGCCATAAATGGGGCGGGGTCAGTTCCCATTGGTAAACCAATAGTTTGTTGTATTATCTGATCCCCAACCTCAAATATGGCATTGTCAATGAGAAAATGTATAATATTTTGAAATTTTTCTTTATCGAAAACTACAGTATTGGCATTGCGCCGTTTTATGATCCATCTTGCATCTTGTGAGTAGATGGCTATCAGATTTCTGCCTTTTCCAAAAGCACCATTAAAGGCCTTATCCACGAACCAATCCAAATTCTTTTTAAGGTCTGCATGTTGTAGCATAGTATATAAGGTAGAAAAGTCGAAAGTTTCTATTGATTTTGCATTGTCTTTTTGATTGATTTTATCTAAAGTGTCTACTATTGGTTTATTTTTATCAATTATGAAAAAGCTATTAATTCCAGTATAATTGCGAAGTGTTTGGCACCAAATGGCATGTTGGGCCTGGCATAATTTAAGTCCTTTCGTTATAGTCACTGCTAGAGGTTTTGTCTGGCAGATGCTGGAGGAAATTATGTATCTGAATTTTACTGGATTTTTATGAAATTTCGGTATAGAATAAATATATCCATTACGTTCGATTGCTACTCATGTTATGTTTTGGTTAAGGTCACAACTATTTTTCTAACCGTTGCTCCAATACTTAGTAATTCCCTAACTTTGTGTAGATACGTGACTAATTAATATTGTCCAATCCGAGGTCGTGGCGCATAATACACTGTAAACAAACAAGTATATACTTTTTTTTTTAAATTGAGAAACTCACGGAAAACCAGTAACCTTGACATTGATCGATCTTTGAACTTTGCAACTCGATTGTCACAGGTATAACATTTTAGCTAGAAGTGCGAGTCTTGGTATTCACGACGACCGATGAATCGGATAGGTTCCCAAACTGGGCTTGTTACCCAATCGAACTTAGTGGCGAAATATGCAGGGTATTACGTGAAGGGCTTGATAAGATGTACGTAGTTAAGGCGAGATCAAGCCTTCTATTGAAGATGTGTATGACACTGTGCAGACTACTTTCTGTTTCAGATTGATCAGTATTAATCCACTATCTAATAGGCCTACATGGACAATCACTGTGGATAACTATAATATATTATACTCTCTATATACTCACCGTGTTAATTAGTTGAAACAATTTAATTCCTAATTACAACCCAAAACAAACAATCTTCTAATTACAACATAAACAAAATTCACCTTCCGCATCTACGTTTTTAGAAACACACCTGTATCACGTGACGCCTTATGCGTCATCGAAGAGCAAAATGAATTCATTCGGTGTGCATGGTTATTTATAGAGGTGTCATACCAGATTTCGTTTCATTTCATTCCCAGTAAAACTTAAATTCCAATTTAAATACGTTGTTACCCGATATATAATGACAGTTTATAAATATATATGCAACTTTTATTTATTTTTCATTTTCCCCAAGCGATATTCACAATAAGTGCAATGAATTTCCGCCCGGTATACCGAGTGTTATGCAATATCGGGAAAACCCGACACTGCAGTGGTGCAGTTTATTGCAGTTGTCTCCCATTAACCGTAATGACTGGTGCGATCAATGACGTCTCAAAATATTTAATAAATTGCCACCGGTAATGAATAGTCTCTCAATGTTACACAAATCGCCATCAGTAACTGTAATAGAATACATACTCTTTTTATTAACCAGATGTTTTATTACTGCATAACATATTTACATATGGTGGTTGGATCAGGAGATGTCTAACTAAAGATGTTCTCCCTAGGTCACAGAAAACCTAACTAAAGATGTTCTCCCTAGGTCACAGAAAACCTAACTCGTACAGGGGTCCGAGGGCAGACCCCCGTAGTCCAGGACGGACCGACTTCTCCCTAGGTCTCCCTAAGACCTGACTGGTCTCTGGTCCCTGGTGTCCTCCTACCTAACTCTAAACTAGGCTTTATATATACTATCCAGCAATGCCTGTCAAATCCTAAGGCACGCCATAGTTAATAGTATTAGAGATCAGAACAATGAAAACTAATTAAATATATTCACACATCTTAGCTCTAAACCAACAAGTGTTAAGCTTAAATCTTATATCAAATAGACACTTGGATGATATGGAAGGGGATCGACGCCACATTAAAAGACATGTAAACACGAGTAGAAGTTACTATGTCAGCATATGAAAGTGTTGTTTTGATGATTTTTCCATGTTCGATTTTACAAAATAGAAAAGTATTGTCCACTAACGAAAAAACACATGTACAAATGCGCCTTGTAACGTTTGTATTTTCTACATCTGATCTTTCAACTGTTGTAATTTCTACTAGTGCATAATCAACATCGGTAAATTCGACATCGGTATTTTCTTCCAATGTAATTTCTTCACATGTCGCATCCATCAAGGCGTGGTTCCGAATGCACGTCTTGTACCGCCCCCTTTTAAAATATCGCTTTCTCAATAATGGAAAATGCTAGATCTTATAAAGCGAGTACGATATAGAGCGAGGAACATGTCAGTCAATTTGATTGACAGTTCGATGTACGACCTTGACATTATGTATAGTAGAGGCTAAAATCAGATGTTGGATCTACTTGTAAATATTTGTTCGGCCTCGCTGTAGGTGCGTCTGTTTAAATTAAAAGATTTTGGAATATGTTTTCAAATAATTTCCATAAATAAAATCACGAAATTTGAGTTATTTTATTATTTTAAATTAAGAATATTATCGTACATGTCCTAGAAATAGAGAAAATCATCGCATTATGCGACACATAGAATTAGAACCCATCGGTTTCGCCTTATATAGAGAGTCTTTTTCTTATATTTGAAAGAAATTTGGAGTATTTCTTTCAATTAATTTCCATGAAATAAAGATATTAGAGTGATTTTATTATATAGATTAAGAATATTATCCTATATAGGCTATCCTATGACCACATATACAACCCAATAGCCTCTCTTTACAGTGAGTCTTTTTCTTATGTTTAAAAGATTTTGATATTTCTTTCAATTAATCTCCATAAAATAATTATATTAGAGTAATTCTTTTTATTATAAATTAAGAATATTATCCTAGAAATAGAGAAAATCACCACACTATTACATAGAATCCAATTGGCCTCGATTTTTACTGATTTGAAGGATTTGGGGTATTTTTTTTTTTCAATTAATTTCCATAAAATAATGGCCAAGCGTGATTTTATTATATAAATTAAGAATATTATGCTACATATCCTAGAAACAGAGAAAATCATTGATTAACAGTTCATTATAGGCTAAAATCAGATATTGCATCTTCCTGTAAATTTTTTCTTCGGCCCCGCTGTATAGTGTGTCTGTTTAAAGGATTTTGGAGTAATTTCCATAAAAACAATCGATGCTACGGTGATTTGATTTTATAAATCATCCCATATAACGTAGATATAGGGAAATCGTTGCCTTTTACCACATATAGAACCCAATCGTCCTCGCTTTATAGTGAGTCTTTTTCTGGTGTTTAAAAGATGTTGCAGCATATTTTTTTTCGATTAATTTCCGTAAAAAAACGATATTAGGGTGATTTTATTATATAAATTAAGAATATTATCCTATATATCCTAGATATAGAGAAAATCGTTGCCTTAAATCACACATTGAACCCAATCGTCCTCGCTTTATAGTGAGTCTTTTTCTTATGTTTAAAAGATGTTGGAGTATTTTTTTCAATTAATTTTCATAAAAAAGCCAATATTAGGGCGATTTTATTATATAAATTAAGGATATCATCCTATATATCCTAGATAATGGCCCTGCTTGATTTATCCATACCGGCGCATACCGGCTGACCACAGTTCGGCAGTTTCCCCGGCGAGGTTACTTGATTTAACCGGAAGTCGACAAAAGTTCGGCCGCGGCGTACGCCGAATGCGCCGCTTTGTCGACAGCGGCGATCATCGGCTCAAGATGGTAAACATGTAACCTGTTTAATATTATCCGACGCCAAAATTTTTATCAGCCGGGTCACTTGATTTGCTCTGATACGGTACCTGACCGGCGTACGCCTTGTTCAAACCGGCTCGCCTATCGGCGGACAAATCAAGCAGCCCCATAGAGAAGATGATTGCCTTATACCACATATAGAACCCAATCGGTCTCGCTTTATAGTGAGTCCTTCTCTTACGTTTAAAAGATGTTGGAGCATTTTTTTTTTCAATTAATTTCCATTCAAAAAACGATATTACGGTGATTTGAATAGATGAATTAAGAGTATTATCCTCTACATCCTAGATGTAGAGAAAATCGTTGCCTTATATCACACATTGAACCCAATCATCCTCGCTTTATAGTGAGTCTTTTTCTTATATTTAACAGATTATGCAGTATTATTTTCAGTTAATTTCCAGTCAAAAACGATGTTAAGGTGATCTGAATATATAAATTAACAATATTATCCTATATATCATAAATATAGACAAAATGGTTGCCTTTTACCATATATAGAACCCAATCGTCCTCGCGTTATAGTGAGTTTTTTCTTGATGTTTAAAATATGTTGGAGCTTTTTTTTTTTCAATTAATTTCCATTCAAAAAACGATATTACGGTGATTTGAATATATAAATTAAGAATAGTATCCTTTATATCCTAGATATAGAGAAAATGGTTGCCTTTTACCACATATAGAACCCAATCGTCCTCGCTTTATCGTGAGTCTTTTTCTGATGTTTAAAAGATGTTGGAGTATTTTTTTCAATTAATTTCCACTAAAAACAAAAACGATATTACGGTGATTGTATAACATAAATTAAGAATATCATCCTATATATCCTAGATATAGAGAAAATCGTTGCCTTTTACCACGTATAGAACCCAATCGTCCTCGCTTTATAGTGAGACTTTTTCTGATGTTTAAAAGATGTTGGAGCATTTTTTGTCAATTAATTTCCATAAAAAAACCCGATATTAGGGTGATATGATTATATAAATCAAGAATATTATCCTATATATCCTAGATTATAGAGAAAATGGTTGCCTTTTACCACATATAGAACCCAAATGGCCTGGCTTTATAGTGAGTCTTTTTCTTATGTTTAAATGAGTATTTTTTTCACTTAATTTCCATAAAAAATATATTTGAATGATTTCATTATATAAACTAGAATATTATGCTAGAAATATGGAAAATTATCATCCTATACCACATATCTAACCGGGGTTATATGGAAAGTTGCTCGTCTTTTTAAAAGAGAAGCATTTTTATTATAAATTTTAATTGTATATAATGTAACTTGTATTTTTCATTTTAACTATTCATATACATAGAGGGGTTATTTATTTTTAATTTTATATTTTACTATCTGTGATTTTTGTTTTTATTTATGTATGTAATGTAGTAGTAGTATTGTGATTATATTTTGTTTGTCTCGTTGACGTCACCATATGTTTCGCGCAATATAGCCCGGTTCGTGCTGACGTGCCATTAAACACCATTTCATTTATACCACATAATTAAATGCTCGTTTACAATTTAATAAAATATTCTCATAATAAAATTTTTAAGTCAATCTATTTTAAACGAAAGAGGGAGTACAAAAGGGTGACAAAGTACAAAAATAGAAGTGCCAAAAGTGAAATTTTAACTAAGCTTTACAATTTAGATTTAAATATTCTACGTGAGTACCGGAACCGGGTTAATTCTTTAATTTAAACTGACAAGAACGTAACTGACAACATTCCGTTAAACCATTGGCGTGTTAATTTTTTAAAATTATTTTCGAATTCTGAAACTAAACAAGATGACACTAAAATTAATAAAAAAAAAGTCGGTAAGTATTATTCTGAACATCTGAAGACAACAAAATGCTAAATGAAAATATCTCTGCTTTGAATCATTGAAGACAAATAAGTCCCCTGGTCCAGATTTAATTTTAAATGAAATGCTCATTGTTTCTACGAATGTAATGATTGACCAATATTTAAAACTTTTTAATTTGATTCTCGAATCTGCATTTATTCCAGAGTCATGGTCACAGTCTTTCCTTGTCGGAGTTCACGAGAAAAGCTGAAATCAAGAATCAAATGTACTGTTCTGGCCAACTGTTTGTCCAAATGCTTTTTGTCCATTCTTAATTAGAAGACACTGACATTATTGATCATGCCTAATGTGGATATAGATCAAAGCATAGAACCACGGATAACATTTTTATTTTAAAACAATCATTAATGAACATTATATATAAAAAACAGCCTTTGTACATTTTTTTTCATAGATTTCACCAAAGCATTTGATATTGTCTGGAGAAGGGGGATAATTTTCAAATTACTAAAACATAATTTTAATGGAAGTATTCCTAATTTGATTTATATATAAGACAGCAACCTATAAATTTAAAACAAATTCCGGTTTAAGCGATACCATAAGGTCCATGGTGATACTAGCATACAACCATAACCTTCAAAAAAGTGGGAAGGGCCTGAACAACAAAAGGGCGGGGCTTAAATTATACTCGCTTTATAGAATCTAGCAAAATCGGCCCGGCTTCATACTATCTAGCGCGAAGGGTAGCCTCGGTCATCCAAGCCCGTTAGTCGAGGGAGCTATCGCGGAGGAGCCATATTGTCTGGATGACCGAGACTACTTGAAGGGAGGTTTTGTTTTTATGACACAAGCTTCGGCTAAAATCGGAACCACGCCTTGATGGATGTGACATGTAGAGAAACTACATTGGAAGAAAATACCGATGTCGAAGTTACATATGTTGATTATGCACTAGTTGAAAGATCAGATGTAGAAAATACAAACGTTACAAGGCGCATTTGTACATGTGTTTTTTCGTTAGTGGACAATACTTTCCTATTTTGTAAAATCGAACATGGAAAAATCATCAAAACAACACTTTCATATGCTGACATAGTAACTTCTACTCGTGTTTACATGTCTTTTAATGTGGCGTCGATCCCCTTCCATAGGATGATACAAGTTTGTACAACCCATACATCTTGCATAATACTATATCAGATAAACTCACACCTGCAACAGACTAAAGCTTGCATTAACGTGGCCATGAGTTACAATTGAAATTAATATAAAATATAAGTTAAAATTACAATATTAATTTTTAGATCCCAAATGATATTGTATTACATTTCCTCCATTACCACAACTTTAAAATAGTGGAATATATATATAAAATTATACATGAAACGATTTTAAAACAAAAAAAGATTAAAGCATAATACAATAATTGGAGCAATAAAAGATATATAAAAGAAGCACAACATCAAAACTAAAAATATTCACAAAAGTATAAGAGTCACTGGTCACATTACACGTTTGTTTCTCGATGAGTATATTCTAAGTGTGAGATAATACACTACACCCCGTGATGATATTCGACAACAACACGCCGAGTGCCACGAGGCGTGTTGTTGTCGAATATCATCAAGGGGTGTAGCGTGTTATCTGCCATACACACCAAGGGGTAAATATAAACTGCATTAAATTGGCACCCCTAAATCTACAATAGACTGATCGATATCAACCTCATGAGATGATATGAAATCTTGAACCCGTCCCATCGGGATAAGTGACCTGGAACGCGTCTGATTAAAGCAAGTCAGGCGCGGATCCAGGATTTTTTGCAGGGGGGGGGGGGTCTAGGTTTGATAATTGCTTAACTAATTGCGCTCAACTGATTAACGGGGGTTTTATGGGGCCCTCCCCGAGAAAAATTTGGTAAATTAGATTCAATTTGGTGCATTCTGACGTATTTCCGGAAGGTAAATTCCAAAATTACAGGTCTAAAAATCGCCAATAAAATCGCCTAAAAAATTTTCAAGTCTGAGCAGGGGGGTCCGGACCCCCTGGACCCCCCCCCCCTCTGGATCCACGCCTGCAAGTGCATTGTGATCAAAAGGTGTGTGTATGTGTACATGAACGGACGCCATGGTTGATGAATACCCAATGTTTAGTGATATTTCGGATGACGAACTTATTCAAGCTTCTCAAATTTCTGAGAATGCAAATGATGGTGTTGGCCTACATGCTTCGGATTGCGAGAATGATGTACTGATTGAAGCAACACAAGAAGTCGAGTTCTTTCAAAGCTCGGGTTTGGATATCCAAGAATACTCTGAAACGCTGAGTTAGATTTATATGGCAGGTGATGACAAATTTGTTCAGTGGTATAATTGCAGATATATGTACAAAAATTCCAATGAAAAACCGATTTTCATAAAACTATTGGGGGGGGGGGGGCATACTACATTAATATCCATTATCCGCCCCTTATCCGATTTAGATAATTTAAAAATGTTCCTTTCCTTTCAGGGTCGATTCATTGTCGTTTCCGACGGAGAATTGGAAAACAGAGTGCGTGACGGAGTCCCCAAAAACACCCTCCGGAGAAATGCATGGGCGATTAACACCTGGAGAAAATAGAGTATTGCACGAAACAAGAGCCTCGTAGAATCTGTTGAGACTTGTGAGTTTTGGATAAACTGGAAAACATGAATAATGATATCTTAAATTATTGCTTGGGAAAATTTATCGTTGAAGTGAGGGAAGAAAATGGTGAGGAATATCCCCCCCAAAACTCTGTTGTCTCTTGTCATGGGACTGATGGGACTGCAGATTTTTCTCCGTCTGGAAAACAAAACTGACATAAATTTTTTAGATGGGTATGAGTTTCAGCCGATTCGGCAGGTGCTTGATGCAGAGATGAAGCGTATAAGTAGGAAGGGCATTGGGTCCACCACCAAAAAAGCGGCTGCAAAGTAAACATTATGCGGATTATAATGCCAAAGTTTTAGTGGGAACAATTCTTTTTTTGAATAGATTGAATTTTGGACTTCGCGGGGGCCAGGAGCATCGGAATTTACATTATCGCCCCTCTCAAATAACCTTACACGAGCCACAGGGCCAAAGTGCTTACTTGCAGTACACAGAGGATTACTCGAAAAGTGTTCAGGGCGGTCTTAAACATAGAAGGGTTACAAAGAAAAGTGTTACCCATCACGGCAATCCACAAACTCCTGAAAGATGCCATGTCCGTATCTACAAAAAGTACATGAGTTTGTCGCCAACTACAAATAGAGACGATATTTTCTACCTACAACCACTCCACACTTTAAAAACAGACCTATGGTACAGTCGCCAGGCTATAGGTGTAAACTCGCTTGCTAACTTTGTTAAGGAAATGTGCAAAAGTGCAGATATAGGAGGACATCACACTAATCATTCTCTACGTGCGACAACAGCAACGAAACTCTTTCAGCAAGGCGTCGACGAACAACTAATTATGGCTTGGACAGGTCACCGTTCAGTTGAAGGTAAGAATCCTGATAATTCTAACTGTATATGGCTATTTGTATCAATAAAACCACGGGCATAATAGCGGATAAAACATTTATCATACTAATCTTGATAACTCTATGTTGGTGCATGTATTTAAAAAAAATAACGGTATTAGTCGCCAAATTTGTTTTCACACCTTTCAGTATGTGTTCACTATCTAAAATATAAATTGATTTTTCTTTTTGTCAAAACAGGTGTCCGTTCTTATAAGAGGATATCTTTTGAACAGAACAAAGTGTTGAGCAACATCCTGAACGGTAACGATGCATCTGTTGAATCCTCGTCATCCAGGCCCTCAACATCTGTTGATCATGGCGGATCGTGCACAGCGCTGTCCGAAACAGAGGAAATGTTTCCAAATTTTAATGTTGTTTTCAACAATTCTACATTTAATATGAAATAAACGAATCTACAAATCCTATGTTTTCCCCTTGACACAAGTTAAAAACCGAGTAATATAGAGACATAGACGTCGAGGAAATTGCGAGGTTTTTATCGAGAAAGCACGAGGGATGCTATTCGAAAATCGAACGGTAGCGAGATTTTTGAATAGCAGCCCGAGTTGACATTGGGCAGGGTGCCAAGTTTAAATATCATCTCAAGGGGCGATATCGAGCCCGTGGTGTGTATACAAACAAAACACACACACACACTACGTTGGAACACAATACGCGAGAAAAATCGTCACACAAATGAATGCCGAATAAATGTTAAATGAAACACATAATCACAATCACACGCGTTATCTGGAACATCTCCACGAATTATCAATAGGTGGATATCTTCCACCAATTATTCACATAGTATCCACCATGTATGTATCATCATGTCAGCATATATTTTCCACCAATTAGGCATCACCATGGATGCATATATAGTCTCCATCATGTCACCATATATTTTCCATCATGTCAGCATATATTTTCCACCATGCATCATGTCGGCATACATTTTCCACCATTTATGCATATTATATTCTTCGTCATGTCAGCAGATATTGCCACCATGCATGCATCAACATGTATGCACATATTCTTTGTCGAGGTGAATGGGAATTTCTCCATTTTCAAGCTAACTGCTGCTTGTGGCTTTAGCCGCCACCATCGTTATACTGGCCTTTATTTTCTTGTCGGTTAGTCTATTCCTTTCCATACATGGTCAACGGTTTTTAATGATATGATCGTGTCATGAAGTATATTTTAACTGCCATTCGTACCCAATTTTTTTATCATCCGCATATTATATCATGAAGTGAACTCACTTAACTTTTAGTTAAATTAGCAAGTGGAACTTCAGATAACGATTTATTTAAAAATATTTACAGTAGAACTGACATAAACCAAATTGAAAGTAGGGGTCATATTGCTTTATTTGTGTTTTGTTTAAAAATTATAGAGATAAAACCACTGTTAATTTCGATAGGTTCTTTCCAAAATATCTTGCATAACACTCGGTACACCGGGGGGAAATTCATTGCACTTATTGTGAATATCGCTTGGGGAAAATGAAAATAAATAAAAGAACATCTTTAGTTAGACATCTCCTGATCCAACCACCATATGTAAATATGTTATGCAGTAATAAAACATCTGGTTAATAAAAAGAGTATGTATTCTATTACAGTTACTGGTGGCGATTTGTGTAACATTGAGAGACTATTCATTACCGATGGCAATTTATTAAATATTTTGAGACGTCATTGATCGCGCCAGTCATTACGGTTAATGGGAGACAACTGCGGAAATTCATTGCACTTATTGTGAATATCGCTTGGGGAAAATAAATAAAAGTTGCATATATATTTATTTATAAACTGTCATTAGGCCTATATATCGGGTAACAACGTATTTCAATTGGAATTTAAGTTTTACTGGGAATGAAACGAAACGAAATCTGGTATGACACCTCTATAAATAACCATGCACACCGAATGAATTCATTTTGCTCTTCGATGACGCATAAGGCGTCACGTGATACAGGTGTGTTTCTAAAAACGTAGATGCGGAAGGTGAATTTTGTTTATGTTGTAATTAGAAGATTGTTTGTTTTGGGTTGTAATTAGGAATTAAACTGTTTAAACTAATTAACACGGTGAGTATATAGAGAGTATAATATATTATAGTTATCCACAGTGATTGTTCATGTAGGCCTATTAGATAGTGGATTAATACTGATCAATCTGAAACAGAAAGTAGCCTGCACAGTGTCATACACATCTTCAATAGAAGGCTTGATCTCGCCTTAACTACGTACATCTTATCAAGCCCTTCACGTAATACCCTGCATATTTCGCCACTAAGTTCGATTGGGTAACAAGCCCAGTTTGGGAACCTATCCGATTCATCGGTCTTCGTGAATACCACGACTCGCGCTTCTACTTTCTAGCTAAAATGTTATACCTGTGACAATCGAGTTGCAAAGTTCAAAGATCGATCAATGTCAAGGTTACTGGTTTTCCGTGAGTTTCTCAATTTAACAAAAAAGTATACACTGTAAAAAGTTTTTAAGTTTTTTAACAGGAAAATCATGGCAGAAAAGTTGCCATTTTTTCTCGTAATTTTACATTAGTAAGTATTTTTACATACGCAATGTTAAGCGTTTCTTACAATTGTAGGTTAAAAAACATAATGCCTGTAATTTTACATACCCAGTGTAAAATGATGTAACATATCACAATGTTAAATAACAATAGATTTGTATTTAAACTTGAAGTTGGTGATTTAACCGTTGTATGTTATGCTTCCCTTACAGTTGCAGGTTAAATAACATATACGCTGTAATTTAACATACGTTGCATAAAGTAGACCTGTATTTAAACAGGTTGTTGGTAATTTAAAGTGCACATAAAATAGCCCTGAAAACTTCTCTATGTGAGCAGTCCATGGTTATTTTATCCACTTTACGGCAAATTCACATCAATCCCACTAAAATTAAATCAGCTATCTTCATTCAAAGTCGTAAAAATAGACCTCCCGTAAAAACGACTTTGCCAATTATTGAAAACACTCTTAATCCCCTCAGACGCCAGTGACGTCACAGTGACCGAATGCATATTCGGAATGTTTATTCCTTAATTACCTATATACAGCCGGCGTGTGTATTCATTAACGCCTGACTGATTCCTTAATCCCCCTAATTAAATAAAACAATTGACTACGAATAATTTGTTTTATAATTCAATTTAATTCAAGATCCAATTTAGAATTTGTTTCATAATGTACGGTCGTTCTGTTTTCTCACTGCAGCGATTTTAATACACTCTACCATCGTGTACAGTCTAAACGATTCGAGATACATTTTCGTCAGAAGTTTATTGTTCGAATTTAGAATCTGTTTCATTATGTACGGTCGTTATGTTTACTCACGGCAGCGATTTTAATACAATGTACCACATCGTGTGCAGTCCAAACGATTCGAGATACATTTTCGTTAGAAGAGTGTCGTCGTTCTAATTTAGAATTTGTTTCATAATGTACGGTCGTTCATTTTCACACGGCAGCGATGTCATACACTCTCCTATGTGTGCAGTCCCATCTATTCGAGATATATTTTCGTCAGAAGAGTATTGTGGTTCGAATTTCCCCGAGTAAAAGAGTATAGGAGTAAAAAGATGTGGTCACGCAAAATATATCATAAATTTCAAACGTGATTGAAACGCGATTTGTAAATGACCGATCCGTTATCGACGTACGGCGCCTTTATTTCTGCTTGCGAATTTGACGTTATTACTCTGAAATAGACCGTAAAAATGAAATACGAAGAAATATCTCAATATACGTTAGAATTAACAGGATCACCTAACTATCTATGTGTATCGCAAGTGTAGTGTCGTTAATACATGTACTAAATTTTAACAGTAAAGTAATTAAGAATGTTGATTAGGTAATTATCTTTTTCTTTGCTCACCGATGTTTTTGTAATAAAGTAGCCTCGTATTATTTGTTGATTGGTGTTTAAACAACATCTAAATATAAATCCTTCGATGGATATACGTTTGTGATAAGATAAGGTTGTAATGTCTAACATCATTTAACTTTTTTATAAAGAATACAAGTATTTTACAATTAAATTGACAGTTTAATCACTCACCAAACGGCACCAGGAACTCCACATTTGATCAAGTGTATTCGATATTCATTATTACAAATTGATGTGGCCGGCGTAACAAAAAATGATATTTACCCTTCTAAATTAGAACCACAATACTGACGAAAATGTATCTCGAATCGTTTGGACTGCACACGATGGTAGATTGTATTAAAATCGCTGCCGTGAGAAAACAGAACGGCCGTACATAATGAAACAAATTTTAAAATGGATCTTGAATTAAAATGTATTACAAAACAAATTATTCCGTAGTCAATTGTTTTATTTAATTAGGGGGATTAAGGAATCAGTCAGGCGTTAATAAATACACACGCCGGGTGTGTATAGGTAATTAAGCAATCGTTCGTAAAATGTTCACTGCATATCACTGTTGTGACTGTAGGTTGCCAATCAGGATTTGAATTGTTTCCAAACCTTTCCAATTTTTCCGTACGATTTCATTGTTGGGAAATTTATGAAACGCCGGTACATTATTCTCCCTTCCCTTGCTGGGATTTCCACAACTCTCAATAACACAACGGTAATATGGCATCTTGAAATACACTCGGTAATATTCTAGTCACAAATATATAATCTATTACATACAACCCAAGACGAGAAAGGTCGGCTTTTGAAAATGCTTTGACTGATATAGTGATATGTAACTTACGTGTAAATAATTATGCGTTAATGATTACGCCAGTCAAATGTTTATTGGACCGACAAATACACACGTGTCAACTGGCTGTGTGATATATTGTACAGATGATGTGTATACTATGTGTAGTGCCTGTGACGTCACCAGCCAATCAACCAGATTAAGGTTGTAATTGAAAATTTGAAAACCTTTTTTGGCAGTCGGATACTAAAACGTAAATATCTGAATTAATTTTAATCAGATTAGTTTGAACTTGCGGTAAAATGGATTTTGTAACTATTGAGTACCCGTACGTAACAATTTTTTGAATCATTTGATGTGGTCTTTAACTGCACCGTGAGAAACAATTCTGTTAGAAACCAGAAAAAGTTCTGGCAGTTGGTTAACCAGAATTTTTTCTCTTTTATTTTAAATCTGTTTATTCTTTGACAGAGAAACAATCTGGTAAACCATCTGCCAGAATTTTTTCTGGTTTCTAACAGAATTATTTCATGTTAAAATAGAGCTTCTGCCAGAAGATTTTCTGTTTTTTAACATAATTATTTTGGTTAAATATAAAACAAAATCATTGTAAAAAATAATTTATTTTCTGTAAATCTAATTTTTGTGTCCTGAACGTACAAAAATATTAAAAATTAACAGAAATTAAGAGTAAGGGGTCGTGAATGGCTTCAAATTTTGTGTTCTGAAGACCAGGTTTACTACTTTCTGCCGTCTCTTCCACTCCTTACAAATTTTGTTACCTTGAACCTGAAACGAAATGATAAAGCACAATGACATACAGGAATGAAATCAAAAGGGCAGCGGACGTTCACGTCCAAACGGCTCAATATTTTGAGCTGAAATTTTGAGACAAGGTAAATACGCCATGCCACTATATTTTGGTCCATAAATTTCATAAATACTCGGACTTAAATTTTTGAGACTCTGTTCTTATCGGGATTGTCCCTTTAACATGTACGGCCAATAACACACATTGCCCCAGTTGTTAGTGCCAGCTGAACAAATTAGAACTTGCACCATTGACACGAAGGCGAAGTTTCAAAACAAGCTTTCTTTGCTAATGGTTAATAATCCAGCATCATATTCTCTGAACCATCGCGTTTCTTACACTTTAATATTGTTTACATGGCCAAGTTCAAATTCACAATAAAACATACATCATGGCCACTATGTGTAGGCCCTATTATATATCTTCTTATGCTGTAGATTTGCCTTCGCACATACATTATTATTAGGAAGACTTACCTTCACATCTTATTGTTGGATTTCCACTGTTCTTATCCTGCATCGTCAATGCACATTCAAACATTCACCGACATTAGTTAAATCTGCGACGCGCATGCGTTAACCCTATCCATGAGTATAACTATGTGAATTAACAGAATATTGCCGTTAATATACCAGTTATTCTGTAATATTACAGATATGCAACTAAAATCACAGCCATGGGTTATGACAAATATTTTAGACTAGTGTCAAACATGTCATACACCTTGGACTGAGACACCCCCAGCCTTTCTGATATAAAGAATATAAAATGAACTACAGATTTTGATAATAAAATTGAAAAAAATGAACTACAGATTTTGATAATAAAATTGAAAAAATGAATTTTCATGTCTTAGTAGGATAGTAATGATACTTTCAAAGTAAGCAGCTGATCAAGCATGGAATTACAAATAACTATTAAAAAAAAAAAAAAAAAAATGACACTTGTTAATAGGAATGGTCTAGAGCGACCGGGACACTGCAAACATTGAGAGACGTTCGGGAAGAAGCCGAGTTCGCCGCGAATATATAAATATAGGACAAACAAAGTGACAAATTAAAATATTTATTTAAAAAAAAATTACGTCGAAATTGCTCAAACAATCGACAGAGTAATTGCTAGATTGTGTATCCATTTGTAAATTAACTTGAATATTCTGTTAAAATGCCCAATCTGTTAGATTACATACCTATTTGGTTATTTAACTTTAATATGTTGTTAAAATACACAATCTCGGATGTTAAAAGTTAAATTTTTACATAAATGTTTATAAACACAGTTTTTACGTAATTTTACATCTGATAGTTTTCTAACAGGACAGTTTGTAAAATTTTACAGTAATTTCATGTTTTTATACATATAATTTTTACAGTGTATACTTGTTTGTTTACAGTGTATTATGCGCCACGACCTCGGATTGGACAATGTTAATTAGTCACGTATCTACACAAAGTTAGGGAATTGCTAAGTATTGGAGCAACGGTTAGAAAAATTTAAATAGTTGTGACCTTAACCAAAACATAACATGACTAGCAATCGAACGTAATGCACTAAGGACTATTTAGAAAAGAACAATTGATCAATTTGCCGATTTGGCTTGCTTATAGGGAATCTAATTACAATTATTTCATTTCATACGCCCACAGTTTCATGTGGACGTATTTTGTCGTCGCCACTGCAGGTCCGTCCGTCTAGAATTGTTTGTGGGCACTCTACGGGTTTACAATTTTTATCCGTTTTCTATGAAACTTATGTTTATCTCCCTAAGATCTCGATTCCTTTCAATATTGACGCAAATCGGGCCAAAATTGCCGGAAAAAATGGCCGCCGCTTGTACGCGAATAGTATAAAAACATGGAATATCAAGATTATGGACCATGTAAAGGTCACAATTTTGATCCGATTTTGATGAAAATGCATGTTTATGGTTGCTTTAATTGCTTTCGATATTTGCGCATATCGGATGGTAACTTCCTGAATTATATGGCCCATGGTTGTACGAAAAATTATGTTAATTACTTGTTATTATCTGATTTACAAAAAAGTTCGAATATATCACCGAATTACGCCGTAATGTTGGTTGAGTTTGAATTTCGTGAAAATCGGACCAAAACTGTCGGACAAAATGGTCGCCCTCGTACGCATATAGTGAAAACATCTGGTATATCAAGGTTGTGGACCCTCTAGAGCCGCGTTTCTCAACCTGGGGTGAATTCACCCCCGAGGGGGGAATGGCCCGCGCAACGCCGGATTAACCATGGGGCACAGGCCCCAGGGCCCACCACATTAGGGGGCCCCCCACAAAAATCTCAGTTGCGCGCCTCGAGCATGGTCGGACCGAGGACTCCAACGTCCGGTGACCTATAGTGACGGGGCCCCTCCGATGCTTCGAGGGCCCTCCATCGGAAGTCCCTGGGGCCCCCCTCAATCCATGGTGTGTTGCGATCGACATCCGAGAATTCGGTGTAATCCGGTGATGGGTGTAACACATGTTTTTTTTTTATTGTCGTGAGATCTTCTATCGCACCGACCATCGTCTAATTCGAATTATCGTATAACTCGAACAAATTACAAATTACACGTCCCCATCATTTCGAGTAGCGCAAATTTTGCCTCAGATTGATGTACGATTGTATTTAAGCTGTAGTTGTTGTTGATATTTGTTGTGGGTATAAGCTGAATTTGATGAGATGCACACCATGATCACACGAAATATTCATATTTCGTGATTAAATCTCGTATTACCATTTTGTTTGTCAAACATCGAGTCCGGCTTGGTCGTAACGTTACGGCCTCCATTCATCAAATCATCGTGGGGGTATAATACGATTCCGAATCAAGTAACCCCGTTATTTATCACTGAGCGACTTCAAAATTAGGTTTGATGTCGCTCTGCCCACTTACAGTCCCCTCCTCTAGAAATGTCATCATTTCATAGCACTCGCATGGATTGGTCCACTGAAATAACGCCAGAATGCGCTAATTTGGTGGCAGAATTTTATTTTTTTCTGGGGAAGTACTTCTAAATGGCTCCAACACAAGTGCCTGAAATGCCAGGAAATCACGTTTCTGGCCTCCAATTTCTGAAAATTTCTTTGGGGGGTGGGGAGAAAAACCCCAGACCCCCTTATGCGGGGCTTCGCGCCTTCGGCGCTCGCGGTCAGTGATCAGGGGCCCCCACATGTTCCAGGCCCCAGGGCCCCCACCATGGTTAATCCGGCGTTGGGCCCGCGTCCAGGGGGTGAATGACCACACTCCCAGTAACTTCAAAAATGATCATATAGAGGTTGTGCAGTTGAGATTAGCACTCTCAAACACTGTCCCGAGAATAAAAAAAAATCGTTTGTGACAATCATGTGACCACGTTATTTCTGGTCTTATTAAATTAAGACTGAGTCCAAGTAACTTCTATGTAATTTATTAAACATAGATAAATCAACAAATATTTACAAGAAAGAGAGAGATCCGATTCGTTCTAAACCATAGCTCACTCTGTTTTCTTGAGATACACTTCTTACAAAATATATAATAGACAAGTATGACACATTGGCAATTAACTATAAAATATGGTCTCTAAGTTGAAATCTAAAACAATAGTTTATTGACCAACTCTAAATCCTTTCATTGTTAGACTTCAATGCCTAGTCTAAATTATATCTGACGTAATAGCCCTTGGCTGGATTAAGAAGGTTCTATAGGCCAGGGGCCAGTTGGTATTGGATTGTAAAGGGTTTTACTCCATCCGTTTTGATAAGGACAATATGTCACTCATGCCAATGTCTGTATAATTCAACACGTATCTTACATGAGATATAATTAGGTAAATAAAATAGATTTAAAATACATTAATGTTGTGAAAGATATGTTTAACAAAATGGAGAATATAATATTGAATTTTAATATATGTAGAACTCATATGAATTATGTCGGTCATAATCACCAGGAGCAAATTTCGCACTAAACTGGAAATAAATTTGGTGATTATTGAATCTCACCTTTGATTCGTATTCATTCCATATTCAATGTCAATATGGTCATGGGGTGCAGGCCCGTGCAAGGATCCGCGTTTCATGTCGGATGGCTTCTATAGAAAAAGGCCATTTTCAAGTTCCTATGAAACGCCTGAAGAGTGCCTGAAATGGCTGGAAATCACATTTCCGGGCTCCAATTTCTTAAAATTTTCCTAGCCCCCCCCCCTTGACGGGCTTCGCGCCTACGGCGCTCGCGGTGACCAGCTTCGCCGGCCACGGCTCCGCGATCAGTAACCTCCTCAAAACTCTGGGGGTAAATGGGTTGGTTGAGAATTCATTTAGGGGTGAGCGGTGAGAAAAGGGTTGAGAAACGTGGCTCTAGAGGTCACAATTATTATCTGATTTACAAACAGTTTTCACTATATCACCGTTACACCGTAATGTTGGTTGAGTTTGAATTTCATGAATAATACTTTTATTCTGCTTCTTACATATTAGGTACAAACATCGTAATGTAAACGACCCCAGAACTAACTTTGTATTGAGGGAGTTGTGTCTTAGCTTGGCTTAGCACGAGTGTGCTAACTCCAGACAATGTCGCCTCGACTCATCTCCTTGAGACCTGCCTAGTACCCCTGAGGTACATTCTAGGCGCCCACCTAGCCTAGCCTCCTGGACCTAACTGACTGCTGTTTCCATTCTGGGTTTATATCCCCACCCAAACAAAGGAATCTTATTAGGCATCTGACTAATGTATCAGGCATCATACCAGGTTTAACATTCAGTACAGTTTATCAGATAAAGATAGTTAGATAAGACATGTCAACAACAAGTTAAAGTTATGACATAAGGAATGCTACCAAGATCTCCAGCCGAGTGTCGATAGCAACAGGTTGATGTTACAATCACTTCCACGTATTTTAATATGGCAGGACGCTTCTATGACATCTGTCATTATGTAACATTCTATACCCGGAATAACTTGCGGTATGAAAGTCGGGGCGACTTTGGTTGTGTACAGAGGAATTTGAGGTTATTCTTCTGAAAGTTTTTCTTTAACCTGTAATGGGTTATTGTTTCCGGCTAGGATTTTTTCCATAGGAAAACGTGAAACTATGAGGTTTTTCTTACGAAACTTCTGGGATATTCTCATCTTACGTACAAGTAAACATAGACGGTTTATAAGCAAGATAAAGTCATTAACTTCGGTTATGCTGGGGAAGAAAGACTACAGTAAAAAACCCTCGACAGAAAGACTCGTCATGCCGGCCTCGGCTTTTCTTTTTCTCAGGTTATTTTCTTCAGTCTTTCTTTCCTTGGCATCACCTCAGTCTCGTGCTTTATCCTATATTCTTACTACTAACAACATCCTATAATGTACGTCTTGTATCCCTGTCTGTCCATCTGTACCTATCATTTTTGCACATTGGTTAAAAGCACCTGTAAAATAAATGATCACATGCCCTGGTCTGTTAAATGCATATGGTTCATCATCTCCCTAGTTTCCTCATTTATGTACATATAATAAGCATTCAACTGTTCAATCTTTTGGCTAACCACTCATTAAATGTTCATATTATCTGTGTAATTGTCTGCTAGGCGTAAGCGGATTTTAAATATAGTTAGTTCACACTCAGAAATGCAATTGGCTAAAGTGTTTATATAGATACTGGCTTCAACTACATACGATTATGATATGGTCAATTGATGTGCTCTTTCAAGGAATTAAATTTACATTTGCATTATACAGGTCACAATTCTATGGAATACAATTACTGCTTATTACTGAGCGACGTTTCGACTAGGCTTCTCTAGTCGTTATCAAGCTCAGTAATAAGCAGTAATTGTATTCCATAGAATTGTGACCTGTATACTCTAGTTCAATTACTAAATGCCATTGAAACAGTTTACATTTGCATTGTGCTTTATTTTGTAAAGAGGATGTTGATAGTAGTCGAAACATGTGACTGTTTGAAGTTTAGAACATTACTTAACACAAAGCTTCTAGATCTCTTTCAGATCATTTGTCTTTATTATCATATCACATCCGGTTATATTTACATAATAATACTGTATTTCTCAACAATCTGTTTATTTGACAGTCTATTAACTCTTCTTTCATTTTTATATTACTGAAATATGAGTCTTTTTCTCAGGGTATAGAAAGGCGCTGGTGACTGCTTATATCTGCCTCCGTCTAAATCAGCATTGGCTTGTCCAACCTCATTGTTGACCACTGTTAATAAACCCAATATATCTAAACTGAAACAAAAATATACAGATTAATCAGTGGAACGATATGTGATTTATGCACCGTGAATAATAATGTAACTCTAATATGTCCATACTTTAATGAAGCACAAGTAGAAACATGTAGTTTATAAAATATTTATTTTGATGAAACACACTGATGTCCCTACAAATAAAATTAAGACCTTGCATTCAATTTTTGTGTGTGTGCCAATATCAAAAGGAACCGAATTTTTTAGGATATAAACCTATATTTCAAGTTTCGTCAAAATCAGATAAAAATTGTGACCTGTAGAGAGTCCACAAACAAATGTGAACGGACGAACATAGCTGACGAAACAATACGTCCAACGGAAAAGGTGGGCGTATAAAATGGAAATGACGGATCCCTACGTTAACAATAACTGTTAAAAGTAATCATTATTATAAAGCATGTTACTCCGTGCTTCACTTACATCAAGATTTATTGATGACCCCTTCAAAAAGGGGTTTTCCATCATCCAAATAATAAATAACTTACCGTGAAGCATATTTATTAAGAGTTTCACATAATTTAGTTATATACCATGACCCCCCAGTCGTTTTACGATAAGACAAAAAGCCTGGTATAGTGGCCATGCCAAGTAGAAAATCAGCTTCATTAGGGATAACTTCTCCTCCTGTTGGTGTATTTTCATCAATATTATTTTCGGGCACTGCATCTCTTTTATAAGCAAACCCTAAAAAAGTACATATGGTAGGTAAGAATAAAAAACAGTTTCAATTTGTAATTCTGATCAAATCTTCTTTGTTAGCCAAGTGGTTATGAAACAAATAACACAAGGTACAATTTTATGGATACACAATTACTGAATGTATTACTGTGTAACGTTTCAATGAAGATACTATCATCTTTATTTTATACAATCACAAATTTTTCAGAAATTTAGACTTAAAACGAGATAACTCCAAAATTTCTGATAGAGAAATTCTGAATTTCAATAGGTGTCTTTCAACTGACCCATCAAATGGATGATTGGTTAACAGATCAACAGACGAAGGTGACAACAATATACGTCCATATTAAATATGGGCATATATGAAATGTAATGAAATGGGGTTTAATGTCCTACTGTTCTGCTCCGAACTGGGATAATGAAAACGGGCATACGCAATACAGTGTGCTAAGAGGACATTTTGCCCGGACAACAGCACTACGGCCAACTCATGTATATCGAATTCCCGCTGTCAATGGATCTTTAAACGTGCACGCCAATGTGCACACAGATACCTCGGTTTTTCGTCCCATCCGAACGACTGGACAGCTGTCAGGCCCTCTGTCCTGCATCACTGACAAGGGGGAATGAGGCCGGAAAATCTGGATGAAATTTCTATTCTCGGCCAATGCAGGGATCGAACACCCGACCTCTAGGCTAACAAGCCAGCGTCTTACCCACTTGCCTACCGTGCCCCCCCTTGCCCCTGGGCATATAAAATAACTGGTTTACCTTGTTGACTCTCCTGTCCCTGGCATGCTTGGATAAAAAAAAGCTTTGGTTTACCACACAAACTAGGACAAGTTCGAGGTCGGAGTGGACGTGTCAGATCTCTTATAGCAACGAGATTACCATCCGATCCATAGACATTACCTCTAGTGCCATGTGATAAAATAACAACAGCAAAGCAATCATAGTTTGTATGATCTTCATTCAAGGCAAAATGGTTAATTTTACGTTCCATTTCTCCTGCTGGAAGGTTATCATAGCATTCCACTTTAAATGAAAGTTTATCAAAAGTTTCTATCAAACGGTCTGAAAGAGAAAGACATTTATAAACGAAAGCTCAAATAGGTTTAACAGCTCATCTTTAAGTTACTTTTGACTATCAATAATTCATCTGTCAATGAGAAAATTCCAAAACCTGAAACCAGATATTCCATCACAATGTTAACCAGCGGTTGCCAGGCAAGCTACGCCAACATTGGACAGCGATGGACAGAGAACAAGCTAAAAAAGGGTACTTTTTGTACAACATACCTTTCAGGTTTCATCAAAATTGGACAACAATAGTGACCTCTTGCGTGTCCACAAGTTAAAAACGTGATTTTTCGTACAATCTGGGGCCATAATGCATGAAGTTACTGTCCAATGCATGACAATATCAAAAAGATCCGCGATCATTTGGTGATATACCTATATCTCAAGTTTCGTCTAAAACGGATAAAAATTTCCGAAAGCTAAAAACATGCTTTTTCGTGCAATCAGGGGCCAAAATCAAGGATGTTGCATGAAAATGTGGGCACATAAAAATTCTTATACATTAGAAACGACAAATTTGTCTGCAGGTTCTAGCAACCAAGATTTAAAAAGTATGAATACAAAGCATTACCCAAGGAATACACTATAAACAGTAACACATTTGATCGAAATCCTTTAGGCAGTTTTGGTGAAGAATATTATACTTACCTCTATCTATGCTAGATCCTTCACGATCTTCCATATATCTGGAACCATTATCCATAGTATCATGTTTAAACTTTTCATTGTTGATTATAATACAAAAACCTTAAACATATGAACCAAATTACATTAAAGTGATATTACGACTTCCATTATTAAACCTAAAAATAAAATAATATTATTTTTATGTTAAAAATAACCTTATACAGTACTCAACTGATCATTGAAAATCCAAACACAACCCAATTAGACCAAAGCATCTTATATGTGTACACTACACACTGAAACTTGAAATGTCCCAAAATATTGGATTATAAGATGTGTGTAAAATGTTTCATTTTTCAATTGAATGACCAAAATTTAACTAAAGAGTCGAATCACGGCAAGCATAAAATCAGTTTTCATGAATTGGCCAGAATTTTTAAATTACAATCTTTAGAAAATCTTAACACATTGAACCTACTGAATACAGGTTAACAAAAACAAAATATAATGAATCATATGGGAATAAATTCCAGTAATTTGAAACATTATATGGCAGTTAGAACTTACAAAACTCATATAACTTTGTTACTTTAGCTGGACGGGTGGCGCCTACAGAGCTGAGAGGAAAGTTTGCCTTGTCATTTACATTGTAGGAAAAGCAAAGGACGAGTGGGAGTTGCACAATGTTAGTCTCAAAATGATGGAAGTATTGTGTTGATGAGACATTAAACCATATTCCATTCCATTCTGTTGCAAGAAAAATGCAGCACTAAACGGACACTAACAAAGATAGTGAGGAGAACATTTTCCTTGAAACACAATAAAATGTGATTATATTGATCTAGAGTTATCTTACCTCTAGGTTTTCGATCCATTCTGTAACAAGGTAGCTGTATTGATAGGTTCTGTATTGCTTCAACATCCCGCATTACTGTTTATATAGAAAAATATCTACATAAAATCAACATAGCACTTAGTCTGATTTATGATGATAGATTATTCTACTTCATCAACTGATTGTCACTTTAATTTTCGCCAATGAATGACTAGTTTTCTTATAAGTTCTGTGAGTGTTGACCATGAAATGTACCTGTGGACTTTTCCCGTCAGATGCAGGCTTCTGAATCCAGACCATTCTTTACAGTAATCGAAAACAGAAATAAATAGTAATTTGATGACTACTTCTCATTTAGATTGCAATCTTCTCAAAGTTTCATTATATTTAAATTTTCTCAGTCCAGACATAAAGTTCAAAGTTCAAGGAGTAATGTACTCTACAGACCTGTATCTTCATTTGGTGCTGGCGGTTCAACAATGCGAGCTTCACCTACAATTAATACTCAAACTTGATGTATACGGAAAATATATTTTATAGTTTACATAAAAACACAATTGATTTTTTTTTTCTGTTTCTCATCAACTATTTACAAAAAATATTTGGGTGAGACGGGAGTTTGTAGTATAACCATCCAAGGCACACAAATGTGATAAAAAGAAAAAAAGCAACCTTATTATGCATTCGAAAAATTAACAAAGTGATTCTAAAGACAAATACATGTATTCCCATATGACGGTATATTAGTGCCAAACTTCTAATATGCTATCGTCTAATTTCTTACTTCTGTTCATGTAATTTCTAACCTCCATTCATATAACTTCTAAATTCCATTCATGTAATTTCTAATTTAATACAATGTATAACCCAACTTCTTTGTTTGTTCAGTGTAAATTTTAATTCTGTTCCAGCTTGTTTCTAATATTTAAACGAAAAATGTCTTCTTAATAGATGCTTTACATGTTTAGCATCAACATCAACGAATTTAGAATTTATACATTTCTGCCTAGCAACCATCATTATGAAGACGTTTGGTGTCGCCACTGCGTGCTCAATTGGGTGATTGCGCACCTGATCGGGACAATTATTTGGAATAAACGACCCATTCTTCGTTTTGTTGAAGGTTGGAAGGCGTGCACAGAGAGAGAGATAGAGAGAGAGAGAGAGAGAGAGAGAGAGAGAGAGAGAGAGAGGTCACCTAGTATTAAACCCAGTATCTGTGTAGGCCTATCCATAACATTATACCCTGTGTTAGTATAGACCAACTGCATATAATTATAAATTATTGGCTCAACCGTAAAAAAAATCAAATAAAATTCTCCAAATCCCGTTTAGTTTATATTTGAAATAGAAAATGAAATGAAATGAAAGGGGGTTTAACGACCTACTGTTCTGCTCCGAACCGGTCTAATGGAAACGGGCATACGCCATACAGTGTGCTTTAGGGAAATACTGCCCAGAGAGTGGATCTACGACCTGGATTTATATCGAAGTCTAACGGTCACGGAATCTTTTACGTACACGCCTACACGTACACGGAACCTCGGGTTTTCATCCCATCGGAACGACAAGGCACTAATAAGGGGGAACCACGCCAGAAAATCTGGATGAACTTTTTTCGACCAATGCGGGGATCGAACTCTCGACCCACAGCCTAGCGAGCCTGCGTCTTACCCAGTTAGCCACGGTATTCGAAATAGTATTTGCAAACCATACATTTATATCACGTTCAATGTTGTTTAGAGGGTAGGATGGCCGAATGGTTAGCACGTGCACGCTGTAACATAAGGTCTGTCATTGAATAAACTGGCGTGGTTTCGATTTCCCGTTTTTACGTGACATGGAGTAGGGTCGCCTTTCCAACCTGGTGGGTTTTCTCCGGGTCCTCCGGTTTCCCTCCACTGCTAAACACTCCTACGCGCAAGCGAATTATTGAAATACAATTGAACGGTGTTAATACCGAAATGAGATGGTTGGTGTCGAGTGGATTTTAAACCCCATGTCCCCATCTCTCTCTCCCGATGTTGTTTTCAATTTTAACACTCAGGCAAGCCACTCAACCTGACGAAGAGCGAATCGTTTGTATCAATAGAATGGTCCCGTTCAGGTGCTCAATCGCCAAACTGAGCACATGGTGGCGACACCAAATGACATCATAATGATGGTTGCCAGGTAGAAGTATCATAATTCTAAATTTGTTTGCCGTTCATGCTTAACATGTAATACAACAATGAAGTAGACATTTTTCGCCTCAATAATAGAAATAAGATGAAACAGAATTGATATTTACACTGAACAAATAAAGAAGTTGAATTATACATTGTCTTAATTTAGAAATTACATGAATGGAAGTTAGAAATTACATGGATGGACGTTAGAAATTACATGAATAGAAGTAAGAAATTAGACGAAAGCATGTTAGAATTTTGACACTAATATACCGCCACATTCCCATGTTGTTTTTATATTCCTACCTGAAGTTACAGGTATATTTTTATGTTTTTCTTGATTTTCAACACCAGCAATGTGTATATCCTCCTTTCCAACTAGAAACATAAATAAAACAAATTAAAAATCAGATTTTAAAAATCCAATTGTGGATTTTGGGTTCTATATGCATCTGAATTTCATGAAATAGATCCAAATAATTTAAATAGAGAGCCATGATAAATGCTATGTCTGTTGTCTTGTCCAAACTTTGTCTGACCATAATTAATACATAATCTGAGTTGTAAATATAATATACAGCTCAGAGATGAATGAGCATATTTTGTATAATTATAGTTGAATGAGCATGTTTTGTATAATTTGAGTTGTATGAGCGTAACTTGTTGAAAAATGTAAGTAATTATACATGTAAAAGCATGCGTAAGTATGTTCAGAGTCGTGTGAGCCGAGTTTTTTTTTTTTTAGTTTGAGTTGGACATATCCAGTGTTACATCTAAAATTATTATAAAATTTGAAGAGAATGATTTGGACATAACCAGGGCTGTATGAGGAGATATATTATCACAATTTTGGTATTATCAGGATTGTAAACCTAACTAGCCAACAGCGAGGCTCCTCTCCGAAATCACAAAATAAATAGATGACACATATTGATTAATTGCACATTATCCATTTCAAAAGTATTGAATAATCAAACTGATTATATATACTTAGTCTAAGCATGAAATGGTCATGATTAAACCTAGTCCAGGTTTTGAAGTACCTGGTAATGAAACTATACATTTCATCACTCTCCATCAGTTAGAATCAAAGTTATCTTGTTCCAAAGCTTCGACCAATGAAATTGCTTAGCTCTGCTTAGCTCTGCTTAGCTCTGCTTCGCTTTCGTGCAGTCAAGAGAGAGGGAGAAATGGGGGTTTAACGTCCACTCGACACAAACTAGGTCATTTCGGGACTAACATATGGTTTAATTTTATTTCAATAACTCCTTGCGTGTAGGGGTCTTTAGCAGTGCGAGGAAACCGGATGACCCGGAGAAAACCCACGAGGTTGGACATGCGACCCTACTAATCACGTACAACCGAGGATTCGAAACCACGCCAAGTGACTCAATGACAAATGACCGGTTTTATGATACAGCATGCACGTGCTAACCATTCGACTACGCCCCCCCCCCACCGTGCAGTCAAGACATTCACTCAAAAGTCTTGACCAATCAAATGCTCATCTTCGAATTCCATCAAGACAAGTTTGAAAATTCTAGCTCAATTAGAAGCAGAGTGATTGTGTCCCAAAAAGTGTGAAAGACAGACAGACGGATAGACCCATTTTAATATTCCCCTGCTTTCCCCGAAAGAGGTGAACAAAAAAGGAGATTGGACTCTTAATATCATATAGTAAATGATATTAACTTGGCATGTACTATAAGTTCTTGCATTACACAATATTTTACCTTCGCAGGGGCGGATCCAGTAGTTTTTGTAGGAGGGGGTTTGTCAGATTCTTTATACAATGTATCTTTGGGGGATTGGGTGGTGGACCCGCCCCTGCTTCATTTGCTGAATGTAATTTTTCACCTTTACTGTACTCACTTCCAGTACTTGGGATCTGTTGTGGTTCCGTCTCAGGGGATCTGTGCAAAACTTCAGAGAGTTTATTGGAAAGTTCGGTCATACCACATGCATCGAATATTCGTATAAATTCATCTATTATTTCATTCTTAGGTTTTCCATTACCGCTGGAACTAAGCCAATTAAGGAATATGGTAAGAATAGCAATTTCTGGTCGTGTCTCATGTTGTTGAAATATAAGGTTAATCTTTTCAATTTCTAATCCAAACCCATCTCCAAGCTTCGTTATTTTCTCTTTATCATTTTGAAGTTGATATGAAAGTTGGACGAGTAAGGTATAAGGTATAACGCTATCTGAAAAATATAAATTATGCTTTAAGACTTTTAATTCAGATGATTCGTTTTTCATATTCCCTGAGCTTGACATGTTACTCTGTACATTAAAATTTTATTCCTAAAACTGTACAGTTTGGATAGTTGATTTTCCTTAGCCAATGTCATTGTAGAGCTTGTCAAAAATTCATCTACTGAAACTTTTCTTTGGTACATCACCCTGCCCCCAAATTGAACTCTGCTGATAAAGGAAGTCTTGACAAAATATTTGTTTGCATTGGTAAATGTTACAAACATGTAGTGATATAGTAATTACAAAGACATCATATTATTCATTTCATCATACTAATTAATGAGATGTGATGAAAATTTAAAAAAAGATAGGTTGCCAGGCAACGAAACATACGCCCACAGCAGCTAAAGCGTCCGGGCAGTCAACAAGGGTTGTCGCATATTTTTACTTTTTTTGGTAATGAAACATTTGTAATACACTAAAATCTGATTAAGAGTAACAACTCATTATGTAATTATCTGAAAATCATTAGAATTTGTTTGCTTTTTATAAAGTTTTGCCCCACGCTAACAATTAGTATAGGAAACATTTAACATCATGGATTTAGCTGTTCAGTTATCAAAATTCATTGAAAATCAAAATACTTGTTCGTTTCAACACCTTAAACTCTGTGTATCAATCTGAAGTCAATCGGATGATAAGTTTGGCATCTATAGTGTCACAAGGGTTTTTGAAGTGATCAAGGGAGATAGCTCTGGAAGTAATTATTTGAAATCGCTGAAAATCAGTAGGCTTCTTTGTCTCATGACCTTAAACAGTGTCAGTAAATTTAAAGTCAATCGGATATTAACTTTGGCCTCTAGAGCGTCCACAGGATTTTTTTTATGTGATCAAGGGCCACAACTCAGGCAATAATCATCAGAGATCGCTGAAAATCAATAGGCTTCTTCGTCTCATGACTTTAAACACTGTGTATAAATTTAAAGTCAATCGGATATTAACTTTGGCCTCTAGAGCGTCCACAGGATTTTTTTTATGTGATCAAGGGCCACAACTCAGGCAATAATCATCAGAGATCGCTGAAAATCAATAGGCTTCTTCGTCTCATGACTTTAAACACTGTGTATAAATTTAAAGTCAATCGGATATTAACTTTGGCCTCTAGAGCATCCACAAGATATTTTGAAGTGATCAAGGGCTACAACTCTGGCACTAATTATCAGAAATCGCTGAAAATCGATAGGCTTCTTCGTCTCATGACCTTAAACACTGTGTATAAATTTGAAGTCAATCGGATATCAACTTTGGCCTCTAGAGCATCCATATGATATTTTGAAGTGATCAAGGGCCACAACTCTGGCACTAATTATCATAAATCGCTGAAAATCAATAGGCTTCTTCGTCTCATGGCCTAAAACACTGTGTCTAAATTTGAAATCAATCGGATATCAACTTTGGCCTCTAGAACATCCATAAGATTTTTTGAAGTGATCAAGGGCCATAACTCTGGCACTAATTATCGGAAATCGCTGAAAATCAATAGGCTTCTTCGTCGTATGACCTTAAACACTGTGTATAAATTTAAAGCCAATCGGATATTAACTTTGGCCTCTAGAGCGTCCACAAGATTTTTGAAGTGATCAAGGGCCATAACTCTGGTAGTTATTATCAGAAATCGCTGAAAAACAATAGGCTTCTTCGTCTCATGACCTTAAACACTGTGTATAAATTTAAAGTCAATCGGATATTAACTTTAGCCTCTAGAGCGTCCACAAGCAATTGTGGACGCCGGACCGACGGCCGGACCGACGGACGGACGGACAGGGGCGACGACAATATACGACCACATTTCAATGTGGGCGTATAAAAACATATATAGTGTGAAAAATAGATCAATAAATTTCAATGTATAGATCAGGTTTTTTTCTCCTAAAATTTCTAGAATGTTTCAGTCATGCAAAATATCGCAACATTTTGACAGCTGGTAACATTTTGCAAGCGATGGACAGAGAAGAGGCTAAAAAGTGATTGTTTTGAACACTCAAGGGCTATAATCCATAAATCCCGAAAAGGAAGATCGAAAAGAACAGAAATCTTCGGAATTAAGTTTCATCAAAATCGGATAACAATTGTGACCCCTAGAGGGTCCACAACCTTGGTATACACCCCTACACTATTTGCGTACAAGGAGCAACTTTTTTGTCTGACAGTTTCGGTCCGATTTGTACGAAATTCGAAATCAAATCATAATGAAGTAGTGGTGATATATTTAAACGGTAATAATGGGGATAAAAATTGTTACCAATAGAGGAATCTCAACCATCATTAGGGTGAAACAGTGATATAATTAAACAATTTTTGAATCGGATAAAAATTGTGACCTCTAGAGGGCACACAAGCTGAAATTGCGATTTTTTTTGTACCATCACAGACTACAATCCAGGGAGTGACTCTTCGATATGCGTGAATATCGAAAGGAACCGAGATCTTAGAGATATAAACATATATTTCAAGCTTCATCAAAATCGGATCAAAATTAAAACCTCAAGAGGCTCCACAACCTTGATAGTTTTTTTTAAATCACATAAAAATTGTGACCTGCAGAGGCACCACAAACTAAAAACGCGATTTTTCGTACAATCAGGGGTCATTATCTAGGAAGCTACGGTCCGATATGCGCGAATATCGAAAGAAATCAAGATATGTAGGTAATAAACATACATTTAAAGTTTCATCAAAATTGGATTAAAAAAGGTGACCTTTAGAGTGTCCACAATCTCAAAACGTGATTAGGGGCAATAATGCATGAAGTTACTGTCCGATACATGCAATATCAGAAAGATCCGAGATGAATAAAAAACATACATTTGAAAATAAAGTTGAATTATTATAAATTTCTGGCGATCGAGAAATGATTCCGTTTGGCGAACAAAGTTGAAACACGGTGAAAAATTATGGGGGGAGGGTATTTTCTTATTGCAGCTACATACGGACGGAAAGGAACGGACGGTGTCTGACCAGAGACTGTTCCTGAGGGAACTACTGCTGAAGTTGCGGCTATGCGCCACATTGCAATGTTTACGTTTAAAGTTTTTGACGAACTCACTCAAGAACGGGGATGTTTTTTTACTCACCTAAATTTCCCTGTTCTGGAGAGATACCACTGAGCTGGAAAATACCACACAAAATAATAATACCAATTCTTTTTATCAGAACAGTGGAGTTGGACATTTAAAACACGTTTTTCTTAAACATGCATTAGGCCTGAAATGCTTTCTAAAGTATTAATTAGACATTAATTAACTGATTCAAGCCTTAATCAACTCTCGATGGCTCCAGATTTCTCTGATATTAAATAGATTAAAACGGTTCAGCGATACTTGTCTGCGATATCTCCTCGGTGGAAGCAGACGTTAAATAAAGCTTTTTCACACACACTCAGTGATACTTTGATTTAATCAAATATGGAGGAACGGGACTTAGCTTCGACCAACCAGGACGGTAGTTGAAATTATAGCACATGTCTGTCAAACCTTCAAAGGCTAATATCTTCACTTGCTATAGAGTAATTTGAATGAAATTCTCAAATCATTCATTTTACATTATGTTCTTTCAAACTATTATATACTATTCAAAAAAAGTAGGGGATATTTGATTTTTAAGTGTTATTAAAGTCACCTAATGAAACTGACGAAGAAACAAATGACAAAATGAAATGAAGTTCACATTCATCGATTTATTCCAAATGATCGTTAGACTAAGTAAGGCACAGACTGACCATTATAAGGGTAAAATGATACCCGGGGTCAAACAGCAAAGTTACCACAGCATCACAACAAAGTCAGTAACGGGTAAATCCTCCTCTGTTTGCCAAACAAGCATTGATCCGACGTGGCATACTCCTAATGAGACGTCTAAGGTCATTTTGGTCCAGATTGTCCCATTCCTGTTGCAACGCAGCAGCAAGTTCTTGGACATTGGCAGGACGTTGTTGACGTTGACGTAACCTCTGTCCAAGCATGTCCCAGACATGCTCGATGGGGGAGAGGTCGAGACTCAGTGCTGGCCAAGGTAATGTGGTGATGTTCTTTTGTTGGAGGTAACCTGTAACGACCCTGGCCCTGTGACATCTTGCGTTGTCATCCTGGAAGATGAAACGGCGGCCATGACGTCGTGCGAACGGCACAACATGGACTGCCAAGATGTTGTCCCGGTAGTACTGGCCTGTAACACGCCCTGCAACAACATGTAAAGCCGTTCTTCCAGCAACAGTGATGCCTCCCCACACCGTAACAGAACCACCCCCAAATCGATCATGTCTGATGACGTTAACGTCTTGGAAGCGCTCGTTTCGACGACGCCACACCCTCCTACGTCTGTCCAAAAAATCAACAGTGAACCTTGACTCATCTGAAAACATCACATTGCTCCAGCGTCGATTATCCCAGTGTTGACGATCCCTACACCAACGACGTCTTGCCTGAATGTGATGATCTCTCAAACAAGGGATCACGCGAGGACGTCGGGCGCGAAGGTGACCCCTATGCAGTCGATTCCGAATCGTCTGGTCACTCACTCTCACACCAGTGTCTGTTTGAAGACGAGCGCTGATCTGATTTGCTGTGATGACACGATTTCTCAAGGCCAAGGTACGGATAAATCGATCCTGGGCTTGAGTTGTCGCCCTTGGTCGACCTGAGCGTGGTCTGTCCTGTACAGATTGTGCATCACGGTATCTGGACCATAGCCTGCTTATGACAGACTGAGAAACATTCATCGTCCGCGCCACAACCGCCTGTGTTGTGTCGATCTGTAGCATGCCAAGGGCACGTAACCTTTCATTTTGGGTAAGCCGACGCATATCAAAATTTGTTTTCTGGTCACTAAAACAATTAACCAGATGTTTCCACCCTGGAATTCAATGCCACAATGACTGTAACATTCAAAGTCAGAGTCGTGCAAATCTTGGGTTGGACCCCCATGATGATCCCAAGCATCACCTGCATTCCATGCGGTAGCTATTGGTGCATTTGGGCGTCACATGTAACTGGAAATGTTTCTTCTGTTAGGTTCTATAGTGACTTTTTTCGTAGTCATTTGCATATTTTAGTATTATGCCCCCAAAATCAAATATCCCCTACTTTTTTTGAATAGTATAGCAAGAATGGATAGTTCTTTATCTAAATCTTACATAATGTATCTTTAAGTTAATAATTTTGTACATCACGACTATCATGCAAATAGCACATCAATACAGTTTGTATAATTTATTACTAAGTCGATAGTGGAATAGAGAAACAAACCAGATTCAAGTTATTCCCAGAAAAAATAGTCTCCTTTCACCTGCATATTTAATTATAAATGGAGCAAGTAAAATAGTTTTCTTGACAATTAGTTTTTATAACGTAACAAATTGCGCCCGTTTGAAAATACCTCTCTCTGTTGAATCCCAATCCTGAAGACAGAAGAATAAAGATTAACTTACAGTTCCCCCTCTCACAGGTTCATTAATCAGTCTATCAGATGTTTTCGAATCCTCCTCCGGTCTCCTAAAACCTGTAACAAAGTTGAGGGTAATTCCTGTTCTCACTTACAGCATAAAATTCTTGGATAAATACTTGTTTGTTTTTTGCATTTATTACGCTTTTTTAAACATTAAGATAAGATTGGGTGGCTGAATAGTTAACGTCACAAACAAGGAGTAGGGTCGCCTGTCCAATCACCTTTTTTTAAACATTAAGATTGGGTGGCCGAATAGTTAACGTCACAAGCAGAGAGTTGGGTCACCTGGCAAACTACGCAGGGGGTTGTCCGGGTCCTCCTCCATTGCTCAAGTACGAGCTTAATTATGAATTATTGAAATAAAATTGAACTAACTGTCCCGACATGAACATGTTTTTGTTGAGTGGACGTTAAAATTTCGGTCAAATTGATCCACCCTGAACCGAGATATTAGCTTTGGAAATTTCCGCCTAGTCTCAATCATCATTATTAAAGTCATTACATAAAAAGCGTAGTCTGGATAATCCATTTTTTATTTAATTATCAATGAGAGTTAAGCAGCATAAAGAATTCTAATCCAGTAAATATCGAAGGTTAGGGTTGACATTGAGAGTTGATTATGGTCTGGATAAGTTAATTAATGCCTACTTAATAATTCAGATAACATTTCAGGCCTAAAGAAAGACCTGTAATAGGCATATTTAGCGCTTGAAAATCGTAGTCATTTTCCATAATTAGTTTGTTCTCTCTAACTCTAAGAACATTATTAGTGGGGAATCATATAATGCATCTCGTACAAGCATTTTAAAATATTTGTACTTAACGGTTTACCTCGTTACTTAACACTGACTCTTTGTGTTGACCTCAACCAAATTTGTAACATTAACTTGGCTTTTAATTATTTTTGTCACTCTAGTGTTTCCCTAATCTGAGTTTATGGAGGTTTTTCTAAAAAAAATTTAACATGGACTCTTAATAGGATATTTGAAGGGGTCAATTCTTTAGAAATAAGCCAACACTGCAGTTGACCTAACCCAATGCATGGCATATGCCTGCCTTCATTAGCCAGTTAGTTCATTCAGATTTTCAATAACCTATGTCTAAAATAGACTAAACTGACAGAACAGTAAATATTATGCATAAAATTTGATATGTGGTCAAAGGGGAAATAACCGTATAATACATAGGACCTATATACTGTAGAAGTTCTGTAAATATATTCTGGTATTGAAGCCGTTATCTAGTATCAGTGACAGAACTAGGTTAACAAGGACATGTCTGGTAGTTTAAAATCAGGCAATGACAACCATAGCCTGATAATCCAAATATGGTAATCCTATGCGTTAGAAAAGTGGTTAGCTGTCTTCCAAGGTGCCCATAAACAGACCAAGGAAGTACCTGGTCAATTTCCAGGAGCTCAATACTGACTCATGCAGGTATCATCTTTATATAAGAAAGAGCAGGTTTAATTTTACTTTAGATATCATTGGGAGACTGGGGAATACATGTAGATATCATAGGGCGGTCCAAGGGGCGAACACCACAGCCTCCTAGGCTAAGAGGCTGGGAGACAAACATCATTTGGACCTCATTTAGACACCACTTGGATTAGACCACCCCGTTGAGTCGTAGGAGAGCCATATAATGTTGAAATAGTGGGGTAACGAGAATGATGTTACTCATAATTTAGTAAACACCACCTGGGGAAAGAGAACTTATATCTAGATTATATTTAATGTCATAGCTGTGGGTATATAGTTTCCTGTATTATGGATGTTATAAAGATATAAAAATTTAGTTAATGTAAAAAGTGTTCCAGAGTTAATTGATCACAGCATGAAGTCAAACAAAGTCCTGGACGATAGTGTCACCCTAGTGTCTTGAGGTTTACGTTTACACATCTATCCCCGACTCCCCGTAGTATCACAGATATGTCTTTTTGGTGCGATGATCGGGATATCGTCCTTGAAAATATGTAGCAGTGAAGAGAGTAAGTGTTACGCATTGGATGTGGGAGTTTTGTAAGGGCAGCTTTCCACATCTAACCAGCGACCAATCGCACTGCAAGTGTTGCATAATTGTTTTGGATCCGTAACACTGATTCCAAAACCTGTGGACGAAATATAGAAGAAAATGTCAATCAAAAGAAATCGGACAAACTTGGTGGAAATATTCAGCAAATGGGTAAATGCATTTTTTGCTGCAAATTCAACACTTAAATTTGTTTAACTAAAATAACTAGACCAATTATTATAATATTAAATTTAATTAAGATATAGGTTTAAAATTCAACTGAATAATAACAAGCCAACAGTGAGGCTGATGTCCCCCGCCGAAATCCCAAAATAAATAGATGACACATATTAATTAATCGCACATTTATTTTTTTCAAGCGTACACGAAGTGTCATCCAAAAGTGATTTATAAAGAAAAATGCTAAAACCGACGAGAAAAATGAAAATGTGCACTAGTTAGGGGGACCCTAAAGGCAGACAAAAGGGCCCCCACGCTTGACAAAAGGGCCCCTCTGGCCAAGGGAAAGGGCCCTCGTGTCCGAGTCAATCGTTTCTATACACTGTTACTGTCGAATCCATTACTGAATGAGAATGCAGTCATTGTATTGGCATAAAAATCACCAATCAAGATGAACCTAAGTTATCTTGTCCCAAAGTATCAACCAATCAAATTGCTTATCTCTGCCTACCCTAAGCAGAAAATGCTCATCTTCGAACTCCATCAAGGCATTGACCTAATAAGCATACACACCAATTTTGAACATTTTAACTCAATTAGAAGGAGAGTTATTGTGTTCCAAAGTCTCGGCAAATCAAATTGCTTATAGCTCTGCTTACCCTGAGCAGAAAATGCTCATTATTGATCTTAGTCAAGGCATTACTGTAATGAAACTATACACCAAGTTTCATCACTCTCACTTAATTAGAACTAAAGTTATCGTGTCCCAAAGCATCAACCAATCAAATTGCTTATCTCTGCTTACCCTAAGCGGAAAATGCTCATCTTCGAACTCCATCAAGGCATTGACCTAATAAGCATATACACCAAGTTTGAACATTTTAACTCAATTAGAAGGAGAGTTATTGTGTTCCAAAGTCTCGACCAATCAAATTGCGTATCGCTCTGCTTACCCTGAGCAGAAAATGCTCATTAGGGAACTTAGTCAAGGTATTACTGTAATGAAACTATACACCAAGTTTCATCACTCTCACTTAATTAGAACTAAAGTTATTGTGTCCCAAAGCATCAACCAATCAAATTGCTTATCTCTGCTTACCCTGAGCAGAAAATGCTCATCTTCGAACTCCATCAAGGCATTGACCTAATAAACACATACACCAAGTTTGAACATTCTAGCTCAATTAGGAAGAGAGTTACTGTGTCCCAAAAAGCGTGACGGACAGAAGGACAGACAGACAGACGGACGAACCCATTTTAATAGTCCCCCAACTTTCTTCGAAAGGCGGGGGCAATAAAATATTATATTGATTATTAAGTTTTGATGGACATGGTTATAATTCAACTAGGTAATATATGACTATCTAGGTATATAGGTATGTCAAAATTATTAAATTGGATTTAAAGTGTATCTAAGGCGTAGGTTGCAAAAATGTTTTTATTAACTAAGGAATAATAAGGAAACGGAATAGGGAATAAAAGAATTAATGACATCTCCAGTCTATGTAGGTAGGAAATTCGAAAATGGAAATTTTGCTTGGTTGAAACGAAACTCCATAAGAATTGTTCTTCTTGAGGCATAGATCGTAACTATATATTTCGAAAAGACTATTGGTAGGTAGACGATTTGTCTGTACATGGATGTAATGTACAAATATATGTATTTGTGTTTAGTAGAATTATGTTAAAGTAACATTTAAGTTTTAGGATAAAGGAAAATGTCTAAGGTAACTGAATGACGCTTTTAAATTTGCGACATAAGCGTGTGGGTAGGTATAAGGTTTTAAACAAAAGGTTTAAAAGGAAACAGGGTGTCCTGCAATACATGTATATAGCCAGTAGCTTAAGCAATGTACCGGTTTCTAGATTACCGGATCAAAGTAAGAGTTAAAAGTGGGAAAACATACCATGGGAAATGGGTAATTTAACGTTGGATTCGAATGTTCGGTTAGCTGTCGCATAAAATTTGAATCCTCGGAAATGTCACGCGTAATGTAAACATAAACCATACTTAATGTCAAAGAAGAAGTCACGAACTCCAATTAGTCAATTGTTAACTGTGTTTGAAAGTAAGAAATATAATAACTTACGGTTGTGTTTGATTATTAAAATCATGAGTATAATCGAATTTGGTAGTGAATAAATATTGATCACATTTATTTCAAGACACTGTTTGGTAATTAATTGAAATGCGATGTCGTTTGAATTCGGCACAGTTGTTTTTATATAAGCTTGGGGGTTATTATACAAAGCTGTGTACATAGCTCCCATATTAAGAAGAGTATAGTCTTAACGAGTAAATAAAAGGAATGCCAGTACAGACATAGTAGTTGATTTACTAATGTTTAGGACTTATTAATGACTGAAACTGCATGTGGGTTGAGTTGAGTGCAAACCACTCGCTGTGGATCTAGTTTTAAATAAAACAGGATGGCAATCAAATAGTGGCACTGTAACACTGAGACAAATATGTATATTAACGAGAATAGGTCAAAACGTAGGATTACTGATGGTGAATTGTTCAGGTAACCGTATAATATAAATAAAGGAAATTATAAAATGGTAAATTAATGAATTAAGGTTAACAGGTCAAAGGTAATTTAATACTGTTTTAGAATTCTGATACATAAAGAGCCACACCAAAGTTTATTGATAATTAAATGAAGTTTATTTTAATTAAGAGAAAAGATTGATATTAAGGTTAAGAAATAATCATAGGCTAATATTTAAATAAAGTTTTAAATTATGACTACTTAGTTTCTGGTCTGATAACAATGGCATATTTGATTTGGCGATGAATAAATTTATCCCAACACAAGTCGTCAAAAGAAATGCTGAGTTACCATACTTATAAGAAGGAGACAATGTAGCCGAAACTGACCAATGGAAATCCAAGATGATGAATTGCCAAAGTTAAAACAAATGAAACTGAACTTTAACAATATTAATTGCGGTGTAATAATATTTTGAAATTAGGACACGTGAAGAATTTTGAACATTTAGTGGTATTTTTCTGTGTATAGCACTATAAACCTCAGAATGCCTCGTTCGGCATTTCTGTCCAAACGAGGTAAAAAAAATGCCTCGTTGTCTGCAGTTCCAAAACAAGTTTTTTTTTAAATTGCCCTTCTTTTGGAACGAGGTATTTTGTTCAGAACGAGGCTTGGTAAAATGCCTCGTTTACTAAACGTGGTTTTTTCAAGATAGTTATTAGCAGTATATCGGCCAATTTGTAAAAATTAAAATTTATGTTATCTAATATGAAAATAAAACCAGTTCAAACTATATTATTATCAGAGAAATTGACAAGACAAGAATACACGCCATTGGTGGAGGTGGTTTGTCGTCTTCCTAGGTGCCCATAAACAGACCAAGGAGGTACCTGGTCAATTTCCCGGAGCATAATTAATACTGCCTCATTCATGTATCATCTTATATAAGAAAGGGCAGGTTTAATCTTACTTCAGATATCACTGAGAGGCTGGGAAATAGATATTATAGAGCGGTCCGAGGGGCGAACGCCACAGCCTCCTAGGCTGAGGGGCTGGGAAACAAACATCATTCGGGCGTCATTTAGACACCACTTGGATTAGACCACCCCATTAAGTCATAGGAGAGCCATATGATGTTGAGAGGTACTGTCAGTAAATCATAATCTAGTAAACACAATCTGGGGACAGAGAACTTATATTTAGATTATATTTAATGCCATAGCTGTGAGTGTAGTTTCCTGTATTATGCATGTTATAAAGATATGAAACATAGTTAACGTAAAAAGTGTTCCAGAATTAATTGAGAACAGCGTCAAAGAAAATCCTAGACAAAAGTGTCACCCTAGTACCACGGGCCGTTGTCGGGAAGTTCCTGTTTACACATCTGTCCCCGTAGTGTCACAATCGACGTGACAACTTTCTCAAGTTGCATTTCTGTTAATACAGTTCACCTTTTGTAAACTGACATATGGTTGTATTTAGATGTAATCTTACATAAGCCTTGTATTCATATGCATTTACATCGTTTTAAATGTAAGTTAACAAACTATGTGATGTGACAAATCCGGCACTCTGTTTTTACTTTACTAAAAACTGTAAATATACATATAATTTAAGAGTAACCCAACAATATTAACCGCAGAAAATGATCCAAGTTGAAAGTGGCTAACCTTAATCATTACGATCAATATGTAACATTCGACTGGGTTAATCTGGTTTGTTATTTAGATTATAATGAAGAGTCAAGCTCGATTGGGTTAAATTTTATATTCGAATATTGAGCGGAAGTTTGTTTACTTTACTAATTTAGATTTCTCTTTTGCTTAAACTGTTGCCTGAAAAATTGTTGCCTGGTTAACAAAGTAATTGAAGTGGTTAATTTTGATTAATTTCTCTGTCGTTTTTAAGGCGTTAAATACCCTATATTAACAATATTATAATATATTCCTTTTTAACCTTATTTTTAATTGTATTGTTTGAAGATAAATATAATTAAAATATTAAATCTTACCTGGTTCTAGTCGGAATAAAGCAGTATGATAGTTGTTGTCGTCGAGGGCTTTTATAAAGTTATCATACGCCATGCTGCCACAGTTTAACAAGATATCCAACAGTTTAACTGCTGCGTCGGTTTTACCACCATCGTAACGCTGCTCTTCCCTCTTTATTTTCTCCAGATCATCATACTCGAAGACCTTGTATTCAAATAATGAATTAGCAAGACGCATGGGATCATATTTAAAGTCTGCTACAAGCCCGGTATAATTAGACTGAATCTTGTTATATTGTTCTTTAGGAAGTCTGCCTATTCTATACGGCATTTTGTTTCAGTTTTCATAAAATAATTGTTTTAACTTATTTTGTTCTTTTTCATGTTTGATTTTACGCCTAGAAAAACAAAAGAATAAAGATAAAGCAAAATACAGAACATCATTTGCTAATAAATGCCATCGACTAAATCTTTAAATTATACTATAAAGTTCTAAAATCCCTGGTGACTGAAAACGGTGATTTATATTGCATTCTCACAGAAAAAGATACATTTACTGCAAGCGTACGTATAACTCCTGGCAAAAGGCAACAGAGTAATATTGGCGTGGATCCCTTAAACGCGAATCTAAGGAGGAACGAAGAGGCGACCGGCTCGCTCTGAAAGGGTAAAACTGCCAAGTGCATGTAACACTTCCTTATAAAATGAACTGATTTAAAAATATAGACGGGCTCTGCATCCTCTCTGGATCAAAAAAACTCCCTTGTGGAACTCAACACTTAGAGATTTAGATACGATGCTAAATTAATTTAAACCATCTCCACAGAAATATCCAATTCTAAAATCAAGCCTACAAGGTGTAGCACAGCACACTGTGTTTCATTAACTTGCCCCCCCCCCTCCAGCCTACTTTACCCTAGAACAAACAGCCACGACACCTATGAATTAATTTAATATTTCGTGCGTGAGACTGGTGTCAAAGACCTTATGGTGTGTTCTACTATGACGATTTTGAGTATACCTTAGGACCGAACAGACGGAATCCATGAGTGATCATCCAGAGGGCTAATGCTACCCGGACATACCGTAAGGGATGTCGGGCGTTTCTTTTTCTTGGGGAGGTCAATGACGCGACAACAGCTGTCCCGGTGAATGTTTGCTTTATGGCAACGCGGGCCATACAGTGCACCCTCGCCATCTTTCTTCCTGTCTCTTATGCGTTACCCTGTTATTAATACTAGGACAATTCCTTTGGATGAAATTTACATGCAAAAGGCATTGTGCCTTTATTCAAGGGAAGCGATAAGGCAGGCTATATTGGGTCACATTGAAGTAGCTGTATTCACGTGCTGGAATGCAGGAAAACGCTAGTTATTAAACAAGCGGTTACCATGCAAGATACGCCCACATTTTGCAAGAGATGGACCGAAATCAAGCTAAAAAAAAGAAGCGAATTTTCGTACAATCAAGGGCCATAATTAAGGAAGTGACAATCCGATATGGGCGAATATTGCCAGGAACCAAGGTATTTGGGTTATAAACATGTATTTCAAGTTTCATCAAAATCAGATCAAAATTGTATCCCCTAGAGGATCCATAACCTTGATATACCATATATCTACAATATTTGCATACGATGGGCAGCCATTTTGTCCGGCAGTTTTGGTCCGATATGTACGAAATTCATAATCAACCATCATATGGGTGTAACAGTGATATATTCAAACGTTTTTTTTTTTAAACTGGATAAGAATTGTGACCTCTAGTGGGATCACAAGCTAAAAACGCGACTTTTCGTACAATCAAAGGCCATAATTCAGAGTTACGATTCGATATGCACGAATATCGCGATGAACCAAGATCTTGGGATTATAAATATGTAATTGTGGCCTCTAGGGGTCCACAACCTTGATATACCATATAATATATTATTTACAGTTTTGGTCCGATTTCTACGAAATTCGAACTCAACCATCATTAGGGTGATATATTATTCAAACATTTTGTTTTTTCTCATTTTAATCGCATAAATAATTGTGACCTCTAGAGGGACCACAAGCTAAGAATACTTTTCGTACATTCAAGGGCCATTGTTCAGGAAGTGGCCATCCGATATACGCGAATATTGAAAGAAACCAAGATCTTTGGGTTATAAACACACATTTCAAGTTTCAACAAAATCGGATCAAAATTCTGACCTATACACGATCCACAACCTTGATATACCATACTTTTACACCATTAGCGTAAGAGGGGCGACCAATTTGTCCGGTAGTTTTGGCCCCATTTTCACGAAATTCGAACTCAACCCACCTTACATTGTATCAGTGATATAGTCGAAGGTTTTTTTTTAAATCGGATAACAATTGTGATCTCTAGAGAGACCACAAGCTAAAAACGCGATTTTTCGTACAATAAGGGGCCATAATTCAGGAAGTTTCGATCAGCCAATAGGAACCGAGAACTTTTGGAGATAAACCTATATTAAAAGTTTCGTCAAAATAGGATAAGAATTGTGAATTGTAGTGTCCACAAACAAATTGTGCACCGACGTCAGGGGCGACGACAACATACGTCTACATGAAAATGTGGTCGTATAAAAAATATGAAAGCCACGTCAAAATCCAAATTTCAATGTATAAATAATGAATATCGTTGATGTTATACGTATGACACTTTGACACGACGTCTTCTTTATATACTACTCAAAAGAAGTTAAGGGTCAACCAATTATTTTTGTTTGACATTTATTTGACACAGGGAACATGTAAATCAAAACTTTTAGGCACACTTTTGGTCAGAATGAGTTCAATATGTTTCAATGTTGAGTCTGTTGTTATAAAAAAAAATCGCCATTTTGAGCATAATGAGGTCCAACAAAACTGTCTCAAATTCGATAACTTTGTTAATAACGAGTGAAACCACCACGTGCTCGTAAGCAGTCAACACAACGACGAGGCATGCTGTCGACCAGACGTCGAAATTTCATCCCACACCATTACCGTACGACCTCCAAAGCGATGGCGTTGTCTGACGTTAACATCAACAAATCTTTCTCCTTGCCGCCCATAGACGCGAAGTCTGCCATCATTGAACTGTAATGCAAATTGGGACTCATCAAGGAAGAGTGCCCGCCCCCATTGTCGCCGTCTCCAGTCTCTTTGACGTGTGCACCAGTCACGGCGTGCTGCCCTATGACGTTGAAGAAGAGGTGGTCGAACCGCTTGTCGTCGAGATCGAATGTTGTGGGCTAGCAGACGATTTCTTATGGTCTGGTCCGATACCTGAACACCACTTGCATTTCGCAGTTTATCTCTCAGACATCTCGCTATAACGCCCTGACTTAAGGTCATTTGAATGACATGCCGGTCTTGATGTTGATCTTGGTCTACCAGACCGTGAGCGGTTCAGAATTGAATTGGTTGCCTGGAAACTCTGCCATAGTCTCCCAATCACATTCTGGCTACAACCGATTCTCTGTGTAAAACCCTGTTGAAACCACGCAATGGCTCTTCCTCTGTCAAGTTCACTTAGCTGACGTCTGACCATGTTGAAATTTCAACTGAGAGCAGCACGGTCATGGAAGGTTTTTTTTTTGTATGCCAAAACTGTTCATGGAAACGCATAGTGCACGTGCAAGGACATAATCAACTCCAAAAAGTCGTACCCTACTGCGTTTGGGCCATGCAAACAGTTTTGTGGAGCCTTGTTTTGATCTCCAGTTTATGGTTTCTAAGGAGACTGTCAAAATCGTTTTGTTTGAAAATAACATATGCCTTGTACACAGAATTTATCGTCAGGATATTGTGAACCAATTTTGACACGATTTCCGCCAATAATTATATATATGTGCATACACAATTAACTGGTAGAAAAAAAGGTTTGACCCTTAACTTCTTTTGAGTAGTATATTATATTATTATTGACATACTATTCAACAAGGACGTTACTCAAATATCTATTTTATTTTAACAGTGAAGGCCTTAGGGAGCATAAAAGATCTGACTATTGATGATTTCATTCGAGCAAACCAGTGAGGTATTACAATAGTTACATAGAAATAGAAAATGTTTAATACAACTGTCTTAATGCTAGGTTGTCACTATCATATGGCGGTTTATTAGATTCGAAATTCTAACGTGCTATATCATCTAATTTCTAACTTCTGTTCATGTAACTGTTAACTTCTATTCGTGTAATTTCTAACTTCTATTCATGTAATTTTCAAATAAAGACAACTATGTATAATCTAACTTCTTTGTTCGGTTAGTGTAAATTTCTTGTTCATCTTATTTCTATTATTTAGGTGAAAAACTTATTCTTTATTGATGCTTTACACGTTTAGAATTTTTACACTTCTGCTTAGCAACCATCGTTATGAAGTCGTACTCATTTCCTGCTTTACACGTTTAGAATTTTTACGGGGATCACGTGGCTAAGCGGGTAAGGCGCTGGACGCCGAGAAAGTTCATCCAGATTCACCGGCACAGTTTCCCCCCTTGTCAGAACAGAGGGCCTGAAAAGGACCTGTAGGTGTTTAGTCGTTCGGATGACGAAAAAACAAGGTCTCGTGTACACACTGGCGTGAACGTAAAAGATTCCTTGGCAGTTGGAATTCGATATAAGAGTAGGCGGTAGCGCCGCTGCCCGGGCAAAATTTCCCTCATAGCACACTGTATGGCGTATCCCCACTTCATTAGCCCAGTTTAGGAGCAGAAGTGTAGGACGTTAAACCCCATTTCATTTATTTTCATTTACAATTTTCACACTTCTATAGGGGCGCCTTCTCAACCTGATGGGTTTCCTCCGGGCACTCCGGTTTCCTCCCACTGCTAAAGACCACTACGCGCAAGCAAATTATTGAAATAAAATTAAACCACATGTTATGCAAAGAGAGAGAGAGAGAGAGAGAGAGAGGGGGGTGTTAACGACCACTCGACACAAACTAGGTCATTTCGGGACTAACATATGGTTCAATTTCATTTCAATAATTCGCTTGCGCGTAGGGTGTAGCAGTAGGAGGAAATCGGAGGACCCGAAGAAAACCTGCGTGGTGGTTGGACAGGCGAGCCTACTCCTTGTCACATACAACCATGGAATTGATGGTGAAAACAACATCCAACGTGATATGGTTGGCAAATTCTATTTCAAATAAAAGCTAAAAAACATTTTTACAATTTTTTTTTTTGAAACAAGTGAAGGATTTAAAGCATTTTTTTTTAAATTTTACAGTTAAGCCAACAATAATATTTATTTACTGTTAATCTGTATTCCATTACTACTCTAACAGAAATGTCACTTTATAATGATAAACTCTTTGTTGAAATGGTAGATGATATAAATTTAGAAATCCCATATTCCCTCTACGCAGAAACGGTGTTTATTTCACTCAAAGAAAGACGAAATCGACATAAATTAAAATTACTTTAAAAAATCATCAATAATCTAACCCCTCCTTATCTTAAGAATCTCATAAACCTAGAACCTACAAACAAATATTCCATTCCTAATGAAGACAAATTAAAAATTCGATGCCGTACTGACATTTTTGCTAAATCATTTATCCAGTATAAGAGAGTAGAATAAACACAGTACCACTGCAAGGAATTCTAGAACTCTGAATATTTTCTCCGATCATATATCCAAATCTGATATCGAAGTTCCTTCGTTTATTATAACGGTCACCGGAAACCCCAAATAATTCATTGTAAATAACGAATTCGATGCTATATCTATGTTCTACCGGGAAGCTTGGGGTGGGGGTGGGGTGTTGGGTTATGAGCATCAGTCGGTCGCATTTTGGCTAAACACCCCCCGCTCCCCCAAACAAAATCGTTATGTACGCCCCTTCGTTTTATTATAACGGTCATGTAAACCAAATAATAATTCAATGTAAATAACGAATTCGATGCTATATCTATGTTCTACCGGGAAGCTTGGGGTGGGGGTGGGGTGTTGGGTTATGTGCATCAGTCGGTCGTTATGTCAACTCTTGCAAAACAGATCTCGAGATTCTGTTCCATTGACTGACATTTCTGGTCCAGTCGTCCACAAGAATTTCTCCCTGCAATGACCTTTAATGCCTTAATGAGTTAATGCCAGGATATTGAATCAATTTTCAAAGTTTTCTCAAATTACTCTGTGTTATAGGCACAATCATCATATATGCCATAAACTATATGTGAACTTAAATGAATCTGCTTTCCGGCAAGAGAACGATCGGCGAACAACTATATAATTACACAATACTATATCTATGTTCTTCTACCAGGAAGCTTAATGTTATAGCCATTATTGTGTTGACATTCATTGTTCCCCAGAAAACTTGCACCTATGGTGCTCGGCTCCTGATTGCGTTACTCGTACAGTGGTGGGGGTGGGGTGTTGGGTTATGTGCATCAGTCGGTCGCATTTTGCCCCTGATAATATGTATGTGTTGCCGTTACAACTATATATGTTCTCCAGAGTCCAAGGTGTGTAGTGTAGGCTACTTTCTGTTTCAATTTGATCAGTGCCAATCTACTATTGTCCAATGATAATATATAGGCCTACTGTATACTAACAAGCACTGTGATAACAAATGCCAATGGATAACTATAATTATACTTAATCTTTTAGAGGCATTTAGCGATCGAGAAAACACATTAACAGAACACAGTTTTTATGGAATACAATCACTAGTTTTATTCTATAAGCACGACGTTTCTTGATAACGATAAGAGGATACTTGTCGAAACGTCGTGCTTATAGAATAAAACTAGTGATTGTATCCCATAAAAACTGTGTTCTGTTAATTATAATTATACTCTCTATATACTCACCGTGTTAATTAGCTGAAACAGTTTAATTCATAATCTTCGACCAAAGAATTACCTTCCGCATTTACGTTTAATGGAAACCACTGTATCACGTGACGCCTGTGTCATCGGGGATGCTCGATTCACAGTTCCGGAATTAAATTCCAAAACTGGTGTCAATCGAGTGAAAAGTAGAATTTCGGAGTACAGCGCATGAGTCGACTGTATAAAATATATCTCAACCAATCATGACAGCTGAAACATATTTTTTACCTAGGAATACGTCACGATTCTGCTCACTCCACTTAAAACTTCTTGGTGTAAATATTGATTTTCAACTTAAATTCACAAACCATGTTTCATATATTTGTAAAAAAGCTTCGAGGCAACTAAATGTCCTCAAAAGAATTGGAAAACACTTAAATAAACTGAGTAAACTCACTGTTTATTACTCATTTATAATGTCCAATTTTAATTATTGTCCTCTGACATGGCACTTCTGTGGAGTCCAGAATACTCAAAAAATGGAAAAAATACAGGAAAGAGCATTACGCTTTATTTATGATGATTTTAAAAGCTCCTACCATTTATTATTATCACGTTCAAATTTACCTTCACTAGCCCTCAGAAGAATGCGGTTGATTGCACTAGAAGTTTTTAAAATTGTTAATAAGCAAGGTCCGACCTATCTACATGATCTCATAAATATAAAGCAAAACTCTTATTCTTTTAGATATACAAATACAGCTTCTTTACCCCAGGTCAGGACTTCAAAATTCGGATTAAACTCTTTTCGGTTTAGTGCTGCCAAATTATGGAATGACCTACCCAACAATTATAGGAATTTAACAACTTTCAACCAATTTCGTAGTGCAATCAACAGCTGGAACGGGTCAACGTGCCAATGTTGTGTAACAATGCTTAAATTTTAAATATAGACCTATTATCTTATTATTGTTTTAGTGCTCCTTGTTTTATATGTGTGGTGTTTTATAATGTTTTTAATGTATTATTATTATTATTATTATTATTATTATTATTTTAATCTTCTCTGTTAGCAGTGTGTGATATGTATGTCATATGTATGTTATATGAATGTTATATGTATGTTATATGTATGTTATATGTATATCTGTATATTGTATAGTCGGTTATAATAGCTCTACAGAGCTAATGTTACCTATTTACAAAACCACCGACTGTAAATAAAGTTTATCTATCTATCTATCTATCTATCTATCTATCTATCTATCTATCTATCTATCCACCTCAGCTGTCGGGACAGACAGAACTGTGTCAGGACTGAATTCTGCGCCACTCGATTGTAATTCTGCCGATTCGGGACGTTCTGGACTGTGAATCGAGCATCGCCATCGAATAGTGAAGGGAATTCATTCATGGTGTTTTATTAGGGCAAAGACTACTAATCGTTTCCACTTATTTCATGATGGAAGAATGTAGTGCGAGTTATAAATAGACAATTTTTCTGAAAGAATTACCTTCCGTATTTGGACACAGATCACTAAATATTCATAGGGCGGAAGTTATTTTTAGTCTTTCTCTCCCTTTCCCTTTTTCCCCCTTTTGCATGGCGATTTTTGATGACTTTTTGGTGTAGAATCAAAGAAAAGGGTTTAAAAATACATTTTCTGACAGGTTTTGGTGAATATTCATGATTTTGAGGCGGAAGGATACAAGGGTTGTGAGGTTGGTTACGTTGAAAGGGAGGGCCGAAAATTGCTTGTTTAGTTGTCTCTACTTCCAGCCTATGTATCTCAAGTTTTTCATGGTGAACCTCATACATGCTTTTGGGCCAGAGTTTGCCACATGTTGCTCCATGTGTGGCAGAAAGCGTTCTACCCAACGAATATATGGGAAAAAGTTACAGCCGGTCTAAGAGACGAGAATTAACATTAAAGTCAATGGGGAAATAATTAGTGATCTGTGGCCATTTACCTTTAAGGGAAACCACCTGTATCACGTGACGCCTAATGTGTCATCGAAGAGCAAACGGAATTCATTCATGGTGGTTCATTAGGACTAAGACTGGTAATTATTTCCCCCTATCACTTTTTGTCCCCCGCCTTTCGAAGAAAGTTGGGGGACTATTAAAATGGGTCTGTCTGTCTGTCTGTCTGTCTGTCTGTCTGTCTGTCTGTCTGTCTGTCTGTCTGTCTGTCTGTCTGTCTGTCTGTCTGTCTGTCTGTCTGTCTGTCTGTCTGTCTGTCTGTCTGTCTGTCTGTCTGTCTGTCTGTCTGTCTGTCTGTCTGTCTGTCTGTCTGTCTGTCTGTCTGTCTGTCTGTCTGTCTGTCTGTCTGTCTGTCTGTCTGTCTGTCTGTCTGTCTGTCTGTCTGTCTGTCTGTCTGTCTGTCTGTCTGTCTGTCTGTCTGTCTGTCTGTCTGTCTGTCTGTCTGTCTGTCTGTCTGTCTGTCTGTCTGTCTGTCTGTCTGTCTGTCTGTCTGTCTGTCTGTCTGTCTGTCTGTCTGTCTGTCTGTCTGTCTGTCTGTCTGTCTGTCTGTCTGTCTGTCTGTCTGTCTGTCTGTCTGTCTGTCTGTCTGTCTGTCTGTCTGTCTGTCTGTCTGTCTGTCTGTCTGTCTGTCTGTCTGTCTGTCTGTCTGTCTGTCTGTCTGTCTGTCTGTCTGTCTGTCTGTCTGTCTGTCTGTCTGTCTGTCTGTCTGTCTGTCTGTCTGTCTGTCTGTCTGTCTGTCTGTCTGTCTGTCTGTCTGTCTGTCTGTCTGTCTGTCTGTCTGTCTGTCTGTCTGTCTGTCTGTCTGTCTGTCTGTCTGTCTGTCTGTCTGTCTGTCTGTCTGTCTGTCTGTCTGTCTGTCTGTCTGTCTGTCTGTCTGTCTGTCTGTCTGTCTGTCTGTCTGTCTGTCTGTCTGTCTGTCTGTCTGTCTGTCTGTCTGTCTGTCTGTCTGTCTGTCTGTCTGTCTGTCTGTCTGTCTGTCCGTCCGTCTGTCTGTCCGTCTGTCTGTCCGTCACACTTTTTGGGACACAATAACTCTCTTCCTAATTGAGCTAGAATGTTCAAACTTGGTGTATGTGTTTATTAGGTCAATGCCTTGATGGAGTTCGAAGATGAGCATTTTCCGCTTAGGGTAAGCAGAGATAAGCAATTTGATTGGTTGATGCTTTGGGACACGATAACTTTAGTTCTAATTAAGTGAGATTGATGAAACTTGGTGTATAGTTTCATTATAGTAATACCTTGACTAAGTTCGATAATGAGCAATTTCTGCTCAGGGTAAGCAGAGCGATACGCAATTTGATTGGTCGAGACTTTGGAACACAATAACTCTCCTTCTAATTGAGTTAAAATGTTCAAACTTGGGGTATATGCTTTTTAGGTCAATGCCTTGATGGAGTTCGAAGACGAGCATTTTCCGCTTAGGGTAAGCGGAGATAAGCAATTTGATTGGTTGATGCTTTGGGACACGATAACTTTAGTTCTAATTAAGTGAGAGTAATGAAACTTGGTGTATAGTTTCATTACAGTAATACCTTGACTAAGTTCGATAATGAGCATTTTCAGCTCAGGGTAAGCAGAGCGATACGCAATTTGATTGGTCGAGACTTTGGAATACAATAACTCTCCTTCTAATTGAGTTAAAATGTTCAAACTTGGTGTATATGCTTATTAGGTCAATGCCTTGATGGAGTTCCGTTTAGGGTAGGCAGAGATAAGCAATTTGATTGGTTGATGCTTTGAGACACGATAACTTTAGTTCTAATTAAGTGAGAGTGATGAAACTTGGTGTATAGTTTCATTACAGTAATACCTTGACTAAGATCGATAATGAGCATTTTCTGCTCAGGGTAAGCAGAGCGATAAGCAATTTGATTTGCCAAGACTTTGGAACACAATAACTCTCCTTCTAATTGAGTTAAAATGTTCAAAATTGGTGTGTATGCTTATTAGGTCAATGCCTTGATGGAGTTCGAAGATGAACATTTTCTTCTTACGGTAGGCAGAGATAAGCAATTTTTGGATGACACATCGTGTTCTGTTTGATTGGTCGATACGTTTGAAAAAAATAAATGTGCGATTAATTAATATGTGTCATCTATTTATTTTGGGATTTCGGCGGGGGACATCAGCCTCACTGTTGGCTTGTTGGTCTAGAATTGGAGAAAAGGGATCAAATTTGCAATTTCATAGCAGTTTTGGGTAATATTGATGCTATTTAGAACGGAGGGATAGGGGGTGTAAAGTGTCTTTCTGCAGAGCAATCACTGTGTCGGAAGTGAGATTTTCACCCAAGCCAACTTCAAATCCCCGAAGCAAAACATCTAAACGGTCAAACCCCTACAAATTAATGACGAAAAGATTGCCAAATATGGTCCTCATTGTGCCTATAAAGATTGAAACCAACGGAATAATGAGCAAAACGTTACAGCCTGTGATGTTACAGCCATTTAACATTGAAATCAATCGGCAAATAATTACTAGTCTGAGTCCATTACAGACGTCATTGGGCGTACTCGATTGAACGTTCCGGAATTAAATTATCTCGATTCCAAAAATAGTGTCAATCGAGTGAAAAGGAGAATTTCGGAGTACAACGCATGTGTCGACTGCATAAAAATATCTCAACCAAACATGGCAGCTGAAACATATTTGTTACTTAAAATACGTCACGATTCCACTCATACCACCTCAGCTGTCGGGATTGGCAGAACTGTGACAGGACTCAATTCCGTGTCACTCGAATGCAATTCGGTCAATTCGGGACGTTCTGGACTGTGAATCGAGCATCCCCATAGAGTATTTGTTTCATTTCATTCCGAGTAAAACTTAAATGACAATTAAAATATTTGTTAACAATATATATTGACAGTTTTTAAATATATATGCTGTTTTTATTTTGGATTATCCATATTTTCAATTTTCCTAAGCCTATATGGTCACTGTAAGTGCCATGAATTCTCCCCGGTGTAGGGCCTATATATATATCGAGTGTGATGCAATATCGCGAAAACCCGTTTCTATTAAAATAAACGTAATGACTGTCGCGATCAATCACGTCTAACGATATTCAACAAATTGCCACCGGTAATGATTAGTTTCGCGAGCAGTAATGTAGCCAGGTACCTCACGGGTGAGTATTGCCACGCACAGCAGAATTTATGAGATCCATTTTTTTTTTTTAGATCATAGTCCGTCATACCCCCATCAGACCGGGGCGGTGCCCTTAATACGCTGGTAAGTCGACGGAAATTAGTTTCATAGCGCGTCAAGATCGCCATGTGGTGAAAGCGTGGTTGCAACGCCAGATTCGCGCTGTGGTCTCCATGGTTGCAAATGATCGCCGATCGAGTAACGACGTTTGTTTTGAGCATATTTAACACAAACGCCAAGGTTCTGCCATGACCTGGAAAGCTGTGAAAACGTGGTTCGGTCGAGAAGGTCCTTACTGCGCGAAAATCACCATACGTACGTGTGACAAAAGCGTATGGTGGAAACGCCAGATATCGTACTGTGGTCTCCATGGTCGCCAATGATCGCCGAGTCACGGCGTTTGCTTTGAGCATGTTCGTTGCAAACGCCAAGGTTCTGCCATATGACCTGGAAAGCTGACAGAATGTAGTGGATCGCGAAGGTCGCGAGACAATTATTAAGCGTAGTAACATCTCTATGAACGTAGTACATACATGCGCAGTACACACGTGGCAAAGACGCTGCTAAAATTGTAACATTTGCAACGTTGCCTTCATGGCGTCTTCATCACAACCCTCGCGAACCCACCAAGCGCTCAGCGTCCTTATGGCGATTGTACGCAACTAACGTACGAAAATAAAATGGTAGCTGGCTTTTTTTCGCACGTATACCATGAATGACCATTTTGCCCAGTAATCCCAGCCAGAATTTGGCTATTTTTTTTTAAATTGCGTTAAAGTTTTAAATTTTTGTTTAGAACTGAAATAAATTAACTATTAGTCAATCCCCGCACGCTAAAAACATTAACAGAATTGATTGTGTATGTCTGAAATAGACACGACCAAAGCACAAAATAGTGCCAATATGCCACGTCAAATTGAGAGTTATTTCTGTGAAAAATCATTGGAAGAAGCGATAAGATTATACAGTCCTGAAGGCTGCGGGAAGGCTATATTGTTTATGTAACATTGTGTCTTGTAATGTTGATAATGATCAAAATGAAAGTGTTGACGTTTTGTCTGTTGATGTGACCTCATGACCTGTGACGTTTAGATAACGTCATATGGATATCATGGCTATTCATTGTGTCAGAGTCACTTCTCTGTAGCTAGGGTGAGTCTGTCGTTCAGATTGTATGGCGATGTTACGATGATTTCACCACGGTTGCACGATTGCACCACAACATCATGGGGCTACCACTGCGCCTATGGCGATTTTATGAGGTTCTTAATACGACCATGGCGCGGCCACTAAATTGCATTACTCGCCTATGGCGACCATGCTTTTCATGTACGACTTGCTTTGAAAACGGATGATTCAAAGGTCACTTGAAATTTCGAAAAAATCTAACTGCAGGTTTATAGACACGGTGATCACGTGGTGGAAACGCACGTGCAGTCCAGATACACGTAGAAGACGTGTGGTAAGAACTCCTATGAGCGTGGTTAGATTCACCGATAATTCAATCAATAATAGAAACGCCATAACCGCGGAGAGACCATGCTTTCATGTACGACTTGCTTTGAAAACGGATGATTCAAAGGTCACTTGAAATTTCGAAAAAATCTAACTGCAGGTTATATAGTCACGGTGATCACGTGGTGGAAACGCACGTGCAGTCCAGATACACTAGAAGACGTGTGGTAAGAACTCCTATGAGCGTGGTTAGAGTGCTGCGGATTCACCGATAATTCAATCAATAATAGAAACGCCATAACCGCGGAGAGATCGTGACGAGCCTGCCGCGAGAACACGGTATAATCGCACAGGTCGCAGTAAGTTTGAAATTTTGGGACATTTTTCCGTCTTGTGTTCACGTTTGCCGGCGACCTTGTGCATTTTCTAGTCGCCGAACGGTTGAACAGCGCAGTAAGGACACCACTCCATTCTGACGGGAGCATCAAAGAATAATTGTCGTTTAGATATGTACTGTGGTAGAAAGCAATGTTTTACTAAACTATTAGATGATCATGATTGATATCTACATTATTACACTTCCCTCCAATTTTAGACATTTCCCCGCCCCATTTTCCCCTTACATACACAACACCCCCTCAAAGCAAACCAGGTGACCAAGTTCATCCTATATACTGCGGTAGAACTTCACAGAACAAGAAATTAATTTTTACTAATGATCATCATCGATATCAATTACATTATCAATTTCACCACCGAATTCAGGCATTGCCCCCCCCCCCACACACCAAATAAGAATCAACATGACCTTTAAAGTCCAGGTATAGTGTGTGTGTGGGGGGGGGGGTGCACGGGTAAGGTGGGGAAAAATTATGATATAATCTATAGCTGCTTGCCAAAACAATTCCCCAAATCTAATGAAGCACTGATTTTACTTTTCTGTTTATTGAATACCGCGAAATGGTACTGAATCCCCTGTGGATTTAAACAATTTGTCTATCGCAAACACAAAGATTTGAAACAAAGCTAGGGCTAAACTAGGATTATGAAATGCCATTTTATTGAATATAGTAATACGGAACAAAGCATTTTTAACATAAATCTGTAGGAACAATGGTACTGCAATTTGTCAGACAAAATAGTTAGTCAACCTTCGTTTCAACCCTTTTCCGCGTACGCTCGATATTACAACGCCTCCGTCTGTAAACGGGAATTTTTTTCTGGCATTTCAGATCTAACCCCCTAACATCTATGAGGCCCATACGCTTATTTCAAGCAATATGATTCTATTAACGTCACTTGGAATCACATGAGAGTGCTTTGTGCATGCTCTGGTCATATAGCTTTGCTTGCTCTCGAAGAGAGCGGTCACGACAATAAATTGTCTGTTTTATATACTTTGTAGTTTCACAACAATTTGTGAACTATTTACGTTTACTGACAAATAATTTTGTTGGTAAATTGTATCAGAATATTAACAGTTGTTATCGTGTATTTTTAAATCTACATGAAGATTTTGTTTACGATACTCAACTAAACTAAAGTCTAAAATGGATTTTTTGCTCGAGTCGGACACGGAAAACACGTGCTTCGATGGATTCAGTATGACCGATTTGACTCAACGCGTTGTCACTAATAAACCTGAGAAAAAGGGTAAAACTCCCAGCAATGGTAAACAAGTGGGAAAAGGTTCCAAGAAATCTTGCAAAAAGTTGCAAACGGCTACGAATGATTTACCCATAGCGGGGACGTCGACAGAAAAAGAGTCTGCTCTGGGTCCAAAAGTTGGTTCTGATTTAGTGAACGACGTCAGCGCCTCTGGCTCTATAGTAAACATTGACGGCCATGGGTCTTCAAAACGGAATAAAACTAATGTGACTGATAATATTTATCAAAATATGTTTGTGGAAATGACTGAGATGATTTCAAATCAAAACAATCTGTTTACTCAACTTATCAAGTCCAGGAATCAAAGTCAAAGTGGGCTTATTGAGGATTGGAGTCGCCACCTGTATCGCCTTCAATCTCTGATCAAAATCAGGACACTGTCGACGAAGTTGATATTTGCACACAAATTGATAACGTTCTCATGGACACTGCTCCGGAGGCTGGGACAACGGATGTCTTGTTACAGGATATACAACAGTTATATGCCGATGATTCGGATTGTGGACCCGATTCGATATCAATCAGAAGGTAGCAGATTTAATCAATAATCTGTTGTGTCGAAAAATTCCAGATTCTAAATTAAATAAAACTGGAGAAGAATATAAAAGACCTCAAAATTGTATGATGATGGTTACGCCTCGGGTTAATGCCGAAATGTGGGCAGAAGTTCAACCGAATCACCGTTCTTCTGATATAAAGTTTCAGAAAATTCAAGATCGATTAACTAAGGGACTGGTACCTTTAACGACACTTGTTAACGACTTGAATATCATGAGAAAATCATCTAATCTTCAGTTTGATTCTGAGGAAATGGGAAAAATGATTCGAAAGTTGTGTGATAGTCTGGCTTTCTTAGCAGCAGCCCATTTTGAAATTTCAATGAAGAGACGTGAAAATTTAAAATCAAGTAATCTCAACAACAAAATCATGTCTAGACTTTGTTCGGTCTCTAACAGAGTCACTCAGAATCTTTTTGGAGATGATCTTCCGAAGTCGATCAAGGATATCAGTGAAGTCAGTCGTGTTGGCCAAAATGTTCAACCACGAAGATTGCCATTTAATGCTAGACGTCCTTTTCCTTATCAAAGACCTTATAATAGTCAACAGACTAATTATAAGAATTCTTATAAGAATCCTGCTAGTACTGGAACCAGTCACAGATATGGCTCAAGTGGTCAGATGTCAAAAAACTTCTATCCAGGGAGGGGACGAAGTCGGAAGAAACCAAACTAACACAGGAATCGGTTAGAAAAATTTCTAATAAATTTAATATCATTGACATAGATTATCTCAAAGATTTAGCCTCAAAATTTAAGGGAGGTAATTTGGCTACGAAACTTCCATTTTGGAAGTCATTAACTACAGATGAATTTATTTTGGCAGCTATTCAAGGTTATTCCTTAGAATTTGATCACGCCCCTAGTCAATATTGTATACCTAAACCATATGTTCTTTCTTTGCAGGAAGAGCAGAATGTTTCTCAAGCAGTTGAAAAACTAGAAAAAAAAGGTATTATATCTGCTTGTTTACATGAACCTGATGAGTTCATTTCTAATATTTTTGTTACACCTAAAAAGGATGGATCATTCAGATTGATATTAAATTTGAAGCAATTTAATAAAGAGATCACCTATCACCATTTTAAAATGGAGTCCCTAGAAAATGCAATCAATTTGATGTTGCCTAATTGTTATATGGCAAGCATTGATTTTATATATGCTTATTATTCTATAAATATTAATCCTTTACACCGAAAGTATTTACGTTTTATCTGGCAAAATCGTTTATACGAATTTAACGCTTTGCCACAGGCTTTAACGTCTTCTCCACGAATTTTCACTAAAATCACTAAGTCATTATTTGCATCTTTACGACTAAAAGGTCATCATAATTGTTCATACATTGATGATTCTTTTCTTATGGGTGATACCTATGAAAGTTGTTATGCAAATATTCTGGATACTGTAGATTATGCGATTAAAGCATGTTTCATAGTACATCCAAACAAATCTGTTTTGCAACCAAAACAATCCATCGTTTATCTGGGTTTTGTTTTAAATTCTGTATCTATGACAGTATCTATATCGAGTCATAAAGCCAATAAAATTGAATTGGCTTGTTCTAAATTATTACAATTAGCTAATCCTAGTATCCGACAAGTAGCTGAAGTTGTTGGTATGATGGTAGCTTCTTTTCCTGGTAATGCTTTAGGACCATTATATTATAGACTTCTTGATAATTTAAAAAATGGTTATCTCTGATTTATGTAAACAAGATTTAAATTGGTGGATACATAATGTTGGACAGGCCTCCAAGTCGATCATGCATGTAGACCCCATTCGTACTTATACTTCGGATGCAAGTAAAAAAGGGTGGGGGGCACATTTGACACAGCTTGTACATCGGGTATATGGAGCAGTATTGAACATGAGCTCCATTTAAATACATTGGAGTTACTAGCTGCACTCTATACTATTCAGTCTTTTTCATCAGATTTATCAGATTGTCATGTGCACATTTTGGTTGACAATACTACAGCTGTGGCTTATATTAACAACTTGGGAGGCACATCTATATCTTGTAATGCAGTTGCAAGGCGCATATGGATGTGGTGTTTGAAACGAAATATATATTTGGTTGTCTGCTGCTTTCTTACCTGGTAAAGAAAATGTTCAGGCAGATCGACTAAGTCGACTTAACCATGATAATGTGGAATGGAAACTAAATAGCAATATATTTCTACAACTTTCAGATATGTGGGGTATACCAGATATTGATTTATTTGCTTCCAGACTGAATAATCAAACCCCTGTTTATGTTTCCTGGAATCCTGTTCCATCGGCTATTGCTGTCGATGCTTTTCACATTAAATGGCATCATAACCTCAATTATGCCTTTCCTCCCTTTGTTTTGATAGGTAGAGTCTTGCAAAAGGTTCAGTTGGATAAAGTAAACATGTTAATTATAGTTCCTTTTTGGACTACTCAATCCTGGTTTACATCTTTAATGCATATGCTAATTGACTGTCCTTTTTTAATTTCTAGAGAAAGAACAACTTTGACTCATCCAACCAAAAGTTTTATGGTTCATCTACCCAAACTCAGACTGCTGGCATGTTTGATTTCAGGCAAGCAACACGAAAGCGAGAATTTTCGGATGAGGTTAACAACGTCTTGTTGCACTCATGGCGACCACAAACTATTAAACAATATGATGTATACCTCAAGAAGTGGTTCACTTTTACAAATCAAATGAGTGTCAATTCATTTTCACCCTCTGTGGGAAATGTGTTAGAATTTCTATATCAATTGTTCGATTCAGGATATTCTTATAGTGCCTTGAACTCTGCTCGATCAACATTATCCAGTTTCATCACTTTTGACAACCAACCGTTGGGATGTAATCCATGTATTGTGCGGTTTCTTAGAGGATGTTTTAATCTTCGACCATCTCTTCCTAGAACTAATGTTACTTGGGATGTGGACAGAGTATTAAGTTATTTGAAGAATTTGTATCCGCTTTGTGACTTAACCCTTAAAGATTTGACATTGAAATGTGAATGGCTACTAGCGATTGTTAGTGGTCAGCATATGCAATCTTTATTTTACATTGATGTGCGTAATATTGAAATATTGTTTGATAGGTTAAAAATACGTTTTGGAGATCTACTTAAAACTAGTAGACCAAACTTTCATCAGAAGGAACTGTGTTTTGAATCATACACAGATAAACGATTATGCATTGTGACTACTTTTCAGGAATATATTAAGAGAACTGAAACACTGAGATCATCTGGGACTCAATTGTTTATTAGTTACACGAAGCCTTATTCATCGGTGACACGTTCAACCATCTCTAGATGGGTCAAAGTGGTACTTTTTAATTCAGGCATTGGCATGTGTTTATTTACACCACATAGTGTTCGTGGTGCATCTACCTCAGCTGCTCATCGGAAAAGAGTTCCATTGGCCACAATTTTGGAGACTGCTGGATGGAGTAGCAGTAAAACTTTTGCTAGGTTTTACAACAAACCTATTGAGGATAACAGTGTGTATTCTAATCTTATATTGGACAGCTCAAAATAGGGCAGTGTTTTATTTGTGATAGTTCAAGTGGTAAACTATGGCAAACTGTTACTAGTATAACTGTTGTGAAGGTGACAAACTTCATAGATTGAAAACATTTTAGATTAACTCTTCATGTACAAGTCAAATGGACTTTAAACATGTTCCAAAAGGTTTAAGGAAATATTATAAAACAACAGGTTGATAACATGACTGTAATGAGAATCATAAACACTGAGTTGATGATATTTTTTCGAGTAGTTTAAATATGTAATTGCTAGTAATAAAAGTTGGAAAATTGAATTAGTCATCTATTCTTACTTATATATATTTTTGCATCGGATGACTACTGGCTTTGAATTCTCATGTGATTCCAAGTGACGTAAATAGTATAAACAGAATTTAAAAATTAAATGAGCTTAACTGTAAGTGAAATTTGATTGTAATTCTGTTTTACTATTTACTATTCATGTGATCCCTCCGTTCCATAAATAGTAAAACAGAATTACAATCAAATTTCACTTACAGGTAAGCTCATTTAATTTTTAAATTCACTTGCAAACAACATTATTGTGAAAGATGAATCTCTAATTAGAACGTCAGTTCGAAATGATTTAATTCCCTTCAGTATTTAAAAAAAAAAGGCGAAACTGAAATTTCATCTGTCTGTGCTGCCTGGGTTTAACATATGGAATGAAATTTGTGCTGCTCCCACAATGCTTATGAAGACGGAAATGAAATGAAATGGGGTTTAACATCCTACTGTTCTGCTCCAAAACTGGGCTAATGAAGACGGGCATACGCCATACAGTGTTGCTATGAGGGAAATTTTGCCCTACGGCCTCTTCTTATATCGAATTCCAACTGCCAAGGGATCTTTTACGTGCACGCCAATGTGTACATAGGTCCTCGGTTTTTCGTCCCATCCGATCGACTAGACGGCTGTTTTTCTCGGCCAAGGTAGGGATCGAACACCAGACCTCCTGACTAGCGAGCCAGCGTCTTACCTACTTCGCCACCCTCATCCGTTAATGAAAACGGACTCGAACGTTACAAGACGCCGCCATCTTTTACTGGTAGCGTAAAAACGTGGTGGGCCTAGTTTGAATCCGATTGAATACAAGTAAGGAGATTAGCGTTGGAATTTTGATTTTGTTTTCTTTATTACCTGGTGAATAATCAATCTAGGTACATATTTGGTGAGTATTAAACCATGAGAAATTTGATACTTTAGCTAAAATATCATTTTTAAAGATATTTCTTGTATCCGAATTAAATATTTGTTCATCACGTCACTTCATTTATCACGTTCATTTAATTCGAAAATTTGCCCCAACTTTCTGTGCACATTTACGAGTGGTATTCAGGAACATATTGGATTGGGACAAATTACCCTAAACTGTTTCGAGATTATTACTTGGTAAAACAGAGTATATATTCCATTTAGAGCTGTCTAGAGTATCTTTACTTTTATTATTGGGTGCTTAATTTCTTCATCACATGAAATATTATGCCTACATATCTATAATTGTGCGTTCAGTGATGGGTATGCATAGCTTTAATTGGAGTGTTTATTTATTAGCAATGAGAGCAAACTTTCAAAGAGTCACAATTTTTCTCTACTCTTACCCCTCCCCACCTTTTTTCATTATCTAAATATATCCTTTCACTAAATCACACGTGGCCATTTCCAGTAATAAATTTTCCGTTGCCATTTAACATCATTAAACTCCAAGTTTCGAAGGATAATATAGACCTATGATACAGAATAGTACATACATACCCATTAACAGAGCGGTAAATAAATAAAACTAAAACAAAGCAGTAAAACAAAGGCGTTAAATTAATTCTTAGATTGTGAAAAACTGGTACCATACAAAACCGGGAACCAGATGGTTACGCCGCCGACGCCTGACGTCCATTCTTCTGTGGTTGATGAAATAGAGGCTAATCAATAATTATGATGACGGCAATACACTATGACGTCACAATTATATAAAGATGTAGCCCAATCTGCCACTTGTGGTTATGCCACACAACAGTAAAAATGCATAGTTCTGTTTATTATGTTAACGGTTTTAAAATATCTTGTGATAAGTTTAGTTACTATAGCAACAGCTGGATTACTGATTTATAGTGACTGGGTTGTAGAAAGGTAAGTCTATTAGATCTAGTTTGATATCTGTAGGCCTATAATTAAGTTATATGATTAAGTTATTAGTAAAGTGTCATTTATACAAATACTTAATACGTAAGGGCGAAGAACAGAACCCTGGCCTTCCTTACCAAGCCCCTATTTTTATAACCTTACCATAAAATGTTACATTTTTAGTAATATTTCGTTGATATAATTTCATAAATTACTAAATGATAGTTACTTCTTAAAAACATTTTATTGAAAATAAAGAGATTTTTTTCTTAGTATTCGTCCATTTATTACAAACGTCACACGGTAAACAAGAATTTATTTATTCATAGCGATAGTCATATTTTATTATAAAAAAAAGACAAGTGCGACGCTTTCTTATACATTGTGTTTACATATTTATTACTAAATATTTTGAAACAGATTGAGTGAATTTAGAGGACAATTTGAACCGACACCAGTTAGAAATTCACCAGTCTTGGTCGTAAGATTACGATTAATTCTAAACGGTGCTAGTTTATCCACAGGTAGGAATACTGTTGTTATTAAACGAAACTTACAGAGGTTTTAAAGATAAGTAAAATAGTAGATTTGCTTTTCTAATGACGATTTATTCTGGTTATAATACATTTCTAAGCATTAAGCTTTCATAGCTAAATCGATTCAATTGTTTCTCATCTTATTGAGCAACATCATTTAAAGATACATTATTTGAGGCCTTACATTTTATATAGATTATCAATTAGACATATATTAACTTGACAAGGCCATACACAACAACTGATACTCGAGATTTTAACTATTTAATGATTTAATTTCAAAATGGGGGAAGCTAGGCTAAACTTCGAATATACTAAATGAAGTGAAATGGGGTTTAACGTCCTACTCTTCTGGAATTTTGCCCGGGCAGCGGCGCTACGGCCTACTCTTATATCGAATTCCAACTGCCAAGGGAAAATTTACGTGCACGCCAATGTGTACACAGGATCTCGGATTTTCGTCCCATCCGAACGGCTAGGCAGCTGTCCTTGTCAGGACCTCCGTTCTGCATCGGAAAATCGAGATGAGCTCTCTCGGCCAGTGCAGGGATCGAACACCCGACCTCCAGGCAAGCGAGCCAGCGCCTTACCCACTTAGCCACGTGATCCCCCTTGAATATACCAGTGCTGTGGTTACGATAATACACAATCAATACACTGACAGTTGTCAAAACTACAAACAGTGATAACTTGGCTCAGAATAAAGTAATTTGAATGAAATTTTCAATACATTCATTTTGCATCTTTAATCCCATTGAAACAAAACATCCATGCAGTTGGAAGCGCATCGTATACTCGAATAGTTTGGTGGTCCGTGATTTTACATGCGGAACAAGATCTATGGGGGCTGGGGACCAAAAACCCAACATTTATATCGTTGTGTGATGCGTGGAGAAATGGTTGGCTGTTTGAAACATTCTAAAATCGATTTGCAGCATGGTGAATTTGTTTAAAACTGGTTATACTTAATATTATGATTATGATTGAAAACTGCATTGAAATGATTTTTTTCTATTGAAATAGGGAGAAATACTCAAGGGGGGTGGGGAAGCAAAAACTCAAGCCCCTATGCAAGACGCGTCATTGGCCCTGTTCACATAGCCCGTGTCAAAAGCAAGGAAGCTCCTTATTTCAACTTTATCATTCTAACCGCTTCGTTGTATCTTTTGGAATTTGAATGTTGTTCCTGTTTTTGTTTCCCTATTTTTCTCAATATGTTTATTTTCAATATTTAATTTGTCCAATATTTTAGGATTTTGTTTTGGTGTATTTGAGATGATCTGTGTATTGTCTCTTTTCCTGTTAAATTTATGTAAGTTGCTGAATTTTGTTTTTGCATCGTCACTCGTTAATTTAATAATATTTATATTCAGTATGTTCAGATTAGTTACAATCAATCTGAGTTTAAAACATAACGTTACCAGGGGACGAATATACACCCATCAGTACCACTCTGAAGGGTGGCCAGAACGTCATAAATATAGTGGAATATCACCGAAAATAGTCACTATAAGGCATTAAATTTCGATTGGTTTCCTTACGACATGGGAATATCAGCTACTTTGAAACAGAAAATTAAAAAATCTGAGATCGAGGTGACAGGGATAGTAAATGCTTGTAAAATGCGTATAAAATAATAACGGAACGAGCACGTGCATGTTATATGGGGGACTATATATGTTTTTCGTTAAGATATTTTATTTTGTTTTCGTTTCTTCAGGCACACCTAAATCTATTTTGAAACCCCAAATTCTCTTTTTCAGTCATTATTCCGTCTTGTCTTCTAATGGCTAAATTTATATCTGTTTCGTCATCCATATCCAACACAGAAACAAGTGATTCAACAGCTGTACCTGATAATTCGATTCTAGAATTACATTTTTAGATTTTATTTATTCATTATTTATTCTTTTACATATATCCTAGAATTACATTTTTAGAATTTATTTATTCTAGATTTATAGATCTACTTTTAGATATACCCAAGCCAAAATTTCATTTTTAGAATTTATTTATTGTAGATTTATACTTTTAGATATACATGTATCTATACTAGAATTACATTTTTGATCTATAGATTTATATTTAGATATATCTATTTTAAAATTGTTCTATTCTAGAATTATACCTGTAGATATATCCATGCCTCGAATTACATTTTTAGATTTTAAACATAACTAAGCTAGATTTACAAACGTTGGATTTATTCTAGAGTTAAATGTTTCTATCCCAAGGTCGATATAATTTTGTTTTCAATAGTGATAATCTAAGGTAGTCTTTGCAGAATTACAGTTTAGATTTAACTGTTCTAGAGAATTACATATTACATATTGTAGATATATATAATTACAATTTGATTTTCAATGGAATTGATCTATTCATTTATTATTTTAAAGAATATTTGAAAATGGCATTATAGTATTGTTCTGTGGTCGTTTCTATAATTACGTTTTGGTGTTTTCATGGTGGCACGTCTACGTAGGTACTTTGTGAATATATCCGGCTCTAGTACTCTTGTGACACTTGACCATAATAAAATCCATTAAATATAAATAGAAACGTCAATATAAACAGGGAGTTTTGAACACATATTTACAGCTACCAGAGAGATATTTAAATATATGAACAACTGGGTTTATTTTTCTGGTTTTATCAACTATACAGTTTAAATAACTCAACAGATTTATCACTAATTCATAGAATTAATATTCAAATTAGAAACGCCCATACAAACGATTACATGTACCTTCGCCCTGTTTCTGGAAATTTTAACTAAACATAAAATCCTAATTTTAGCAGATACTTCAATTTTGATTGGCTAAGCACTAAAATCTACCTAACATTATCCAATCAGATTACTAAAATTTAAATTTGATCTTCGTTAAAATTTCGTGTCATTTTGGGGCTAACAGTGGTCTTTGTCAGTGGAAGCAAACCGGATGACCCAGAGAAAACCAATGAGGTTAGACAGGCAACCCTACTCCTTGCCACATGGCTAATCAAGACAGGCATACGCCATGCAGTGTGTTAGGAGGGAACATTTTCCCAGCCAGGCAGCAATTGAATTCAAAATGCCACAAGCTTTTTCACGAGCACGCCAAGATGTAAAGGAGGACCTCATTTTTTCAGTTTTTTTTCATAGCATCCAGCCTGCACCACAGACATGAAGAAAGCACGCTGGTAAATTCCGGATAACTTTATAAGCCAATACCGAGGTCAATCATTGGACCTGCTGATTAGTGAACACCGTAAGCACTGAGCCACGCGGCTCCCACGTCGACTTAAGGAAGTCTCCTCAGGGGCGGATCCAGGATTTTCAGAAAGGGGGGGGGGCGTGCTGCACCCACTTGGGAGTGCAAAGCCCGGCCCGCGATTTTTGAGTGGACAAAAATGCCCACAAGGACTAATTTCATACTAGTACTGTCAATTACGATTTCCAACCTAAACTCTTTTTGTTCTCCTTTCACGCGAGAATACATGGAGCTAAAAATTGTTCGCCACCGCAAAAAAATAGAGGGGGTGTGCGCCGGGTGCGCCTCCCTCTAGATCCGCGCCTGATTCCTTAATGTTTTGTCTACTTGAAGTTGAATAAGTTTTGGCTTTTTAAAAGGATTATCGTCACCTTAGATTTGAGGCGAATTTTACCGTAAGGTGGTGACTTAAGATTTGAGGCGAATTTTACCGTAAGGTGGTGACTTAAAGATTTTAGGGGAATTAAACCCTAAAGGAGCTAAATCGCTAATATTTGGGACCTAGAAATTGACAAATGTGGGTCACAACGCATATAATACTGTAATATGAATGTATATAAACTGATTTACATTCAATGGTTTCCGTTTTTACTCTAATTTCAAATCAGTTATGTTCAGCGAAACAAGCCAGCAATCTTAATCGAATGCAAATTTCTAGCGTCTGGTGTTTGCAGTCTACATACGCCGTTTGATTTAGTGCACTGTGTCTAGCCTCGTTCCCCTAGTCTCTTGCTAGAACTGGGACTGAAACGCATATGGTACATGTTTCGTGTACCAATGGTAAAATAATTATTTTGTCTTAAATATTGGATATCATCTTTTTCCGGTAAGATCACAGCATCAATGTTGATTTAAATTGACAAATAATTTGTGCTTTCAAAAATGAAGATTTTGTATGATATTGCGAGTTAGAGACTTAGCTACTTTAAGGTGTTGACTTGAGGGGAATTGAAATAACTTTTCTAAAGGAACTAGGTTAATGATATAACTTTAATGCTTAACAAGCCAACAGTGAGGCTGATGTCCCCCGCCGAAATCCCAAAATAAATAGATGACATATATTAATTAATCGCACATTTATTTTTTTCAAACGTATCGACCCTAAAGGCAGACAAAAGGGCCCCCACGCTTGACAAAAGGGAAAGGGCCAAGGGAAAGGGCCCTCGTGTCCGAGTCAATCGTTTCTATACACTGTTACTGTCGAATCCATTACTGAATGAGAATGCAGTCATTGTATTGGCATAAAAATCATCAATCAAGGTAAACCTAAATTATCTTGTCCCAAAGTATCAACCAATCAAATTGCTTATCTCTGCCTACCCTAAGCAAAAAATGCTCATCTTCGAACTCCATCACGGCATTGACCTAATAAGCCTAGACACCAATTTTGAACATTTTAACTCAATTAGAAGGAGAGTTATTGTGTTCCAAAGTCTCGGCAAATCAAATTGCTTATCGCTCTGCTTACCCTGAGCAGAAAATGCTAATTATCGATCTTAGTCAAGGCATTACTGTAATAAAACTATACACCAAGTTTCATCACTCTCACTTAATTAGAACTAAAGTTATCGTGTCCCAAAGCATCAACCAATCAAATTGCTTATCTCTGCTTACTCTAAGCAGAAAATGCTCATCTTCGAACTCCATCAAGGCATTGACCTAATAAGCATACACACCAAGTGTGAACATTCTAGCTCAATTAGGACGAGAGTTATTGTGTCCCAAAAAATGTGTATCATGTCCCAAAGCATCAACCAATCAAATTGCTTATCTCTGCTTACCCTAAGCAGAAAATGCTCATCTTCGAACTCCATCAATGCATTAACCTAATAAGCATATACACCAAGTTTGAACATTTTAACTCAATTAGAAGGAGAGTTATTGTGTTCCAAAGTCTCGACCAATCAAATTGTGTATCGCTCTGCTTACCCTGAGCAGAAAATGCTCATTATCGAACTTAGTCAAGGTATTACTGTAATGAAACTATACACCAAGTTTCATCACTCTTACTTAATTAGAACTAAAGTTATCGTGTCCCAAAGCATCAATCAATCAAATTGCTTATCTCTGCTTACCCTAAGCGGAAAATGCTCATCTTCGAACTCCATCAAGGCATTGACCTAATAAACACATACACCAAGTTTGAACATTCTAGCTCAATTAGGAAGAGAGTTATTGTGTCCCAAAACGGACGGACGGACAGACGAACCCATTTTAATAGTCCCCCAACTTTCTTCGAAAGGCGGGGGACAAAAACTATTCAAACTCTCAACATTCTATCTGAAAATAAAGTGAATCTGAGTGAATATATCTATACACCAAATTATTTATTATACCTAATGCAGAAGACCTATTTTGCAATATTATTTTTTTGACATTCCCACTAGGAGTAGGCCTCCACGCACCACATGCAAGATCATAGTTTTCTGAAAGGGCTATAATACTTGGTTTTTGATTATCTTTTGTTACAGTCTATTAACAAGAACAGGTAGTAAAATGGGCTAAGCAAACTCAGTATAACCTATTGCATGCTTCAGGAAAAAGTTTTAGGCTTTCAGAAGCTGATATATTTATATTTTTAATGTTGTATTTATATCAAAATAGAATAAACTGAACAAAATAATGGAATATAAATATAAATAATATTTTAAAAAATATGATAAACATAAATTATAGAATAAAACATGGAATATACAAGCATTTGGTATACAAATATAACAAATTACAATTTCATTCACAACCAACTTTTATCTGAATAGGCCTTCTTACATTACCAAATCCCGTACCTACAAAAATGATAACAACAGAAGAGAAATAGGAGTTTGATATCTATTCAGAATAAAATACATTGAAGTAATTTTAAAAAATAACACAGAATGTTTTTATTTCAATAATTTGCTTGGGCTCAAAGTCTTTCGCTGTGAGAGTAGTCTGTAGAATCCAACAAAAAATTACAAGGTGAGGTAGGTAACTTTATCCAGAGCAAAACTGGGATCCAACCGCATGACTTGCATAGATGACATTTTAAAAAAATAACTGCATGTGTAAATGATATCAAAGTACAGGACTACAATGTTTTGGAGGGTTGAAAATATTCAAATAAATATATGTTTGTGTTTCAATTAATAATTTGACAACAAATGGCTTCAAAAAGTTTCAAATTAGCAGTTACTGTGAAGTTCAAATGAATTATCAGACATCAATGGCATCAAAATCAGAATTGAACTCCCCTTAACATCTGTAACATTTGTTACTATAAGAAGGTCTATATAGTATGAGAGGTACAAGTATATATATAGGTATATTTCTATTAAATGATATGTTAATGGAACACTATATATTGATAAAAGAACATTTAAAAAATAAACAAAATGACTTTAAAATAGTAACAGGTCATCAGTAAAGATTTACAACCACAATGTTCATCGCTGAAAGATGACATTTAGTTTAGTGCATAATACCATTATATTTATATGGTCTTGCCATGAACTTGGACTTATGTCTGTGTTCTGTTTTGTGATTTTGTTGGGCATTTATAAGAATGATGCATCGTCTATTAACCCATAAACCATTTTCGATAATTATATGCTTTGATAATTTCAAACTCATCAGATATTCTAGTGTCAGCAATGTGAACTCTACTTCCTGTGCAACCCCTAACCTAGGTCTGTAGCCAGCTAGCTGCAGAGGGGCAGTGAAGTTTTAAGGGGGGCACACCCGGCACAGTCTACTGGGGTATTTTAGAGTTATTTTTAGCAAATTTTATTTCAGTAGGACAAAACCTTTTTTCAGGGTCCTGCCCCAACCAACACTGAATAGTTTCTTTTGGTTTGTTGGTTGGTTGGTTTGTTGGGCCTAACGTCTGCTTTCACCTAGGGTTTGTGTTGTCGTGACAAACCTTAAAACTTCTTAGGTGTAGTCAATGAGGAAGAAATATAATGGGGCTTCTCTATAAGGACAGGCCTCCCGTAATCTGGAAGAACCAAGCAAGTCAAACTTTGGTGAAAATTGAGTTATGAGACCCATATTTGGACTTAGTACACATGTATATAATAATAGTTTTTTTTCTCCTTCACTGAAAAGGCTTCTAATTATCTTCATCTAAAAAGACAAAATAAAAATTCAGTAGCTTAATTCTGAAACAAAACAGTTTTCTTTGTTTTCTCAAATCTAAATTCAACAGTGTTACTAGGTTTTTCCAGATTACGGGAGAGGTGGAAACAGTGTTATAGTGAAGGCCTGGTTTTAAACTAGGGTCACATAATAACACTGGCGGATTGGTTAACTCCCTATTTACGTATATGTTATTTAAGTACTAAATATTTTAAAGCTAAATGGTTATCAACTATAATACATGCACATATAACGTTTAAATTTAATAAATGAGATTACTTTTAAGTACAATATATATTTGAGCATTGTGTAGAGAAGTTTGGAGTATTTAGAATCATTAGAACCATATACACAAATTAAATAAAATATATTATAATGGGCTGATATATATATATATATACCCATAACATAAATACAAAATACTTATATGGTCAATCTCAAAAGCCACAGAGAATCAAATAATTGGATGAAAGGCTTTCATTTTATATTTTTAATTTCAAATATTCTACAATTTGTGGCACAAACATTTACACTTAAATGATTTTACTTAGCCTTCATTTATGATTCTCTGGAAAGACTTGTTGGCGCCAGTGGACTGCACAACAGCTCTGCACGTATACAGTATATATTATATATATCATAGACATTTGCAAACTTAGGTAGGATTAAAAGCTCAATTAACAAAATACAAACTGAAAGACAAAAGAAATGCCAATTTGTTTTATCTGTGGCTCACTGAACCTCATTTTGCGTGTTGTAACAGCCAACTTACACCTGATTATTTCCCTTTTGAGAATATGGCAAAATTGGTCTAACTTATTTATCGGCTTTTCTTTTGTCATTCAGTTTATACAAATAAAACATGCAAAAAAAAAAATAAAAGATAAACACTAAAATGATGCTATTTCATAGAAACAAGATCTCACTATTGATCATCCAGACACAAATTTCTCTATAAGCCAGAGAAAATGGTAAATGGATGATCAAGGCAGAATAAGTTCACAAAATAATAGAATCATAGGAATAATAGAAATAACAGTAGACACAGGAATAATAGAAATAACAGTAGACATAATGGGACTATAATTAACAAGGTTTACAAGATTAAACAACTAAGCTCTCATATAAACAACAGTAAGGCTAAAAGACTAACGATAAGATGAATATGTTTGTACAGGGTTAATATCAGTCTAATATTATCTATGAACATCAAGGCCAAAATGGTAAGTAACCTTCTTCAGATGTAAGTAAAACATAGTCTTACCAAAAAGCATGTTTTACAAATTATTAAAATTTAATCAACACTAATGTAAGTTATGGATATATGGACATTTAAAGTTTACACTACTCTACTTATTTCACTGCACCATCTTTAAATTCTCTTGTGATTGATAGTTGACAACTGAATGATAATTCATTTCTATCCACAAACATCAAGGCCAAGATTATTTCAAATTTTCAATAGACTAAAGTACTATATAGACTACTACACATTGTAGCATGATTTTGATTTATATGTAAAGTATTCAATGATTTTGATTGATAAACACCATTTTGATGGTACATGATGAAAACTAAAAGCATGTCTTTGATAATAAATTAAATAAAGACAATTAATGGCAGTGTTTGTTAAAGTTTTTTTCATGTTTAAATATTTACAGAAGTATTACAGAATTTGTAACATGATTTAATAATTTAGGCATGGCAAGAACGTCTTGTTGTATAATTTTTTGTTATAAAGAAAATGTATAATTTTGGTTGTAAGAAAATTTAGAAATGGCTATATTCACATATACATACCCGTAAACAAACCAAATAAGTGACTCAGGCAAGGGGGAAATACAAAAATACATTTTGTTGTTTCTAAAAATAAAACTAAACTCATTTGTAAAAAAACTATTACAATCGTATTTTGGACCAGCAACTGACCATGTTGTTGGATGATATTCAAAAATCTTATTCCCCAAATTGATGCAGAATTGTTCAATCGAGAAGCATGCCAATTTTCATATGGATCAGGCTTGAATTGACGGGGCTTTAGGCTTTTTCGAAGAGCCCCCCTCCCCCGCCAAGAACAACAAAATGAGTAGCGATTTGAGACCAGCTCCTGATTCAAAAATGGAATTCTATTGATCTATTTTCTAGACTTATTCGCCAATTAATATCAGCAAAATTCTAATTTTTAAATTGTGTAGAGTTTCTATTCTAAATTGTCAAATTAACATAGTTTAAAGGGAAAATATTTGTACACAACTGGGCGAAATAACTGTCTTGACCTTGACCTTTCATGCTTCAACCTTGTTTAATAATATCTTCAATCCAGGATCTGTAATATTCAACCCTCATAAATCTATTGGCTCGTATATTACGTGCTATCTGTCCGCAGTGATGGCTTCCACTACTCATGATGCCTAATAAACTCCAACGCCCTCTAGAATTCATACACATTAAAGGTCCACCACTATCACCCTGAAATTCAAACCATTAAATGGATGGTATATATCCTGGTGATTAGGGAAATAACTATTTATAATGTGCACAAGGATAAAATGCAAGGGAGATAATGCTTCCACAAGCATATCTATTAATTACAGTCTCAGTCATCCAGAACCTCCTAGTCTTTTTTGTGTGCTTGATTAACCAGTATTTTTCGCTAATGCAATCAAAGGGATTCTCTAGAATGGCATTCTTGAATTAATTTCATGTGATTTGACATCTTGTTATAGAACTAGTTCCTTTAGACTTTGTTTATGATAATGTGAAAGACTGGATAATCTAGCCAATGACCTATTATTCTCAAATGTTGACAACGTATCCACAATAATATTTGTAGAATATTTTCCTGGATGATAGAGACTAGCACAATCAGGTCATCTAAACATATTTTATCTGAAAGTGAACCCATAATAATGATTGCTTTCCCTAAAAAATATAGATTTTTAGCTCATTCTTGCGCACATACCTGACAACCAGTTGGTAATCCAGGCCGCAAATAACCAGCGCAGATTGTTGAATTTGTATTAACTAGTGTTTCCCCACTGACTATATTTCTTGAACATCTAGCATCATCCCATATCAACATCTTAGTGTCACGTAAATCTTCTATGGTCATATCTACATTATAAAAATATGATATTCCACATATAATAAACACATCAGATTTCTCTCATAATATTTGTTTTAATATATATTCATAAATAGTTTACAGGTAAGATGAAACGCAATTCATCAAAATACAATAGTTTCAATTGCCATCGTATAACGAATAATAAAAAATCATTTCGAATAGCCTTGAAAAATTATTCAATTGTGAGTATTTGAGCTGTAAAAGTATGCTTACATTGTCGCCATGAAATAAGACCCCAGCCAGCTAAATAACAGTTAGAATCAGATAGATTTTGTTCTCCAGTTAAACATATAGGCTGTATCGTTTCTGTATAGGAGACTGAATGTGCTAGTTTGATCAAGGCTATATCATTCAGCACTATGCCACCAGTAGTAACTTCTATGCCTGGATGTCTGTGTATTTTGCTTGCACGTATTTGAGTTCCTGTCTTCCTGTTTGGTGAACCTAGTAATATTGTTGAGTCAGATGGATTGTCTGTGTAGTCAAAGCTATCAGGACTGAAAGGTCAACAAAAATAAGGATTTTGAGTATTATAGAGGGGTAGATTATAGGCAGTCACTTAGAATTGGCTAAATGCACGTGGCAGCCTTTTCAGATTAATATCCCTTGATATAATCTTTAGTTCATTGTTTTAAAATAAATTAATCACCCTCATAAATTAAGTTGGCTACCATGTTGAGAGAGTTATTTCTACCAATACTGTATTTCCCAAATGAAGCAGAACTAAAGGGTTAACTAAAACAATAGATGTCAATTAGGCCTGAAGCACTCGGACCATGGCAGGTTTAAACCCCATATGACCGCAACTGACTAATCAGGTGTCTTCGATGAGTTAATCCTTAACCTGCCTTTAAATACGAATGTTGGACTCAGCTTCTTCACAATACAGTATTGGAACTTAAACTCTCTTCTGTTTTAATTCAAGGAACGCATAAAACAAATTACTACGGCGTATGACACGAACACGCCCCTTTAAAGCATCATGAAAGTATAATATTGATTTTTGTTCTTTCCAAACACGATATATAGAGAAATGGGGATTAATGTCCATTTTACACAAATGTAATTTTATTTCAATAATTTTGCTTGTATAAAGGAGTTGGAGGAAACCAGATGACCTGGAGAATATCCACAAATTTGGGTAGGTGTCAAATACAGGCTTGGGATCCAAACCATGCAACTAGACTCAATGACAGACCTTATGATCTAAAGAGCATATGTAAGAATAGTCGACCACTCATATTTTAAAAATTCTCTTATCCTGTATCAGGGCAGTTGGTGTCTGTTGCGCATCTCTGCAGCATTCATCAGCAGTTAGTTTGTGATCACATTTAATTAGCCATGAACACGATGTTCTCGTTTGGTAGAATTTGTATTTTCCAAGATGGCATCATCCGCAGGAAATTAATGTTACCAATATTTTTCATTTACTTTAAATTGTGGTGATCACATAATTTTTCTAGCTGTCGGTAACGTTTACATAAAATAGCCAAGCTCGTCAATCTGCCAGCTGACAGTAAGTGGACTGGTCTATTGTGACTAATTTCAAACCATGAGCAATTAAACGGTACCTGTATACACAATGGGCAGCTGTTATGATCCATTCTGCTGATATCAACGCTCCAGCACATGATGCCCCACCTTTGTAAGAAAGGGAGACAACCCACGGCCATTTACCAACAGGTACCAGTTCACCACCAGCTATAAATGGCTGTAAAAAACTCACTTTTCTTTCTCCACACTCTACAAAAGAAATCCAAAACAAACTGTACAAGTTCTGTAAATCAAAACTTTCCAGGGAACTACAGGCCCTAACAATCTTGGTAAGTTTGAAAATAAAAATATAAGGATAGGTTGCCAGGCAATGAAACATATACAGCTAAATTGTTGGAGCAGCCAACAAGGGTTGTTGTATAGTTCTTCTGTTGTAGGTAATGGGATCATTTACATGACAATTTCATACAGATTGAATGATAAATTTTGTCATTCACAAGGTTCAACAAAGTGAAACAAGGGCTTTAACTTTGAAGTTATTAACAGATATTGCTGAAAATCAACAGGCTTCTTTGGTTTACTATGAGGCTAACTCTCAATTTCAAAAAGGTTCTGTCTTCCTTATGATCCATTTCCCTAAATTTAAGAAATATCATTAAAAACAATTAATGTAGGTGCATAAAACTACCCACTTTGTCAAACAAACTCAGTGTGAAAAAAACAAGTGGAACTGGAGAAGAGGTAGGCTGGGGTGACAATAGAATACAACCACATTAAAACAAATGACAAATATTTCATAAAATGAAAAGAGTTATACTTTTAACCAATAGGGACACATCTTCAAACTATCAAGGTCAATGGACCATGTCTCATACCTTAATTGGATTATCTTATTTTGTCAAAACCTCTCCATGACATGGAATCAATGCATGGGGTACTGATTTTAAACCTTTTCGATTATTTTCTAATTCTACCAATATTAAATCTCTTGAAATAAGTCCAATCCTATGCAAAACAGTCCTATTTCATTATTTTTTTGTTATTTTGCAAAATTTTAATCAACCAGATAAGGACAGGACAACTAGAGACAGATTGCATGAGGTGGTGTTTTGCAATCAGATTTCCGATATTAGACGTCAGAGGACAGGTGATAAAGATTGACGAACTAGTAGTCTTTCGGAATAATTACAATGCCTGAATTGTTCAAAATGGCAGTATTTTCAATGAGGTTATTTATAAATTTCTTTCAGTATTCAACCCACTTGAAATTCAGATAAAATTAACAAGTGTGGTCATGGGATTTGATTCATGTCGCTTTATCTTGACATTATGAAGATGATATTAACCAACCTGTCATGTGACATGCTAGACGAACGTACTTCTTTGTTGAACATGCAGCACTACATGCAAAATAAACAAATAAAGAGACGTGCAACATAGAAACATGAAATTAGAGAAAAAAATATAAAAGATTAGAAAAAAATAGGTTGCCAGGCAACGACATACGCCCACACAGCAGCCAAATCGTCCGCGCAGTCAACAAGAGTTGTTGCATTTCAAGTAATCATCAGAAAATCATAATTCAAACTCACCCATAACTACGGTGTAACTGTGATATAATTAAACGTTTTTTTAAATCAGATAATAATTGTGACCTCCAGAGGGACCACAAGCTAAAAAGGGTGATTTTTCGTACAATCAGGGGCCATGATTCAGGAAGTTACGATCCGATATGGGCAAATATGCAATGGAACCAAGATCATTAGGTTATAAACATGTATTTCAAGTTTCATCAAAATCAGTTCAAAATTGTGACCTCTGTAGGGTCCACAACCTTGACATAACATATTCTTACACAATTCGCGTACAGACGGCGGCCATTTTATCCGTCAACTCTGGTCCGATTTTCACAAAATTAAAATTCTCTCTTCATTACCATGAAACCGTGATATAATCAAACAGTTTTTTAAATCGGATAATAATTTTCACCTCCAGAGGGACCACAAGCTAACAAAAGTGATTTTTCGGGGACATAATTCAGGAAGTTATGATTCGATGGGCGCAAATATCGAAAGGAACCAAGATCTTTGGGTTATAAACATGCATGTCACGTTTCATCAAAATCGGTTCAAAATTGTGACCTCTATAAGGTCCACAACCTTGATATAACATATTTTCACACTATTCGCATACAAAAGGCGGCCATTTTGTCCGTCAATTTTGGTCCGATTTTCACGAACTTCAAACTCAACCTTCATAACCATGGAACGGTGATATAATCAAACGTTTTTTTAAATCGGATAACAATTTTGACCTCCAGAGGAACCACAAGCTAAAAAGGGCGATTTTTCGGAAATCAGGGGCCATAATTCAGGAAGTTACGATCCGATGGGCGCAAATATCGAAAGGAACCAAGATCTTTGGGTTATAAACATACATGTCAATTTTAATCAAAATCGGTTCAAAATTGTGACCTCTATAAGGTCGACAACCTTGATATAACATATTTTCACACAATTCGCGTATCAACGGCGGCCATTTTGTCCGTCAATTTTGGTCCGATTTTCACGAAATTCGAACTCAACCTTCATAACCATGGAATGGTGATATAATCAAACGGTTTTTTAAATCGGATAATAATTTTGACCTCAGGAGGGACCACAAGCTAAAAAGGGCGATTTTTCGGACAATCAGGGGCCATAATTCAGGAAGTTACGATCCGATGTGCGCAAATATCGAAAAGAACCAAGATCTTTGGGTTATAACCATACATGTCAAGTTTCATCAAAATCGGTTCAAAATTGTGACCTCTATAAGGTCCACAACCTTGATATAACATATTTTCACACTATTCGCGTACAAACGGCGGCCATTTTGTCCGTCAATTTTGGTCCGATTTTCACGAAATTCGAACTCAACCTTCATAACCATGGGACGGTGATATAATCAAACGGTTTTTTAAATCGGATAACAATTTTGACCTCCAGAGGGACCACAAGCTAAAAAGGGCGATTTTTCGGAGAATCAGGGGCCATAATTAAGGAAGTTACGATCCGATTGGCGCAAATATCGAAAGGAACCAAGATCTTTGGGTTATAAACATGCATTTCAAGTTTCATCCAAATCGGTTCAAAATTGTGACCTCTACACTGTTCACAAACTAAAAAACGTGATTTTTCGTACAATCAGGGGCCATAACCCATGAAGTTACGGTCCGATACATGCCAATATCGAAAGGAACCGAGATCTTAGGGTGATAAACCTATATTTTAAGTTTCATTGAAATCGGATAAAAATTGTGACCTGTAGACTGTTCACAAACAATTGTGGACGGACGTCCGGACGAACGGACGAACAGGGGCGACAACAATATACGTCCACATGAAAATGTGGGCGTATAAAAAGAATTAAATCATACAATCAATGTAAAACAAAATGCTACAAAATCAAAATAATGTCTAACAAACACTCTAAAACAATTAGAAAGAATTTGCATATTTTGAAACAGGTGAAATAGAGAGAAAATACAAATATCAGGAATTAAGGTTTTCACATTTAAAAAAATGATATTTGACGTATGTTGATTAGCAAGATATTTTTAGCATTATCCCAATTTTGTTTATTTGAAATTAAACTGTTTCAATGGCATTTAGTAATTGAACTAGAGTATACAGGTCACAATTCTATGGAATACAATTACTGCTTATTACTGAGCGACGTTTCGACTAGGCTTCTCTAGTCGTTATCATTGCTTGATAACGACTAGAGAAGCCTAGTCGAAACGTCGCTCAGTAATAAGCAGTAATTGTATTCCATAGAATTGTGACCTGTATATTTGAAATTAGCAAGATATTTTCTTCAAAAAATATTTTCACAGAATTTTATTTACCGGTACTTCAAGATATTTTTTTGCAATGAAATGAAAATTTTAACCACAACCAAAATATTCTCCAGATCAACAATTTCAAAATGTCTGATATAAGGACGCCATGGTAGGACGACCTTGTAACCCTTCAGTGAATTGAAGCAAACTGAATTAGCTGAACTTCTGCCTCCTGTTGATTGGGAATGAGTTAGAGTAAAGATTAGATACCAAGGCCATAAAACAGATTCCACAGCATACTATAGGTTAAAGTATGTCAATCTATACACGAATAAATAAAGTTGTTTTGTTCACAAAAACATATTTGGTACAGTAACGCATAAATTCAACCTATTTCTAGCCTTCCGTTCATGTGATATTCTATATATTTTCCCTTTTTGGCAGTAATTTAATCATTAAATTTATCCCTTTTTCCAGTTTAACCCCTTTCTAGTAAAATGTTTTTGTTTTTTCTATCATCCATTGAGATAAAGATCTAATCGCTTAGAGAAAATGTCAAAGTTGCAAAGGAATTAAAACTACAGCTATTTTCTCAAACGGTGCAAAATTACTCAACTACATCTAAGGAAGAAAGATTTCTGTTCTAATTAAAACGCCATCTATAACACAATACCTGACATTAAACATATTAATGATAGGAGTTTTTTCATTGGTTGATACATTTTCTACATTAGATACGGTCATCCATTTTACATTTGTGTCTTCAGTTGTGTTGAAATCTACCTTGGATACATTACTGTAAAAGATATTCATGTACAAATAAATATTCTAGGCATATTATATGAACTTAATGCCTGAAGTAAGTTAGCCCCTGAGTAGCATTTTGGACTTACCTATTCTGGCTATAATAAATTGGTTAATGATATATTTAGTTCTTTATTTAGAATCCAACATTGTGTAAGTTTTTGATGATGTAATTATCAGTGTTTGATGATGTAATTATCAGTATTTGATGATGTAATTATCAGTATTTAATGATGTAAATATCAGTATTAAATGATGTATAAATATCAGTATTTGGTGATGTAATTATCAGTATTTGATGATGTATAATTATCAGTATTTGGTGATGTAATTGTCAGTATTTGATGATGTATAATTATCAGTATTTGATGAAATTACAGTATATGATGCTGTAATAATCAGTATTTGTTGATGAAATTATCAGCATTTGATGATGTAATTATAAACAATTGCCAATCCAATTATAGGTTATCTCCCAAAACTTAGACAGCCATAATTTAGACAGCCATAACTTAGACAGTGGAGTAAGTGATTAATTAACACAACACCCATAGCTGCAATGGAACAGTCCTAATCAGTGGTGTAATTGACCCATAGGGAGATTAAGTTTGTTGGGCTGAGATGTTTTGATTTGAAAATGAATGTCTTTGATGCAAGTTTGATTATCAAAACAATAAGATATGTTAAAACTGTTGAGATGTATTGATTTGAAAATATATCTAACTTTGATCCAAGGGTGATTATTAACCATTTAAGTATGTGCAAGAAGCTGAGATGTTTTGATTTTAAAATGTCTACCTTATGTCTGGAGAGATTTCACAACTGGTTGAACCGCTCTCTCTCCCACCGACATCCCAACATCTTCCGCTTTGTTGGCATCATCAAGAGAATCGAGAACGCAGATCGAGCGAAACTGGCACAGCTCAACTTTGGAGCTGCAGCTCCACCCTAGAAGAGAGTCTATCGGGAGTTAGAGAACAGATTGGTCAGACTCAAGCAGCAGCTGCAACAAGGTGACAAAACCAAGATTCGGTATCTGGACGCAGTCGGCCATTTGATCCATCGCAGATAGACACTTTGTTAACATTCGCATTGAAGATTTGTGAACATAGAGTATTAAAATTATTATTATTTATATAAGTAAAAACTTGACCAGTAAAGAAATGAAAGAAATGGTACTGTATTTGTTGTTTTATACTTGTTAATAAATCTGCTTTAACATACCAATGTTACAATTTGCTGTTGTTTTGAACTGGCTGTCTAAGTTTTGGGATTTTTTCTAGAATTTCTTGGACTATTCCATTATCAAATATCGGTAACAGGTTGAGGATTAGTTGTGCACTTGACCGTAAATGTTGTTGTTTTAAGCTGTCTAAGATATGGCTGTCTAAGTTTTGGCAGGTTACCCAATTATAGGTATTTGATCTACATTTTCTAAATGGTGTCCTCAAAATTAAACATATCATCAGGCTAAAATGGAAAATGCTGTATTTAAAGCCTTAATGACTGTCTGGTGAGAAATGTTACAAGTGGTCATGTTAATTTGTTCAATTTATCATGTAATATGCAATTGAGACTTTAAAATTGTTTTTCTGTACTTAAAAACTTTTGTGTCTTTTGTTAAAAAAAATTGTAAAAATGTTGAGCTTATAAATTAAACAACAGTAACCCATTGTCATGGCATAAACATAATATACAGAATAATGACTTATCCAATTCCCTGACATTTACAATTCTGATAATACAAATAACGTAAATCAGGTATTCTGATTCAAAACTAAACAGTAAATGGTTCTCAGTGATAGTATAAACATATACTGAATAATCATATCAACTTACTCAAATCCCTGGTATTTACAAATCTGTTGACTTAACGATGGCTGCCAATTCTCACTGCAGACGTAATAACTTTCATCTTGAACTTTGACCTTTAGATCTTGTAAATCAAACCCTGACCCAACACTAACTGTCAAATAAAATAATAAAAACAAATGACCATATTTTACGGCTTCTCAATATCAATGCCAGTGTTCTTTGGTCACTTCCTGATTAACAGTTCATTTTATTTAATGGTTGGTGTATAGTGGTCAAGCAAAATATGAAACAAATAAATTGGTACTGCTTCAAACACAGGGCAAAAAATTTACATAGGCTCCAGCTTGTTTTCAGATCTCATACTTGTATCTTTGGGGGGTTGGGATGGCCTAGTGATCTAGAGTGCCACTCTTCGACCTCTAGCTGGCCGGTCACCTCTGGCTTGCCGCTGTGGTTTCTATACCTGGTGTGAGCGCATTTGACATGGAGATAGGGGCGCCTTCTCAACCTCTTGGGTTTCCTCTGGGCACTCCGGTTTCCTCCCACTGCTAAAGACCCATACGCGCATGCGAATTATTGAAATAAAATTGTAATGGCACAAACACGTTAATCTCTCTCTCTCTCTCTCTGTCTCTCTCTCTCTCTTCTTTATATTATAAAAATGTTTATTGAATAAAAATAGTGTTGAAAAAACCCCCACACTGCTCTGCTTGTCTCACTCTTAAGGTGGTGCAGAAGTGCCGATCTGACTTCGATAAACTTTTCTCCAGCTTCGAATATGTTTGTACATTTGAAATTGCAACAATTTGGTTATTGTGATCATCCGTTTGCTATTAAGTGTTGTGATTTCGATCCCACACTTACAGGTGGATCACCTACCTAACATTGTGGGTTTTCTTCGGTTTCTCCATCTGTTCAAGATCCTTGTGTGCAAGCAAGTTAATGAAATAATAGAAAGCATATGTTTGCCCTTCCCTCGTGTATTTGGGTGGTAGTTATACTTGGTCCTTAGTGTGTCATATCATAAATATTAAAATTGAATAGCTTACCACAGTTCTTCTCATCTTCAGCATCTGGACAGTCTTTGACACCATTACACACTAACGACCAGTCTCTACAAGTGTAGTCATTACAACTATACCAATCAGTCCCACATTTATCTGTCAGAATTAAACAAATTCATATATTATTATAGTATAACAGCATGTCACATTACTAGTTTATTAAAAGCATGAGCTTGCATCCCTAGTCATTGTCTAATGCAGCAGCCATACTGAATATGATAGATCTTATACGTAGTGTAGATCACTATCATCATATTGTCAGTTTGTAAAGTGCACCTCAATGTGTGATGTAAAAGAGCGCAATATGAATATGTAAAGACAAAATGAAATTAAGATTTAAAGGACAATATTGGTGTCAGTCATAATTACATATGTGATAGAACTGGTAAAATACATTCCAAATATAACTTTAACACAGAATGAGAGAGAGAAATGGGGTTTAACGTCCACTCGACACAAACTAGGTCAATTTGGGACTAACATGGTTTTTAATTTATTTCAATACTTCGCTTGCGTGTTGAGGTCTTTAGCAGTGGGAGGAAACTGGAGTACCCGGAGAAAACCTTTGAGATTGGACAGGCGACCCTACTAACACAGAATGAACAGGAAGTGACGTCAAACATGATAAACACAAGTTATCCTTCTATATAACTGACTGAACTAACGAGTGATAACAGACAGGAGAATTTCATTTCACTGATAAATCTGTTGAAGATGGAAAGTTGTTTTATAAGACAATGAGAGGATATCTCACAATTCAAAAATAGAATTGGCTGTCACTAGATAAGACAAAATGAGAAAAATCCTGTACATTCCCCTGCTTTTATTCATCCTGCTCTTAATAAAAAACATGGTAATGCACAGACTTTTTCTAATTTGGTCGTTATCTTTCATCTACTGACAGCTAATTTCTTTTTGTGACTTGTCAGATATCCTCTCACCGTCTCATTTCATAATAACTTTACGTCATCAACGGAATTGTCAGTGGAATGAAATTCGATCATGTTCAGTCAATATCGAAGGCTGGCTTTGACATCGAGAGTTCACTATGGCCTGGATAAGTTAATTAATGTTTAATGCATGTTTCATAAATACTATAGATATAACTACTATAAAAACATACTACAATTCTGTTCATCTGTTCCATTTACACAGTCTTGATAACCATCACACATCCATTCTCGTAATATACATTTACCGTCTGGACAGCGATATCTACCACCGAAGCATTCTATGAAAAGTAAGACATGTTAGCTATATTTTGAATATTTATGATAATGATTGATAACCCATTTACACATAATTTTGGCCTAAATCATACAGCAGAGATGATGATAGTCATTTAAAACTCCATCCTAGAAATCAGTTCCCTAACAACAAAACTTTATAGGAAGCTAGGATATGCTATATATATTATATAAATTTACGTTGAGCTCGTATCTTAATTTAACATAAAATTTTCAAACCACTCTACTTCTAATATACAGTCTTGTCAAATTTTGGGAGTATTACCTTTACTTTATTATCTTACTTTCGGTCTCGGAAATCTGTTCTTTCCTGCACTGTACAGGAATTCTTTCACCCATCAACAGTACTTTCAACAGTGTTTGTTTTTATTTTGTATTATAATACTACATGTTATACAGTTAAAACTTACTGCAATTCTGTTCATCTGAATTATCTCCACAATCATCAAAACCATTACACACAAGACTTGGTTCAACTTGAACTGTATTATTACATTGTTTATGTCCATAAATAGTAGCTATAATAATAATAACAATAGAAATATAACACTGTTTATGTCCATAAATAGTAGCGAAAATAATAATAATAATACTACACTGTTTATGTCCACAAATAGTAGCTATAATAATATTACACTGTTTATGTCCATAAATTATGGTAATTATTGTTATTCAAGATAATAGCTATGATAACCAATTAGCATTCTTATGTCTAAAATAATAGCTATGATAAAAATATTACATTGCTTATGCCCAACAACAGTAGCTATATGTATAATAATAGTAATAATAACATTGCCTATATGTCCAACAACCGTAGCTATTTGACATTGGGTTTGTTTATTCCAAAATAGTAGCTATATGACAATATTACAGTAATACATAAATTATAGCATTGATGAAATAGGGTTTTAACATCCTACTATTCTGCACAAGCTGGGTTAATTGAAGACCTGGGGTGTCAACCATATTTTATCACATTTCAATGTGGCGTATCAAAATAAGGTTGTGAGGTTAGAAAATTAAACAAAACTTACGACAATTCTTTTCATCAGACAGATCTACACAATCAAATATATTATTACATCTGGAATCAGATCGTGGTAAACACAAACCATCAGCACATCGAAAACCTTTACATACTGCCAAAAATATCATCGATAATTCATAAAGTATAACACACCACCATATAGAACATGCACTCCCTCTCTGATCCCAGGAATTGAGGAGAAGTTGATGTCCCCTGTATATAAATGAGATGGGGTTTAACGTCCTACTCCTAACCTTGGCTAATGAAGACGGGCATACGCATACAGTGTGCTATGAGGAAAATTTTGCCCGAGCAGCAGCGCTAGGACCTACTCTTATATAAAATTCAAACTGCCAAGGAATCTTTTACATGCACGCCAATGTGTACACAGGACATCGGTTTTTCCTCCCATTCAAAAGACTAGACAGCTGTCCCTGTATCACTGACAAGGGGGAAACTACGTCAGATAATCTGGATGAACTGTCTTGACCAATGCAGGGATCGAACACCTCACCTCCAGGCTAGCGAGCCAGCGTCTTATCCACGTGACCCCCCCCCCCCTGTATGCAGGTAAAATTTGCTGTTGTCATCAAGTACAGCATTTGGATCATGCACTGTACATACCTACAGGAATGACAATATTTTTGAAGTATTTATACCAGGCAATGTTGCTTGTTTACAAAAATAATATTTTAACATGTAATGTCCATCTGCAATATTTTTTGTATACTTTTTAATACACATTTTGCGATTTGAAACTAGTTTATACATATATAACCAACTGAATTATTAAAAAAAAAAAACGTATTATTGTATTTAAGAAAGACTCACCAGCACAGTTATATTCATCCGTATGATCATGACAATCTAATTTACCATCACAAACTTGACTGCTTTTTACACATTCACCACTACCACATGTAAACTCTACAGATTTACATCCTGTAATAATTCATGAAATACAAAGTTTACTATCAAAATACAAATTGTAATGTAATAATGTGTTACTAGAGAATGCTCTCATGCAATAAATAATCAATAAAGTAAGTAAACTCTATAGATTTACATGTTGTAATGTATAATTCTTGAAATACAAAGTTTACTGCACTGTCAAAATACAAATTATAACTTGTGACAGCTGAAATGCAATAAATAATTATTAAAGGTAAGTTTACTTGAAATAGCTGTAATCTATTAAATAATTTTCAAATAAAAGTGTTCTAGTAACACAATATAATAAATAAAATAAAGCGTTTACTAATAATACTAGTGACAACTGTAATGTAATAAATAAAGCTATGTACTTTTTAATGGTAACATGTCAAATCACATAATTATGCACATAGATGTTAATAAAGAGAAAAAGAGAGAAATGGGGTTTAACATCCACTCTACACAAACTAGGTCATTTTGGGACTAACATATGGTACAACTTTATTTCCAGAATACATCTATTTATCTGTCTTAATACAAAAATAATGCAAATATACCTGGTTTTTGAGTACTGGCTGTCGTGGGTGTAGATGTGGTGGTAGACGTTGGAATAGTAGTCACCATTGTTATGGAGCTAAATGTTGTGACCATCGTTGTAGAGCTAAAAGTTGTCACCATTTCTGTGGTGGAGTTTGGAGTGTTCTCCCTTTCTGTTGTGGAGTTTGGAATGTTCTCCCTTTCTGTAGTAAAGGTACTGGGAGTTGTTTCCCTTGTGGTACTTTCTGGGCTTGGTGTTGATGTAGGTAATGGCGATATGATAATGGTGGGAGTAGATGTAAAGGGAGGTAAGTGTGTGGTGGAAGTTTTATCAGGTTTGTTTGTGACATTTGTTACTGGTGGTGCTTCATGATTGTTCTGCTGCCCTTTAAGTTTAAGAAAAAATATCACTGTTGATTGTTGTATAATTAATTTACTTTCCTTATTCTTAAAGACGCATTATGAAAGATTAAGATAAAGAGCTGGCTTTTCTTCTCATTGTAGTTCAAAAATAGATAATGCAAAAATGAATATATTGAAAATTTCATTCAAATTACTACATTCTGAGCAATATTATTGGTGTTGGAAAATGTAGTGTACATGTAGATTGTTTAATTTCTTATCATAGCAACACAACAGTAGCCTATGGGACAAATGAGACAAGGTCTCGATTATCCATTTCATAAGTAACATTTTTAAATCTTGCAGCATCATAATCCATTTAAATCTTCCAGAGAATTGATTATAGGCTTGTCGTGTTAATAAATGTCTCAAAAATAGTATACCAGTATTCACGTATAACATTTGAGGCAAAATAAACATCTGCAATAGACAGATTTGATTTAAATGCATCAAATAATCCCAAATCTAATCCAGACAACAACTTTTGGTCCTTATTTGAAGAGCAGATTATCCAGCCTTTTCCACCTAACCAAAATCTGTTCATAAACTTTTTCTGCTTTCCTGCTTTCCGTAACTGTTAACCCTGAAGATGTTTCATGTTAGAGTTTTGTTACTTGCCATCTTGGCATGTCATTTTATATGTGATATTTTAATCATGTGGTGCTGCATCTGGGAGAAGTGGGGGGATTTCAAATATGACAACGAAGATCATAAACAAAAGCACAGGAGGAGCCAATTTAAACCACTATATTTGATTTTAAAAAAAAAGCTCACTCCGTACGGAATAACACTAATTGGATGTTATCATTAGTATATATTTTGTATCATTTGAATAACAGATAAACAAAGAAATGTCTTCTAATAGTATGCTAATCTCGTTTAAAATATTTTCTCCTTTCTTTCACCTCACCCCAAATTTCACTCCTTAATATTCAATCCCTTACCAAAAGATATAAAATAAGGGGAAATAACTCACCTAATAAATATAAACCCACTCCAAGAGAAACTCCACCCAATACAAGACCAGATAGTATGAGTATTAAACAGCAAGTAAGTACTCTTTGACGGGAAAAAATACTGCTCTGTGATTTCCTAAAATCTTCATCAATTTGTAGCGCACTAAACTTGACCTTCGTACGAGGCACATCCTTTGTATTGTTATTATTGTTAATACTGGACGAAGACATGGTGTTGTTTGGAATTTCACTCCATTTCTTCAAATTGAATTTCTGTTATCTGAAAATAATAAATCAAAACTTTATTATATTGACCATACAAAATGTAGCAGGCTGTACTAAAAACTGTACCAATCTGATTAAAACACAGATCGTTTTGATTTTATAGTGCAAAATTTCGTTTTACTTTTCTTTACTACACTAGGATCTGGAAGAGTTGTTATCATTGACCTGTTTTGGATGATGTGAGGGATTAGTCAATGAAAGAGTCTGTTAGGGCGAATTCTTGGCCTTTTGATACACAGAGTAAACATGATGTCACAGGGTCAAAAGTCACTTGACATGAACTCCCACTATAACTTGTCAGATCTTCATGCAGTGGAGGCCATCGAAAGTATAAAAAAACAGAACAAAATATAGATCAGTATTTTAATCAGATTGTGTTTGTCCTGCAAAATATCATAAAGTACAAGTGACAACTGATGATCTGGAAACATACATAATACAATTACAATATAAACAGTGTTTGAAGAAATACAAAAAATGTTGGAATTAATTCAACCTAATGCATTTACAATGGTTTAGGCCTAAGCCCTTCTTCCAGGAAAAAAGTCTAATGCTCCAAACTAAAATATGCGACCCATGGGATTCGATTCATGTTTTTTTATTCATTAGCAACCTATTACGTATGACGTATGATACAGCGGTTTATCATCTTTAGTTTTAGCCTAGTCAAATCATATTTGATGACTTATGTCAGGATTATTACCAATACTTCTCACTGATTATAGCCTAAGTATATTAAGACAAATTTGTAAACAGCGTGGAAATGATTGGGGTTTTTTGTCAACTATGCATGTAGGATCTATCTACCACTAACATATGAGCGAAATCTCATTGTCTTGGAGAATTGTAGCATTATTCTGAAATTGCATCGATTAATTTACGCAGCCTTTTTTCACGATATTTTATGAATAATCTTATTGTGAATAGTGGTCTGATCCGCACAATTTACAATTACCGGATTACCCCCCTTTAAAAAAAACAAAAAACTTTTCTGACATTACTATTTTGTCGTTTTAAACAAGGTTATTACAATTGTTTGTTGCAAATTTAACAAAACATTAAAATATTACCTTGTTAACATTATAAGCTGCATAAAACAGTCGATATTTGAAATAAAACAACTAGGAAAACAACTTTCTGTAAAGCTACATGGGCGCCGCCATATTTGTAAGCTAGCCTTGGTTAAGCTGGTATCATGTTTGCAATGACAAGATTATCCAGACATATGATCATTAAATTCGCGATTTTTGGTTGTTTTTGGTGGGGTTTTTTTTTTCTTTTTCTTTTTTTTTTTTGGTCATTGTTCTGTCTACAGTACTATCCCTCTAAGTAGATCAACGAAAAAATAGAAATCGAAAACCTTGTTCTAGTTATTAACCCAGGTAGCAGGCCGACGTTGGGCCAACATTGGCCCACTGTATGCAGTTACGTTGGCCCAATGTAATTGTCCAACGTTGGTCCAATGTTTTTTTGTCCATCGGCCCAATGTTGGCCCATTGTTGGCCAAACTTACATTGGACCAACATTGGGCCAACATCGATCCAACATTGCATCAAGTATATTTACATTTGTTGGCCCAACATTGGGCCAATGTTGGCCTACTTACAGCCCCCCCTCCCCTTTCAAAATAGCCTAGACCTCATTATGCATGGTACGGCAGCACAATAAGGCCTCAAAGCCACCAAAATATACCCAAATCTACCATTCTTTCAACTGATGTCACACAAATGCTACTTTTTAAAATGAAAAATAACAAATTGGCATAAAGAACAATATATCATCAAAAATCAATATGAATTATTTTGATATGAAATGAAATAATGGTAGATTAGGTACACCCCCCCCCCCCCCATCAACCTCCCCGAGGCACATTACTTGTTTTATTGTTCTTTTGGGTGGCCTCTTAAAAAAAGCGAACGCCTCAAACAGTTAAAGTACAATAACATGAAACTTGGCATGCTTCTTCAAGAATTGTGCATTCATACTTTACATGTGATTCTCAAAGACAAATTTTCACTCCTTGAATAAATAAGAAAACCGCCAAAGATTATTAATATATCTCTGTTTATTTTAAAATGAAAAATGCATTATGCAAGAGCTATATCTGGCAATTTGCAGGTCTCTCATTACGTGAAATGTTACATAAATATTAATTAGATATTTAAATGTATTAACATCAAATGACCACAATCAACCCTCGATGCCATCTTATGTGTCTGATTTTCAATCAATTTGAATCTTATCTGCTGTTCAACGCCCACTGATGATTATATGCAACTAGAGCATCGCTACTGCTGCGGCCTTTAAACGATACACAAATAGAAAAAAATGGACGTCGCTCTGCTCCTGGCTGCGGGTCAGGCATGCACCAAAAACAACAGGAGTGATCCTTAGGATATAACTGAGTAAATATGTAAACTTTCAGGAGGATCAGTTAATAATTGCAGTCTGTACTGTTGACGACACTCTTTACACTTTTTAACTATTATATTAAGTTCATTTTCTAATCTTCCATAATATAAATTTAATTTTCTTCAGAGAAAAGCAGATCTTCAAAATCAGTAGCTACAAATAGATAATAATTAAGATTAATATAATTTCTACCACAAACTTATGTGTAATGATATCAACAATGATTTATTTTATCATTTTAATAATATATAAAATTAAGGCTCCTATACCATTTCATTAGACTCAAACTGGGTTAGTGAGTAAGACGCTGGGATAGAGGTTTGATCACTGTTTGGAGTTTTGATAGATATGCTTATTATCTAAGCAATTTTTCTTGTTAATCAAGAGTCAGTCTTGCTTCTCCATTTTTAAATGAAATGTTTAAATGGCGATTGTATTTAATCCATTTACATCTGCGCCATTATAGGCTTTTCGTGTAAATAAATGTCTAATTAACAATCTATAAAACATTTGAAGCAAAATAATTAGGCATATTTTGCTCTCACATAATGCATCCTACGGTCATCATATACTTTTATCATGTAAGGAATTAACGCCACTTTTACTTCATTTATGCAGTTCTGAAAAACACTGACACTTTGGTAAATGATAGTGATTCATGTTTCATTTGCCAGTAGTGTCAGTGTTTTTCATAACTGTATAAATGAAGTAAAAGTGAAGTTTATTCCTTAATTTACATTTAATTGGCCCCGTTTCATATTTAAAATCAGCCTGGACATATTTTTTTAGTATGAAGTGTGGTGATAAGGGGAGACAGCACAGTTGTCCTGGAAGATTGCAATCCTTAGAAACAATACAATATTTTACAGTACTATACATGCAGTTCGTGATTGTTCATAAGTTTCAGGAATCATTTCCTTTAGTGCTACAGACATGAAAATTTATCAAATGCTATAACTTTATTATGAGATAAGTGAATGATGTCAAACCAGGTCTATCAATGACGTAAAATGAAAATAACAATATTTTAGTCTCACTACAACCAATGTTTCTAATGTTGTTAGCTTATATATGCACAAAAACAAACATAACAATAGCTATTGCCATTGAAAACTCCATAGAAATGTAAAAACGTAGATATCTACTTACCAATTACAGCCTTTGACAAGATTAAGTCTTAGAAGGGAAATTTAGACCCCTTCCCTTCCAGTTATATTTTGTAGCCAGCGCATTGGAAAAAACAGAGGACATGGATCTTTTGACCATGTCATCTACGCTGGAACCACCAATGCTTTTCAGATGGGTAACCTATAACAGGAAATAAATGAAAGACGTCTAGTATATTATTATCTTTCAATCACTGTAATATTTACAATCACGGTGTATGCTGCAGATGAATATTGATGTTGTACATTTACTAAACAAATTACCCATGACTTGAATTAAATGTAAAACCCACCAGTATCAAAAACAAAAATTTGAATCCACGAGCCCAGGGCTAGTAGTCTACTGTCGGGCACTAGCCTGGTATTAATATCCTCTTGTCCGACAAGGTACAAGATTTAATGTTCAATATGTAGGGGGGTCACGGTGGCTAAGTGGATAAGGCGCTGGTTCGCTAGCCTGGAGTTCAGGTGTTCGATCCCTGCATTGGCCGAGAAAGTTCATCCCGATTTTCCGGCGTGATTTCCCCTTGTCAGTGATGCAGAAGGAGGGCCTGACAAGGACAGCTGTCTAGTCGCTCGGATGGGACGAAAAACTGAGGTCCCCTGTACACATTGGAGTGCACGTAAAAGATCCCTTGGCAGTTGGAATTCGATATAAGAATAGGCCGTAGCGCCGCTGCCCGGGCAAAATTTCCCTCATCGCACACTGTATGGCGTATGCCCGTCTTCCATTAGCCCAGGTTAAGTGCAAAAGAGTAGGACGTTTCATTTCATTTCAATATGTAGGCATGTTTTGTTGCCTGTCAACCATTCTTTTTAATAAAGATCGTTCACTTGATTTTCTATCGCGACTTGGTTACACTGGTGAAACGGTTAAAGCAATTACATACGGTACCGATATTCGATCTACAAAACCAGGAATATCGCCAAAACAATGTTTTCATTCACGAATGACCACATAAATATAAATAGTTCATATAGCACTCGTCATTTGTAATATCTCACGGAAAAGTAAGGTCTTTTAATTCCAGCTGGAAGTTTTGTATACATTACATTATTATTAGCACCCACTACAGGGCAGGAGATATGAACTTATCTAAACAATAATGAAATTGGAAACCCTAGGAATTTAAAGATAATAGATAATGGAACAGTCCATTATACAATACTACAATTACTGAAATGGCCTCTACCAGTTTCAGGCATTGAAATGGCTCGTAGCAATTAACCACAATCTAAATGATTAAAATACAACTAAAATAAAACATATATACATGTAGATGCAAGACAAATGCATTTATTATATCATCCATTTAAGAGGTAATAAAACATACTTAAAATACTCAATTTACTTTGCAAGGACTAAGGAGGGTTCCATAATGAAATGACAATAGACTTTTGGCTACGTGGAAATGACACCAGTAGAAAATAATCTACAAACAATTAATTCTTTTATATAATTATTTCTAAATGGACACACAATATTAATTAATCGTAACATACCTAAATTTTCAATTTTAGACCTTCTAGCATCCTATAAAACTCCATAGCCGAACACAGCTCTAAAAAAGCAGCCATCAGGTTTTACTGTGATTCCTTTTTGGCGGAAAGATGTTTAAATTTGGTTGGGTCAACTGTCAACATATTGGGTGTGTTTTAAAATGAAATATGTGTAAGATAATTAATCTTGACCCTTATTAGTTTTTTTATAGCATTAAATATAGATATTTTGCAATTAAGTTATAAAGCTGTATTAAACGTTTAATAAATATTTTTAAAATTTGTTTGTTTTTTTTTTTCAAATGGCGTACTGTTGGGTAATTTTTACCTATTTATTGCGTGATCTTTATAAACGGTTCATAAACGTTCAAAAAAAAAAATCATATTTACGGCATTACGTTTCATTGGAAACATTAAAAAAAATTGTACGGAAACATTAATTATGATCACATGAACGTTATTTAAACATATATATTGAACATTTTATCAATATCTATCGAAACCTTCTGAAAACCTTGCACTTAAAACATTTAAAAAACGTTTAATAATTTTTTTTTTACATAACCTTTTAGAAACAATAAAAAAAAAAACAACCAACCAAACAAACAGACCAAAAAACGTTTTTTTTAAATATTTTGTGATTGCTGGGATTCACTTCTATAGACCTGTAATTAGCTAAATAATGGCCAAGTTTCACACTTAAATAATATAACGAAGTCCATGCCTACACAAGTTCTCGGTTAGCCTAATTAGTTGTATAGACCTTAATCAAATTCGAGGTGCTTTCATATTCAGCTTAATAATTAGTCTGTGTTACTACGTGATATATAGATGTGCGTGTTTTACATACATGTAAAAATAGTTCAAATAGTTGGTCTTTTTGTTGCTTTATAGCCTTAGAAGATGCAATTGACGATTTTATATCCTTTCCCACATACACAGTTGAGGGTTAAAATAATTGAACTTACCTTCGGCACGAACCCAAAAAACCAATTTGGCGTCCCAAAAGCATCTTTCGCGGCAACATGATAGTCACGTGATCTTTTTCCGCGGCAAAATAAAACGCTAGTGTTACCAGAATACGTACTGAAGAATTAACCGGGATATTTGTCAGTTTTACAATAAGCCTTAATTAAAATGTATTACAGTTTGTATTGTGTTATTAAATCTCGATGTACGTCGTTAACCATTACAACTGTATCCGTGATCATACGTCGAATTCTATAGATAAGCGCATTGGAATTCCTTTTTCAGGCCCGTATTATGCACAGCAACGCAATATACATTAATCGCCATTTTCTGTGCTTTGTGTTATTATTTCAATTGAAAAACGCCAAATGTAAAAGCCGTGACATTTAGGTGCGGGAGAGGCATCTTGCTTATACAGTTCATTACACATTTTGTATAATACTTACGCCTTTTCTTGCTTGCCCAACCCGTGTCTACAGCAACATGAAAGTAGGCCGGTATCGCCTATTTATTACACCAATAACTTTAATGCATTAACCGAAATTATGATTCCCGAAAAAATTATAAAACAAATAAATGATCGATGTCGCACACCGCCAAGTGGGACCCGACAAAGGGTTTCAACCCACAACCAATGCAATACAAATTCAACGTGTTCAATGACAAGAAAGTGAAAATGTTTTATTATACTTAAAAGTCATCGAACTTCGGGTCCTTTATTTTACAGACAAGCAAGAAAGCCAATATTTTCTTCCAAATAATATTTTGAAAGTTCTTCTTTCACATGCTCTAGGGATTTAGAATGTGACTTTTTACCTAAATTCTTAATTGCCGCGGGGAGCAGGGTGTGTCCGGCAATTTCATGGCGAAAGTCTGGGTAGTACATGAAGTATTGGGACTATTTTGATCCCAAGGTCAAGGGTCAGGTCAAAGGTCCAGGTCCCATTCGAAAGGAAAGTGAAATGCCCATCCAAGGTCATGACCTTTGATTTGCCAGGCAGACCAGGGGCCCCACCAAGAGACCGGGGGCACCCGACTCAGTAGATATTTTGGTGACCTTGACCCTTTCAGATGACCTTAACCTACAGGGGTCACGTGGGCCGAGAAGACATTGTGAATGGTCAAGGTTCCATGATACTGACTTTATCTGTTGGGTCCCTAGGCAGCAAAAACCAAAATACTTCTGGGGGCCCTAGCAGGTCAAGGTCACGACTTTTGGTTGACGATTTTAAAAAATGAAGAACAAATGTGGGGTCAGTCTATCGTGTCACCAAATCCTGGCGCGATCGAAAGATATTTTTTGGACAAATTTCCCTACAAAGTCAAACAGCTGAGCAGTGAAGCGATGTGGTCTAAGGGCAGATAACTCGCCCATCCCGAATAGGACACGATGGCCTTGAGGTCGCGGCCACTTAAACTAAATTGACCCCTGGGAGTCTCGTGTTGACCTTGGTTTGACAATCAGAGGTCAAGGTCAAGGTAAAATGACCATTATGCACCATTTTGACCCACTTCCAGTCTCCGTGGAAGGTTTCAAGTTACCACGTGACGCACAAGGGTCGATTTAATGACGATAGCCACAAGAACTAGTTCCGCGGAAGATTGGAAAAAATAGAAAAAAAATAATGATTGAAATAGGACCAATGGGTGCACTGGAGCCACACTGGACCGAGGTTGGGGGCAATGAACTATATGGCTCAGTTTGTGGGCCGTTCTAGCCCAAGGCCACAAGTTTCAGACCTACTGCACATCTGGTTCTGGAATTTGGCCCCAAAAGACAGCAAACAAAGTCCCTGTAGTTGCTTTTTCCAATTCAAAGTTCAGGAAATGGAGCAACGCGTTCTACTTTTGATTATAATAGAAGCAGCAAGGACGAGTGTGATGTTTAGCCACTGCCGCATTAAAGTCCAGTGATAATTAACGTGAAAATTTACACAGAGTATGAACAATGTTGGCCCAATGTTGGTCCAATGTTGGCCAAATAATGAATGGGAATACGTTGGCCATATGACGTTGGCCCGATGTTGGCCGTGCGACACCATCGCTGGCCAACCATTGCCGACATTGGCCCAACGTAAGACTGCTACCTGGGAAATTATTAACAACATTTGATTTTGTCCAGCGAAATTTTCCTCAAATTTACGCACGTATATTATAACCATATAGACCAGAAAATTTTTGAAAAATATACATTGTCTCTAGCGTTATTTCGGCGTATATCATGGTACCTTATTCGATTAATATTTTTCACTAGCCAGTGGCTTATAATAGCCTTTTTTTATTCAAAAAAGTCAGTGTCATTTGGACTATTGAAGATATAAAGCATACGCTATGCTGGATGCTATGAGGGAAACTTTCAATGGACCGTGGCATGTGTTCATCGAAATTCAACTGTGTACACTATACTAAACTTGGACTATAGCTACCTGTCTACGTTAGCTCCGCTGAAGGCCTCTACCTAGGTATCTCCGCTTGAGAACAGATCTAGTAGTTGACCGACGACTTTAGTCGAAAACCCTATAGGAATTGTGAGAAGTTTTTATTCAGCTTCCCTTTAATGGAATTCAATATGTTTATTTAATCTTTGTGTGTAGGTATGTCAGATGTGAAACGTGGTATAACCGTATTACAATACAATTAAAGATATGGGTATGGCGGCCATTTAGGACAGAGATTATTAATTAAGTTGAAGGAGCTTGTTTTTTTTTGTCCCATTTGTACACAACATTGTCCTGCACTAACCAAGCTGCAAAATCTCACGAAACTTTCATGGTCAACACCAGGATCAGTGTACATAAACATATAGTCATGAGAGGAATATGGCTGACAACCCGACACCCGACATCACATCACATTTTAAACAGACAATACGACATTTTCACACAACATGCATTGTTGTAATATTGGGTGAAATTGTCGGATTAAAGTCGTGATGTTTTGATGTCGGTTTGTCGCCTTATGACGGGCGACACCACGACATCACGACATGATACCAATAATAAACGATAAAACGCCTTTGCAAAGCATAAAATATGGAAGTCGGTTGGCTGTAAAACAATGGTTCTCAACCTTTCTTATCCGACGCCCGACGGCTCACCTGGAACACATGAAAAAATAGCGGCACACCTGCTAAATATATATGAAAAAGATCTGAATTTTGCAAAATAAAAACAAGGTAAGGCAGACGGCATACAACCGTTAACACAGACCAGTCATAGACCCTTAGAATGACTCAAACTAAATGAAGAAAAACACAGCTATGAACTTATCAGTGAATATTCAATAGGGATCGTGTGTTTTTCACAATTTTCTTTTTGTGTCGTTCAAAATATCAGGGCACACTTAGGAAGATATTGTATGCCGCGGCACAGTGGTTGAGAATCACTGCTGTAAAGAGTAAGTACATCATGTCCCGTACACGCTACCCGTTGCTACAAGGCTGTAGATAGGCTGAAAGTTTGCTATCTGTACCATATTTCCACCTTCAAGATTGCAGTCATGAAAAAAACAACCGGTAATTGAATTCCGGTCCTTTGTGGGTTTTTTTTATTGTATAATAACCGCGCCATTAAAATCTTTAAATAGTGTGTGGTATGAACCTGCATGGTATATGTTCTAAGTGGACAAGGCCTTGGCTCGCTAGCCTGGAGGTTCATCTCGATTTTCCGGCGTGGTTTCCCCTTGTCAGTGATGCAGAAGGAGGGCCTGACAAGTACAGCTGCCTAGTCGTTCGGATGGGACGAAAAACCGAGGTCCCGTGTACACATTGGAGTGCACGTAAAAGATCCCTTGGCAGTTGGAATTCGATATAAGAGTAGGCCGTAGCGCCGCTGCCCCGGGCAAAATTTCCCTCATTGTTTGACGTATGCCCGTCTTCCATTAGCCAAGGTCAGGTGCAGAAGAGTAGGACGTTAAACCCCATTTCATTTCTGCATGGTATGTATTGTTATATATTATATATACAGAACTAATTAACATAAGTTAAGGCGACACACCTCATTCAAAGGTCCCCATAAACAATAGTTAATGTAATACTTCCATGAGTGTAAATGATATCAAAGAAATGTTACAAACGTGCGCTACGAAAAAAGCCTGCTCTCCTGTTAGCTATCAAAACTTTTCAGCTACGAATATTAAGAACCGTTTTACTTTTCTCATTTAAGGCGTTGCCATGTCTAACCTGTGATAAATTCACAACTAATTTGACTGAAATTTTCAACCTATTCTCTTTTCATTTTCTATTGTTAGCCTACTATACATAAGATAATGATTCCAGATAAAAATAAGTTTTAGTTGGCCAAATAGTTAACTCACTATACCGTAGGCCTATGCCCGAAGGAAAATATCTCCAAGATATACGTTTACTTTTCCGAAGGCCAACTACAAAGGTATAAGAACCCCATTAACTTCCGATATGGCTATAAAATATACCGCAGAAGGAATGTCCCTTTAATGATCTTCGTAACAGAAAGTTTCTTGATCAGAAAATGTATTAATTATTTTAGTGATCTTCGCTAAAAAGCTGTTGTTCGGTATGAGATCACTAAGCCTGCAATAATAATATGGGATATGTACAATATTATTTCGCACAATAATACAGGACGGCATTTAATGTTTTAAAATTACATAAACTACATGTAATGATGCCCTGTGTAATGAAGTTTTATAAGTGATTTCCTTTATGTTGAGACGCAGAAAGATATTAATCAGAGCCTATCGGAGACAAAGCTACATAATATAAACTTTTTGTGGGAAAAACGATACCGTCGACCTACTTCCCCTTTCGAGGCAAATTAAACATGTCTGCTATTAGTGAAAATCAATACGTTTCTATGCTTCAATGAAATAGACAACCCATACCAATTTCTTTTGGTTTTCGTTAAAACATTAACTTTAAATGTTCATTAAAGAATTCTAATCCTCAGAAAATACAAAATTATTCAAGGACCATCAAATTCAATACAGAAATGACCTTGAAGTTTCTGTGACCCCGTAGAAATTCTAAACAATACCCCGAATATTAACTGAACAGGACTACGATTTCTGAAAAGTAGCGAAGACTTTTAAATTGGTGTATTTCAAATTCGAGATTTTGTTTGTGAATAACATTGCAAGATTAGAAATATCCACTGTGGAAGTGCTGTCCGATGTTCCTGCTGTTTGACAAGTTCTCTAATCTGGTTAAAAAATCCAATGTCAGTTACGTTTTGTTATATTCTTATCATTGACAAGTTAGTGTACAATTCAGATTCTAAATGAATTTGTAATATACTAATGTGTTAAAACAGAAATTCTAAAGACAATATATCTTACCTTTTACGTCTGAAGGTATAATCCTAAGAATGAACTATTAAAAATTGAGTCATATATATAGTTTAGGTTATACTGAAGTCTTGCCACAACCCACACACATATCGTAATACAGGGTGAAATATGATTAAAATTGTATCAAAGGCAATTACATGTCGTGTTTTTGTTATCGCGATCCAACTGCACCTAGTATAACTTTAAAGAGACATTCTGTCCGAATTACCCAGTTTACTCCCACTGCTGAAGATTCCGGCGCAGTTGACAAACCATTGGGGACGAGGCTCACAGACTTGGCTTTCCTTTCGCAAATGTTATTTTTTTCAGGAGATGTCACAACGTTATTTGAGACTTGGCGTGAAGTTCGCACCCCTTCCTTTCATTGCACCTACCGACCAAGCTATACTGCGCTGAAGGGAAGAAGGGTTGCTGTATATGGTTAGTCTCGATATGGCCCAGTTGCGTTGAAAGTAGACATAGTTTTGTTAAAAAGTTTTATCTCTTCAGTCATAAGAAACATCAGATTGTTTGCGATATCGCTTAATTATGAAAGCGGACATTAAAATTAAATAATCTTTCATAGAATACAACAAATATTATTATGAACATCCCACCCCCATCAATGTCTGGATTACTGAAAAAGGTGATGAGGAATTTTCAATTCAGTAGATACATGGCACCGGGGTATTGCATGATATGTTATATAATATGTTTCTATAGCGCATTGTAAGACAATATTTAACGATGAAAGGATAAATATTCTTTCACTTATACAGTTAATATGGATTTCCGACGCCTAATACAAGGCAATATCATTCTGTATGACAAAACCATTCGAGGAGGGGGGAACTCATTTGCATAGTTTACATGTCCTATTACAAGTACCTGTATTTAATGAATTTTTTTTTACTATGATAAGATTTATATCTATTTTCATAATGAATTCACAAGATATTTACACATTGAATTGCTTTAGGTTATATCAAAACATGACATATCAAATTAAAGGTTACATATAAAGAGTTGAAGGCAGCACACAAGCAAAAGTATTTTAAAAACAACAAAACAAAATTTTGACGCCAAAATAATTCAAAGCGACCAATTCTAATTTTGGTATGATTATTCAAAGTTTGGATTGGTTTACATTGATATCTAACTGAAATAATATTCCTTGTATAGTTGTTGTTGTTCGTACAGTTTAACGTCCTCGTCCACTGAGGGTGATATTGCAGACAAGTGGTCTTATTCCATTATACTTGGAGCATGTAGTCAAAGTAAACCCCACGAGGTTGAGAATTCGCCTCTATTATTGCCGTGGAGGTTGATTTTATAATAATAAGTATTTACATTAAAATAATACATATTTTTCACTTTTGACCCATGTAACAGATCTGCTGGCCCAGGGTTCACAAAGCATTCTCAGACTTGAGTTGAGAATTTACTCAAAATTGTTCACCTTAATTTTACTAAAACATAGCCCCTTATAATAATTTTGTTGTTTTAATCTATCAAATACAACAATAAGAAACTATGTGAAAAGTTTTGTGTTTCTGGATCAAAGATATTTCTCAAAAACCGTGATTGAAAGTTGAGCAAATTCTCAACTTAAGTCCGAGAATGCTTTGTGAACTTGGGGCTTGGCCTTTTGTGAAGTTAACTCTGTGTAAAGAAAATTTTAATCATATTCAGGGTGCCGACATGGTTCAGTGAGCAAGACATTGGCTCGCTAATATGATCGATCCTGGTGTTGACTGAAAACGTTCATCGGGATATTTGGGCATGCTGCCCCCACCCCCGCCCCTTGTCAGTAGTGCAGGATGGAATGTCTGACAAGGAACAATGTATAGTCGTTCGGATGGCGTGCACGCAAAAGAACCCTTGACCCCCGTGTTGCTGCCCGGGCAAAATTTCTCACACAGCGCACTGTATGGCGTATATCTGAATACATTTTCCGAGCCGGTGCAGAATATTTCATTTCATATTTACTTTCAATTATTCATTATAATAAAAGTTGAATGAAATGTCGAGTTAGATAACTCAATGAAATGTCTCTTTACTGCACAAAGAACACAGTAACTTGAATACATTAGACGGTAAAATATACCTTATACTAACATATATAGTAAGGTGTTTACATACATACTCAAAGGCGAATATAATCTTCCTTTATTAAAACTTGTTCCCACAGCTAGTATAAAGGGACATAGTAGCAATACATCAAAAGTTTTAATTTAGATTTCAAGACACGATTTAACTATTTATATCGGAACATTTATCACAATGTGTGTAAGTTAAATAATGTCGTACTGCACCCTTAAATGGAATATACAGGATAGAAAATAAAATACCAAAATGCACGGAGAGAACTATTAATCTTCTCAAGGTGATTAAAATGAGATCTATTTCCATTCCTTATTTTATATTGTAGCGGAAATATATGCTCTGTACTTTCAATTTACACATCTTTAGGGACAACCAACCTACTCACCTGCTCATCCAGGCCGACGGGATAAAACAATTTTGACATAGTTCCGTTCATAATTCAAAATAGCGGACATTTTATAAACACGATGTTCATCAACATATCCGCTAGTGGACGCAAGGTTTTAAATTTTGCGACGACCGTTATAATTCGTTTTGGTTTACGAACGAAAATAAAAATATCTTACTTAAAGTCCATAAGCGATTCTTAGATAATTAAGTAAATCTAAAGTATTTACGTGTATCACTTGGTAAAAGTGATCATGACCCTTTAATCGATATGAAATACTAAACTGCGGCGATAACATATTAAAGATATTTGATCAAATATTCTCCGTTACAGTGGTGTGGCCCTTCTTTAACTTGAAACATTCTTGAATATATTTTAAGTACAAACCGCTGGAAAAAAGTCACACAATATAATATTATATGGTATATTTACACACATAAATAGTGAAGACAAGGTGTGACGTGTGTTCATCCGATCAGAATTCACGCATTCATTCATACCAGAAGCATGTAAACTATGTCGGCTATGTCAGGCTTCAATTTACAAACAGACAATAGCGTGTCGACAAACATTCGGATAAAAAGTGGTCAGATACAAAGATGGTAGATCGACACAACAATCCTCGTCGAATACAAAGATGACAGGGGTCCAAATACTTGATAATGATCCGGTTCATGGCTTCGCTCGGTATTTTAATTTTATGTTTACAAAAAAACAAGAAATGAAATGGAGTTTAACGCCCTACGGTTCTGCTCCGAATTGTCGAGGGGTATTTTGCGTTCAGGCCAATTGTGTACACGGGACTATGTTTTTTTCGTCCCATCCCGATGTCCGGGCAAAATTTCCCTCGTAGCACACTGTATGGCGTATACCAGTCTGCATTAGCCCACTTTATGAGTAGAACAGTAGGACGCTAACCCCCATTTCATTTTATTTCACTAGGGCATGTTCTTCCTGTTGTTGTACAAGATATTCCAACCTTTCGACTTTGTAATCGAATGACACAACCTATTAGCAACTTTCTGCATTTGTCTGTTATGCCCCAGAACAACCTATTAACCCAATAGTCAAATCAATGGATACGCTGCGTTTTAAATTTTCATTCATTATGCTTTCCTTTGTTTTCTTAAAAAAAGAAAAAAGTGAGTTACTAGGTGTTGCCTTTTGACGGGAGCACTGCGTACACCACACTGATCAGCTACAGTCACTGATAAGGATGACAATGACGCGACTTAATAATCCCCAATATTAACTTTTTTCCTCCGACAAATTAAATTCTTAAACATTTTTTTTATGTATTAGAAAAATAAATAAAGACTTTTAAAGTATATGTAGTTAAAAAATATTTTCTATTTAGTGTAAATGGGTATTAAAATGAGTAAAAGGCATCATTCTTTCCAATGCAGTTACGTTATGATTGACGCCGCGGGATGTAATTGCACGTGTTGAAGACATAAATATTAGAAGACGACTGTCGTAATTCTCTGTGAAATAGATTTTGCGTACACATGAAATAATTTCTTTCTACGTCCAAATTTCCGATGTATACAATTCTGAAGATTTGTCTATCCCAATTCTTGGCCATTTTGTCCTGGAAGTTATTTTGGATGGGATATTTCTTACGCTTAACGGATCGAAATTCTTCACCCGCCCACCCGTCTTGTCGAAGCATAGCCTCGTTCCTTCACTATATTTTTCAAGGAGTCCATAAGACAGTCTGCACCGCGGACCCGGAAAGAGTGTGTGAACAAATGACGCCATATAACACTGTGCAAGTCTGAATTACATTCATTCAGCGTGAACTTTAAAATAAAACAGGGCTAGGAAACAACACCGTCAGCATATGCGAGTCTGACAATTACACGAGGCAGACCACAATTAATTTCCCCGTTGACATCAATGTTAATTCTGGCCTCTTTGCCCACCTCCTTCTTTTCCCAAAATTTTTGTTGGGCTACAGACAAAAGAAAAGATTGTCATGTCTTTGCACTAAAATTTGTGTGAGGTTGACCACCAAAATTTTGGGATACGCAAACTTGAAGAAGCATATTAAAAATATGTCACAGTAGCCAACCTGATAATCCCGTTATCCTTGACCAAAACATCACCAAAAAAATAGGCATTCAAAAGGGCAGAATCAGAAAAGAGAGAGAGAGAATTGCTATAAATAGACGATCGATCTACAATTTGGTTGAGATGGTGAAATGTTATGGTTGTGTCTCCATACATGCACAGTGGAGTTATTTCCCTTTAGATAAGAGACGCGTCTTACTGATCGACTATTTCTTAACAACACCAGGCAGGTTATCCAAAATATTTTAGGTTTGATAGGTAAACAATAAGGTGATGTTTGTATTTTATTGTAAGTGAAGGGTAGTTTACAACTTCAAAGCCAAATTTGTCCGACATTAAATTTATATTTATTGCTGTTATTTGACACAGAATAGTAAGACAGATTCGGAAAAGCGGTGATATCTCAAGAACGAAGGGTCGGGGAGTGCAGATAGACGTCGTCTTCTCATGACCCCAGTACTTCACGCAAAATATGAAATTAATCCAATAAACACTGTAGCTTCTATCGCGTTCACAAGATTTTAGGAAAATGAGAGATAAATCCAGAACGAAAGGTCCCTGAAGGGTCGCCCTCAAACAAATCCGTTAAAGTCTTTAGCCTCTATTGCCGTAACTAGGTTTCGGGAGAAGGTACGAAAGGTTGCTCAACTCGGAAAATCGTCCTTGCATAACTTAAATAGCCCTTGTTGCCTTAACGACAGTCAGACATACGGGCATGGTCGACGACATGATCCGCCTGCACCTAAATTTGATTCTATAAAAAGGATAAAATACAGGAGATGAGGGCTAGAATACCACCAAACAAATGGAACCTGTTAGAAAGAATGCAGTACTTAATATGTGTCACTTAGAATTAAAGGCCTCGATTCAGTTCAATGTCAGTCTTACTCTTAATCCGGCTCTAAAAAGGTTAATTTGTCCGTGTCATTTTTGTCTCAAATAGATATTCTGTACATACACAATGCTGTCAATCTGGACATATTAGTGAATTTTCATCAACAATAAACATGAAAGCCTTTCGATGTCCATCGCTGAGTATAAATATGTATTAAATATGCTTGTATGGGCTATGTCAAATGTATTGACCTGAACGTACGCATGCACTTCATAGCAGAATGTTGCTATATTTATCAGATGATTAAAAGCGAAGATGTGATGTTGTGGGGGTGTTTCATTCGCACCACACGAACTCCCTTTGAACCGACGGTTCGATTGTACATTTACAAATGTATGCGTATCAACCTACTTTATTAACAAGGAAGGTAGATTTAACGGTGAAATATGCTACAACTTCTTTCATGGTATGAGTGATTTTATTTGAGACAAGTTTTTGGTCATACCCCTTTGTGAATGCGGTACATTTTTTGAAAACTTGATACGATGCCTTTGGGTTATGAGAATATGAATACTATCGATGTGACTTTCCATTTTTATACGGCCACATTTTCATGTGGACGTATTATGTCGTCGCCCCTGTCCGTCCGGACGTCCGTCCGTCCACAATTTGTTTGTGGACTCTCTACAGGTCACAATTCTTATCCGATTTTGACGAAACTTGAAATATAGGTTTATCCCCATAAGATCTCGGTTCCTTTCGATATTGGCATGTATCGGATCGGAACTTCATGGATTATGGCCCCTGATTGTACGAAATATCATGTTTTTAGCTTGTGGACCCTATAAAGGTCACAATTTTGAACCAATTGTGATGAAACTTGACATGCATGTTTATAACCCCAAAATCTTGGTTCCTTTCGATATTTGCGGTCATCGGATAGTAACTTCCTGAATTATGGCCCCTGATTGTACGAAAAATCACCCTTTTTAGCTTGTGGTCCCACTGGAGGTCAAAATTATTATCCGATTTAAAAAACCGTTCGATTATATCACCGTTACATGGTAATGAAGGTTGCGTTCAAATTTCGTGAAAATCGGACCAAAATTGACAAACAAAATGGCCGCTGTTTGTACGCGAATAGTGTGAAAATATGTTATATCAAGGTTGTGGACCCTATAGAGGTCACAATTTTGAACCGATTTTGATGAAACTTGACATGTATGTTTATAACCCAAAGATCTTGGTTCCTTTCGATATTTGCACCCATCGGATCTTAACTTCCTGAATTATGGCCCCTGATTGTCCGAAAAATTGCCCTTTTTAGCTTGTGGTCCCTCTGGAGGTCAAAATTATCATCCGATTTAAAAAACCGTTTGATTATATCACCGTTACATGGTAATGAAGGCTCAGTTCGAATTTCGTGAAAATCAAACCAAAATTGACGGACAAAATGGCCGCCGTTTGTACGCGAATAGTGTGAAAATATGTTATATCAAGGTTGTGGACCCTATAGAGGTTACAATTTTGAACCGATTTTGATGAAACTTGACATGCATGTTTATAACCCGAAGATCTTGGTTCCTTTCGATATTTGCGCTCATTGATTCGTAACTTCCTGAATTATGGCCACTGATTGTACCAAAAATCATCCTTTTTAGCTTGTGGTCCCACTGGAGGTCAAAATTATTATCCGATTTAAAAAAACGTTTGATTATATCACCGTTACATGGTAATGAAGATTGAGGTAAAATTTCGTGAAAATCGGACCAAAATTGACAGACAAAATGGCCGCCGTTTGTACGCGATTAGTGTGAAAATACGTTATATTAAGGTTGTGGACCCTATAGAGGTCACAATTTTGAACCGATTTTGATGAAACTTGACATGCATGTTTATAACCCAATGATCTTGGTTCCTTTCGATATTTGTGCATATCGGATTGTAACTTCCTGAATTATGGCCACTGATTGTACGAAAAATGACCTTTTTTTTTTAGCTTTTGGCCCCTCTGGGGTCAGAATTATTATCCCATTTGAAAAAACCTTTGATTATATCACCATTACATCGTAATGAAGGTTGAGGTCGAATTTCGTGAAAATCGGACCAAAATTGACAACTGTTCTTGTCAGGCCATCCATCCTTCATCACTAACAAGGAGAAACCACGCCAGAAAATCTAGATGAACTTTGTCACCCAATGCAGGGATCAAACACCTAACCTCAAGGCTACCGAGCCAGCATCTTACCGACTTAGCAACATGATCCCCAGTCGAATTTGAAGCCTACTGAAATGAACCTTTATAACCCAAAGATCTTAATTCATTTCGATATTTGCACATATCAAATTCTAACTTAATGATGTAGGAAAAATCACTTTCGGTATTGCTTGTTCTCTATCCATCTCCCGAAAATGTGGGCGTATCCTGCCTGGCAGTGCCAGCCTATCTTTTATCTCCCCGTCCCCTTTGCCAAAATCCTTGTGAATGCGATACAAGATACATGACTAATTAAAGATACATTATGGGAGATTTTTATAAGGAATTAGCTATTCTTGCTATAACAGTTCAAAAATAGATGATGACAGAAGAATATATTGAAAATTTCAGTCAAATTACTTTATTCTGAACAACAGTTATCGCCACTGTTATTTTTGACTAGATAGAAATGGTTTGATTGACAGGCGTTAACTCCACCTACATAATCTCGATTATCAAGTAATGTTTTCAATGACTGTGGTAGGCCTACATTTAGCCTATTTGGTTTGAGACGGGGCTGCAGTTCAACTCGTATTACATTTATTTTTTACTACAAATTAGAATTACGACTTTTAATATATAGATAAAAAGAGAAAGTCGGCAACAGAAGTTAAAGTTTGAAAGGAATGGACCAAATCGATGGGGCAGTATTGTAAATAATTGTACTATAGCCGACTTCTTCCGTGGCCTGCATGCATTCTTGTACTTTAGGTAGGCCTACGTAACTCCCGAAGCAGGCGAACAGAAAAAAGTGATCCGATGGGGCTGCAATGCAGCTGGTTGATGTTTATCAATTTCCATAATTTTAATGTAAGCGCAAGTAACAAAAGAGCGACAGCGTGTTGACCTAATTACCTCGCTCAACAGCGGCATCGCGTCATACACTCTATCATTTATAGCCTCGATCTAGGAGTATGACGTCAACATAACTGTAAATCTCCTCTCACGACGCCATTTATAATTAAATCGATCAATGAAATCCTGTTCGAATCCAAGCTCAATCCAGCCATCCGTGAATCTACAGGGTTGATTTTGTGCTTGTTGTTTAAAATTTTATAAAGATCTAAATTTATCATTTCTATGACATCTGACGCCTAAATAAATACTATAGTGTACGTACTATTGACCACAATTTTTCGGCTAGGCAACATCTTGTTGACCTGGCATGAAGAACCGCTGGAGGGGGGGGGGCAGTGAATAAGAAGTTGGCTTTTTAACCAGAGTGTCCCTATTCGAACCCAGTCTTGCCCGAGAAAGACGGAGTTGGCAATGGACAAAATCGTTAGGACGATAAACAAGACAGTGGTCCCGTATGTACACATATGCGCTTACGCAAATAACCCCTGCGATTTAGAATTTGAAATAAGAGTAGTCCGTAATACCACTGTATGACGTATGCTCGTCTTCATTAGCCCAGTCGGCGTAGAATAGTAGGATGTTAAACCTCATTTCATTTCATTTCGAGACCGGAAATATATTAAATGCTCGTTCAAATTAATTCCATCGATCCCTGTTTATTTGTTATGATGGAACGTAATATCATCCACAGTCTTCCACATTGAAAACACGAATTATTTGTCAATTTAATTCAACATTGATGTTGTGCTCTTACCCGGAAAAGCCGTGCATCTGATATCCAATATTGAAGACAAAATAAACATTTTACCATTGGTAAATGAATCGTGTACCATAATATGTTTCAACGCCATTTTGTAACAAGGGACTCGAAGAACGAGGCAAGACATATTCCACAAGTCATTTTAAACGGTTGCGCTATATTCTGATCTGAAGAGCATGTGCGATAAATACTTTCAGTGTAGACTAGAATAACCAGACACTACAAATAGCAGCCATTCGATTGAGATTTCTGGCGTATTTAGCCAAGCATGTATTTGAGAGAGAGAGAGAGAGAGAGAGAGAGAGAGAGAGAGAGAGAGAGAGAGAGAGAGAGAGAGAGAGAGAAATGGAGTTTAACGTCCGCTCGACGCAAACTAGGTCGTTTTGGGACTAACATATGGTTTGATTTTATTTCTTTCAATAATTCGCTTGAGCGTAGGGGTCTTTAGCAGTGGGAGGAAACCGGAGTGCCCGGAAGAAACCCACGCCCCTATCTCCATGCCACATACGCTCACACCAGGGATCGAAACCACAGCCGCAAGCCAGAGGTGACCGGCCAGCTAGAGGTCGAAGCGCGGCACTTTAGACCAAACTGATCCCGCAGTAAATATTCGCTTGGCCGCTACAATCACTGATAAGCATGACATCGACGAGGCTTAATGGGTTCGGCATATTAACTTTTTTACTCCGACAAATTAAATAAATAAAGACGTTTGAAGTATTTGTAGTTAAAAAATATTCCTATTTAGTGTAAATGGGTATTAAAATGAGTAAAATGCATCATTTTGCCCGAAGCAGTTAGGTGTTATGTAAACATTACACGAGCCGTTGAGCCAATGACTGGCGCCACGTGCAGTGGACAGTCATCTGTTACAGAGATAATTCGTAAGTAATTCTCTGTGAAACAGATTGACTCTAGACCACTAGCCCCCCCCCCCCGCATGTATTTGAAACTAGAGTAGAAAACACAAAGATTGAATGTAAATCAGTTTATTTACATTCAAATTACATTATTGTTGCGATCCAATTTGTGTCAATTTCAAGGTCCCAAATAATAAGCGATTTAGCGCCTTTAACATTGCATTCTGTCTTATACGCGCATCGTTACTTTTTATGTAAAATATTTATTTTAGAGGAGAAAATATTTTTTTCCTTATTTTTGTTTTATAGAATTTGAAGTAGAATCTGGTGTGCCTTCATTCAAAACTATCAGGATGAGATATTTAGGCCAGATTATATGCAAAATATGGCGCCAGTCAATAAAACCCGGTGTGTTATCATTTCCAAGGATATTGCAAATGTCACTTCTTTAGACTCTTGGTATTTCTAGATCTCTTTCAACCAATGGTCTTTGTCTCAAAATGGTAAGTAGCTTTTATTAATAGTGAGTGAGGGGGACTGCACCACACACAAACAATTAAACAAGACAAATCTACAGACAAGACACAATATACAAACATCACAAACAACAAACATACAGTCCAGATAAAGTGAATGGGTCCGGGGGCTAGCCATAAACGTGCACTGCGTTGTAGATCCCCGTACCTGTAGGGATACAGACTTCACTGAAACAATAAAGGAGTATTTCCCAAACCCTGTACAATGAGGTGAATTTTACCGTAAGGTGGTGACTTAAGATTTGAGGTGAATTTTACCGTAAGGTGGTGACTTAAAGATACATTATGGGAGATTTTAACAAAGAGTTGACCATTCTTACTATAACAGTTCAAAAATAGATGATGAAAGACGAATATATTGTAAATTTCAGTCAAATTACTTTATTCTGAACATAGTTATCACCACTGTTATTTTTGACTTGAAATGGGAGTTAATTGTATGTTCACCTTTTACGGGAATGGGCGATAGTTTGATTGACAGGCGTTAATTCCACCGACATAATCTCGATTATCAAGTAACGTTTTTAATTGCTGTTGTGCCGTTAGCTTATTGGGTTTGAGACGGGGTTGCAATTCAATTCGTATTACATTTACTTTTTACTACAAATTAAAAATAAGACTTTTGATATAAGAAGAGAAAGTCTGTAATAGGATTTAAAAGTTTGAAAGGAATGGACCAAATCAATGACGAAGCATTAAAGATACATTATGGGAGATTTTTACAAGGAGTTAGCCATTCTTGCTATAACAGTTCAAAAATAGATGCTGAAACAAGAATATATTGAAAATTTCAGTCAAATTACTTTATCCTGAACAAAGTTGTTACCACTATAATTTTTTACTAGAAATGGGAGTTAAATTCATCGACACCCTTTTCCCATTATGGCCGATTGTTGATTGACAGGCGTTACCTCCACCTATATAGTCTCGATTATCAAGTAATGTTTACAATGACTAGTACTGATAGCGTATTCGGTTTGAGACAAAACTGCAATTCAATTCGTATACATTTATTTTTTACTATAAATTAGAATTAAGATTTTAATATATAGATAAGAAGAGAAAGTCTGCGATAGGATATTAAAGTTTGAAAGGAATGGGCCAAATCAACGAGGCCGTATTGTCAATAAATTATAATAAATAGCCGACTGCTTGCGTTGCCTGCGTGTACTCTTTTGTACTTCAGGTAGGCCTAAGCGACTCCCTAAGCAGACGAATAGAAAACAGTCCGGAAGTATGATGACGTCAACGTCACGGAGAAGCCCCGCCCACGACGCCATAGTGATTAAATCAGTCAACGAAATCCTGTTTTAATCCGAGCCCAATCCAATCCATCCGTGGGTCTACAGAGTTCATTTTAGGGTTGTTGTTTAAATAAAGATCTAATTTATAATTTCTATGACTTCTGAGGCCTAAAGGAAGACCGGCAAAAGTCTGTTTTTGCTCTCCCATAATGTATGTTTAACTATACATAATTATAGCCGACTTCTTGTTAGCCTGTGTGCACTCGTGTACTGTAACTGGTAGGCCTACGTGACTCCCGAAGCAGACAATAGGAAACAGTGATCCTATGGGGCTGGAATTCAACAGGGGTGATGTTAGCTGCGATGTTTATCAATTTCCATAATTTTATCCTAAACGAGTAAACGCAAGTGACAAAAGAGCGTATAATACCGACATCCAAACCAAACTCCCAATTTAACCAACAACTAAACATAATATCAAGGTCGTATTGATATTATTTAGACAGAAGACATGTCCGTCGGTTTAAGTCATCACACGGTCTCCAGGAATTTAGAGATGTTTAGATGTCATTTGTTCAGGCCTCGCTCAACAGCGGCCTCGCTTCGTACATTCTCTCATTTAGCCTCGATCTAAAACGTAACGGTTAATTTCCGCTCACGACGCCATTATTTATTATTAAATCAGTCATTGAAATTCTATTTATTAAATGCATGCCGAATCCAAGCAACCCGTGGGTCTACAGAGCTGATTTTGTGCTTGTTGTCTAAATAAAGATCTAATCTATAATTTCTATGACATCTGAAGCCTAAATAAAGACTTGCAATAATCAGATTTAGCTCTTGCATAATGTATGTTTAAAATCAATTTCTCACAATATCGACTCACTGTGTAAATGATGCGAATGAGATTGCCAGAATTGCAATGATAGCAGAAAGTATGTATGCATTCGGTACAAATATATTTTGAAAAAAAAACCTGCTTGGTAATGTTTGGTATTGTAAGGCCTGCACAGCACACAATCGTCCAATGCGTACAAATATCACCACTAAGAACTGTTTTAAATCTTTTTGATAAATGAATAAATTGCTAAACGTCTAGGAATATAAGTGTGTTTATCTCAGGAATAAGTTTTGTTGGTCCAATATACAACAGACAAATGATTGTTTTATGATTATACTGAAGGTTTTCGATTGTCTATATTTTGCATCTGAATGTAAAGGGCATAAGAGTAAATAATGTTCGGGATCTTCAAAGTTGTGACCACGGAAGCAAGCAGGGCTATCAACGACGTGTCTGAGAAATTTATGACCCAGTAGATTTCAGCAAGTAAATCTGAATATACAGTCTATTATTTGTAATTTTCTTTGTCCTAGATGGAAGATGGAAGGACTAAACGTTGTCTCTTGCCAGGCCCTCTGTTCTGAAGCAGACAAGGCGGGACAAACCCAATCTTCGAATCGAAAACTCACCACTATAACAAACCTACTGTTTGAGTCCTGGTAAATAATAAACGGATTTCTTCGATTATGAACAAACTAGTTAACTTTGGTTATTATAAACTTACATGTGTGTTTAAAATGAACTCCCGTTAAATAAAATCCATTGCACCACTAAATGTCCCAACGTATAAAAACAGTTCTCTCTTGAAAAATTGAAATCCCACAAACTTTCTGTTAAGAAAAATATCAATATGGCAGCTGGTTACGTCACACCTCGGGAGATATCACTTTGTATTAGGGGTGACAGCATAGGTAATGTGGCATTTATACGTCATTTCTTTGGTTTCTTTGGTCTTGACTCGGCATTGAGTTTGAGCGTTCGCACACATAACAACCTGTATTTTTTAAAATTTGTTACCGACTTAATTATTTGATTTGCGGCTCGAATGGGATAATTTTCTTTTTAACACGCATGAGGAACAAAAATAACTACATTCTTTTCACGGGCCTTAAATATTACCCATCTTTATAATATGGTATGATAATATTATTATTTAACATATAGGCCTATGCAGGCCATTTACAATTAATGTTCCGCTTCTTACAGGGTGTTACTGACTTATCGGCATTGTATACGCCACCCAATGCCATTAGGCACTTAGAACGCTGCCGCAACACGCTTAAAAATGTCACTGAAGCGGTTATTATTTGATCGAAAGAATGAGATCAAATTAATAATACACGCAGAGTCCTCAGACACTTCGGAGGTATGCTTCGTGATCCGTGTTAAACTGTTTATAACATAAAGAAGATAGGATATTAAAATTTATATTTTATATATGACTGTATTTTTACGAGTATCCGTGCAATCAGTGATTCTTTCATTGTGAATAAAATTTGATAGACTGGCGATCAATGGTTTCAGTATAAAGCTCCTATGTAATTGCCTTCAATTGATATTTTCGTCGCCCAAACTCAAACGATCGTAATGTTGGCGCTTTGCTTTGAGTATAGCACGTGGTTGCCAAAATATGCGTCAAATTTAAACAACCTCGCTTCAGTGTGTTGGATTCGTCCAATATGTGACGAAAACAATGTTATTATCCACTCTGTCGAAATAACAAGTAAATATTCAAATTTTTCAAGAGAGAACCGTTTTTGTTCGTTGGGATTTTTAGTGGTGCAATGGATTTTATTTAACGGGAGTTCATTTCAAACACACGGGTAAGTTTATGATAACCAAAGTTAACTAGTTTGTTCATAATCGAAGAAATCCGTTTATTATTTACCAGGACTCAAACAGTAGCATAGTCATAGCCTTGAACACCCGACAATACACCTAAATACGTATATTTATTAGATTACGCTTACTGGTCGGTTAATCATGTATAAAAAGTTGTATTAACATATTATACTAAATGATCTAGGCATAGAATAAATATTTAAACTGAACAGTCATGTTTTACTTGTACAATAATTCAAAATAATCGTGGACCAGAACAAGGCGTTGTAATCATACTGTAGATGCATCCTGATAAATACCAATCGAATGCGGATTAATATTAGTTTTTATGCATTATCCCTTTCGGGCCCAAGTGGTTAAGTTTTAAAATAATTTCTTGTTTTATGGTATTTTATAGATGCTTTGGGTTTGGTTAGAGTATCCAAAAAATTATTTTTAAGTTTTACAAATTTTCCTGACGTGGGTGGGGGTGGGACTTGTACGTCCCGACGGGCGGTAAAGGAGTAAATTATTTTCAATATAAAAAAGACAAAAAAAGTTTTAATTATTCTTAAAATCGGTATTTTCACCATAACTTTAATCAGCAACACTAAACAGACAATTCAAACAAAGAAAACTATATTCTCTCAACAATTTGAAGCAATAATCCATAGTTAAATTCAATCAACTAAAGGCGTAAACAATTTTAACTTGAAATACAAATGTATAGCTTATTTCCAACCGCGCCATCAAAATCTTCAATACAATTGCTTGATTAATTACAGCATAAGAATATATTACATTTAACGGATTTGCTCTAGGGCGAGATTCGACGTTTTTCTTAGAATAACCCTCACACCGACCACGATTTTCTGAAAACCTATATCATTTTACAGACCAGTTGTTATTTAAAATCTCTTTGGCATCTATATAAGGGATAAATTCAGACATATTAATCAATTTGCAAAGGAAAAGTCATATAAATTTGGAAAAAACGCATTGGTACTTCAGAGTCCCAGGATGTAGAATAGGGCTGACGGGACTGATACGTCCCACCGAAAAAAAATATGACAGTAATTGCAAATATTACCGGTTTTTTATATAAACTTTATGAAAGGGTTTTGCTATGGATAGAGTTTCATGAAAAAAATTCACAATCATTTTACTTACTATAAACTTTCTCTGTGCATTCAAACATGCACAAAGATTTTTCATACAAAATCATCAATGTGATTTTGTGTTTGACATTGAATTGCCACTCTACAATTTTTTTTGCCCTAAGACTGCACTACTTCAACCCAACCGTAGACCTACCTAAAACTGACTTATAATGAAATACTGAACATAATCCACATATGCATTGCAACATTGTATTCACTATATGATGGGACATGAGAGTCCCGTCGGGCCAGAAATATGGCGGGGGAAAGCGGCAAAAACCTAATGTTATGTAGAAATGTCTAATTCAAAACACACATGTAACATAATGCCATACCAAATACCTAAAACGCCTAATGCAAAAAACAAAATATAAGAAACCTCTAATACAAAATACCTCATACGTCTATTGCAAAAGACAAAATACAAGAAACCTCTAATACAAAATACATATAACCTCTTATGCACAATTGATTTTACAATCTGAAACATCTACCATAAGCATTAGATGACATATCTCTCATGCATTACTTACGTTTCTCCACTGAATTATCTTTATTTAGGTCAATGTCAAGGTCACCGAACACAACTTGGCGACCTATTCGGCTAGCGAGCTATTCGACCGATCCAGCTGGCAACCTGTTAAGACAACAGTCGCCCAAACTCATCTATCTTCGAAAAAAATTCCGGTCTATCTTTACATATAGAATATTGAAAAATTGGCTATGTTCAGGTTGAGAGCGCGCCCCTTTAATATGATTGTGCCTACTTTTATTAATAATATTTAGAAAGCTTACTGAATTACCATTCAGAAAATATATAGCTGGATGCTCAGAATTTTGTACGATGGTCCGAATTTCGACTCGGAATATTACCGTTCTTTCATTTTAAAATATTGAAAAATTGGCTATGTTCAGGTTGAGAGCGCGCCCCTTTAATATGACTGTGCCAACTGTAGATGCATCCTGATAAATACCAATCGAATGCGGATTAATATTAGTTTTTATGCATTATCCCTTTCGGGCCCAAGTGGTTAAGTTTTAAAATAATTTCTTGTTTTATGGTATTTTATAGATGCTTTGGGTTTGGTTAGAGTATCCAAAAAATTATTTTTAAGTTTTACAAATTTTCCTGACGTGGGTGGGGGTGGGACTTGTACGTCCCGACGGGCGGTAAAGGAGTAAATTATTTTCAATATAAAAAAGACAAAAAAAGTTTTAATTATTCTTAAAATCGGTATTTTCACCATAACTTTAATCAGCAACACTAAACAGACAATTCAAACAAAGAAAACTATATTCTCTCAACAATTTGAAGCAATAATCCATAGTTAAATTCAATCAACTAAAGGCGTAAACAATTTTAACTTGAAATACAAATGTATAGCTTATTTCCAACCGCGCCATCAAAATCTTCAATACAATTGCTTGATTAATTACAGCATAAGAATATATTACATTTAACGGATTTGCTCTAGGGCGAGATTCGACGTTTTTCTTAGAATAACCCTCACACCGACCACGATTTTCTGAAAACCTATATCATTTTACAGACCAGTTGTTATTTAAAATCTCTTTGGCATCTATATAAGGGATAAATTCTAGACATCCAACTAAATATATTCCGAAAGGTAATTAAATAGGCTTTCTAAGTATTATCAGTAAAAATTGGCACATTCATATTAAAGGGGTGCACTCTCTTCCTAAACATGACCAATTTTTTAAAAAAGATAGACCGGAATTTTTTTCGAAGTCCGAAAGACCCTTTTAATATGATTCTGCCAACTTTTACTATTAATATTTGCAAAGCTTATCCAATTACCTTTCAGAATATATATAGCTGGATGGTCAGAATTTTGTACGATGGTCCAAATTCGGACCAGCTAGAGGTCGAAGCGCGGCACTCTAAACCACTAGGCCATCCCAACCCCCCACTGACTTCTGGGGAGTCCACGAGCTAAACAGGGTCCACAATCAGAGGCCAAAATTCAGGATGTTACGCTCGGATATGCGCGACTATCGACAGGATCCAAGATCGTTGAGATAGAAACATAAATGTCAAGTTTCATCAAAATCGGATCACAAAGGTTGGCCATTTTGTCCGGCCATTATGGTTTAACGCTGATATATTTTTAAACGGGTTTTTAAATTGGGTAGAAATTGTTACCTCTAAAGGGACCACATGCTAAAAACGCGATTTTCGTACAATCACGGGCCATATTTCAGGAAGTTACGATCCGATATGGGCGAATATTAAAAGGAACCAAGATATTACTCGAATTATAAACATGTATTTCAACTGATTCATTTGTTTCATTTCTTGTTCAGTCGCTTTTACTGTCAGTGATAGAATATCTCTCCAAATAAGGATGCTTAGGGTTATTATTTTTCAGACATTTCAAACTAATCTATGAACTTTGTTTACATATAGAAGCGAATCGTACGCAAACCCGAATTTTCGTACAATTCAATTCATATGGCATCTAGAAAGGGCTGCTGCTGAAAATCAAAGAGATCAAAGGTGTATTGGCCAATATTGTTTCCTTTTGTGTTTTTACAACCGGAAAGAATCTGGTCTTTTCAGTAGATAGCGCCCGGTTAGAGATCGTTCCTATCCGACGCTTTGAAGCGTCTATTCTAATCCTGTTTTGGAATCCTTACCTTCTATTTGTTTCATTATCTGTCGCCAAAAGGAATCATTTTCCGCCACATCTAACACAAATTTTTAATACTTCAACACTACTTTAAAGTAGAATTTAGCTGATCAGGCCATGGGCTTTGTAATGCTCAGTAAGAAATCTCAACACACTAAAATTATAGTAAATAGAGTAGTGTATAATAACCTTTAACTAATAAATATGAGAGATCTAGATTTTAATTTATTTTTTGAAAGAAAGGATGATATATAAGTATATTAACGTGGGTGTTACAAGATTTAGTGTTAAAATTATATCGCCATTGTGCCACTCCAATCTAAACTACTTTCTGATCAGGCCATGGGCTTTGTAATGCTCAGTAAGAAATCTCAACACACTAAAATTATAGTAAATAGAGTAGTGTATAATAACCTTTAACTAATAAATATGAGAGATCTAGATTTTAATTTATTTTTTGAAAGAAAGGATGATATATAAGTATATTAACGTGGGTGTTACAAGATTTAGTGTTAAAATTATATCGCCATTGTGCCACTCCAATCTAAACTACTTTCTGACTAATTATCCAGTTATATTAACAAAAATATCTCGAACTGTCCGACCCTCCCTGTAAAGCCCATACGTCCATGTTTAAGGAAGACAACCACATAAAGAGTCCTATACAGCTACACAATACTTTAATAAAACGTGGATTGGTCCCAAGGTCATGATACCAACCTAATCTCCAGTGATCAAGACGGGAGGTTAAATTACCAATAATCCAAAGTCAGAATAAAGCGATCTTTAACGGAACACAGGGTTTTTTGGCCAGTCTTCTAACAAGCAATGACAACTGACTCGTGGTTCAGTATTGATGGAATGACGTAAGTCTTTATAAAATATAATTGAGCTCAAGTAGGTCCCGTCGCTCATTTGTCCTCCCATGGGCAGATAACCACATCTTATATATCCACCAGCTCGTTCTATTGATCGGAGCATTGCTTTATTATTGCTAAAACAGTCTGCATATATTGCCACGAATCCTAGGTCTGTGGCGAAATTCTCGTAAATCTGCAAACAAAAACCACCTATTCCTTTTCTGCGTTCGGATTTATTAACTATGCCTAACACGTCGGCTACTTTCGTTCCGCGATAAAAACTGCTATTAGTAATTATAAAGCCGGCGATCAACTTATCTGAAGCTTTCTTCGTGACAGCGAATGGAAATCCTCCTTTTATTTCCCGCCTGAATGCATTCTCACTGGGATATTCATTAATCCCGAATCCCATTCCACACTCGGCAGCTTCCTGAGTCATCGCATATGTTTCTGATATCTGACCGTCCGTCATGAAATCAATGCCTACTTCCTCACCATCGGGAAGTGTCGTAAGGAGAGGAACTCTGAGTGGAACTCGAATGGCTTGTTGCAACATCTCGTTGTTCGAAGATTGGTGATCAACTAAAAAGATACCAAAAACGAATGCAATATCGTAATTAAAAAAATGGCAGTGCCCGTTTTTCGACATTCGCCAATATCAAAAAAAAAAAAAAAAATAAAGGAGGAAGAGCATTTTGTATGCGAATCCACTGCTCAGACATCCTCATTGATGATATTTTTACTTCGTTTTAGAAAACGTATTTAATCAAACGTGTTTTGTGGACATTCTGTAGATATACATGTACATCCATCACATGTGCTTTTTTGAGATTTAAGTATGAAAATCGAAAAACGAGTAGCTGATCGTTGTTCGAGATTCGCCAATATCGAAAACGAGCTGGTTGTTTTTCGTTATTCGACAATATCGAAAAATGAAAATCGAGTTAACTTCACACTGCCATAAAAAATGACAGATTTATACCAGAAAATATGGTCACTGTTAAAAAAAACAGATGTTGTCATTTGTTCTGGAAAATTGCCAGAAAACCATGATTTGTTCCTGCAGAGATCTTCGTGAACAGCTAACTAAACCCTACAAATTGTCGACGAAGCAGTTATAGACAAGGTCGATGGGTCCATTGACAAGAACTCAATCGAATACTTGACCTAAAGCAAAAGTCGGCTTCTTAATAATGTTTATAAAACTACTTACCATTTTGTATACCAAGACTTTTGGTTGAAATAGAACAAAGAATATTTCTACTAAACTTCTGTAGAATTGGCATTTGTGATATCCTTAAAAATGATAACACGCCTGGTTTTATTGTCTTCGGCCACATTTTGCAAAGAACCTGACCTACAAATCTCATCCTGATAACTCTTAATAATACCAAAGCTAGATTCTACTTTAAATACTGAAAAATAAAGCACGAATATTTTTAATGATATATAGAATAGTTAGTTTAGTTATAAATTCGAATAAGATCATTTATTCCGTCATAACAAAAATCCAATAATGTACGAGTATTAAATATATATGAGTAGGTGTTGCCTTGTCGAAAAAACATGAACCATGACCCATGTTGCGGTTTTCATGCGTTACGCTGGAGTGTTTTACGGTATATTATATTCAAAACATGAAGATATTTATAGTATTGGAGGTGTGCGAATGGTCAGCACGTGCGCGCTGTATCATAAGGCCTGTCATTGAGTCAACTGGCGTGGTTTCGAATGCCCAGTTGTATGTGACAAGGAGTAGGGTCTCCTGCCAACCTTGTGGGGTTTCTCCGGGTCTTCCAGTTTCCTCTCACTGCTAAAGATCCATACGCACAAGCGAAGTATTGAAATAAAATTAAACCATGTCAGACACGAAATGACCTAGTTTGTGTCGAGTGGCCGTTAGACCCCCCCCCCCCTCTCTCTCGCTCTTGTACATGAATGGCAGACAGTGTATTTTGATGTTCTGTATACACAAGGGCCCATTAAGATTATCGCACTGCGACTTGTAGACCCGTTTGCCGTGCATGTGTTTTTGCGGCGTTTCCGACGGCGAAAAGTTGGTCTAATCCAAATGTAATGGGACCATTTACATGTAACCGGCGGAAAGAGGCCCGTGATTGTGGTTTAGGACAATAAATAAACTAAGTGGTCACTCACTGGGTCTCAGAGGATTCACATCAAAATTAGCAGGGGCTGTTAGATTTGTTTGTTGGCTCTTGCCGGGCCCGTATCTACAGGGGGGCGCGGGGGGGCATGGCCCCCCCGCGTGAAATGCTCGCCCCCCCGCTCAGAATTTGCTAACAATCATTAAAGTATACACAGTTCCTTATATTAATCTAAAAAGGCTATTTTTTTTTTCGTTTGAATACTTTTTTTAAAATGCTTATTAGACGCCTAGGTAACTACATAGCATGATGATTACAACAGTCTGTTAGAATGACCTTTCCGAAAATTTTCTCAAAATGTTCGCCCCCCTACGGAAAGGTAATGCCCCCCTGCTTAATGGTGTCTAGATACGGGCCCGGCTCTTGCTGGTAATAAGTTAAAAGGGTGTAATTTAAACCACCCTGTAATTGCAGCTTTATAGGCATTGCACATTCAATTTCTCACAGTTGTATATTTAGAATTACTGATTCTATCACTGGGAGACATGCACGATGTCCTTGGTACGATAATATGGTAAAATTTGTTTGTTATATAAAGTCATGCCTACTTGTTCATCCCATGTCAAATTTCTTCTACAGACTTTTTTCGGTTCACAGATTTAAACCGAATATCTTCTTTGCTCCGTTCTCTTCCACATAGACCTATGAGGTTAAGAAGTGACGTATTTATTTATCGCCTATCAACCAAAATGATCTCAAATGGAAGCTTCCATTCAATGAAAGGGGTGATAGGATGTGTCATCATAATAAGCGGAAAAGGCATTGCACTGTTTTAATATACAATCTACCTTTGTAGATAATAAAGTAGTCCTAAGCACTTACATTCATTAATTTACAAATAAGCAGTGGATTTAAAATGGTTCTGACAACAACACCCACCTCACCACCACCACCTTCGATTTTAATTATCAAAACATTGACATTTTTCTGAGAAATGTTTGTACCGGTCTGGTGAACTGATCTGACATTGTCCGTTCGAACCTATTTAATACGTATTGATGGTCATCCATGGGCAACGAAGTGCATTAAGGCGTACTGTTGTTGGGTAGATACTGACTGCATTATGTATATTGATTTTTATATAGTCTGTCAACCAGAATGAGAGAGAGAGAGAGTGAGAGAGAGAGAGAAAAGGGGGATGGGTTTAACGAACACTCGGCATAAACTAGGTCATTCCTTGACTAACGTAATATGGTTCAATTTTATTTCTATATTTCGCATGCGCGTAGGGTTCTTTAGCAGTCGGAGGAAACCAGAGGACCCGGAATAAACCCGGGGTTAGACAGGCGATCCTCCTCGTTATCACGTACATCCGTGGACTCGAAACCATCGCCAGTTGACTCTATGACAGACCTTATGATACAGCGCGCACACGCTAAGCATTCGGCCATGCACTCCTGCATTGATGAAGACGGGTATACCAATTTAAGGCGTAAATCGGGTCATTTCGGGACTAACGTATGGTTCAATTTCATTTCAAAAATTCGTTTGCGCCGTGGAATGAAACTGGAGGAATAACTACGAGGGTGGTGAGGTGACCATTTCCCTTATCACGCACCAACGGGGTATCGACTCAACGCCTCATGTGCATGACATACCTTATAATCCAAAACCCACCCCCTAGACCATTTTTTAAAAAAAAAAAATCGTTTCAGAAAGAAAAAAGATAAAAAATAAAAATAAAAGATATTTAAATAAAAAAATGTTATTATAATAAATAAAAAAAGATAAAAAATAAAAATAAAAGATATTTAAATAAAAAAATGTTATTATAATAAATAAAAAAAGAATTAAAAAATATCATTTATAAAACCAAATTTTAAAAAAAAAATTATCTATAAAGAAAAAAAATAAAATCAAAAAATATTGTTTAAAAAATAATTTATAAACAAAAAATTGTTTTAAAAATAATTTATATAAAAAAAAAAATTGTTTTAAGAATAATTTATAAAAAAAAATATTGTTTTAAAAATAATTTATAAAAATAAAATTAAAATAAATATAAATTTTTAAATGAAAGAAGAAAGGTAAAAATATCAAAATTTCATACAAATAATATGTATGTGCTATGGCAGCCATAGTCCACCAAACATAACTTAAATCAATATGGCGGCCTTCAGGGAGTTTCAGAGAGCGAAATCATCTCGTAATCAGTATGTTTTAGTTTTGGGAGAATAAAACATTCTTTTTTTTAAAATTCTTCAAACACAATGTGGTTATATACAGGCGAAATGCGCCGACAAAACGTACTTGACAAAATACAAATCCACAAATGGTATTTTTCATATGGTGTCGGGCATTTATTTCAAAAGGAGGCCAAAAATGTCATTTTCCACATGTGACTCTTGATAATCTCGTAAGATATGACTTTTATTAAATTTCGATGGTTGAAGATGAATTTCGAAAATCCAATATGGCAGCAATACAAAATCGAATCCAAAATGACGGATTTAAAGCTAATCGTCATTTTTGTCTGTTAGTCATGGCTTATAATTAGATGGAACCACGGACCGTCTGATCACTGGGCCAGCGTCCGCGGCTCCCTTATTTTAAATGTAAATCTGCGTTCTTGAGATCAGATCGTGTATTGCACTATGCTGTTTGTGTAGCTGCACGGAATTATCTCGTTTAGATGGTTTAAGCTCACTCTCACCAAAAAACATGCCAGCTTCTATACTGGACACCAAGCCTGGTCGTGTTGTTTTGTATCATCACACTTTCTCTCTCATTAGCTATTTCCTCAGTGTTTTCAATTAAGTGCCATCGAAGTTTGCGTTGGGATCCTATGCAATCCCAGTGATATCGAGCATTAGCCGCGTGAAGGGTACCCATTACCCCATGGATCCCCACGCTTCTTACAGTGATCTAAATGCTCGGGTCTTCGATGTGCATGCTGTGACAATATAACGGCAAATAACAATAAAATTTTCATAACTTTACTGTTCGCGTTAACGACAACATGAATTATGACACAAAAAATCTCTTGACTTGCAAGGGTTGTCAAGATTTCTACATGGGGAGACGGGCAACTCATCTACGGGATAGAGTACGCAATCATCGACGGATTGTAATAATGGTATGGGCCCTTATTTGTAAATATACATATCTTTAGATTTGCGAAATCCTTAAAAGTTATAACTTATATTTTCCCTTTTTTTTCAAATGAAAGTCGATGACATGGCGAAAAGAAAATTAGTTGAGACAGCACGTTAGACAGTGGGAACACATGGAACACATGATACAGTGCGCCGCAGAGAACATCCATTGCCGTGGACCCAAACGTAGACCGTTCCCCAAACCTCGTCATCGACGTGAATGTCTACAGTTTACCCAACAACACCAGAACTGGCGACACAGACAATGGATAACTGTTATGTTCACAGATGAGGGTCGGTATTGCGTATCAACTGCAGGTGGCAGGATCAGAATATGTCGTCGACGTGGCCAGCGTTCTTCCGTGTCATGGAACGAGGCCCATGGGGTGGTCCAAACATAATGGTTTAGGGTGGAATCGGCCTGAATCAGAGAGTGGGTCCTGTGGTGTTCCAAAATCTTGGTCCGGGGAGAGGAGGTGGCATCACAGCAGTGCACTGCATTGATCAAGCCCTCAGACCTCACGTCATAACACGTCATCGAAACAACGTTTTCCAGCATGCCCAAACCACAAGACTTACTTGGAACCTTCTAAAGAAGAACGGTGGCAACGTTATGCACTAACCAGCCCTTAGTCGGGACATAATCCCGATCGAACAACTTTTGAATGAAAATCAGAGGAGACTTAATAACGTCGAACCGAGACCAAACACAGCCGATGCATTGCGCCCGGTTTTTCCGAGGGTGTGGTTCCAGGTGCCAACGGCGTCTGGCCCACTCCATCTACAAACGCCATGCTGCTGTTATTGACTCCCGCGATCGATAGACAGACTTTGTACAGACTCTTAAACCTTCTCGTAATGTCTTGGAATTGTGATTATCTAATCACTTATGTGTCAAAGTATTGTTCACAAATAATTGTTTTGATCCATTTAATCTTTGAGACTGGATAGAGCAATAAACTATAATATATACTTATGGAAAACAGCTATATTTATTATTTAAGGAACTTTAATCTTTTAAGAAACATACGTACATACTAATTATTTGACGTCGAACTGGGTTTATTAACGAATGAACATAATACCACAAATAATGATATTGAAATCGTAAATAAAACTCCAATTACAAATGATCTATTAATAAATAATTGAATATATAATATTAGCATATATTATGTGACCAAATGTAATTGTAAGCTGTTTCACATTATCATATTATGCATAAAAGAACATACATTACTCAATAAGCTACTATAAAGTATTAGCACACTATGAGATTAAGTGTAGGTAACTATTCATTTCACATAATGATATTATGCATAAAATAAACATTCATACTTAATGAATTATTAGGCAACACAATTATAAACTAACTCACATATAAGAAACAAAGTACTAATATTTGACGTCAAACTAGGTTTATTAACGAATGAACATAATTGGCCGTATTGTAGCACAATGGGCCTTTCTCTCAGACGTGAAGAGCGGACCATTGTCAAACCGGTCGCCACATCCTTTCAGACTACATATCTTAGTAGCCTTGTGATCGTCTGGAATTTGTCTCTGGTTGTTTTTCTTCCCTTCACGTTGTGTATTTACGTCTTACCGTTTTGTTAAGACGTTTGCCGTACCAGGAATAACAATGCAACACTTCGTTTTCAATTTTATATATGATAGCCGGATATATATAATACAAGCATAGTATATTAGATTACAATACTAAAGTCAATCTCAAACCCTAGCCAGTCAGCCAGACTCTGGGCGAGTCTGCTGATAGAAAATGTTACATCTGTTCATTTCTGGAATCAAGTTGCTGTCTAGGCACTCGGATGTTAATCTCTCCCGAATCCAATGAGTCTGTTTTAAAGGTTTACTATGTCTTCTTTTATAGCACTCATGGATATCATGCACAACCGAGTGTGTTCATAACTCTGGACCTGTGCAATTAACGATATGGTTGGTTAAATTAAGCCAAATAACGCAAAATGTAAATTGCCAATCACATGTATTTTGTTGACACATAGAACCAGTTTGCGTTGGCTCTATAACTCATTTTATATACCCATATGTTACTCATATGCTAGTTTGATTTTAAATATTTCAAGTACATATACATTGTATGTGAATGTGTTTGAATCCCACAACTTGCCAAAAACATTAATTAATACAATATAATACCATCTTATTTCTATATTCCTTGCCTATAAATTGAAAACAATGTCGCAAAAACGATATTGCTACAGTATTTCGTCTCTTACATTTATACCCAGTCGCCATCTTAATAAAATTTAAAGATACATTATGTAAGATTTAGATAAAGAACTAGCCATTCTTGCTATAATAGTTCGAAAGTAGATCATGTAAAATGAATAATTTGAAAATTTCATTCAAATTACTTTATTGCAAGCGAAGATATTAGCCTTTGAAGGTTTGACAGACGTGTGCAATAATTTTAACCACGGTACTGGTTGATCAAAGCTACGTCACGGTCCACCATATTTGATTAAATCGAAGGATCGCTGAACCATTCCAATCTGTTTAATATCGGAGAAATCTGATGCCATCGAGAAATGATTAAGGCCTGGATCAGTTAATTAATGCCTAATTAATACTTTAGAAAACATTTCAGGCCTAAAGAAAGACCTGCAATAGGCAGATTTAGCTCTTGCATAATGCATGTTTAACTAGAAATATTTGAATATATATATATATTACATGATATATATAATACAAAATGTTTCAGCATACTTGAGGTTTGGAGGGAAAGAATTTCGGACCGAGCTTTGTAAAGTTGTATGGAAAAGATCTGACACCAAACGTTCACAATTTGTAGGTGGTCTGTAATTGGATGGGGCATATGGGTAAACAATATCCTGTAGATATTTTGACACAGTTTGATATATTCAATAGATAGCACTTTCAATTCTGAATTTAAAGCCAGTTGAATGGTTTAGAGCTGAAGATAGCCCCTCAATCTGTTTCACAGAGAATTACTTACGAATTAACTCTGTAACAGATAAGTGTCCACAGCACGTGCGTTGACTGCTCACCGCGCCAGTCATTGGCTCAACTGCTCGTGCAATGTTTACTTAACACCTAACTGCTTCGGGCAAAATGATGCGTTTTACTCGTTTTAATACCCATTTACACTAAATAGGAAATATGTTTTATCTTCAAATACTTCAAACGTCTTTATTTATTTTTCTTTTACCTCAAAAAAATGTTTGAGAATTTAATTTGTCGGAGTAAAAAAGTTAATATGCCGTACTTTTTAAGCCTCGTCGATGTCATGCTTATCAGTGATTGTAGCGGCCAAGCGAATATTCACTGCGGGATCAGTTTGATAGCCCCTGTGAAGATTCTGGCACAGGCCGTATCTGAAATTAGTACAAAATAATGTGATTTCACACATGCATAGCTCAGACTGGTTATATTTTAGTGGTTCTTTGGAGTAATACATCTCCATCAGTACATCTAGTTTCATTTCTCACACACTTCTTCCTTGTTATATCTGCAATAGATACATAATATATACCACAATATATTATATATGTTACAATACAGAGCGATAAATTAATAGATACATCTATATAGATAAATAAATTATTTATTTAAAAAAAGCTATATCTTACTTAACCTGAAAACAAAATGGAGTATAAGGTGTTTTAACTAGACAATAAATTAGTTGATTTCATATATAATATATTTTGAACAACCCTGGCCAATATTTCCCATCTACTGCTGCAGTTACTGTTAGATCAAAGTGTTCGCTAAACTAAAGACTACGAACTCTTTTGAAATCGATAGCATGGCGCTTAATATCTGTATGAAAATGTGTCTGCAATCTCATTTGAATAAGCTCGATATTGTTTTTGTTGTTGTAAAGAAAAGGGCAACCATTACTATTCCAATGTAAACTTCGATAACGTCAGTGATATTGGGATTGACAAAAAAGGCCCAGGTCCTGGCAGACTATCGCCATTGTAGAGGGTGGTTGGGATGGCCTAGTGGTCTAGAGTGCCGCGCTTCGACCTCTGGCTGGCCGGTCACCTCTGGCTTGCGGCTGTGGTTTCGATCCCTGGTGTGAGCGTATGCGGCATGGAGATAGGGGCGCCTTCTCAACCTCGTGGGTTTCCTCCGGGCATTCCGGTTTCCTCCCACTGCTAAAGACCCCTACGCGTAAGCGAATTATTGAAATAAAATTGAAACCATGTGTTAGTCCCGAAATGACCTAGTTTGTGTCGAGTAGACGTTAAATCCCATTTCTCTCTCTCTCTCGCCATTGAAGAGACAACCACTGTCAAGATTGGTCGCATTATTTCTGTTACGTCCTTTTTTGTAAATCATTTTTAGTGAAGCCTGTACCATAACAGGTCCGGGTTTGTACAGCGCAGTGAACGCTTTCGGCTGGCCCCCGGCTCCATTCACTTGATTTGATATTTGTTTATATTTTTGCAATGTCTACTTTGTAATATCTTGTCCGCAGGTTTATCTTGTAGATTTTTATTTTGCGTGTAGTGCGTTCCTCATGCACTCACTAATAGGCCTATAGTCTGGCAAATCCGCCCGTCAAAATCTCATGTTGTTGCTTAAGAATAGTACATGTAATATATAATTTAACATATATGACCATTGATTTTCATGCCGTCAGCTTTATATGAACCGAATATCACCTATACACTTTTGAATTAATACCGGCCTCAACCATAAAGCGCAATATAACTATGTCTTCAAGTGATCAGCATATATATTAACAATGACGATGATAGTGCAGACGCAAGGTGTGTGATACACGTTAAAAAAGATCTCACTTTTAACTAAATATTGTGTACTAATTACCCAGATATAATATTGATTAAAATGTAATACTTACTTCCCATTTTGTTCCTTAGGTAAATCAGTACCAGCATTAAAAGTATGGCAACTATTATTATTACTACAAGTGAGAATATGAGACCAAATAGTGTATGTGCCTTTGATGTTTGATTCAAGGTTTCGTCGCCTTTTACATCATCTGGCCCTGGATGTATAAAAGAATTTAAAACTATGTAACGAATTGCATTTACTATGAATAATTACCACACCGCCGGGGCTAGCGTCTGCGAAAGTGGGTGCGGCTTGGTATGCGATCAAACGGCGCGAGCCGGCTAGGAGGCTTTAATGAGTCATAAAAATGTT